>OY728128.1:54660647-55285647 GCA_963277665.1 Viscum album | reverse complement strand
TTTGTCCTTACATTATGTCTAAAAATCTCATAATATAGATTCCAAAATTATAAGGATTATATAAAATTCAAAATTCAGTTAATACTATTCATAACCACTTTTGAACGGCTAGTTTGGTAAGTTGTGGTGCGTTTGAACTCAGTGTTGTGTGTAGTGCAAGTTATTGAATTACATTGAAGAAATAATGTACTATGAAATCTTGGGGTGTTACATTCATAGTTTAATATTTTCTAGGAAATTGGGTGTTGTTTTAGACCAAATGTAATGTTATTAAACAATGAAATAAAGTGGTGAAGGTTTTTAGTATATGTTTTCTTTTACTATTCCTAGATGTACTAGTTCATATAAACACATGATGTTTAAAGTTCTTATAAAATTTAAAAGTATTTCTTTGTGCTTATATTATAAATATAATAAAAATTTATTAGGAGAGAAGATATCCAATAATAAAATAAGAACATTTTTTGGGTGCTTACATTATTCCCCCCATAAAGAAATTTCACCCTAGAAATTTCATTTTTTATACAGGAGAAAACTCTAAATATCATTTCCCAAGCTTTAATATTAATGTTATTCAACCCTAAAATATAAATTTATTACATTCACCCTGCATTAAGTATATAATTTAATAATTTACATGAAATAATTTATACCTTCAATAAGGTCTCCAGTCTTAGCATCATTCATGAAGAGTATGGGTCTAGGAATGGAAATTTTACCTCATGAAATTTTTAAAATCTACTATTTATTTTATCCAAATAAAATTAATTCATTTTTAAATAATTTGATGGAAACAGTAGTAATTACTTTAAAATATTTTATTATTAATATATAATTTCAAGATAATTTTTGAACCTGGTTTATATAAAATAACATTGTGGAGTTTTCCTTAAAGGATTTAAAATTATCTTTTATTATTCCAAAAATACTCAAATTCAATATTTGATACATATAGGATGTGTAAGAACCTGGCTCTTCCTTTGAGGTATGGGTTTATTTTTCTTTCAAATTTTTGAGCTGTTTTTTGGGAAAACTAGGAAAAATTGGAAGTTCTGAAAATTTTTGGGTTACATGTCGTGTACCCTTGGCCATGTGTGGATTATATACATGGAATGTGGGCGTGTTGGATAGGTACAAATTTTAAACCAAGTACACTCTATGTACTCCTTGTACATGCCGTGTAGTCTAACCGTGTATGAGGGATATACATGGAATGTGGAGAAGTTGGTGAGAAAGAAATGAAAAACCAAGTACATGCCATGTACTACCTAGTACACATCATGTAATCACGTTGAAAAGATATAGAAAGTAAGCTAGTGGGTAGTGGCTGCCAAATGAGCACCTAAAGAAGCCACACAACATGTAGTCTTAAGTACACTCTGTGTATTTTTTTGCTTAAAATAGGAAGTAGCCTCGTTTTGAGGTTCTGGACAGAACCTACGCACCACAAATAGCCACATCATCAATTCCTTCCCAATTATTCATCTGAAACCCAATACTATCATCGTCATATGCATTAGAAAACCCTCGGTAAGGCCTTAATTTCTCTTGAACCATTCATCTTTATTTCTGTTCTAAACCAAGTTATGTGGGTTTGAGAGTTTTTTTATTCTTTTGTATAACTATCTTGATTTAGACTGAATTATATATTGTTACCGAAGGAGGATCATCATACATGTATGAGGTAGGTGTTTCATACTTCGTTTTGTGTTTTTGTGGATTTTTGGGTGGCTCGGCCATTGGCGCATATTTGGAAATTTTGAAAATACCTAGTTATACATGTTTTAATATTCTAAATTGGTCATAAGACCCATGGCATGCCTTGGGACATGCCCTGCACTAATTTTACTTGAGCAAGGTCGGGCGAGGGGTTGTTTCTCAAATGGGGCATTTTGGTCGGGTATTCCAAAATGGTTTTAAAATGGAATGTGATGATTAAACTGTTGAGTTTATATTTTTTAAGTGTGATTAAGATTACAGAAGCTTTCTTGACCTCAGTGCTAGTATCGGACAACACATGGATAGTGCAATTCAACTGTTAGTGTGCTTGACTTTTTTATGTTATTATTTTATTATATATGTAATTTTTGAATTACATATGTAGGAACCCTTTGGGTTCTGTTAGGCATGGCCTGAATATTTCTTGAGTGATGTTGATCATAGGTTGGTCTTGGCCCAGATTACTTTTGGTGGTTTTGACCACGGGATTGGGCATCATGAATGTCGGGATTGAGGTAGTGAGACTTTCAGGATGGGCATCTCCCAAGATACTAGGATGGAAAGGCCATTGGATACTGAGTGAAATAGTTATAGGGGCACAAGGTGCCAGAGATGTTGTGGCTTGGATACTATTTTGGTGATTACCACTCACCCATGATTTGAGTAGTGTGTACACAGAGAGACTCCATGATGAGGTGGTTTTGACCACTCATGTGGGTAGAGTCCCATGATAGTTTTGGTTTAGGTACTATTGATTTGGGGTTTCTTGTTGTAGGAATCCACGTGGAAGGAGAGGATCCTTCAGGAGATAGCGATGAGGCTATCTGGTTAGGGGTTAAGTCTTGTCGTGATTGAGGTCGTCAGATGGGATACTTTATTTGAGGGAAGATATATCGATCCCTATGGATACTTTATTTGATGGAAAACATCGTTTTACTTCTAGATACTTTATTTGAGAGAATACATTGTTGTCCCTCTAGTTACATATTTGAGGAGAGGCATCATTGTTCATCCGAGTTACTTTTGTTTAGGTGTGCCTTTGGGACATCGGTGCCTTGATACACGAGGTTTCAAGAGGCATATGGTTCCAGGTTATGTGATTTAGGTGGAACCATATGGTTCACTTGGGATTTGTGATTAATGGGGTACTTGGGCCATGGGCCAAGAACTCTATATACTTCAGATATTATGGCATTTTCCAAAGCAGGTGGCGCTTCCTGGTGGATCCTGAGCACCAGTGGATGTTGTGTTTATTTATTTCATTTCACTGCTTACTTTACATAGAGATGAATACCTTCTTAAACACTTATACTAGATACGCACCATCTAGGTGGGATCATACTGAGATTCATCTCACACACTATACAGGACCATCAAAACGCATGCAGACTTCATGGATTTATGTGCAGGTAAAGGATCAGCCTCAAGAGCTGGATCATAGTATCATTTTTCATGGAGACTAGTATAGACCATGAGGTCATACCTAGAAGGATTTTATTTGTTTATTTTCCATTTTCTGTGTCAGCATGCTTACTTATTTTGTAACAACTGTTGGTTATCCATTGGTGCCCTTTTTATGTTGACATGTATTCCATGTTTTTTAGTATTATTTTCAAGTGTTTTTATCATGTTTTTATTTTTATTTTATGCTATAGTTTTATTTATATTTCTTCCGCTGTTTAGTGATATTGAATGTTCTTCCACTTTACGGGTCTGGTTTAAGTCTGTTGATTAATTTTTTTCGACCGTATGTTTATTTATTATGCTCAGACTAGTACCATTATTTCCACTGATAGGGTATATCCTCCCCACTATACCTGTTACATCCTCGCTGCTAGTTTTCAACCTTTGGAATTTGGGGAGGTGCGCCTAAGGTAGTAACACTGGGTATGATTAGCATTGTTCAGGTGGTTGTTCAGGTTGGGATGTTGCAAATTGGTATCAAAGGAGTTTGTTCTTAAAATGTATTTAGTATAAGCTTTTGACTAACTAATAATGAGATCAAGACTTCCTTTTTATTTCTGATGGTTTTACTATTTGAAATATGGTAGCCTGGAGATAGGTCATAACTGGAATTGGGTTTCTAGCTTGTGCTTGGGTTCTTGCAGCCCAAGGTATGAGGGATGGACCAAGTTAACTTGGGTGCTAATTGTTGTTTTTCTTTTTCTTAGATTACTGTTTATATGATTTCCACCATGGTGGATCACTTGGTATGTGATTTTATTAATTGTGATATGTGACCCTTGACCTGGTGAGGTAAGGGATAATTAGACCTTGGCCCGATATGGCAAGGCGAGTTTGTTTGGATTTTGATAGGCACATTATTAGGGTATTTTAATTTCATATCTACACATATGCTTTGTGAAGTGATAATACCATGTGAAAAATATCAATTTCCAAGCTCTATATGCTTTGAAATGTGAATAGGTGAAATTGTTGATAGAATTTCTTATTTTATGAAATGTGATATACAATGCTTTATATATTTGTGGAATTGCATGTGGTAGGGTATTTAGGTCTGGCTCTTATACAAGAAGTCTAGTACTATGACTGAGGAGATATTGATCACTAGGATTGGGCAACTCAGTCATTGGTTGTATGAAATGTTGGTTTTCATGATGATCATGGCCTGAGGTACTTTTGATGCTTGGCTCTGTTGAGGGTGGGTAAGGAGGCCATGAGGCCAGAATGTCATGGGAATGGGTTGTGATGGGGGGAGAGTAAGGGTAGTTGTTATATGCTACCTTTTTACTGATTTTATAATCTTTGCGATATATATATTTTTATATATGTGGGTTTTCTCACAATTATGGTATTCAGTGGGTTCCTCCTAGACGATTGGGATGGAGCATCAGGTGGGTGATAGTACAGTGCCACAGGAGCATGATCAGGTCTAGACCCTTGAGGGGTAGGCAGAGCATGAGCCGTAGGTACTGGCTTAGGGATAGGATTTGGTTCAGGATCTAGTGTAGGTAGGGTAGCAGCTGGTTTTGGATGCATTTGGGACATGGCTAAACTAGCAACTCCGATCTAGTCTGGTCCAGATCTTACAGGGGACTGACAGAGGTGAGTAGGGAACAAAGACCTCAATGGTATATCTGACGTGGGAGTTTCAGTCATAGCACCCACCACTTTTTCAGGGTGAGGGTGGTCCACAAGTGGTTGAAAACTAGAAAGAGATCATTCATATGATCTTTGAGTAGATCAAGACACCTCCGGGGTAGAGGGTCAAGTTAGTGATGTATATGCTGAGAAGACCGGAAAAGCGCTGGTGGGATGTGCAGGTTCAAGATCACAGACATGAGGGACTGGCTTGGAAATACTTTTTGGATAGATTCTTCAAGCACTTTTTCCCAGATAAACTGAGGGTAGAGAGAGTTCGGGAGTTCTTGATCCTTCAGTAGGGTGACATGTTTGTCATGTACTATGTAGCTACTTTCACTGAGTCGTATCGCTTTTCACCTGGTATGGTAAGAAATGACTCTGCAAGGGTAAGCTGCTTCGAGGATGACTTATGACATGCCATTCGGGTGTAGGTGAATATCTTTAGGCTGGATTCATTCTATAAGATGGTGAATCAGGTGCTCATAGTAGAAGTAAATGATAAAGATAGGTCTCACTTGTGTTGGACGATGCATCAGGTGATGATTCAGATGGAAATAAACGAGGTTGGGTTGTGTTCTAGTAGGGCAGTCAGGCCAAGGACTCAGCTAGAAAACCTTGTGGAAGTTCATCAGTGGTTTTCTTTCAATGTGGGAATCCATGGCATGTCCATACTCAGTGTGATAGGCCTCCAAAAGAGTGTCGTAAATGGGGACACGTCAGACATCTAGAGAGGTTTTGCAAGTATCCTTCTCAGACAGCTAGAAGGTAGGGACCAGGGAAAACAAGGGCATCCAGGGTTGATTTTGGATCAGTATCAATTGAGGGTATCCAAGGCTTAGGTTCACGTAGAGGAAACGGTAGAGATAGTGGGACTCAGTTGAGGGGTCAGTGGCCAATAACTAGTGAAGTAAAACTGGGAGGAAAGGTTTCAAGGAGTCGTTTGTTAGGCCAAGTGCACACTGTGAAGCTTCCAGGGGCTGAGAAGGTTGGTGAGCTGATGATGGTTAGAGGTACACCGTGAATGAGGTATTGATCTATTTTGTTTTTACTTTTTTTCCATGGCCTGTTGAGGCATGTCCTTTTTGAGTGCATGAGGTTCACAGAATATATGTGGACTGACCATATGTTGTTCAGAGGGATTGGAACCTTATCGGGTGGGTGATATTTATGTTTGTATGTGTGTGTGTGTTTTTGTGTGTGTGTGTCTGTATGTATGAGGTGGAGGACCCTGATTTTGGAAATAGGTTAGTGAACCTTTTCTTGAATTGAGTTATAGTCTTCGTTTTTCCTGAAATGTTTTATTCACCACCCTTGGAAAGGAAATTTGGGGATGAATTTCTTTAAGGGGGAAGTTTGTAAGAACTCATATCTTCCTTTGAGATATGAGTTTCTTTTTCTTTCAATTTTTGAGCTATTTTTGAGAAAACTAGGAAAATGGGCAGTTCTATAAATTTTAGGGTTACACACCGTGTACTCCTAAGTACACACCATGTACCCTTGGCTGTGTTTGGATACCATACGTGGCTTGTAGGCGTTTTGACCGGGTAGAAATGTAAAACCAATTAAACATCGTGTACTACTTGTACACACCATGTACTCTAGCCATGTATGCAGGATATACATGGCGTGTAGGGAAGTTAGTGAGGAAGAAATGAAAAATCAAGTACACAACATGTACTACCTAGTACACACTATGTAATCATGTCAGAAATATATGGAAAGTAAGTCGGTGTAAAGAGGACACCAAATAAACAGTTAAAGAATCTACAAGGTGTGTAGTCCTAAGTACACGTTGTGTATTTTCTTTTTCACATAAAATAGGAAATAGCCTTGTTTTGAGGTTCTGGATAGAACCTCTGCACCCAAAATGGTTGGATCTTCATTTCCTTCCTGAGTCATCATCTGAACCCCAACTCGATCATTGTCGGATGTGTTATAACCCCCTCAGTAAGGCATTGATTCCTCTTGAATTGTTCTCCTTTATTTCTGTTCTAAACCAAGTTATGTGGGTTTCATAATTTTTGATTCTTTTGTAGATCTACCTTGATTTAGACCGAATTATAGGTTGTTATCGGAGGAGGATCATCATACGTGTATGAGGTAAGGGATAAATACTTTGCTTCATGTTTTTACAGATTTTTGGGTGGCATGGCCATTGGCGCGTATTTGGGTATTTTGAGAAAGACCATGTTATACCTATTTTAATATGGTAAATTTATTATGAGACCCTTGGGATGTTTAGGGAATTCCCTAAACCTATTTTTCTTGAGCGAGTCTAGGAAAGGGGCCATTGCTCAAATGGGGCATTTTGGTTGGGTATGAAAAAATGATTTTAAAATGAATTGTGATGATTAAACTGCTGAGTTTAGATTTTTTTTAAGCATGATTAAGTGTATTAGAGGCTTTCAAGACCTTAGTGATGGTATGGGAAAGCACATGGCTATTGCAAATCAACTGTTGGTTTGTTTTCCTATTTTTTAAAATGATTCTTTAATTATATATGTAATTGTTGAATTGCATATACTATAACCCTTTGGGTTGTGTTGGGCATGGCCTGAATATTTCTTGGGTGATGTTGATGATAGGTGGTGCTTGGCCCGGATTACTTTGGGTGGTTTTGACCACGAGATTGGGCGTCATGGACATTGGGATTGAGGTAGTGAGACTTTCAGGTTGGTAATGGCCTAGGTTACTTGGATGGTAAGTCCACCGAATACTGAGTGACATGGTCGCAGGGGCACAAGGTGCCAAAGATGTTGTGGCTTGGGTACTATTTTGGTGATTACTGATCACCCGTGATTTGAGTAGTGTGCACACATAAAGACTCTTTGATGAGGTGGTTTTGACCACTTGTGTGGGTAGAGGCCCCTGATAGGTGCGATTTAGGTACTATTGGTTTAATGGTACTTTCTGTAGGAATCTATGTGGAAGGTGAGGAACCTTTAGGAGATAGTGATGAGGCTATCATGTTAGGGGCTAAGGCTCATTGTGATTTAGGTCGTAGGATAAAAAACTTTATTTGAGGGTATATATAGTTGTCCCTCTGGATACTTTATTTGAGGGCAGACATCACTGTCCCTACGGTTACTTTCAATGCCCCTCTGGTCACTTATTTGAGTCCAGGAATCACTGTTCCTCTGAGTTACTTCTGTCTGGGCATGCCTTCGGGATGTCGGTACCTTGAGACATGAGGTGTCCGATGGAACATGGTTTCGGGTTACATGATCAAGGTGAAACCAGAGGGTTCACTTGGGATTTTTGACGACAGGGTTACATAGTCCATGGTCTAAGCACTCTATTTACTTAAGATATTTCGTCATTGGCTGAAGCATGTGACACTCCATGGTGAAGGATGAGCACCAGTGGATGTTGTGTTTATTTATTGCATTACACTGCTTAATTTACATAGTGATCCATGACTGCTTAAACACTTGTACTAGGTATGCACCATCTGGGTGGTATCCTACTGAGATTTGTCTCACATCCTACATGGGACCTTTGGAACACATGTAGACTTCGTGGTTTTGCTTTTAGGTATAGTATCATCCTCAGGAACTGAATCATAGTACAGTTTTTCATGGAGACTAGTATAGACCTTGAGGTCAAACCTAGAAAGAGTTTATTTTTTTTATTATCTATTTCCTATTTCAGCATTATTACTTGTTTTGTAGCTACTATTGGTAAGCCATTGGAACCCTTTTTATATTGACATGTATTCCATGTTTGTTTAGTAGTGGTTACAAGTGGTTTTTAGCATGCTGGTTTGTTTATTTTCTGCTGCAGTTGTATTTATATTTCTTCTTCTATTTAGTGATATTGAATGTGCTTCCGCTCTGTGGGTCTGGTTCAAGTCTGTTGAGTCATTGTTTTCCTCCGCATGTTTATTTATTATGCTCGGACTAGTACTATTATTCCTCCGAGAGGGAATAGCCTCCCCAGTATACCTGTTACACCCTCTCTACTAGTCTACATCCTTTAGCGTTTGGGGTGGTGGCCTAAAGTAGTAACAGTGGGTCTATTTAGCACTGTTTGGGTAGATGTTCAGGTCAGGACGATACAGGATGCATGGCGATCACCCTCTTTCATAGATCCTACAAAATTAATAATTATTTCATATGCCTTAGTTAGGGTGAAGAATTCAAAAATACTCGGATAGTACCTTTCACACCTAGTATGGTGGGAAAGTTTAGAATAAAATATTTTTTCATATAAAAACCATGATCCTCGAAAACAAGGGGGATAGTAGAGGTATTAGATTCCTTGTAATGTTTTTTTGGGTAAATTGGAGATTGAAAAACGTTTTGAAGTCATCTGAGCATGACTTCTGGATAATCCTCACAAGTAGATCTTATGGATGATATAGAAGTGTTTTTAATGATCTTCCTCCTTCTATCTTGGAAAATAACATTAATTTGTTTTGAAACAATATAATTAATACATGAAATGGACTAATAACCACCTAATTATAATGAAATCAGTTACCTCATATTTCCAGTCTTTAAATAAAATAAATAAATCTAATTATGAGGTATCAACAATATCTTAAGAAAATAAAGTATATAAATTTCAAATAATCCATATTATGAATTTCAAAGTTCCAAAAAAATTACTAGTCTACTTTCTTGTCAATCTAGATCACTCTTGGATTAATCTGGAATTTTTATTTTGGTTTTCTCATACTCTTAACCCAATTCCTTAAATGACTATCTTGAAATTATCATGAACTTCCCAGAAATAATTAAAATCTATGATCTTAAATTTTAGAATATACCTTATCAATAAAAGTACATATCATTTAATATATTCCATAAATTAAGAATTTGTATATTTTAATCTAAGTTATCTATGATCTATTTCTAAACATAAATTCGTATGGGAATTTTTTATTCCCTTAATAATGGTTTGTAATGAGCTTGTAAATTTTCTAAAGTATATCCCTTTGGAGTGTAAAATGATGTATGAATATAGGCCCATTATATTGAACCAATTCCCAATCGATTCCAGTTCGTTACGGTATTTTTAGCGTTGTTACACTTAGGTAAATTTTCACCAAAGCCACATCCACTTGTAGTATCTAGACATGGATTTATTTTATTAGAAACCAATTACTCTATAATTTACTAGAAATAATAGATATTTTACTATACTTATTTTTGACTCCGGATTTTGATGATGCCAAAATCATGTATTTAATACTACTAATGAATTTCATGTTTACCTATAAGAAATTTGAATTCTGCGAACAGGTGATAATTCTATAAGTATGAGACACCGTTGGTCATGACACACCACTACTATAAAAATTATGTAAGTTTGAGATACCTCTAAGACATCACACTATGATACTTTCATATTGCGGAACTGAAGACTTGAAAAAGTATGAGACACCATTGATAAATACATCGTTGATCAACACACTGCTAGGATGCCATGCTGTCAGAACGCAAAAATAAAAAATTATGAGATACCTCCATATGAGACACCATCAATATCATACCACCAGTATCATACTTCCAAAACATGAGCCACCACCAAAATATGAGACACCACCAAAGCTTAAGACACCATCACTTTTTATATTACTTTACTTAGTTTTTCAATTATATCATTCTAATGGCTATATTTATTGAAGTTAATGTTATTTACTATTTTAATGATTCTCCCTTAAATGTTTGACAGAAATAATGTTAGAATGAGGAGTACAAGGAAGTAGCTCTGAATATTCCCCTTACTTCAATTTTTGTTAAAAAGCACATAACACTTCATCGTTGATAAGTTTACAAGAGAGAGAACACATTCCAAAAATAGTACAGGATCATGAACTATCAAAAGTATCAAGATGAACCTATTGAAACTCAAAAGAGATAACTTGATGTGAAATATTTGTGAGGAATATGAACAGCATCATCTAATTTAGTGCTTTATTCCAGCCAAAAAATGAGATCTTTCTACACTCTATTTTTCTAAGGATTTCAAGTAAAAATTGACTCAAGTTTTATTTCTTAACTAAATCAAGATTCAAAAGCTACATTTCAATAGTTCAAGAATTTCTAAAATCTATAATCCTATATTTCTTGTATCTATTTATATTTTAGTACATTTGTGCAATGTGAGCTATACTCTATTTTATGTAATCACGCTATATCGAGAGCTAAACAAGAAGATACCTGATATATTCTCAAACTTTATTCTTTTTTTCCAATGGATAAGAGTGGTAGAGGTCCATGTGTGGCTTGTTTATCTTTACTCCCATGAATAACTATGGAAGAGGTCATGTGTTACTTGGACAGTGTTATCTACTGTAAAACCCAATCCATTTTCTGGATCATCTGTTTATTTTATATAAACTCCTTGGTGGTGGGTGATCACCAAGTGGATAGGAATAAGTCTCAACTTGAAGTTGAACCTCTTGTATTCATTTTTTTCTGCTGTTTGTTTTCAACTTTTTTTAAATTTAAAATTGAAAACTATTTTAACTATAAATAAAATTTATACTTTGATAGTGTATCTTAATTTGTGTTCATATAGTATTTTGATCAAGTAAATTTATTTCAATGTATTCAGTAATATTGTCTATATTATTAATCTAATACCTAATCAATCTTTAGATAAATCTTTAGAATGATTAACATATATGTCATACTACTAATTTTGATAAGCTGGGCTGTTTTTGAATATTTGGAGAATTTCAACATGATCCACTTTTGAGAGTAATTTTATTAGGTACTCAATTCACACCCCACTTTAGATACTCACTCCAAACCACATTGGGTATTAGAGGAGCTAAAAAAATTTCTAATACTTGTTAACTGTGAATTTAGTTAAGTGTTAAAGACCTTAAACTTTTTCTAGTTATAAATTTTCAGTTATTTAAATATATATATATATATGATATTCTTTTAGTATGGATAATTTTTAGGAAGTTTTTGCTACCAACAGACCTCCCTTCTTCAGTGGGACTAATTATGCCCAATGGGAAATAAAAATTAAAATGCATATTGAAAGTATAGTTTTTGAGATTTGGTATCCCATAGTAGATGAGTAAATAATTCCTATTGCTACTAGAAAAACTTTGGATGATGAAATTAAGGATGATTATAATAATAATTGATATTCCATGAATGCCTTATATTGTGCCAAACATGATGAAGAGGTTAATAGAAATTATGCATGTAAAATAGCTTTAGGTATTTTGGATACTCTGCTATCTCACATGAAGGAACATCAAATGTTAAATAAATGAGGCTTAACACATACATTATTAAATAATATAATTTTAAAATGAAGCCTGATGAGACTATTTCTGATATGTATCTCAAGTTTAATGAGATTTCTACTATCATGAGCTTATTAGGAAAGCATGTAATAGACAAGGACTAGATAATGAGATTAATGAGATGTTAACCTGAAAGATAGGAAGGTACTTTGGTGTAAATTAGAGAATATTGCGATATCAGTAAGTTTTCGATTAAGTAACTGATATTTAATTCTCTAACCCCAATTTCCCAGAGTCAGTTCATTATCTCATTACATAGGCATGATCACAAGAAAATCAAAACTTGAAGGACCGATCTGTTTAGTATCCTTGGAAATAAAAGATACAAACATAAGTTTTATATTACATATTGAAATGAAAAACAAAATATTATCCCATTTTAAAACTCTCATATCCCATAGAATTTCCCTACAAGTCAATAAAAATATACTTCTTAACATACTAGGTAAAAATGAAACATAATAAAGGGGTGAGTACAGATTCTCAGAAAGGATAAACAAT
This sequence comes from Viscum album, assembly GCA_963277665.1. NCBI lineage: Eukaryota > Viridiplantae > Streptophyta > Magnoliopsida > Santalales > Viscaceae > Viscum > Viscum album. Next base: position 55,273,046 of record OY728128.1, on the reverse strand, counting down.
ATAGCAGGAGTTATCATAGATAAGCATAAAGTTTTATGGAAAGGTATAAACTAAAAGACTAGCCTTTTAAAAACATCATCTTCAGCCTAATATAGCAAGAATAATTCAAATAATTCCACTTAAACATTCACATGGATATTATACTAGTCGAATAATCCCACATAAAACAAATAACTAATCTCATAACGAGGAAATGAATAATGCAGGACATCATAACCATATCGTCAAGGCCTCGTGGCAAGAACATTACCATACCATCAAGACCTTGTTCCAAGACACTAGTTTGTCTCATGAGACCAACTGATGCATCGAGGGGCTATAGCGGGCCCCGTCTATCACATACCAAGTCCAATGCATTCCTCTTATGAAAAGGGTGAAACAAATCATAATCATTCATATTAAAATTAGCATATAAAATGTTAATACTTTAACCATAAACCATGAATGGTATAAATATAGAATATCCAAAGTCAAATATATCATAAACCCTTCAATACAATATGGAAGATTGTATCAGAATAAGTCAACCTTAAATACTCCTAAAATACAATAAAGGATGTTGACATAGATTAAAATAATTTAATAAATTCATTAAAACTCTTTGAGGGGAATATCCCTTTTTTACCTTGAAATTATTTAGATGCCAAAAAATTTTAAATGAAAACATTTCTTTTGAAAATAACCTTATAATAATGTAAGGAATGTTTCAAAACGTTAAGGCATCATAATGGAGTAAAATAGCCACTTGCACCATAAAAGTAAAAAAAACATTCTTTCCATAAATTGATGAAAATGTTATAAAGTACCTCCTTTGGAAAATGACAGAAAGATTCTTTTAAAAACATTTTTGTAAAAATTCAAACATGGGAAAAAAAGAATTTAAAAATTTTTTGATAATATTTTGAATTACCTTTTAATAAACATGGACATGTATGATAATGATGTCCCAGTAGATACTTACGTATAAGCAATCTCGGATAATAAAGAGATTGTAAAATTAACCTTACCTTGTAATTTCTGTTAGTCAAGGGTGTTTTTACCTCTTATATAATGGTTAAATCATGTTATTAAATTATACCAGCACCATATCCATATTTATGATATCATATATGATCCCATTATATCATTTTTTTAATAGTTTTTCAATATTACCATTATTGTGGGTGTTAATTGCTTCATTTTCCCATTCCTATTTTGTCATGTAAGTCGTGTTTGTCATGAATAGGATGTATTTTATTCATGTATGGAATTATGTCCCTAATTATTATTTTTACTCATCATAAAAATTATATAATCATTATTTAATAGTTAACGTGGAGAATAAATCTCACCGCATCGTGGAGACGGTAGGTTGTACGTACACATGAGCAACGGTATCTTTCCCTTGATGGTTAAATGGTATGGAATTAGATGGTATATTAATTATAAAAAATAATTATCATGTTATATTAATTATTTATATCCATTATACTCATAATTATATCCATCCAATTAAAGTATTTTTGAATAAAAAATTACACCACAGTGTGGAGACGGTAAGTTGTACGTACGCATGCATGGTGACAGAGTTATTCAAATGATGGATAAAATGAGAAATATAGTTATCTCATGATTATAATAAAATATAAGTATATGGATGGTACTCTATTTATTAATTTTATATGGAAACAACATAGAAAGAGGAAGTTGAACAAGAAAAGAACTTTGAAAGAGGGATAAAACAATTACCTCTTTTTCGAGTATCTCCTTTTGGTTTACACAAAATGATTCCCTAGGATGGATTTATTCCCAAAGTGAGGCCTCTAGGAGGAATATAAGGATGATTAAAGAGTAAATGTACAGGTTTTGGCTGAACAAAAAGGATTTAGAGGTGTTAATTAAAGATAATAAGAGGTGACCTTTTATAAGAGAGGAGAGAGGCACCCTTGGAAACACAAAAACTGTTAATTTATTATAAATTGATTTTCGGGTTCAAATAGCTCCAAAGTGAGTTATTTTATGGATAATATTATTATGGGTCTAAATCCTCTCAAACCATAAAATTTAGACATGTTTTAAATTTATTTTAAACCTTATCATTTTGATTTATCCTTATTTAATCTATTTAATTTTAATTGTGGTAATAATATTATAAATATTAAATGGTTATAAATATTTCTTTATGTGGTGTAAATTGTACATAATTGAACATTTTATGAAATTTTAAACCTTATAATTTTTACTTTTTAATTTTTAAATATTTTTATGACTTTTATATTATTTAATAAAACTTTATTTTTATAAAAATATCAATAGTGTCGATTTTGAAAATTTTCGTTTATTTGATTTTAAATAAAATCCACATAGAAGATAAATTTGAAAGAAAAATATTTAATACAATCCTAAAATTTCATAATCACCTAAAAAATTTGTGGAGTATATTAATTATTTCATATTATATTTTATTTAATATTTTAAAATTCATTTATTTGATATTTCTATTAATAAAATAATTTCTGCATCATTACCGTGTCATCATTAACGGTAATTATATAATCACTAGAAATTATAAATAAATTTATATGATGTATCTAATTCTTTTAGATTTCTGTATAATACCAACAGTTGGTGCTAGCTCCTGATTATCCATATATTAAAATTAATATACTTATATAAAATGATATTGTGACATTTTGTCACATTAATTAATTTGTATTCTTTTCATATCATATTCATGAGAAAGTGTCCATTAAGTAATTCCATTTCGAACCATACATGAAAAGGGTATAATCTGGTCATCCAATGGGATTTTTATAGGTGTTAAGGTAATTTTATAATATTATTTTTACCTTTAATTACCCAATTTACCTTAAACCATGGTAATGAAAATAATTACTAAAGTTACTATTCATAATACCCAAAAGTAAAAGTATACTATTGACATAATTTGTACCCACTGATTAAAATATGGAATCAATTTTTCAAAATTTAAAACACATAAGTTTTAGTACTTAATTTAAAATTAATTCCCATTGTCAAAATGAGAAAACGGGTTTTTCAAAAGTAAAAACCTTCGAAAGATTAACATGTGTTTATATCTAATTTTAATGTGAAAATAATTATAATTATTTAATTAAATTAAATGATAAAATATAATCCAATTATACTTTAAAAATATTCAAATTTTTAATTTAACACTATTAATTTTTTTGATTAAAAAAATGTTTTCAATTAAAATTTAGTATTTTTCACTATTCATCAAAATATGAAAGTTATCTAAAAAACACCAAAAATTTATCCAAACTAAATTTTTAAGTACCGATTCAAAATAGTTAGTTAATTTTGTCAAATTGAATACATAAAAGTGTCAAATATTGGATTAAAAATTGGTTTTCCATTAAAAGGCGCTAAAACTACATTTTTGAATAATACTTTTTTTCTATTTGAAAATTTGAATCTATTCTTATATAATGTATAATAAACAAATAATATGAATATTAAAATTATATGTAACATATAAAATTCAAAATTTGGTTGATATTATTCACAACTGCTTCTTAAAAGGCTAGTCGTGGTGTGCTCGAACTCAGGGTTGTGTGTAGCGCAAGCTATTTAATTATTAAAAAGAAGTGTAATGTGGAAGCTTGGGATGTTACATTATCCCCTCCTTCAACAAATTTCATCCTCACAATTTAAAATTAGGATTGAAATCTAGGATGGTTACATTTCAAAATATCTTTTTTGAAATCCCACATCAAAAAATGGATTAATGAGACCTCTATTTTAAAATAAAGTGAAGTATGAAGGTTACCGTAAATAACAAATACTAGGGTTACAAGTATGAAAACATTGACATGAATGAAAAATGTAACCATCATGTTCTGATAGAGAGTGGTAGAGAAAATTATTAGGATAAAGTTAATAACTAGAAACTTATAAATCTGTGATGATACAAGGGACCATTTGATTCATCACAATAGAAAGTATTAGGGAAATATTTTTGTTTTATAGACCCTTACCTAGTATTGTATAATTAATTTAATTCATAGACTAAGAAAACAAGGAAGCATGTTTAGTTGACATGTAGAGTTTCATCCTTTAACTAATTCCTACCATAAACTCATCTTTCTCTTCAAAAGATAACAAAACTCAAAAATATTAAATTTATCTTAATCGTATAAGGTTCCAAATATAAACATTTAACATTTAAATAAAGAAAACTATGTTTTAATAACCTAGGACTTTTTGTAGGCCAATGGTAGGTGATAAAGCCTTGTTTCACTTTGGTTGTGGGTTTGATTCCCACAGCCATGTCTCACGCGACGGTTTGTTGCCCGACCTGCGGGTTGTCCTTTTTCTCAAACTATATTATGATAACATTCCATAAATAACCTTAAGAAATTTTTTAACCTCAAAAAAAATACTATCCAATGTATACATTAATCCATTCCAACCTAAATACTTTTCCAAAATAATTCTGTCCAAATTAAAAACCTATAAAGATCTCGAAATTTCCAAAATCAATCCTAACATCAGATTCCCCAAAAAACATAATGTATCTATTATTTAAGAATTCCTTTATAATATCAAAATCCTTAATGAAATAATTCATGCTCCCAAATCATTAAATAAGTACTTTAGTACAATCCAAAATATACTAATATAATTCTTCAATCCAAAAACATAATTACATTAATTATTCCACTTTGATTATAGTAATAGAATAAGCTTGTCCTTGATCCATTTTTTTCTTCTAATCCATATTTCCATGATTCTTTAGAAAATAATTTGCATAATCTTCCATATCTTTACAATTATATAACTGTACATTTACAGATTCTTTCTTTCCCTTACAATCACGAGCCTGGTGACTTTTTTCTCCACACTTGTAACAAACTCTCATTCCTTTTAGGTAAGTAAGATGGTGTTTCTTCCCACAATTATCACATAAGATAAAATCCTTATTTCTTTTTTTACCTTTATACATATCTTTCTCCAATTTTCTCTTATTTTATTGCTTTACTTTGATGTCAAAAGACTTAGAGAATTCATTTTTCGTCTTGGTAGTACACAAGACTCTATCTTTGTATGATAAGAAATATTGAGAGATTAGTGCCCATAGGAGGAATGGTTTTAACCCCTAAAAGAATCAATCAATATTACTACTTGGTTTACATATATAGTATATATCATGCCTCTCTAACCTACTGAAATTAGCTTCATACTTTACAACATTCTCATCCTCCTTCTACCTCAGACTCAGAAATTGCCTCCCCAAATCCGCTCATAGATCACAACGAAAGTATTATTCTATATTTAGTTCTTTAAATTCCTTCCATTCTATATATGATACCTCTTCCTCCTCCTTCATGTCTTGAATTAATGACCACCATTTATCTGCATCTCCTAATAGGTGATAGACTTCCTTAACAACCTTTTCCTTTTCATTGCTCCCCAAAGCAAGAAATATTTTCTCTAAGGAACTTATCCGCTACTCAGCTACAAAAGTATTTGTAGTCCCATTTAATGTTGGGGGATTTTTTCTCATGAAGTGGTATAACATTGATCCTCCATGTTGTGGATCATCCTTCTCCATATGGGTAAGGTTATTATTCATAACTAGATTTAGTTATCCCAGTATGGTTATAAGTTGTTCAGCACCAGTTGTATCACCTGTTCCACTATCATTATCTTGCATAGGATGGAAATCCCTACATGGATTACGTGTGTTTATATGATTTACATTCCTTCCACTATGCTCCATTTCTAAACAATGGCATACACTAGATTAGATTTTGCATCATAATTCATAATTTCAAACTAGTAAAATACTTAACATAAATTGAAAAATATATGCATATCTAATCCATAATCATATCCATGGTTTCTTTGAGGAAATAGTTAGTCATCAGTCCTTAATAATTGTTTGTAAAGAAAATATGAATTATCCTAAGCATGTCCCTCAGGAGTTTCAAACCAGGTTTGCAATAAGGCTCGTTATCGTGTACCAAATTATCCCGAGTCAAGCTTGAAACACCTTTCTGGAGTTATTACTCCTTGGTATATCTATTCAAGAACCACATACACTTGTAGTATCCATATGGATATGTATTTTCTAGGAATACCCACATGAAGGAAAGGAAGGGAAACATAAGTTTTACATTACGTCTTGAAATTAAAAACAACATATTATCCCCTTTGAAAACTCTCATATCCCTTATAAATTCCTTGAAAGTCAATAAAAATATACTTCTTCACATCCTAGGGAAAATGAAACATAAGAAAGGGGTGATCTTAGATTCTCAGTAAGGATAAACAATATAGTAGAAGCTATCATAGATAAGCATAAAATTTTATGGAAAGATATAAAACTAAAACACAATCCTTTTAAAACATCATATTCAGAATAATATGGAAATAATAAATCAAATAATTCAATTTAAACATTCACATGGATATTATACTAGTCAAATAATCACATGTAAAATCAATAACTAATCTCATACTGAGGAAATGGATAATGTCGGACATCATAACCATAACATCATGGCCTCGTTCCAAGACTAATATCATATCATCAAGGCCTTATTCTAAGAAAACATTTTGTATCATGAGACCTACTAATGCATCAAGGGGCTATAGCGAGCCTCAGCTATCAATTTCTAAGTCCAAAGAATTCCTCTTATGAAAAGGGTGAGACATAACATAAACATTCGTATTAAAACTAGTATATGAAATGTTAATAATTTAACCATAAACCATGAATGGTATGATCATATAACATCCACTATAGTACCCCCTAGATTCTAGTATGTAACCCTTACTTGATGATTTTTAAGGTTGTAAAGTGTAAGGGTGTAGGTTTGGAGAGTTGGGAGAACTTTGGAAGTGTTTTGGGGGACAAATTTATGTCGCATGGGTGGCACACGGTTTCCCTAACCTTGCAGCCAAACCATGCAAAGTAGTCCTCTTGAGGTAGTAGCTATAGAACGGTTAGAGCACAATTTGTGGGAATGTGCTAGGGGAAGTTGTGTGGGAAGTGTGTCACGACCCGTCCTCAGGGCCTGTGCCATGACTACCCCAAACCCACCTTCCATAGGCTATGGGCAGGAGACTAGCACCAAAGGCGTAAATCCCGATAAAAAGGGAAGTCATCGCCTTTATGAAATGTAAACATACACAACCAGAGTACAAGCGGAAGAAAACACTGAGTAAAACTGAAAACAAAAGTAGTACAGAAAGTAAGGGGCCGAAAATACAAGCCCAACAGTAAAGTATAAGGTAAAAGAAAAACAGTTGTAAAGTGAAAAGCAGCTCCTGGATCTTCCACAACAGATCCTACCTGAATGGTAGGTACAGATAGCGCAGCTCCTAGATCATCCACCATGGATCCTACCTGAAGAGTAGGTACAGATAGCCTCCTCAGCACCCTCGTCCGTCAACCTCCTCCGGGTACCGACTCATCGTGAGATCCACCTCCGGGTACCGACTCGTCGTGAGTTCTACCTCCAGGTGTCATCCAGTCCTCATACACTTGGCCTTCGTCAGCGTTATCCATCGTCTACATCCAACACAACGAGGTGCAAGCATAGCCCATGCAGGGGTGAGTATAACGATACTCAGTAGGGACCCCGAGACCCTCATGGTCTCATAAAATCCAACAAGGATAAACCACAAAGAAAGATCTCAACAGATACCCATTACTTAGGTATATGCTCATACATATACCTAAGTTATCATGTAACCCATCTCAATCATGAGGAAAACAAAGAGGTCATTGACTCAACTCAAAACAAAATTTTCATTAATGATGTCGAAACCACAGCTTCTAGAGAACTCCTCCCCTATCGAGTACAGTGATCCTGTCGCGACTCCGAGGTGCTACTCACTAACCTTAGACTGTTGAGGTACTCCTCCTGTCGAGTACCGTGGGTCGGCCACCTCACAAAGTAGTACTCCTCCGCCATGGGTCTGACACCTCACACAGTAGTGCTCCCCCTCATAGCCTACAGAGGTACTCCTCCTATCGAGTACCGAAGGTCTGCCACCTCACAAAGAAGTGCTCCTCCGCCATGGGTCTTCCACCCCAACACAGTAGTTCTCCCCACTGGGCTATTCAAGTCACTCCGAAACGAATCGGACAAATAGTCATCAGGTTTCAGACAGCTACTAGGTCTCCGCACTCTGAAAGCTCGTCTCCAGGAGGATCCGCTCCACAAGCTAATGGTTGATACTCCAAGTATCTCAAAGTCTCACGAAGATATATTACAAAGGACCGCCTCGTCATAGGGGTCTCAACACAACAGACGGCGCGTCAATCGGACGCCCAGTCTGTGAGTTATTAGCATTTCCGTTCCAGGGGCCCGGTTGGATTTCGGGTACAATCCAACCCGGCCATGCTCAAACCACATCCTAAACCTGTGTAGAGTATTCCAAAAGAACCGTCTCATCAAGAGATATCCAACATAGTCGACGGCATGTCAATCGGACGTGTCGTCCTTAAGTTATAAGCATTTACTCTCCGTGGGCCCGGTTGGTTTTGGGATCGAACCAACCCGGTTATACCCAACCTTCACTGAAACCTTGATTGTAATATACCGAAACTACCATCTCGATCCAAGAATCCTAGGCAACTAACGGTGTGTCGATCGGAGGTCTGTAGCTCAAGATATGGCTGTTTAACCGAAAACGGTCCTAAAATAGGGAGTTTGGGCCCGGTCCGACCCGGCCCAACACCCCCTGGGTCGGCCCGAACCGGGTCGATCTGACTTGGGTTCGGGTCCGGCCTGGTAGGGCACGGCCCGGCCCGGCTGGCGCGGCCCGGCCCAGATGGCGCGGCCCGGCCAGGTTGGCGCGGCCCGACCCGACTGGCGCGGCCTGGCCCGCGGCCGGCCGTGGCTTGGCCAGCCTGGCCGGGCGTTACGCAGAGCAGGGGAGGCGCGGCCTCCCCACTGATTGACACAGGCAGTACCCACTGGCGCCGCCCCCCGGTAGTCCCGGATCCCGTGCGGCCGCGGGATCCTCCTTGTCGCCGCCGCGGCAACACCGCATCCAGGTGGTCGGCCGCTGTCTCCGGTCGCCACACCGGCAGCATCTTTCGCGGACCACCGAACGCGCTCCAGTGGTCCGATTCGACCACCGTCTGCGCCTGCGGCTCTCCTGGGACCTATTCTTCACTGAAACGGCTTCAAATCACCAATGAGTCCCCGTTTCATGTTTCCTGTCATTCCACACACAAACATACAACCAACGGAGGGTCTGGGCATGTTCGTTAGCTCGTGCCCTCCACGTTAGAGGCTCGAATAAACACCGAACAAAAAAATCTTCCATGCTTGAGGGTATAAGAAACGTAAACATAAATATACAAAAAATCCTCTACCTCGATTATGGTTCGTTCATCGTAGATGCAGAAAGCGTTTTCACTCCGTCAACGTCGGGAAAGAACTGTCGTCGTTGGTGAGTTCCCCGCAATTATATTTCCTCCCTTAATGCAGAGGAAGAAAAGGAAGTGCGTCGTCGATCTTTAGGGAACCGGCATTCTTTGTTGAAGAGGCATCGTTCTTCATCGAGAGAGGAGTTCTATTCTTCTTAATACAAGAGTTCTCTCAAAAACTCAAGAACTTCACCAAAGTTTCTCCACACACCAAAAGATCTAACTCAAAATAATATCTCATCATATTATTTTTATTCGGAGCACAAAGATTTTAAAATTCAAAACCAAACCACTTAATTAACTAAATGAAGTGACTCATCTCATTAATTAAGGCATCTTGGAAAGAATTAATGGTGGAAGGGAAAGGGGAAGAGTTACCCAAATTTGGGAGAGTTGTCAACATTAACATGGGAGTTTAATGGGGGGGTTTTAAGAGGGTTAAGGATTTTAGGGGACGGTGAAAGGTTTTGGCTCGTGTGGGACCCACCTTTCAATTATCCACACATGGGAAGTTGAGTGGGTGTGGGCCCCACTAACAACTTCCCAAGGGAGGAATTAACCTCCTTAGATATAGAATAAAATTGTACAAACAATTTTATTTACTTCTTTAATTAAACCCCAATTAGTAATTTACAAATCACATAAAATGGAACTATGGTAAAGGTCTCCTTAAGAAATTACTGGTGCTACGAGTTCATCGGTGCCATCAGAATTCAATTCTGAGTACCGGTTCAAAATATAGAAAAACCCGATCATTCATTTACTGAACGTACCGAGCTAAACTTCAGAAATTTGTTCTGGGCACACCGGACCTCACAATCGAGTGTCGTTAGAAGCTACAGTCTCGTAAAATTACAAAGAAATTAAGAAAAAAAAATCTTGAAATTTCTGGGTCTTTACACAGTGGATACTACATGTTTAGTGCATGGTTTTCCTAACTGTGTGGACAAACCGTGCACGGAGTCAAAATGAGATCCTTAAAAATAAGAGCTCACTCTTTTTTTCCATAACTCCCTCGTTTTTTACCTAAACCAGTCCTAACTCGGGATTTTTCTTTTAATAAATCCAAAGAAGCTTCTCCCATTGATCTAGAGGTGATCTAAAGTCTTCCCTTGGTGAATCGAAGCCAGATTCTTTAGGTATGCGATCATTTTTCCCAGTTCTTGATCGGTTTCCTAGATCTACTTAGATCTACTTATCCTCTTCTTTTGGTTTATCATATCTATTCTAATTTAGGGTAGATAAAGGTTGGTGGATTCCAAATATGATGAGTTTTGGTCTTGATATTTCTAGTATAAGATATCTAAGGTGGGTTCTTGGAGAATTCACCTGGTTTTCTTGTGTGTTCTTCGTTCGCTGTGGTTTTCGTCAAACCCTTTGAGGTAGGTGGCTTCACTCTCAACTACTCTTAGTAGAACCAATTGTCATGATTTCAAATTTAATTTATTGTTCTTAATTTATTTTTATTTGGTTGTTGAACACTTTTTGGAAACCTTCATGATTGATAGTTGTGAAATCCGGAAAATTGGGGATTTTAAATGAGTGCTTTGTTTCTTGGTTTTAAAACATGGGTTTTAAAAAGGGTATTTTTCTGGATTAATGGAACATAAATTGGATTGGATGTTTTAAATAAAAGGGAAAGTTTTAATTAAATGAAATGTTTCTTTGAAATTGGTTGTGCTTTGGTTTTTAATAAAAGTTCATTTTTATTGAAGTGATTTATTTTGGTAATGGAAATATTTTTCATAAATGGTGTTGGTGTGAGTTCATGCTTAACGGTCCATTAATAAGGGATGAGTAGCATTTGGGGATAAGGGACATGACCCAGGATCGGGGGCGTGTTCCATTGGGATACAAGGTAATTGGAAAAGAGACTGCTCAAGCGTATGGAACTGTCAAATAGAGCATCTATGTGTGGTTGTTTTGTGAACGATGGAATGTGTATGCCAAATGATAATAATAATTGTTTTCTAATCTTTTATTAGTTATTTTCTGGAAAATAACTTACTGGAAATTGGTTTTATTTATCTTTTTTCCCACTTGGTTCTAATTTGTTTTTGAACTTGTTTATATTTGGTTATAAATTGCTTTAGTAAATTTTTATATATAAACTGTTTTATATAATGTTTTAACCATTCTATCCTAGCAGCATGAGTAGGGAAGTAATTCAGGAAAAACTACTAAGTTTTATACTCACCCCTGCTTTGGCACTTTGGTGCTTTTTCAGATTTAAAATTTAAATTATTTTTTAATCATTTAATAAAATATTATTTATGATAAAATATTCATAATGTCAATTTTGGAACTATTCATTACTTTCAATTTAATAACATCAATATAACACATATAATTCAAACCAAATATTTTATTATTATATTAAAATATAAATTTAATTTATAAAATTCATGTATCGCATTAATTATATAAAATTATATTTATTTTAACATTTATAATATCATTTATTTTATTTTTCCAATAATTGAATAATTGTTGCATCAGCTTTGTGTAAGCATTTAAGGTAAATATTTATTCACCAAAAATTAAAAATAAATTACCATGATCAATATAAATATTTTATATTTCATAATAATTTTTATAGTTTACATATCCTTTGGATTATCCCATATTAAAAATGTTATAGTTGTTAAAAACATGAGTGTGATATCTTTGGATTTTCTTTAAATAAAATATTATAAATATCATAATCACTTCTAAATGGAAAAAATGTCATATAGTAGAACCTTGAATAATTATTAGAGAAAGTTACTCACAAAATAAAATTGGAACAAGTGTTAGGTTCATTTTATATTCCTTACCATATTATCTTTACCCTTAATTACCAGATTTACCCTTTTTCATGGTAACAGAAATTAGCAAGGTTACTATTCATTTTGACCAAACATAAAAGGAGTATATTTAATAAATTTTGACCTATTTATTAAAAATATGGAATCCATTTCTTAAAATTGAATATAAAAAAATTATAATTTAATTTCAAATTAATCCAGTAAAATGCAATGAAAAATAGTTTTTCAGAAAAAATACCCATTATAAAAAGTTTCAAAAAATTATAAAAAAAATAAAACTATGAAAATTTTGAAATGATGAATCCAAAAATGAAAATTTTTTCACAAACATATTTTTTGAAATTATAATATTCTCATAAAAATCAAGAAAACCCATTTTTAAAGAAAATGTATTTTTGAAGAATAAAATTACTTTTATAAAAATCATTTGATTGTTCGAAAAGCATTAATTAATACATTTATACTTATTAGGTCCCATATATATATTTAATAATTTATATAATACTATTTATATCCTCCAATTTAACTACTATGTTATAATAGTCATATTTAAATAATAATATTTTCATTTCTGTTTTGGATCAATGTTTCGTGGAATGTGAGTTATTAAACATAGTATTATTTTAAAATCATTGGGTGTTACATTCTCCCATCCTTCAATAAATTTAATCCTTGAAATTTTAACTTGTGATCGGTAATCATCGATTTTTAATTTTAAAATACCTTTGGGAAAATCCCACATCGTAAAAATGGTTAATAAAACTACCTATTAAAAAGAGGGAAAGGGAAATGAAAAGGTCACCAGAAAACTGTGATTCTGGATAGAAGAACAATGGTTGGAAGTAAAGATATGGATATGTAATAAAATTAATATCCAGTGATCATTGATTACAATAAATTAAATTATCTTGATAAATTTAATAATCACAACATTGTAAACCACATATGTGAAAAAGACCATCAATTCATTGGAATTAAAGGTTATAGGATAACATTTTTGTTTTAATATTATTTTTCCTAGAGTTGAGGTGTTACTTTACTATCTAGACTAGGAATATCATGAAACATACTTACTTTATCCTTTCCATGTCATAAGTGAAATACCATCATTTATTTGTGCTTTGATATATTTCCACTTCATCTCTTATATAAGGAAATGGATATTCAAGATGAATTTTTTATGCATAGAGCACTTTTAATGAATCAAAATATACATAAGTAATTCCTTCAGCCTCTAAATAGTTACTCAAACCAAAATTATTATCATAGGTTATCCAATATGATAAATCAATAAATAATAATATCAAAATTTTGAATTAAAATATTCCATGAGTAGTTAACCTTAAGACTCATCCAAAATACATGTTCCCAAATTCAATGTCCAAAAAATTAGAAGGAAGGTCACTAAATTTCCAAAATAAAATGAACATTATATTCCCTAAACAATATAATGTATCTCTGAATTTCATATAGAAAATATATGAATACCTTGATCACCTTAAAACCTTAATGAAAACATGAGTTCTTTCAAGAATTAAATGACTTCTTATTCCATAAATAAAATCTCATATTATCCAATTTATTTCATAAATCCAAAAAAATTCAACAAACTCCATCATGGATTACTATTTCTTCAAATCACTATCCATTTTCATGGTCATAAATACTTTCCTATAAACATCTTTTTGTCATTATTATCTTAATATAATGTACATATTTAGGGTTACCTTTTCCAAATCATTTTTTTTCCAAATGGTCAACTTACGACAGAATCACTTCCCTTGGTTAACAATATTATTCATTACATGCATCCAAATCCTAAAAGAATAATTAATGTAGTACAATCCTAATATATCTCATTATTATTATAACAAAACTATCATAAAATACTTTTCCAATATAATTATTGAATCCAAACACAAGCACGCTAATCATTACACTACATTCTTAAACCATTAACTAGGATCCATCATCTTATTATTTAACACCTCCTTCCTTTAATATTTAATTTTTAGTCTCTTAATCATCAGAAATATAACCATTAATAATATAAACTTTATGATTCTTTTTATGATCTTTCCTCCTTGGACATCGATTTACATAATTCCCATACTTACTATATTTATAAAATTCAACCATTAAAAATAACTTAGGGAGAGAATTAATTTCATCCATTTCATTAACCAAACATTTAATTTTTCCAACTAAATTACTTTATTTGTGTCCTTTTTCAAACCTAAAACATATTTATGTCCCTATAATACATTCACTTGGGTGTTTCTTCTCACATTATCGTCATATAGAAAACTGAATATTCTTTTCTCTATAATCTCCCCAAATTGAGCTCTAAGAGAACTATATCCTTCTCTTATTTGGTGAGTCCAGGAGGAGGTTAAGTTGTAATTTTTTTATCATATATCATGTTAACTAATTAGGCATAAACAAAATATCCTTTACTCCAATCATCATCCCATTTGTTTTCTTATAAACATGTTTTATATCACATTCAATGTTAACCTAGTTCCTTCTGGTTCACACCATTAACTAAAACCAAAAATCAAAGTATAAGCATCAAGCTATAATAATCAGAGTGGGTTATCAAATAATCATGAAATATTATTCAAATTATGTCTAAATCATGACACATACTTATCAATTTATGTGTCCTTATACTTAATTTAGGCTATCCATAGTCATTACCAAATCAATAGGATTTTATCCTATACTTAGACTTATACTCAAATTTAGTCATAGGGTTATGTTCCCTGATCTATGTTTTCCAAAATATAGTTCCCAATGTTTTCACTAAACTTCCTATGATACCAACTCTAAACACCCCAACTATAGTATCCTATAGTCAGTGGCCACTTTATTACATTAGCATAGGATACAAGGAATCACATCCCAAAGGACTGAATATTTTAGTAGTCTTAGAAAACTAGATTCATACTTGAAATTCAAATTACATTTGATAACATCAAAAACATAAATAATTTTCTTTGATAATGTCATTATTCCCCCTAGTGTATCCCGAAATATCAAACTCAAAACACTTCCTTGTATCCTATATAAAAATAAAACATTAGGAATGGGTGAGCATAGATTCTCAATAAAGGTAATAATATAGTGGAAACTGTGAATAAATAATGTATAATAAATATATAAAGGTAAATAACTGAAACACATGTCATTTAATCAATAACTTAAGTATAATATGGTATGAATAAATAATGATCAAATAATTCCATAATAACATGCAATAAAACTTATCCAGGGTTATCATAACTAATCAGATAATCAGATGAGAATCAATAATTGATCTCATAATGAGGGAATTCATAATTCTAGACATCATAATCATACCATAATGGCTTTTTCTAAGACACCATACATAAATGGGTAATAACTCTACTGATACCCAAACTAGTTTGTCTCGTGAGACCTCCTGATGCATTGAGGGGTTATAGCGGGCCTCACCCATCATTTATTAAGTCCAATACATTCCTCATATGAAAGGGATAAATAATAATCAATATATACATTTGTAATGAAACTATTATTACATATGTTAATAACATTCCCAAATCAATGAACATAATCATAAACCATAAAAATTAATATGGATAATGGCATTAAAATACTACATTCCCAGTTAAAATAGATCATAAACCACTTAGAGAGATAATAAGGATGGTATCATCATAACATATCCCAAATATAGAATAATTAAAATAAGGTTTTCTTTCATTGATGAATATAAATTCTATAAAAATTTCTTTAAAAATATTTTTTAAGAAAATAAACTTTTCACTTCAAAAATCACTTATTCTTTAAAAAACTCACCCACTTACAAAGGAAAATGTTAAATTTTTAAATAAACTTTTAAAATTATAAAATAATATTCAAATAATTAAGGTTTCATGATAGTGGAAATATTCTCCCATGTCATATAAGATAAAAAACATTCCTTTCAAATTTTTTATCAAAAAAGTCACAAAGTGCCTCATTTGGAAAATGATAAAAAGATTCCTTTCAAACTGTTTCTTTTAAGTAAAAAATGGGAAAAATTAATTCTAAAATTCATAGGATAATAGGAATAAAAATGAAA
This sequence comes from Viscum album, assembly GCA_963277665.1. Lineage (NCBI taxonomy): Eukaryota > Viridiplantae > Streptophyta > Magnoliopsida > Santalales > Viscaceae > Viscum > Viscum album. The sequence goes on along the minus strand of OY728128.1, from coordinate 55,256,719 downwards.
ACATTTTTATAAAATAGGTACTAGGGAGAAAAATATTCCCAGTAAATCCATAAACATAAACAATCCTGAATAATGATGATATTGTGAAATAAACCATTAACACTTTAATAACTTTTGAATCATAATCCAAATGAAAGAAATAACTTCAAATAAATCTTTAAATTCATTGAAGATAAATATATTAATGATATAATATATCAAATGGGTATTATATACACCAAACAAAAGAAATATGTGGTGAATATGGCATATATCTCATGGAAGTAAAAGTGAGATGGGAAACCAATACCTCAGGTTCGATTTCCTTTGTACATGTTTGAACCTCCTGTATGATAAATAAATATTTATTATAAATTTATTATATAACCATACTCATATATATCATACCATATATGTTTTAATTATAATATTTTATCACTCTTTTATTATCAATTCATTTTTAAAATCACTATTTTAGGTTGTAACTGCTTCATTTTTCATGTTTGTTTTGATTCAGTAGTTATGGTACTCATACTTTTATCAATATTCCATCATATCTAGAATATTATTTATGGTTTAAATATAATATATTATATATATATATATATATATTTAGATTCATCCATAAATATAGAGATAGAAAAATGAATTACACTGCTACATAGAGACTGTAAGTTGTACGTACGCATGATCGATGTTTTTGCTTTATGTATGATGGATAAAAGGTGTAATGTGGTTATATCATAATTATAATAACATATAAATATATTTATGATATTTGAATTATTATTTTAGGATGTAAAAAACGCATTAATAGAAATTATAAGAAGAAATAATATTTAAAGGGTCAGTAATGATGATTACCTTCTTCTAAAAAATCCTTCTTTTGATCTCCTATTAGGGACACCAGGGTTGCTCTTTTTGGAATACCATGACCTCAAAAATTTATCTAAGGATTTTTTAAGATAAATTTTTAGCGTTTGGTTGATATATATGGCTCATTGTGGTGTAATGAAGTGAGGGAAGAGGTTCCCTTTAATAACTACGGTGAGGGGCACTTTTGGAATTTCTCAAAGATTAAATTATAATAAATAAATTTATGACTCCAAATGCCTAAAAATGGAAATTAATTTTAATATAATATGTTATAGGTTTTTAATACCATAAAATTATATAATTTATACTAGTATTGGTGTCATTTTAAACCTTATCAATTTGGTTAACCCCTTGGTTGGTTATTTTTTACCTAAATCGTGGTAACCACTATTTTAGTCATAAAGGGTTAATAATGTTATTATAAGTGTAAAAATGACTCAAAATGGAACATGTATAATGGTTTAAGATATATTACATTTAAATTTATTAATATAATATTTAAATGAATTTTAAATAATTTTATAAAATATTATTTTGATAAATTATCATTAATGTCACTTTTGATAAAATTCATTAATTTGACTTCAAATACATCAAGAAAAATTGGGATTTAAATATAATGATTTAGAACCTCTATAATATGTCATATAGATCCAAAAAATTCGTTTCACTCATTAAATCATTCAAATTATATCAAAATTAATATTTTAAAACCATTTATTTTATTTTTCTATTAATTAAATAAATATTGTATTTGTATTGAAAAGGTATTTTTGGTAATTATGTAATTTATAAAATTTAAGAAAATAAATTTCTATAATGAAAATAATTTCATTAATATTGAAATAGACATTTATGTTCATTCATATCGTTCTTTTTTCCTTATGTGTACACATAAAAGATATTAAAAACAAAGAGAGGGGCATTTTGTAACTATCATTGATTTAAATAATATATAAGTCATTTTAATAAACATGTGTCCATTAAATAACTAAAATTATATCCTAAGGTAAGAAGGGTAGAATAATATTCATCCAATATTTTTTGGATAAGTTTAGGTCAGGGTTATACCCTTATCTTTTTTTAACCTCTCATTAACTCTTTTGAAAATTACAATACTATTAAACTTTTCTACTCTATAAGGGTCAATAATATCACTATAAAACACAAAAATACCTGTAAATGGACTATTTTAGATTTATTTAACCAAATCCCATTAATTTGGATGATTTTAAAAAAATTGTGATTTTTTTAATCATTTAATAAAATATTATTTACTATAAAACATACATAATGTTGATTTTTATAATTATTCATTACTTTAACTTTAACAATATCAAGATAACAATTATAATCCGAACAAAATATTTTATTAAATTGCTAACATGTCAAAGTAATCTATAAAATTATTTTATCTCATTAATAATGTCAAATTATTTTTATTTTTATATTTTTAATATCATTTATTTTATTTTTTCAACAATTGAATAATTATTACATCAGCGTTCTCTAAGAATTTAAGGTAATTATTTATTCACTAAAAAAAAATTACCATGATGAAGATAAATATTTTATATTTCAAAATAATATTTATAGTTGAACATATCCTCTAGATAAACCTATATTAAACATATTATAGTTATTAAAAACATGATTATGACATTTTTGACTTTTCTTTAAATAAAATATTATAAATAACATAATCACTTAAAAAAGGAAAAAAATTACATATATTATAAAATTTAATAATTAAGGATGAAAATTAATCATAAACTAAAATTGGAAGATTTTTTAGGGTCATTTTATAGTTTTTACCCTTAATTATCCAATTTACCATTTATCGTGGTAACAAAAATTACAAAGGTTACTATTCATATTGACCAAAAATAAAAGGGGACTATTTTATAAATTTATACATACTAATTCCAAATATTAAATCCTTTTTCTAAAATTCAATACAAAAAATTTGTATAATTTAATTTGAAATTAAACCAATAAAACGTAATGAAAAATAGTTTTTCAGAAAAAATCTATTTATAAAATGTTTCATAAAATTCTCAAAAATTCATCCTAAGATAATTTTGACATGCTGAAATACAAAAAACAAAATTTATTTTATAAAATACAATTTATAAAACTATAATATTATTATAAAAATCAATAAAACCCATTTTTTAAGAAAAAATATATTTGAAGAATAAAATAAATTTACTAAAAATCAAATGCTTGTTCAAAAAGCATTAATTAATACATTTTTATTGACCAGGTACTATATAAATATTTCATAATTTGGTTAATACTATTTATATCCTCCAATTTAATGTCCAGGTTATAATAGTCATATTTAAATAATAATATTTTTGGGTTCATTTAGGCTCAATGTTCTGTAAAACGTAAGCTATCGAACATGGAGTTCCTTTAAAATATCAAGGTGTTACAGTCATGGGAATGTATGAGGTACAAAATATGTACTCCAAATATATGACATGTTACCTATAATTATCATATTTTTCAAATACTTGCGTTATATAGTAAATACATAACACAGCTTCGACCCCCTGTGTTTTCCACCGTTAAAACATGTAGATTACAAGATATGTAAAATATTTACACATTGTGTAGTCTGGTCAAAACGTATGCTATCATGGCCTATTAAAAACACTGTGTTCATTAAATATAGTCCATATATAGTTGATTCATGAAAAACTACCTTTAATGTGAGTTTTCTTGGTGCATTGAACATGGGTACACAGCATGTACATATGGGCCACACACTGTGTACTCTTGTATTATATGGACAGAACAATTTGAATCTACTAATGGGGTATTTAGATGTTCCTTATATTAATTTAACCTTTTATTTATTATATGAGAGAGGACAAATAATGGGAGATAAGAATTTGATGTCCGGATTTAAATAATGAATAATCCATTAATAAAACTATCAACAAATGCATATCACCAATCAATGATTAAGAAATAATTATAAATAAACTATGTGACCATTATTATATCACTTGATGGTTTTGAGAATAATTCAAGCAACTATTATGAATATTAAACTCAAATTTTTTTCATAATCAATGAATAATATGATATGTACATGATGAAGAACATCATGACCAAAGTAATTAAATAAAAGATATATTTACTTGATAAAACTGGAACCTAAAGGAAAGATCATCACATATAATTTATAATTAATTTATAGATATATTTAGAATTACATTGACTTGAAATTATTTCTTTATTGATGATTTAGTTGAATGCACTCATCACACTTCCATTGCATCATATGATCCAAGGTAAAAATCCATCTATAGGTGATCCATATATACTCCAAAATCTTGAAATGTCATCATAGAATCGTTGGGTGCTAGCATATTTTATTCTAATCACTTTCATCGTCTATCATTGATCGTAGAAAGAATATCTTCATGGATAAGGGATTATTAAGTTTATCTTGAAGTCTTGATAGGTCTAGGAGGATTGGTGCTTTTATTATTGAGTGTGTTCTTAAGAGGATTCTCTCAAGGGCTTGAGAGAATTCTCTCTGGGTTTGTTATGCACAACAAGCATCTCACCCTAGAAAGTTAAATAACCCAGTATTTATAAATCTTTGATAGGGTTGGTAATTGCACATATTCCAATATCCAATGCCTTATTCCTTATAAAACGCAATGTATAATAATATTATAAATAATATAATTATTTTTTAACATGCACAACACCTATGGATAAATAAATATAATTTGTTAAATAGAAAATTATTATTTATTTAAATGATATTTAATATATCATTTTCTCTAAAACCATTAAACTCGGTCTATAACCCTCTTAAATATTTATCAGGCCTTAAATAATAACCATTTATTTAATAAATAAATATCACTACATTGTTTTTTGATAAATATAATAAATATTTTATTCATAAAATCTTGCGAATAAATATTTATTATTATTTAATTAATATATTTATTCTTATAAATGATTCATGATTAATTATTGGTGATCAATCAATCCAAAATAATTATCAAACAATAAATCATGAATTATTTAAAATTTAAATGGAATTTAACTATGTAGGAACTGTAGTAGGCTTGTAGTAGGTACTGTATCATTTATTGTAGCAGGTATTGTAGCATTTGGAACTATTCACCTTAGGCCACTGGTTTGGGATTGGAGTCCTTAAGGCCTTCGGACCACCCAGGCCTTAAGGTCAGTAAGGCTTTTGGACCACCTCATGGCCTTTATGCCACCTCAAGGCCTTCTGGGCCATCTGATTTGTAGTTGAACATACAGATTCTACAAGGAACCGCTCCAGAGGAGGAAAGAGCAGGGTGCATTCACCCAAGAAGGGCTAAACGGACTTAGGAAGAATGAGAGGGTATGGAATTTGCCATCGGTACTGCGCTTGTGCACCTCTTCATATGGACATGCTAGATGAACAGTCATGAAAAGGTGGAGAGCTAATCACGATGCAGATGCTGGGGAGGAGTAGTTTCAAGTAGTCATAGTCTGTATGATTTCCTTAAGACCTACGGGTCTTGTAATGTATCCAAGCCTATGGGCAGTATAATTCCTAAATCCTACGATCCTTGTAAGGGTTCCCCCTCATCCCTTGAAAGGAGGGTTATCAGAAAATCAATAAAAAAGAAGTCCTTCGGGCTATTCAGTTAGTCAAATTGAATTTAACTGAGATTATAGATATACTTAGTGTGGGACCCTCTAGGTCTCTTTCACAATGGTATTAGGCTAAACTGCCTAAATTTCAAGGAAATTAGCATCTAGAAACACACCAAGGCACCCATATAGAAAGAAGTTAATGTCACAATGACATAAAATTTCATAACAATTTTCACTGTGTAATATAATCTGATTATTATGATATCTTTAATAAAGCTGGTTGTATCCTGGTTCAATCAACATATGTGCTCAATGTCTTTTTCTTTAACAGTCCAAAATTTAACCTTATCACTGACCACTATGGTCATGGATTTATTTAATCTATATCATTCCCATAAAATGGGATTAAATATAATATCCCATTAAAACATAAGGAACAAATATTTTCTCTCATTATTCATTGATGAAATATCACTTGTGATGCACCCAACATATCTTACTTCATTGCAAACATATATTGTCATGGTTTTTCATAAATACATAAAATTATGCGAGTATTGATATCCATTAAAAATAATATTAAATTATAAGGATCAATACACATATATGTGGATAGAAACTTCCAAAGACATATAAAAATGTGTATTTTTTTACTGGTCGATCATGTTCTAATAATCTCTTTCACTACAAGTTACCAAGGTCATACACCATGAGAAAGTGTCTCGAAGTCCTATAGGTCTCCACCCCTAATAGCCTATATCATTTTTATCTCATCAAATGATATAATCTAGTTATAGAACATATATTTAAGAATATTATCATGATACTTTCAAGTTCTCATCACACTAGAGAACTATTATGACATTTCAGTGTGATAGTTACTCTTAGCACATTATCACATATTATGTCATGTAGAAGAAAGATCATGATGTGATAATAATTTTTTAATTATTAAAAACAATGAATACAGGTAGTCATGAAGTATATGGAATTTGATTCTAGGGAACCAACTCTAACACCATGCTCCTAATATCTCTTAGATAGGGGACCAAATCATAATAGGACACTTGAACACACTTTATAATATAAAAAATTTTGGGTACAGAGTCTTTATGATTTACTTCCTTATGTGTTTCTCAGATATTCCATCAGATAGCAGTGAACAAAAAAATAGGTCTTTTACTCTAGGAAGTAGTGTTGACACTTGAGAACCATAAGGAAACCAACAAATCAAAGGAAGAAAAATTTAGACACAGTTCTAATAATGTTCCAAAGTTACTTCATTGTGTTAAAGCTTGTTTTCATACCATGAATAAGTGTATCATGGTCTCCACTAGTGAGGAAACATGTTATATTCATTTCAAAGCTATTAATATCCTAGGCCACTGAATAAAATAATATGAGAAGACAGTATTGCACTAAATTTTCCTAAATAATAAGCTTACTTTCTTGTGTATATAAGAAATCCAAGTCTCATTTTCCCATTGAAGGTGAGGGAGGGGGTTGTACCCACACCTTTGATAAGAGGCTAAAGATAAAACATTGGTATCATTTTTGGTAAAGACTAGGCGATCATCATCATTACAGAAAAAAATGTTACGAAAAAAAAAAGTTTTCTGTGACTTATAAGATAGCATTAAGAAAAATAATCTCCAAGCCATATGGAGTTTTATGTCAATCAGTAGGAACCCATGGAAGAACAATGGAATTATAACCCAATTATCCATACAAAAAGTGATCCTGATTACACTATAGCAACCCAAGATTAATATACATGGATATTACATAATTTTATATGAATATTTATCACATTAAAAAAGTATATTCCTAAGGATCATAATAGTTTAGTGAATTTTGAAACTTAGAACATGTTCTTATAATTTTTTGAAAGATCTTAAAAATCTCCCTTAAATATATTCCCCTTTATTAATCTTACTTAAAACCTTTCTTCATTACCTAGAGAACGGAAACATAAGAAAGTGGTGAGCTCAAATAATCAGTGAGGGTAAATAAAGGAAATACATAAGCATATCATGAACATAAGGGTATTATAATATGAGCATAACATTTTAATATTATATCTTGAATATAAAATATAAAAAACATGAGACATGGAATAAATATTGGTAGTTCATAATAAATTAATTATAATGGAATCAAGAGCATAATCCATAAAAGCACAACATATGAATAATACATAGAATTTCTGGAAAACATGTAATAAAATAATATGATTTCCATAGTAGTCGAGGTATCACTACCAAGGTAATATTAGTAGTATGGGTTTACTTCTCATTCCATATTGGTAGTCATGGTTCACTATCATGAACATATCAGTAGTCAAGGTTCACTCCCAAGACCATCTTAGTAAACAAATCCCTTTACTAAACTAAGTTCACTCTGCAGTCCATCCATGTCTATCTAATGAGATATAAATCTTTACCCAGTTCAGGGGAGAGAGATATAGGTCCCACTCATATCATAATGAAATCATACCAACATGTTCAAAAAGATCATAAAAATTCATCATAACCCATGAAATGAAATGGGTATCATAAACATGTAATAATATCATAACATATGGAAAAAAAGAGATAGGTTTCATAATTATTTAAACAAATCATAACCTGTTAAAAGAATAAGGTTTCATAGACATATAATCCATGAAATGGAAACGGGTTTCATAAACATATAACCCATGAAATAGAAACCAGTTTCATAAAAATCATTCTATAAATACATAAACCATTCAAATAAATAATATGAATGGAACCTTGGATCATTTCCTTAGAAAGTCATAGGTAACACTAATATATGTCATATTAGATGGGAAATAATTTCAAAATATATTTTAAAAATATTTCTTGAGAAAAAATTTCCCACTTATTTTAAAAATGCTTTTCAAAACATAAAACCTTTTTAAAATCATTTTCTTTTAAAATAAACTTTAAAACTTATAAAGGATTCAAGAAAACATTTTTCCTTGAAAAATATAAAATAATCTTGAAAACTTTTTTGAAAAACTTTTTCATTGAAAACATATAAAATATGCTTGAAATTTTTTGAAAATATTTTTCATTTAAAACTTATAAAAATAAGATTGAAAACATTTTGAATACCATTTTCCTTGGAAATTTATAAAATAATATTGAAAAAATTTTGAAGACCATTTCTTTGAAAACTTATAAAGAAATCTTGAAATCATTTTTGAAAAACTTTTAAAACTTAAAAAAAATTCTTTAAAACATTTTAAAAACATTTTAAAGATAAAACATTTTTGAAAACATTTTTAGACATCATGCTTTTAAAGAACACAGATTTCCGACCAAAGAGAGAGGTAAAGTCGTATTTTCTTAAAAAACATTCTTAATTGTCTAAAGAACCAAAGAGTGGAAAATGGTACCAATACATGAATATATCATGAATAATCATAGTATAAAAAAATTCATGAGTGTTCTTGATATTTGGATCATAATATTTCATCAATGAAAGCATAATCACAAACAATCCTAATAAATAATGAGATTGTAGCAATAAAATATTACCACTTTGGTAACATTGATTCATAATACCCATGAGATAATAACATTAAATGAAGATTAAAATGTCCTTAAAATATATAGATTCATTATATTCCATTTAAATTTCAATATATACACCATATATAAAAATAAAGATGCATAACATAGCATGTCTCTCAAAGAAGTAAAATTGAGACAAAATAACTTTACTAGTTTGGTAACTTTTGAAACATAGACTCCCTGAAATAAATATCATAAAATAGATATTTAAATACCCATAAATTTAATTATAATTATCATATAATTCATCCATGGTAATTATACACACCACATATAATAAATATAATGTTAACATGTCTTGTGTCTCATGAAAATTAAAAGTGAGACAAGAAAACCCTTACCTTGAGTCTAACTAGACACTTGTGTCTTTATCTTCCTAAATAATAAACTTATGTTAATTATTTAATATATTAATAACCTTTTTAAATTTTATAATTACTTTAAATTCACTTATTACAATTTTTCATACAACTAATTAAATAATTAAGTTTACATCGGGTGTTTTGACCAAATTTGGTTCATGTGTTAAAAGCGACTTTGGTTGGTCAAGTATGGGCGAAGGGGTCAATATATAAAAATATACAGGATAATAATCATCACATAATTATCATATTTATACATCAATTATACTTTTAAATCAAATCATGAAATTTGGTTATGAAAAATTATCCAATGTTGCAATCATGGAGACGGTAGGTCGTACATACGCATGAGTAGTGTTCACATTTTTCGATGATCATTATAGAAAAAAGGTAAATAACAATATATATTTCTATAATGATAAATATATAATAAATAAAATTATATTTAATCATGTATACTTGTATATATATAATTATTTTTATATAAAATGAATCACATCATGTCGAGGAGGTGGTAGTTCACACATCCACGACTGATATTTTCACTTTTTAGTGTGTGAAAAGGGTAACAAAGAAAATGACATATTCTATTTCCAGAAAATTAATTATATAATAAATAACATATATATTTAATTTATTACACATATTTTTAATTAAAACTATCCTTGATACATTCCATGTATCATGTGAATGAATCATATTGCTTTGAGGAGGCGGTAGTCCACACTCCCACAAATGATTTTATCGTATTCCCACAAAATGAAAATCATAACAGTATGTGTTATATAATGATTCCAAAAGCATAAATAAATTTTAAATATCATATATATCATATAAAAATAGATTTCCCATTATAATTACTTACCACGAAAGGTGTTAAAGGAAAAATGAACAACATCATTTTGTGAGGTTGTAGTTCACCATACACACAAACGATAACTTCATTACCCATATGATGGAGTTGTGTGCGATTATAGGTCTAAAAATTTATATAAAAACAAATTAGAATATTTAGGATACTGATTTTATTATTTAATCATGTATTTATAAAATTTTATTGGGGGGGATAATGAAAATAAAATAAAAGAGCTTGAGAAAGGGTGTTACCTCTTTTTTGGATAACTCTATTTGGTTTGCACCAAAGGGAATCAATGGATAGATTTTTTCCCCAAGATATGATTATAAGATTAATTGAGGGATTTTTGGATCTTATTTGATAATATTTTCAGTGATCCAAATGGATTTAGAGGTGTTAATAAGTGTGAGGGTTCAATGCCTTTTTATAGTGGAGGAGGAGTGGCATTCTTGTAAATTTTTGAAAAGGGAATTTCACCCACGTTTTTTCTATGAAAAGTGGCTATAATAATAAACCAAGTTATATAAAATTTATAATAGGGTATAAATATTTACATAAAATGGATTTTGGAAAAGTTTTTAGGTCATTTTGGCCCTTAAGTGTAAGGTTTAGTCCCTTATTAAGCTAATTTTCCTCCTAATCGTTGTAATTAATTTAAATCACTTTCACTAATATTTTTGGTAAAAAACTAAGTTTAACTTAGTATAAATTATAAATTATTATGATTAAAAATATTTAATCCATTTTTTCAAATTCAAATCACATAATTGGTCACGCTGATGAGACGACAATGTATTTTTTTAATGTAAAAATGTTCAAACGTTTTCTGTGTTTTTATACAAAATTTCATAGTGAAATTGATTAAAATGAAATTAGTTGTATTAAAAGATTTAAAATTTATCTAATTAAACTTTAAAACCAATTAAAAATAAAATTTAACCATATAAATAAATTAAATTAGAAAGCAGATCTGAATTAAAATTTAGTATTTTTCAATATTCGTCAAAAAATGAAACTTCATAGAAAAATACCAAAAATTATCACTAAGATAATTTTAATATTCCACTTTCAAATATGAAGTTTATTTTGACATATAAAATCAATAAAACTTCCTAAATTTGGATTTAAAAGAGTTTATTTATTAAAAGGTGGTAAAATTACCTTTTAGAAAAATACAATTTTTTTTCATAAAATTGGATTTATTCATGTCTTATACCTATAAAATATATTTTATGGGTATAAAAAATATTTACTGAATATATAATATATAAATTTTATTTAAAAAATTAATCAAAATTGTATTCTTTTAATTTATTCAGATAAAATTGTGTTTATACATAGAAAAATAGTTTTATCAGAGAAATAATTTATTTATTTTCAAATAGTTCTTAAAATAACTTATACCAATTGATAACAAAGATATTTATTTTATATAAATGTGTAAATCATATTTTTACAATTTATTTAATCTTATTTTTAACTTCCTTTCCAACGGCTAAGTGTTAGCTATAATAATATTTTGATAATCAGGTTAATAGTATATTGTAGTTCGGTCAAAACTCGGCCTTACATATTATGCAAGTTGTAAAAATAATTCTGAATTGTCTATAACACAAGAAAAAAATAGTGTTTCGTGTACATTATGGTAATCCATGTTCTTTTTTTCTGCAATATTAAGTTGTTGTTGCATATAACGCAAGGAAAACATAGTGCTCTTAAAAAAACTATATTCAGTGTGGCGTGAAATGAAAAATAAAAAAATATTAAATTAATTTGAAAAAAAAATATTTCACAAAATCTATAGGTGTTACATTCTACCCCCCTTAAAATAAATTTATCCCTCAAAATTTTTTGGGTTATTATTGGTTTAATACATTAAAGTTACTTTCATAGAAACCCACATCATAAAAATGATTACTAAAACTTCCTTTAAAAAATGGAATGTTGGAAACATAATGGTTACCAAAATTCAGACATAATTAGGTTTCCACATGGGAGAAAATTAGTGGCAAGTAAAAACATGGATATGTAAGATAAATATAACCATTATATTCTTGTAACACCCCAAACACTTTTAATTTTTAATAATAATATTTTCATTATTAATGTGTTGGTTTTGTTTAACAACGGTGCATCTAAAATAAGAATATTTGCAGAACAAAAATAAAATACATGTTTTATTGAATAAGAATGTTGGAAAACTTAAATTTCCATAAGTCCAAAAGAACATCACTAACCTATAATACCGACTAAGAGACCAATCAGAATCACCAGGAGACCCCCAAACACCAAAAACAGACCAAGAAAATAGAGGAAGTCCTTCGGGTCTGTCATGATGAAAAACAGTATGAAAGGAACAATGGAAAATGTACTGAGCATCAAGGGTATGTAGAGCACCATCTTCACTGAGTTGTTTCTAAAGTTTGTAATACCATAAACATCTATTTATAAGTCCTTCATTACCATTAGTATCCATTGCAGTCCTTAGGTGACTATTGGTTTTGTAACAGTCATAAAATCTTATAACCATTGGGTATTTTTAAGAATTTTTATTATTTTATGAATTCTAAGTATTTAAGTATATTAATAAATCCAAATATTTTAAAATTATATAAATTTATATCTTTGAACATGTTTTAATAGAACTTATCTTTAGATTTTGAAAGCATAATGTTTTAACGCTTAAAATGAATTTGAAATCATGACTTGTGTGCAATAATGAAAAATACAAATAGAAGTACATACGTTTACTTCAATTAATTTAAAGATAAGTATACATATTTTTTTGATACAAAAACAACCTATTTGAATTTGAAAACATGTTTTTAAATAATATGATTAATAAAAAGTTATACTTTTGATTAAGGGATGACATGGTATAATTTATATGTTGGTTTGTGTATTTTAATATAAAGTTGAAATCATGTTTTAGACTAATAAAATTAATGACATTGTTTTTTAATGAAATTAAAAATTGAAAAAAAAATAATATATTTGGTTTAAAATGAATTTATATGGTTTATTTTGTTTTTTAAAGATTTTAATCAAGATTTATATAAAAAATGTGACCCTTTTAGGCCAGCCTTCTAGCCATCCTAGGGAGGCATCTCGCACCACTCCTTCAGAAGTAGGTGGATGGGCCTTATCCCCTCAACCAGCGAAGGCTAGCCATAAGGGTATGCACATCCAAAGGGACACATAGAGCAACCGAGGCAATGTGCCACCATGTGGGGAGGCACGGTGCCAGAGAGTGGGTGCAGAGAATGCCCAGAGAGGAGAACCGGTATGGGCAGGTGCCAGGGAGGGGTAGGAGATCCAATTGATCGATGGTTGGGAGCTCAAGGCTTATAAGGCTGGCTCAGAATCCCCTAAGTTTTGATGTGGGGAGAGTTTTTTCGATAGAGATAAAATCTCAACTATTCAATCTCACCATACATTTTCGAGACCACATGATCTGGTATCGGGTTTGAATCCTACCACCATGACCCTTCCTCCACATTTTCATCAGTCATCTGATCAAGGAATCAACTAATCTCGATCACCCATCTGTTTTAAAACACCGCATAATACCATGGTCGTCTAATCAAAACTGATATTTAATCTCATTCACCTAACACTTTTTATAACTATGAAATCATCTGTAGGGGTCCGATCACCCTCAAATGATCTATACCATCCAATGTTTTCCATTTTTTCTCCTCACTTCTTCTTATTTCTCACTCCAAACTATTGGATTGACCCACGATTTTTCCTCTTTTCTTCTTCTTCTCCTGAGATCCTCCACCACTCTCCTCAGGTCCAGCATGTGGTTTCTACCTATAAGTCCACCCTTGATCTCACTTTTTATTTTATTTGGATTTTATTTTAATGTTTCCACAAAATTTATATATATATATAATATAATGATGGTTTTGGGTATATTTTTTTAATTAGGGTGTTATACCTGGTTTTCAGTGGTCTTTTTTGAGGGTCTTTGTTTGTATTTTATGTCAAAACCGAGTTATATAAAATATTTATATTTTCAGTTTATATAAACTCTCTTTTTCACCTCAACCCTATGGGTTCTCGCTTCCAAAATTACTCTCTATGACTCTACCTAGCTCTATCTCTCTCTTGAAGCCAATTAAGGGATTAATTTGCCGAGATTTTTTTATAATGCAAAAATCTTGTACCTTTGTATATTTATGAATATATATATATATAGTTTTATACAAATTCCAAATCCTAACTCATTTTAGGTTTTCTAAATGTTTTTATCATTTTTTTAAAGTGTATAACACATGTAAGGGATTATTATTCTTCAATTCCAATATGAAAACTTTTTTATCTCCTTTTATGTTTCCTGGTTATATATATATATATACAATTTTATATAGCTTCTAATACTAACTTGTTTTGGGTTTTCTAAACATGATTATCAGTGTTAAAATAATTTTTTAAGGTGTATAACACCTATAAGGGTTAATCTTATTTTGTGTTTGTGTAAAATATATATATATATATATACTTATATTTTTATATACGAAACAAAACATTTTGGGTTTTGATGATTTTAATTGATGATCATTTTTTTAAATGATGTTCTTAATAATACTTGTTATAGATTATGTTGGTTTGTTTTCCATATACAAAAACCTTGTATATAACCAATGTATATATGGTTATGTATATATGTTCATTTATAAAACAAACCTATTAGGTTTTTATGGTTTTCAAATGTTGAAGATATGTTCTTAAATGATGTCCTTGATTTCCTATAAATCTTGTAAGGATTCACCTTTGTTTTTTTTAGTTGGACCATATAAACATATAGGTGTATATGTACAGTTATATGTAAATATATATATAGGTTTTAATTATAATGTGAATTGGGTTTCATAAAACCTATTTTATTGATCAAATTATGTTTTTTGAAGTGTACAACATTTGTAAGGGTTTATTAAACCTTCTTTTGGGTAGTGAAAATCCCAAGAATACACTTTGTGCATATATATGGTTTTATAAAATTTTCAAACCCACATATATACATATATGTATTTCAATCTCAACTTCTCAAGTTTTTAAATGGTACTAGCTATGTTAGTAAGTAGTATAATTGTACAAGAATAGGCACATGTGTTCAATTAATTTTTCTTTTTATGCATGAATACTTCACCTGAAAAAATAGTTTTACATGCATACTTTATATTTCAATTTGCTACAAGGAATTCATTTAATTAGTTGAGTTTATGTTTTAATCTATTTTTATTTTTCATTTAACAGTGCATCGTTTAAGCAAGAATAACAGGTATCTCAAAGTCAAAAACATGTAAATTGTGGTATGAAAATGTTCACATTCATGTAAAAAGGTTTTAATGCAAGAGTTATTATTTTATGTGACAATCCATCATCTTATGTGCACTAGTTCTTATCACATGTGCAAAAGCATGTCGTTTTAGTTCATTCATGTCACTATTTAATTTGATATAGCCATAACCTAAAACTAACAAATCTAGTCATTTTTACATTTATTGCATAATTCACTTCATTTATGAATATGTATTTAAGAATGAAATTCATATCACATGGATTACGAATGTAAATATACAATGTATTATGGAACACTATGAATATACAACCATACTAGACATATAAGAAATGTATTAGACTTAAATGATAAGATGGGTGTGCCCAGATAGCGCTCCAATACATTGGGTAAATTTGAGTCTTATGAGATGTTATGTGTGATAGTCTTGGCGGTTAGCCTTGGCTTGTTCTACTATGTGAAATGATCTTGGCAGTTAGCCTTGACTTGTACTAAGTCATGTTTTATGTATGGTCTTGTTGAAAATCCTTGAAAAATTCTGGCATTATACATTCCCTCATTATGTATTAGTATATGACCATCCAAGGGATTATTTGACTAGTAGAATATTCCTTGGTTAATAATTTTTTACCTATGATAATGATGATGAATGCATATGGATTAATGAAGTATGTACTTGGAAAGTTTTGTATGGAAAGGGTATGGTTAAAAATATTTTACTTATAGTGGTGATGAATGCTTATTGAATAAATAAGTATGTACTTATTAAGATTTTATAAGGAAAGTGTAGCATTTATTAATAGAATCTTGATACTGAAGTTGATATTATGTTTTTCATTTAGTGAATAGCATTTTAAGTATTAAGTGAATCATGATATTGTTACTTATTAAATTCTAAGAAAGTGTTAACTCATGTGCCAATTTTTTCTTGCAACCTTGCATGTCAACTTTACATTAGTTTGATCAATTTCTAGTTTATGCAGCATTCCATGCATTTTTGTACATGTACGCACACTCTGATATACGTTTTAACTATATGTTTTAAGTAAATACATATAATTATTATGTAAGAGATATTTCTGAAAAAAAATTCTAGTAACCATTGAAAAATTTTGATGACATTCCTCGAGAAGTGATGTTTTTTTATAAGAAAATTTTTTGTGATTATTTCAAAGGTTGTTTTTTATAAAAAGGAATTTCTTTAAATTGTTTTTAAAACCCCTTAATGGGAATTCTAATTCTCACCCTATGTTTTAAATTTATTTTTATAGGTTTTAGTAGATTTATCAAGATTTTATTACCCTTATGTGATGGAAACAATTTAAATTATATCTTTATCATGTTTTGGAAGAAACATATTAGTTATAACTATTTTTCCAAAACCTAAACTGAAATGATCATGTGTGATGAAATAAGATGTGTAATCTTTTTATTCTGTATGTTTCATGAGGAAAAAATTACACACCATGCTTCAGGCACCGACTTCGGGCTTCTGGGGTTGGGGTTGCTACAGTTGGTATCAGATGATCGGTTTAGATAACTCTAGAAAATTAGAACAAGAATAAAAATTTATTTATGCCTTGCTAAGAGTAATTATTTCTCAAAAAATTTAGATGGTAGGCTAAAGTTCACCAACAAACCTTTTGTACCTTCCTACTGAAGTTATAGAGACCATAGTCTCCAAGTCATGTCAAGAAGACTATGAACCCTATGCAAATCTACATTTTACATGAAAACATCTTTAACACATATCTAACTCTCCTTATGTACTTCATCTCCATCGAGGATCAGGCCTTGATTATCTCATCATGATGCATGCCCAATTTCCATTCTATGCACGTGGGGGGAAGTACTATGAGGGTCTTTTTAAATGTTTCACTCTAGCCAAAGGCTTTGTATAACTATGAAATTTCTAAGAAGCTTCAAGAGAGGGTGACCTCCGCACAGCTTATATGTGTCAGATCTTGTCCTACGGTCATATTGGATGAGACTTTGAAATTATTGTGGTCAAGTCCTTTTGTTCATTTTATAGACATCAAGTTCATGCTGATGTCTCCCAACTTCACACCCCTTATGATTCACTCCCTAGAAACTATAGATGTCTCATGAGTATGACCCAAGCTGCTCACATTGCATCTAGACCAGAGATGTGATGTCTCGGACCCGTCTGCCCCTCAACCCGAGCCCCGAGCCCGGTTGGCCACATGACCCCTAGCTCGTCTCCCCATAGGCCAGGGGCTGCCGACTAGCAGTGGGGGTGTAATGGTAAGTCAGTGGGGATATTGTACCCCCATTTCAGAGTATACAACAGAATAGTAGAAAGTTAATAGATAGCGAAAGCACAACCAATGGATAAACAGGAGAAAGGGGAAACATACAAACTAAACAACAAAAGTAAGGAAAACCTGATAAATATAGAAAAGCCTCATAGGCAGTGTGATACAAAATGGATGCATGGCATGCTGATACAATGGAAATATAAGACAAGCATGCTATTTAGTAATACAAAAAGAGAACAAAAGCAGACCACGATCATCTCTAGCTAAGCTCGATCCTCTGCTCTGGAACTCCAGCTAGATCATACATGTATCAACAACCTAACGTCGGGATTTTGCCCCTACAAGTACCTGCAGAAGTAAAGTCTGCATGGGGGGCTAGGAGGCCGCTGGGTAGGGTGTGAGACAAGTCTCAGTAGGCCACCACCAACGGGGTCTACGTGTAATCCAAATAGGTTTTCACAGTAATAGTGATCAATAGAGTGTAAGTAAGTAAATTAAAGCAATAAGAAACTCTCCCGCTTGGGTTCCAGAAGGACACCTGGTAGGTCTACCTGCTTCAGCTCATGGCTGGTAGTATGAACAAACACCTGAGTATAGATATATATATATATATAAATAAATATATATATATATATATATATATATATAATACATTGGATAGGATCGGGATGGAACTCACAGACATCCTTAACCTAGGGGCAGCGTTCTCGATCCTACCCCTGGCCCAACCTTAGGGAAGCTCTCACAGTCTATACCCGTCCCTAAGGCTTAAGAATGATTCAAGGGATCTCTCACAATCTACCCTTAGCATGAAGCCATAACATAGGGGAGCTCTCATGGTCTACCCCTGGCCTGAAGCTTTATCATTCAATTAGGGGAGCTCTCATGGTCTTCCCCAAGCCCGAAGCTGTATCATAGGGGAGCTCTCACAGTCTACCCTTGGCCCAAATCTTTATCATTTAATTATCATAGGTTATAAGTCATATACTTCTTATAACATTCATAACAATAAAACATGGCATTTCCATCTCAAAATATTACATAATCACATTTCAAGCAAACATGCATTTAAAATAATAAAAGGGGTTTAGGTTAACTCATCTTAGCCAAGCCCTAACCAAAACATCCCATTTGCCTCACATGGAAAATGGCTTTCAAGACATACCCATAAGGTCTAAAGGTGTAAAAGGGCTAAAACTCAAGGTATAACACCTATGGATGTCCATACCGGGGTCATACGGTACCCAAACACCCAAATGAGGGTAGTTCCCATACCCTCCTATCATAAGGGTCATTTAGACAGTTAGCATTCAATATAAATAACGGGTTTGGAAAAAGGCAAACCATGGCATGACAAAATAAACTCAAGAACGATGAAAACCCAAAATGGAAACCATGTGACCACCTACCTTAGGGCTGTAGATGTAGACTAGCTCGATATCGGCCTCAGATTCGAAGTAGATTGGAAGAGATCTTAGTTCCAGTCCAATGCCCTAAAATAGGGCATATGAGCCTACATCAAAATAGCACGACGGAAGGAAAGATTTTCCAAGGAGAAAGGGGTGCATGAGGTAATCCTTTCCTTGTCCCATCCAATGCTTCTTTCAGATCGAAGATCGGGTGCCGAACGAAGAAACGACAATAGATCAAGAGAGAAGAGGGTTTGGGAGCTCAAAAGACGGTTCTTCCTCAGTTCTGGCCACTGGAACCAAAAAGAAATGAGAAAATATCTTAAATAGACTTAATGGTAAAAGTGTAATTTCAACATATACATGGTCGCACGGTTTAGGCGCACGGTTTACCCAAACCGTGCGCAAACCGTGCGCACCACACTAACTCCAGACTGCAGGGATTCATGGTTTATCCAAACCGTGTGACTTTACTATTCATGTCGTGCGCAAACCGTGCACCCTTGTAGGTGTACCTGTCTTCAGCTGCACGGTTTATGCCAAACCGTGCGCAGACCATGTGCAGGTCATGCGCCACTATTTTCAAGTCCATTTCCCAAACTCCCGGGCTCCGAACAAGCCTCGGACACTCCTCGGACCTTCCATAGGATGTTACACACATTAATCAAGCTTAAAGGAAAGGTTTTAAAGCAAAACTAATGATCTGTACCTTTTCCAAAGATTCGGGTCGTTACAAGAGAAATCGAGAGTCTTGAAACTATGCTAACTAGAAACCAATGAAATCGCTGACACCGGTGGTACTTGTGAAGGGACATCACAGTGGATTGAATAATTTCAGTGTCTATAAGTAAAAATAAAATTTTTAGGATGAAATTATTTTAAGGGGGTGATAATGTAATGCCCCAAACACTTTTAATTTATAATAATAATATTTTCATTATTAATATGTTGGTTTTATTTAGAAATGGTGCATCTAAAATAAGAATACTTGTAGAAAAAAAATAAAAGACATGATTTATTCAATAAGAATGATGGAAACCATACATTTCTATAAGTCCAAAAGAACCTCACTAACCTAGAATTCCTACTAGGAGGCCAATCAAAATTACAAGGAGACCCCCAAACACCAAAAATAGACCAATAAAATAGTTGAAGTCCATCGGGTCTGTCATGATGAAAAATTGTACGGAAAGAACAATGGAAATCGTGCTAAGAATCAAGGGTATGTAGAGCACCATCTTCACCGAGTTATTAATAAAGTTTGTAATACCCTAAACATATATTTATAAGTCCTTTTTGACCATTAGTATCCATTTCGGTCCTTAGATGACCGTTGATTTTGTAACGGTCATAAAATCTTATAACAGTTGTGTATTTTTTAGAATTTTGATTATTTTGTGAATTCTAAGTATTTAAGTATATTAATAAATCCAAATTTTTTAAAATGCTTTAATTTTATATCTTTGAACATATTTTAATTGAACTTATCTTTAGATTTTTAAAGCATAATGTTTTAAAGATTAAAATGAATTTGAAATCCTGACTTTTGTGCATTAATGAAAATACAAATAGAAGTACATATGTTTACTTCAATTAATTTGAATAGAAGTATACATATTATTTTGATACAAAAATTACATATTTGAATTTCAAAACATGTTTTTAAATACTCTTATTAATTAAAATTTGTACTTTCGGTTAAGTGATGACATGGTATAATTTATATGTTGGTTTGTGTATTTGAATATAAAGTTGAAATCATGTTTTAGACTAATAAAATTAATGACATTGTTTGTTAATGAAATTACATATTGAAAACGTTTTTTTACTTTAATTAGTTTAAAATGAATTTATATGGTTTATTTTGTCTTTCAATGATTTTAATAAAGAGTTATATAAAAAAATGTGACGCATTTAGGTCAGCCTTCTAGCCGGTCGAGGGAGGCAGCTCGCACCACTCCTTCAAGAGTAAGCGGTCGGGCCTTAGCCCCTCAGCCAACGAAGGCCAACCATGAGGGTATGCATTCCCATTGGGACGCATGGAGAAACCGAGGTAGCACGCCACCATGCGGGGTGACATGGCAGTAGCGAGTGGGCGCAGAGCGTGCCCACAGAGGAGAACTGGTATGGGACGTTATCAGGGAGGGGGAAGAGAGCCAATTGATCGATGGATGGGAGCTTGAGGATTATAATTATGGCTTTGAATCCCATTCATTTCTATGTGGAATGAGTTTTTTCGATGGAGATCAAATCTCAACCATTCGATCTTTTCACGCGAGATCATGACCGCACAATCCGGTCTCAGGTTCAAATCCTATCGCCACGACCCTTCCTCCGCATTTTCTTCATCCATCCAATCGAGGACTCAACTGATCTTGTCCACCCATATTTTTTAAAACAATAGATCAAAACATAGTCTTCCTATCAAAACCAAGATTTAATCTCATTTTTTCATTCCTTTTAATAACCATAGAATCATCAGAAGCCATCCAAACACCCTTGAACGATATGGACTCTCTGATCTTTTCCACGTTTTCTCCTCTCTTCTTCTTCTTCCTCGTTCCAAACTAGTGGCTTGAACCATTTGTTTCTTCTATTATTCTTCTTCTCCCAAGATCCTCCACCACTATCCTCGGGTCCAGCTCATGTTTTCTACCCATAAGACTACCCTTGATCTCTTTTTTTATTTTATTTGGTTTTTCTTTTTAGTTTTCCAAAATATATATATATATATATAATATAGTCACCAAATGGTTTTGGGTTTATTTTTTTAAATTACGGTGTTGGAACTGGTATCCAGTGGTCTCTTTTATGGGACTTTGTTTGTATTTTATGTCAAAACTGAGTTATATAAAATATTTATATTTTCATTTTATATAAACTCTCTTTTGGACCTCAACCATACAAGTTCTCTCTTCTAAAATTCCTCTCCAAGACTCTACTCGGATCTGTCTCTCTCTTGAATCCAATTAAGGGATTTATTTTGTTTATTATGAAAAAATCTTATACCTTTTTTTATTTACAGAGATATATATATATATAGTTTTATAAAAATTCCAAATCCTAACTCGTTTTAGGTTTTCTAAATGTGTTTATCAGTGTTTTTAAAGTGTATAACACATTTAAGGGATTATTATGATTCAATTCCAATATGAAAACTTTTTTATCTCCTTTTATGTTTCTTGTTTATATATATATATATATATGTATAATTTTATATAGCTTCCAATCCTAACTTGTTTTGAGTTTTCTAAACATGGTTATCAGTATTAAAATAATTTTTTAAGGTTTATAACACTTCTAAGGGTTATTTTTTTTTTGTGTAAACTATATATATATATATATACTTATATTCGTATATATGAAACAAAACCATTTTGGGTTTTGATGATTTTAATTGATGATAATTTGTTTTTAAATGGTGTTCTTAATAATACTCGTAAGGGATTATGTTATTTTGTTTTCTATGTGCAATACCTTTGTTTAAAACCTATTTATATATGGTTATGTGTATATGTTCATTTATAAATCAAAAATATTTGGTTTTTATGGTTTTAGAATGTTGAAGATATGTTCTAAAATGATTTCCTTGATTTCCTATAAATCATGTAAGGATTCACCTTTGTTTTGTTTAATTGGGCCATATAAACATATAGGTGTATATGTATGGTTATATGTATATAAACATATAAATTATAATTATAATTCGAATTGGGTTTCATAAAACCTATTTTATTGATCAAATTATGTTTTTTTAAGTGTACAACATTTATAAGGGTTTATTAAACCTTGTTTGGGGTAGTGAAAATCACAATCATACACTTTGTGTATATATATGGTTTTATATAATTTTTCAAACCCACATATATACATATATGTATTTCAATCTTGACTTCTCATGTTTTTAAATGGTACTAGCTATGTTAGTAAGTTTTATTATTATACATGCATAGGCACATGTGTTTAATTGCTTTTTCTTTTTATGCATGAATAATCCAGATGAAATAATGGTTTTACATGCATAATTTTTATTTCAATTTTCCACAAGGAATTCCATTAATTAGTTGAGTTTATGTTTTAATCTATTTTGATATTTCAATTAATAGTGCATGGTTTAAGAAAGAATAACAGGTATCTCAAAGTCAAAAACATGAAATCATGGTATGAAAAGGTTAACATTCATTTAAAAGGATTTTAATGCAAGAGTTATTATTTTAACTGACAACTCATCATCTTATGTGCACTATTTATTATCATATGTGAAAAAGAATCCCATTTTAGTTCATGCATGTCACCATTTAATTTGATTCATCCATAACCTAAAACTAACAAATCTAGTCATTTTTACATTTATTGCATAATTCAATTCATTTATAAATATGTATGCAAGAATGAAATTTGTCTCACATGGATTAAGAATTTAAGTATTCAATGAAGTATGGGAAACTATGAATATAAGACCATAATAGACATATGAGGAATGTATTGAACTTAAATGATAAGATGGGTGTGGCTAGAAAGTGCTCCAATGCATTGGGTAAAGTTGAGTCTCATTAGACTTTATGTGTGATGGTCTTAGAGGTTAGCCTTGGCTTGTGATACTATATGAAATGATCTTTGTGGTTATCCTTGACTCATACTAAGTCATGTTTTATGTATGGTCTTGGCGCAAGGCCTTGACAATGTCTAGCATTCTACATTACCTCATTATGTATAAGTATATGACCATCCAAGGGATTATTCGACTAGTAGAATATCCCTTGGTTATGAATTTTTTACCTATGATAATGATGATGAATGCATATAGCTTAATGAAGTATGTACTTTGAAAGTTTTATAAGGAAAGGGTGTGGTTAAAAATATTTTACTTATAACGGTGATGAATGCTTATGGCATAAAGAAGAATGTACTTGTCAAGTTTTTATAAGTAAAGTGTGGCATCTATTAACAAAATCTTGATACATAAGTTGATATTACGTATGTCATTTCATGAATAGAATTTTAAGTATTAAGTTAATCATGATATTGTTACTTATGCAATTCTAATCAAGTGTTAACTCATGTTCCAATTTTTGCTCGCAACCTTGCATGTCACCTTTAAATTAGTTTGATCAATTTTTGGTTTATGCAGCATTCCTGAATTTTTGTACATATACATGCACTCTGATATATGTTTTACCTATAGTTTTTAAGTAAATACATATAATTATTGTGTAATAGATTTTCTTGAAAAAATTTTCAAGTAAACTTTTAAAAAATTTGATGGCGTGCCTCAAGAAGTGATGTTTTCCTTATAAGTAAATGTTTTGTGATTATTTCAAAGGTTCTTTGTTATAAAAAGGAATTTATTTAAATTGTTTTTAAAACCCATTACTGGGAATTCTTATTCTCACCCAACATTTTCAATTTATTTTAATAGGGTTTAGTAGATTTATCAATCTTTGAGTACCCTTATATGATGGAAAAAAATTGAAGTCTATCATTGTCAAGTTTTGGAATAAATGTATCAGTTGTATCTAGTTTTCTAAAATCTAAACTGAAATGATCATTTGTGATGGAATGAGATATGAAATATTTTTATTATATTTGTTTTATGAGTAAAAACCGACATACCATTCCTCAGGAACAGACTTCGGGCTTCTGGCACTAGTAAAAAAACCTTTTTTTATGTCACCATTTTTCACGTCGATTTTTTAGAACCGACGTGAAAATATCTAAAAATTGATTTTTCACATCGGTTATTATATAACTGACGTAAAAATACATTTTCGCTGATTTTTCACGTCAGTTATATAAGAACCGACGTTAAAAATCCATTTTATCTGATTTTTCACATCGGTTATTATATAACCGACGTGAAAAATCAATGTACATCACTTTTCTACATCGGTTATTAAATAACCGACTTGAAAATTTATTTTCCAGGAAAATATATTAAAATTTTCACTTATTTTTCACGTCGGTTATTAAATAACCGGCGTGAAAAATCAATTTTTGTGACTTTTTCACGTCGGTTATTTAATAACCGACGCTAAAACATATTTTTCACGTCGTTTATTTAATAACAGATGTGAAAACTGTTTACCAAAATGTAGTTGATTTCTCAAGCTTTAATTTGACAGGTCACGGAGCTCAAACGGAGTTACGGATTAAATGTTATGGCCTTCAGAAGTTGATCACCTCTAAACGATGTCTTAAGAATGTCCAACTTCTGAAGGCCATAACTTTTAATCCGTAACTTCGTTTGAGCTCTGTGACCTGTCAAATTAAATCTTGGAAAATGAACTACATTTTTGTAAACTTTTTTCATGTCGGTTATTAAATAACCGACGTGAAAAATACCTTGTAACGTCGGTTATTAAATCACCGACGTGAAAAAGTCATGAAAATCGATTTTTCACGTCAGTTATTTAATAACCGACGTGAAAGAGTGACGAAGATTGATTTTTCACATCGGTTTCATAATAACCGATGTGAAAAATAAGTTAAAATTTTAATATCTTTTCACGTCGGTTATCATAAAACTGACGTGAATGATATTTTTAATATCCTGCTAACGCGAAATTTCAATTTTTTCACATCGCAGCATCGAAATTTTGAATTGCCGCCTAAAATTTTTAATACCGAGTTTTCTCATAGAATATCAATTATATGTTTCCATTATACACCCATCCTAATTTGACGGTCATTTATTTCAACCATTATCGTTCCCCCAAATCGACTATTTTTCTCTCGAACGTGAATCAATTATTTCTTCTTTCTGCGATCTCGTCAAGGTATATTTAATCATACATCCATGGTTTATGATTTTTATGATTTTTTTTCTTAATTGATATACCATTTTATGATCATTTCATTCAACCATCATCATTCCACCGAATCAAATTGTTTTATCTTCAACGTGAATCAATGATTTCTAATTTTTGTGACCTCGTCAAGGTATTTGTAATTATTTTCCCATGATTTATATTTTCTATGAGTAGTTTTCTTAATTGATATACCATTTGATGATTGTTAATTTATTATAATGATGGATGATTCTTTATATCATGATAAAACTACAAATCCCCCTACAGATTCAAAAATTCCTTCTAATATGAAGCTACGGTTGGCTCATTCAATCTTTCCTCGAAAAAATATCAAACTTCTGATGGTCATAACTTTTGATCCGTAAATCTGTTTGAGCTCTATGACCTGTAAAATGAAAGCTTAGAAAATTTTATACAAGATACTAAAAAAAATTTACATTGGTTATTAAACAACTGACGTTAAAAATAACTTTTAACATCAGTTATTAAATAACCAATGTAAAAAATGACTTATAACGTCGGTTTTTTCAAAAACCTACGTAAAAACTGGCTTCTTATCGCCATTTTCCAGAATGTATTTCACATCGGTTTTTTGAAAACTGACGTTAAAAACTATATTAACCCATTTTTTATGTCGTTTATTTAATAACCGATGTAAAAAATCATATTTTTAACGTCACTCGCAATAACATCGCCTAAAAACCGACGTTAAAAAGCAAAAAAAACGACGTAAAAAAAGGTTTTTGTACTAGTGTGGGGTTCGGGTCGCTATAATTCTGATGGAGAGTGATAGAGAACAAGGTCAGGGTAAAGTTAACAATCACATAGCCATAAATATGTTATGATCTAAGGGGTCATTTGATTCATCAAAAAATAAGTTACTAGGATAAATATTCTGTTTCCAGATCCTTTCCCTGGAGTGGAATAATTTTCATGAGAAGATATACTTACTTGATTTCATTCCCTTTCATAAGTAAAATCTCACCCTTTGGTCGTGTCTTGACTAATTTCCACTTCACCTATTTCTCTAAAAAGGAACATTAATTTTTCATTCCTAACCCACTAATAGATTATGATATCTATGATAAGTCATCTCATATATCTTCAGTTACCATAAACACAAATTTTTTAGAGCAGGTTATCTAAAATGTATAAATCCTCATGTGGTGAGATAATACTATAATATCACAAACTTCAAATTAAGTTTCAATTAAACTTTCCATAAATGGTTAAACTTATAAACCTTATAGAAGATTAAAGTCCAAAACCTTAGAAATAAGTTCATGAAATCAACTTAAAATTAATCCCCCATATATCATAAAGTATCTCTTGGTTTTCACATTCCAAACATGTGAATACCCTCATCGTATGTTCTATTTAAACATGATAATAACATGAACTACTATAAATTCTTATAGAAAACATACATTCTTCCTTATTTCAAAGATTACTAGATATATTCTATAAATACAACAAGCTTTATCCCTCATCCATAATAATATAAACCACTTTTTCAACAAATAATTAATTAGTTCTAAGTTCATCGATACTATCCAATTTACTTTATCCAAATAAATCATCTCTTTATCCAAGCTAAGCACAATTTTATCTATATCTTGAACACATTATAGGTTACCTTACCTTAATCAAAATATGACCTTTCCATTAAAACACTTTTATAAGAATTCATCACCATTAAACAAAATCTTTTCAATCCTAAATAAAAAACTTATAGTGAAAATAATTATAAATTTCATGATTCATATAATATAATATTTGAATTCCAAAACATAAATACTTCATTCATATAACTTTATTCTAAAACCATTACTCATGCTTCTTCATCTTATTCCTTAATACCCCTTTTCTAGTATATGAAATATGAATCATTTCTTAAGGTTCCTCAACCTTAATCTAATCATTCATCATACGTTTAATGTAAACAATACTGTTAGAGCATCCCATACCTTTCACATGTCATTCGTGATCTCTTTATATTCAATAATATAACCAATAATAATATCACATTCCTGATTATATTCATGATATTTCTACTTATAAAATCTATTTTCACAATGCCCATACTTTCCACATATTTAATCTTCAATATTAACTCCATGTTCCTTCCACTGACTAAAACCAAAATTTATAGTGTGAGAAAAATTTATCATAATGGAAAACCACATAATCATGAAAAAAACACTAATATGATGACTAAATCAAGGCTACTACTTATTTAATTTATGACACCTTAGGTTTATCTTAGGTTATTCATATTAATATTCTATTTAAATCCTTAATGATGGTTTATAAAGTGTTTTTGAGTTATCCAAGAATATCCCCTGGGGGTGTCAAACTAGGTGTGCAGTAAGGCTCATTTTCATGTACCATGTTACACTCGAGTCAGGCCCAATGCACCTTTTTAGAGTTTTTATCCCTAGGTACATCTGTGCCATAGCCACATCCACTTGTAGTATCCAAAAATGAATGTAATGCTAGGAAACCACTCGGTCTATCCTCTACCAAAATTCTAGGACATTTTCCTATACTTTTCCTCATCCTTAAACTTATCCTTATATATATCCCTAGACATATCCTTAAAAATATTCCTAGGGATCTCACTAAATTTTTCACATCTGAGTTTCCAAAGTTTCACTAAACCTTTCCTTTGATACCAACTATAGAGACCTAGGCTTAACATACATGGATATTATATCATTTTAGATAAATATTTAGTACATTACAAAATTACATGCCCATAGACCATAATAGTTTAGTGCCTTTGGAATCTTGGAACACATTATTCTATTTTGGTGAAATATTTTCAACATATCCCTTAAAGATATTCCCATTTATTACTCCTTCTTAAAACCTTTCTTAATAACTTAGGGAAAGGAAACATAAGAAAAGGATCATCTTGAATGCTCAATAAGGGTAAATAAAGGAAATGCATAAGAATATCATGAACATAAGGGTACATGAACATAAGCATAACATTTTAATATCAAGCCCTACATATCAATGATTAGAAACATGAGACATAGAATAAAGATTGGAAGCTTATAAGACATGAATCATAAGGAAATCAACATCATAATCCATGAAATAAAAATAGAGTAATAATACATAGAATTTTTGGTAGACAAATAAATATATAAAATTATTTCTATAGTAGTCAAGGAATGTTTGATAAGGCTATCTTAGTAGTATGGGTTCACTTCCCATACTATCTTGGTAGTCATGATTAACTCCTATTACCAAATTAGTAGTCAAGGAATCATTTATAAGGTCATCTTAGTAGTATGGTTTCACTTACCATACTATATTGGTAGTCAAGATTAACTCATATGACCATCTTAGTATTCAAAGTTCACTCCCAAGACCATCTTAGAAAACAAAGTCCTTTACTAAACTGAGTTCACTCCCTCTTCCATCCATGTCTATCTAAGGAGATATAAATCTTTACCCAATGAATTTAAGGGAGATATAAGTCCCACCCATCTCACAACGAAATCATATATATTTGTTCCACATGATCATAAACAATCATATCATAACCCATGAAATTAAATTGGTATCATAAGCATATAATCATATCATAACGTATGGAAAAAGGGATAGGTTTCATAATCATTTCATCAAATCATAACCCATGAAAATAATAGTATTTTATATTCGGATAACCCATGAAAGGGAAATGAGTTTCATAAACATATAACCCATGAAAGAGAAATGGGTTTCATAAAAATAATTCCATCAATACATAAACCATTCAAAGAAATAATATGAATGGAACCCTTATATTATTCCCCTAGAAAGGCATTAGTAACATCAATAAATTTCATCTTAAATGGGAAATAATTTGGCAATATATTTTAAAAACTATTCTTGATGAAGATATCCTCTCTTATTTGAAAACTTATTTTTAAAACAAAAAACCTTTTGAAAAGCATTTTGTTTTAAAATATGCATGAAAAATTATAAAGGAGTCTAGAAAACCTTTCTGAAAACATTTCTCCTTGAAAACTTATAAAAGGGGATTAAAAATATTTTAAAAATATTTTTCCTTGAAATCATTTAAAATAATCTTGAGAAGTTTTTGAAAACATTTTCCTAGAAAACTTATAAAAAGAATCTTGAAAAAAATTTGAAAACAATTTTCCTTGTAAATTTATAAAAGAATCTTGAAAAAAATTTGAAAAACCTTTCTTTGAAAATAACTTTAAAAACTTATAAAGAAAGATTGAAAACATTATGAAAAAAAATTTCTTTGAAAAAAAATTGAAAACTTAAAATAAATATTAAAAAAATTAAACAATTTTTAATGATAAAAAAAATTAAAACCTTTCTAGAAAACATGGTTTTAAAGAACATGAATTTCCAACCGAAAAGAGATGAAAAGTCATATTTTCTTAAAAATGATTTCTTAATTATCTTAAGTACCAAAGAGTGTAAAAATGGTACCAATACATAAATATAAAATGAATAAATATATTGGAAGAAAATTCATGAGTTTTCATGAGATATGGACCATAATATTTCATCAATGGAAGCATAATCATAAACAATCCTGATAAATGATGAGATTGTAGCAATAAACTATTACCAAATGGGTATAATTGATTCATAATACACATGAAATGATAAAATTACATGATGATTAAAATATCATGAAAATAAGGATATTCATTAAATAACATTTCAAAGGAAGTATATACACCTCATATAAAAACATAGGTTGATAACATAGAATGTGTCGCAATGAAAGAAAATTGCGACAAAATTACCTTACCAATTTGGTAACTTTTGAAACATGAACCCCATGAAAGAAATATAATAAAATGGATATGTAAATAACCATAAGTAAAAGTATAATAATCATAGAATACATCCATGGGAAGTATACACACTATATATAATAAATAGGAGGTGAAAATGGCTTGTGTCTCATGAAAAATAAAAGTGAGATGAGAAAACCCTTACCTTGAGTCTGACTTGTCACGTGTGTCTTTATATTAAAAAATAATAAAATTATTTTAATTACTTAATTTATTCAGAAACTATTTAATTTTTATTATTACTTTTATTTCACTTATTATAATGTTTTATAAAACTATATAAACAATTAAGTTCACATCAGGTGTTTTGAACAAATTTGGTTCATGTTTTAAAAGAAACTTTGGTAGGTCGACTAGGGTCTAATGGGTCAATACATAAAAATATAAAGGATAATAATAATGACTTAATTATCATATTTATAAATAAATTATACTTTTAAAACCAATCATAAATTATGGTTATGAAAACTGAACCAATATTACAACCATGGACATGGTAGGCCGTACATATGCACACTACCACAAAACTGGGTTTCCAAAGAGGCACCCTTCAACAGCGCTAAAAAATCATTGATAAAGGAGGAGCCTTTATCAATGCTAAAAAAAGCACTGATATAAGGGAACTTTTAATAGCGCTAAAAAAAGCGTTGTTAACAGTGACCCTTTATCAGTTCTTTTTTAGCACTGATAAAGGTTCCCCCTTTACATCAATTTTTTTTAACACTGTTAAAGAGGACCCCTTTATCAGTTCTTTTTTTAGTAGCACTAATAAAGGGGGGGCTTTATCAGTGCTTTTTTCCTAGCACTCATAAAGTGTATATTTCAAAAAAAATGTTTCATAAAAAATAATAGATTGATATATAAGTATATTTATATTTATATAAAGATAATATATGTTTTTAAAATATGTTTTAGATCAATTTGATATGTGGTAGAGGAAAAACGGACACCCAGAGCTGAAGTTATGGCAAAACAGACACTCGGAGCCAAACTTATGACTGTCCGGAAGAATTTTGGGCCTTTTTGGGCATTGAAGAACATGAGAAAGGGTTCCAGTGGTCACCAGAGTGTGTATATTTTCACAAGTTTTGATTTGATATATGGTACAGCCAAAATGGACTCCCAGAGAATAAGTTATTATCATTTGAAATTGAGAAACCCTCTTAGTGCCTAATAACCTGAGAAACCCGTAACTCACTAAAACAGCCATAACTTTTTCTTCAGGTGTCTGTTTAAGCTCCGCAACCAGTCAAATAAAATCTTGTAAGACGAGTGAGGAATAGGTCTAATAAAAAACTTTAGAAGATCAAATAAACATAAGATATATTAGTTATACCACTCTAAAAAAACTCCAACTTCAAACGGCCATAACTTTCGCTCCAAGTGTTCGTTTGGGCTCTACCACATATCAAATCAAATTCAGTGAAGAGATCTATGCATAAGGTTGTCTCAAACATAGTTACAATTATACCTAAGAACCTAAAATCCCAAAAAAAACCATCAAAAGACCTCAAAAACCTTGTTTCTGTGTCTAGTGCCCTGTCAAATTTTTCTTAAAACGGCAACAACTCTCAATCCTTGTGTCTATTTTTCCTCCTCCACCTATTATATCATATTTAATTCCATGAGCTTTGTTTTTACTGGTCACTAAGCAGAAACAGATACCCGAATCAGAATTTCTGCCCATTTCAGTGACTCTGTGGTTTTTTAGGTTTTTCAAGCCCCCATTTCTAGCACTTTTGTCATGTCTGTTGTTTTTTCAAATAGTTGTAACTTATGATTAGCATGTATGTTCGGCCTCCACCACCTATCATATCAAATCTCATTTGATGATATTTGATTTGACTAGTCGCTGAGCTAGAACAGACTCTCAAATCAGAAGTTTTTGTCTTTACCCTGAGTGTAGGGTTTATTTGACTTTCTGATTGTATTTACAGTTTTTGAGGGTTTCTCCATTTTTTACCTGTTTTTCAGCTTTTCAGAGATTGTTATTGTACTGTTATTTATAATCAAATATATAACAATATATACATATTTTTATATATTCACACATAAAAATTTAATTTTATAAATAATTAATTAAACATATTTACATATAAAATATATTTCTCAATAAATAGGCCTTATCTAAATAAAAAACTAATATCCATTTTATTTAAAATAAAAATATATGAATATTTATATACATATATAATTTGTACGTGTATATATGTGTGTGTGTTTGTACATCAGTATTGACAAACTGATATATATTATCTATATATTCTAAATATATGTATATACATATTAACATATAATATTTTTAAATATATATAAATATGTATAATTATACTTACAGATACACATATAATATATGTGTGTGTGTGTGTGTTTGATTATTTATTTATTTATAAACACACACAAAAAATCATATTTTATAAATGTATTTAAAACTGATCTTATAAATATATATTAATATACGAATAAATATATTAATATATAAATAAAACTATATATATATTAATATACTGATATATATATATTAATACATGAATATATAAATATTAATATAACTAAATATATATATATATATATATATTAATATAACTATATATATTAATATATATATATATATTAATATATATATATATTAATATAAATATATATTAATATACTAGTAAATATAACTAAATATATATATATATAAATATATATATATATTAATAAATGAAGAGAAAATCAATATGGTGGAGCGGTAAAGGCTTAGGCGTGCAGGCAACAGGTCCTGAGTTTGAATCCAAGGGGAGGCAGGTCGCGCGTACGGGTGGGGAATAAGGACTAGTGTTGTTAAAAGGGTGGGGCACTATTAAAGCGGGTG
Organism: Viscum album; assembly: GCA_963277665.1. Lineage (NCBI taxonomy): Eukaryota > Viridiplantae > Streptophyta > Magnoliopsida > Santalales > Viscaceae > Viscum > Viscum album. Next base: position 55,222,942 of record OY728128.1, on the reverse strand, counting down.
GGGGCACTGTTAAAGGTTGGGGTGGATGTGGGGTGGCTGGGGCATGTGGGCTAGGCTGGGGGCGCTGTTAAAGGGGGGATTGAAGCACTGTTGAAGCCCCTCCCCAAAATGAAAAAATATTTTTTATTTTTATTTTAATGTTTTTTAACTTTTATTAGTGCTTTTAAAAAAGTGCTGATAAAAGGGGTGTTTTGTCAGTGTTGATAAAGGACCGATTTATCAGCACTTTTTTAGCACTAATAAAACACCCCTTTTATCATATATTTTTTTAGCACTGATATGATAAAAGGGGTCTTTATTTGCACTTTTTTAGCACTGATAAAGGGTACCCCCTATCCTCACCTCGATTATCAGCACTTTTTTAGCTCTGTAAATGTGCTTTTATAGCGCTGATAAAGGCCATATATGCAGTAATGGCATGAGTAATGTTCCCATTTTTCATTGACAATTATGGAAAGAAGGTAAGTAACATTATATCTTTAAATAATAATTATTATATCATAAATAATATTTTATTTAATCATATATACTTATATATAGAATTATTTGTATGTGAAATGAATCACATCGTGTTGAGGAGGCTGTAGTCCACACATCCATGATCGACGTTGTCACTTTTTAATGTGTGAAAAGGGTAATAAAAAAATGATATATTATATTTATATAATGGTAATTATGTCATTAATGTCATATATATTTAATTTATGTCATATTTTTTTAATTAAAACCATCCTTTATACATTCTATGTATCGTGTGAATGAGTCAAATCGCTTCGAGGAGGCGGTAGTCCACACTTCCACAAACAATGTCATTTATTCCCACAAAATGGAAAGCATAAAGGTATGTATTATTTAAGTATTAAAGAAGAATAAAGACATTATAAATATCATATATATCATATATAAAAATAGTTTCCATCATAATTCGAAATCAGGAAAGGTGGTAAAGCAAAAAAATGAATGACATCGTTTTGTGAGGCAATAGTTCACCGTACACACAAATTGTAAGTTCATTACCCATTTGATGGAAGTGTGTGTAATTATAGGTCAAAACAATAATATAAAAACATATAAGTATATTTATGATACTTATTTTATTATTTAATCATGTAATAATAATATTTTAGGTGGTGGACAATGAAAATAAAATAAAAGAGCATGAAGAAGGATGTTAGCTCTTCTTTGGGTAACTCCTTTTGGTTTGCACAAAAGGGATTCCTTGGATGGATTTATTCCAAAATGGAGATTATAGGATTAATATAATGATTCTTGGATCTTATTTTAGCATATTTTGGTCAATCCAAATGGCTTTAGAGCTCTTAATAAGTGGGAGGGGTGAGTGCCTTTTTATAGTAGAGGAGTGGCATTCATGTAAATTTTTTAAAAGGGAATTCCAACCACACTTTTTCTATGAAATTTAGATCCAATAATAAACTAAATTATATATAATAGATAATATGGTCTAAATATTTCCATTCAAGGGATTATTTACAAGTTTCTAGGTCATTTTAGACCTTAAGTGTAACGTTTAGTCCCTTGTTAAGCTGATTTTCTTCTTAATCGTTGTAATTGATTTTAATCTCTTTCAATGATATTTTTAGTAAAAAAATAATTTTACCTTATTATAAATTATAAATTATTCATATTCCAAATATTGAACCTATTTTTCCAAATTCCAATAATAGAAGTGGCAGAAATTAATTTAAAATTAATCCCACAAACATGACAACAATGTGGGTTTTTAAAGTAAAAAATGTTCAAAAGATTGTTATGTTTTTATATCCAATTTCAAAGTGAAATTGATTATAGTGAACTGAATTGAATTAATTGATGTAAAATTGATCTAATTAAACTTTAAAACCAATTAAAAATACAATTTAACCGTATAAATAAATTAGATGAAAAAGAGTTTTGAATTAAAATTCAGTATTTTTCACTTTTCATCAAAAAATGAAACTTCACAGAAAAATACCAAAAATCACTATAATCTAATTTTTATGTTAATATTTCAAATATAAAGTTTATTTTTACATGTAAAATCAATAAAATTTCAAAAAATTGGATTTAAAGTTAGTTCTCTTTTAAAAGGTGGTAAAATTACCTTTTAGAAAAATACATCTTTTTATTCATAAAATTGAATTTATTATTATATTATACCTATAAAATCTATTATATGAGTTTAAAAATATTAATTGAATATATAATATATAAATTTTATTTAAAACATTAATCAAAGTGTTTTGTTTAATTTATTGAGATAAAATTGTGTTTATACATAGAAAAATATTTTTCTTAGAGAATTAATTTCTTTATTTTAAAATAATTCTTACATTCACTTATACTAATTGATAATAAAAGGATTCATTTTATATACGTGTGTAAATAATATTTTCATAGTTTAGTTAATCTTATTCGTAACCTCATTTCCAACGGCTAGGTGGTATCTATAATAACATTTTAATAATCATGTTAAAAGTATATTGTAGTTTGGTAAAAACTAGATCTTGCATGTTACAAAAGTTATCAAATAAAGTAGTAATTGTTTGTAAAAAAGGAAAAACAAAGTTTTGTGTGTACCACAAGCTAAACTAAGTGTTTCATGTGGTGAAATATTAACTTTGTGTTATGTATAATGCAATCCAAACTTAGTGGTTTTAAAATACTATATTCAGTGTTGTGTGAAATGAAAAATATCAAGAAGATTAAATTAATTCGAAAAAAATATTTCAAAAAATCTCAAGGTGTTACATACAGACACAATCCACATGAAGTTATCAAGGATAAAGGGAACCGACTTTATAAAATTTTTCAAAATAGCATAGGTCCTTATGCTTGAAGATGATTTAATAAGATTGAGAAGCTGATTGAATTTACACTATATAATATAATACTAAATAAATTTCCCTTATAGGTACTTGAATTCCATTTTATTATATATGTCCTACATCATATCCATTTAACATATAATATTTATTCCAAATTCCTTAATTTGGAAATCAATGCTCTTCCACCCAACCTAGTGAAGTCGATGATCAGATCAGGAATCCCAAAGGAAATTTGAAAACAAGTTCTTGATGTCTTTGATGATAACATTCATAACATTGAGCATAGAGATGATGTACATGGGCATATAGTAAAGGATTATTTGGATAAATGTGATCTTCCTCCTAAATGATAGAAATGTTTTCCTAAAACTACAAATTAGGGTAGAGATGTTATCAATAAAAAATAGAAGTGCATGGTTCTGACTTTACCATGTTCGATAGGAGAACCATGCTAGAGGAGTGAAAACTATGCCTTAGGGAAAATCTACCATCTTTCCATCTCCTCGATGTGAATAGTATGGGTGATATTAGAGAAGTATAGTCTACTCTTCAAATAATTGACATGATAACTAATCCAACCACCTTACACAAGTAGTAAATTTCTAAAGGTTTATATTGAGGAAAATATTTTATTGATTAAGATGATAATATCATTAGAAAAGAGGATATTGGAAACTATAAGGTGCCTTACCTCATCACCTCCAAATAATTTTTTTTCATAAAAATCTCTTTTAGGGATAAAGTGGTAACCCACACATTGTTCCACTAAGGTGCCTTAGGATACCAAAAAAATGACTAATACAACCAATATTCATAAGGTGAATTAGCTTCCTACTAAATTGTCTAGGGTGAGGATGAAGGGGATAGGGGAGATTGGGTCACCACTATGGAGGCCCCTAGTTGACTTGAAAAAATATAAATAATTCATCATCTAACCTATAGAAAACTAAGGAGAGGACATGAATCAAAACATGAGTTCAATACAAAATTCAGAAAATCCAAACCTTTCTGAGAAAAATCATAAATAAAACCCACCTCATGTTTTTGTAGGATTTTTCCATGTGAAATTTTACCATGAAATTTCCCATTTGAAATTTGGGTTTGATGTATAAAAGTATTTATTGGGAAATTTAGACTACCTATTGGATATTCCTCACTTGGAAAAACCAATGTTGTTCCTCCATGATCAGAGGTGATAGAAGAAAACCCAATATGTCATTGAGGATTTTTATCATGATCTTATAAGTAAAGTTACACATACTGGTGGGCTTGAGGTTCTTGAATTGATATGGGCGTCTATTCTTAGGGATTAGCACCAAGGAGGTTTAGGCCACAAATCTCAAGAGAGAGGCCCCCTAAAAGAAGTTCATAACTGCCCTGAAATTTGTTTTTTTAATGATACCACATGGGAAGGTGTAAAAAAAACCCAAGAAACCATCTGGTCCCAGAGCATTATTAGAACACAAATTCTTCACCACCCTAAAAGTTTCATCTTCATTCATGATCCTGTCCATAAAGTATTTTCTCTCAAATGATGGGATGTTACCAAATTAGTACATATACCTCTCACTTCACAGAACCACAAGAAAAAAAATTCCTCTAAATAAAGGAGTGAAGAAAAATTATTAAGCGTCATAGAGTAAGATATGAAATGTTATTCATATATGAACCATCCTCATGTTGAATATTTAATTTCCCTAATATCCATATTTCCTTAATTCAAGTATGAAATTACTCCATATTATGGTTACCTTTCCTAATATATAAGGCTGGGGATTTTTTTCTTTGGGCTTAGATTTCCTCCTGAAAGTGGTAGCTAGTCAGTATGCCCTTTTTGAAAGATAAAATGTTAAAATGTAGTCATCCCAAGATAATTAAATAGCCTCATATAGATTTTTAATTTATCTCTAAAGATCAAGAATATAAAAACAAAGGAGTTTAATATTCTTCTCCCATTTCAATAGTGAGGACTATAAGAGTTTAATTTTAGACTACAATTTATCCCATGGAGTTCTGACATATCCTCATTCTAGGATTGAAAAACATGATCCAAAAATCCACCCTAGAGGCCTCAAAAAGAGGAAAATTAGAATCTTTATTTTTTTAGGCCTTGGGTGCCAAGAATAAGAAGAACTAGTGAGTGATCAGACAAGGTCCAAGGAATTTTGAAACCTACAGGTAGAGAAACACATTGATCCCATTAATGTTGGAAAGAAACTAATATATATGATCCCATATCATTTTATTGGCCCTTTAAGGGGTGGAGGACGAATAAATTTGAAGAAGATTAATTTTTTAGAAAATACAGAGAGTTGATCAACACCATTATTATGTTTAGGGATAGTCATAATGTATATGTGCTTGGTAAAAACCAAACTGTAAAGTAAGGAAACCTTTGCAAGGGAAAAAATCCATATGAGTGACATTAAAGTGTTGGGGATGATTTATAAGGAGAAATAGTAATGGAACCCTCAAATTATTCCAAAGTTTGTCCTTATTTTGATAAGTGTGTCTTGTGAGTGACACATATGGTCATTTTCTTCTCACAAGACCAGGTGTTACCAATCCTCTATCATAAACTTTCTTAATGATGTTACCAATGTGAATCACCCAACCACCTCCCTCACAAACTCCAATAGGCTGAAGGGGTTAAACAAAGAAATCATGGAAGATGTTTTTTATTTTTCATTATCTCATATTCTCTTATTTTTCATGTAGTTGAGTTATGTTGGGGTTATTATGTAAAACCATGAGAAATTTTATTTTTATTATCTGCAATTTTTGTAATTATCTATTTATTTTTGTAATTGTCTATTTATTTTTTTCTTGTGTGTATTATTATCAACACTAAAAATATTATCATTTTTTAAGTGGTGATAAATCCAATTTTTATTATTGATAAAAGATGATTCTCTAGTAACGGATGTTCCACTCTCGTTGACTCCAAATTCATTGAGTTCATTATTATTAATTTCATAGTCAATGACCTCTACTATCTATGGCTCTATTATCATTGGATACACTTTTCAACCTCAAATATTTTGTATCATGTATCATATTGTAATAACTAATTTCACCCTTCATGAGTTGTAATACAAATAATTCAACACCCCAACCTGGACCACTAGGTATAAATTTAAGTTCCATACAACCTTATGCATGTATCCATATACGTAAGAGTTTGTCAACTATTAGTGATGGTCTAAGTCCATCGATGGTGAGACTATATCCTTAGTAACATTCATTATATAAATATTAAATAATAAACAATATAATAATAATAAAAGTAACATGTGAAAATGAAAATATGGAATACATATCATACAATTAATATAAGTTCTCTCAAAGTGGATACCACTTTGGGAGTAATAAACCTAGTAGGACACTACCAATGCATCCTTAACAAATGTGCACAAGCAAACAGGTGTATTCCATATTAATAATAAATGCATAAATAAACATAACAATACTCAATCAGATACCATCCCACAAACCCTCGATTGTTTCTGCTTTGACTCCATATCATAAGGATAATGAGGAGATGCTGAAAGTTACTAAAACTAGCCACGGGCTGGTGAATCTATTGCTCGTCATCCATATGAAATCATGCATACATGTGACTTGGCTTTCCCTTGGCCTCAAGTACAGCATTCTTATCACAAATCACTAGGAATAAATTGATACTCTCAAATCACTAGGAAATGAGAAACCTAATATGCAACATCCACGCATCGATTATATCCTCAACATGGAATTCCATCTTCATCATCACAAATCATGTGCACTCACATTCCAAGGGACAATCATGTTATGATAGTCTAGTTGTTATGACCACCAAGAGTGATACCTCCGAAGGTAAGGTATCATACATAACAAGGTAGAGGATACAAGGAAATAATGTCATTAGGAGAATAAAATAGAAATATTTATACATGTGATCATTATCAAAAATGTCCAAATAAGCTATAAAAAATAATCATGGAATCAAGCATCATTAACTAGTCTCATGAGCCACACACACACACATGTACTCACAATCAAGCATGGTAATCAAGATATATTAATCACAAGAATTATACTAAGTAAAATAGGTGTATTCAAGAGCTCCAAATGGTATGTCACTTTATGCCTCAATATATTTGATGTTATCACCAAGGTTTTTCAAGGAATTGTCACTCAAACCATGTCCATGTGTTAGTCAACTCAAAAGGATCACCAAAGATTACTAGAATCGAATAAAACTATTTTATTTCCTAAAGATATTAGATATCTCATGAGATAACAGATTCTCTCTCCTGGATAATTTTTAAATTATCAAATTGTGCCAATGTATCTCTTACAATCTCTGCACTCAAGAAGAGGAGAGACAAGTTCTTTCCATTCCTAGAAATCAAAAGAAGGGATTTTATTGATCATAGAATGTTTCTTCAAACTAGAACATGGAAATTTATGGGATTAACTAACACAAAGGATCATCCAAAATCGAAGGCTGTAAGGGTTTGAATATTTTAGAAAAAACAATATCGTGTATAGAGTCATAGTATTAAAGCCACAAAATAAATTAACAATTTATTTTTTCTATCATTTATTTCTTAACATAAGAGCATTTAAGTCTTCATAAAAAAATTTAATTAAGGGAAAATTAATCAAAATAATTTAGTTCCATGACTTTTGGCATTTAAAACCATTGTAACGTGTTATAGGTGTGATCCGAGGAAGAACGAGCGAAAAAGAGGGGTTTTAAAATATTCCTCTTAAAATGGGTGTTGTGAAAGGGTAACAAGGGTTTACTCTTGTGTAGTAGTTGAACTCCAGACTAAGCTTATGAAACCTTTATAAAAAATAATATACCTTTACCTTTATTTATGGGCCATGATACCCTTGCGCAGCTCTGTTTACCCTTACACAGCACTGGGAGGACCCTTATGTGTCACATTGATTACCCTTATGCATGGTTATTTACCCTTATATAGTGTCCATTTACCCTTAATAAAGTCATATAATATATTTTTTACCCTTACATAACCTATGAAAATGAGGTTTTACCCTTACTCAAGGTATTTAAAACCCATTTTAACTTTACGCAACACCACAAAACATACGTAATAGATATTTTTATTAAAAATAAAAGATTTTCACATAAAAATACCTATAAATTATAACCAAAAGAGGGTTTTAAGAACAATTAAAAATTGAGAATATTAAAATACTACCCCTATAATAACTTCTAGTCCCTGAGAAGTATCTCTAGTGGTCATTATGGAACAACTCGGGACACTGAGCTCAAACATTAGACTCCTACACCCATGTCTCCTCCTAGATTTTTCCTTGCTGGAAATGGATCTGAAAAAGTGGAATCATCTTTCCCCAAAATACCTTCTCACTCAGATCTATAATTTTCACTGAAATATCCCCATAAGTTGTCTTTGGCTCTAAATCAACTTCATCATGGTCTATAATGTTTGCAGGATCGAGTATGTATATATAAAGCTAAGAAACATGGAACACATCATGCATGCCTTGATAACATGGTGGAATATACAAATGGTATGTCACTTCCCCAAATCATATTGTGATCTCAAAGGGTCCAAAAAACCATGGTGTTATTTTCCCCTACTTCTATAAATGATGATTCCCCAACCGTGGTGACACTCGTAAGAGAACCTAGCCACCAACAGTGCACTCCAAAGGTCATATCCTCCAGTCTATATATGATCTATACTTTATATAAGCATCCAAAAACCACATATTAATCTACTACACCCTCTTTGAGGTCTCATGTACTGACTAGGCCCAATAACTACTACCTCAACTGCCTTGTACAAACACAACGGTCAGTGCGATGGCCATCCATAAAGATCCTCATACATTTCTGTATGAATAGAATCCTAGAAACTATTGTTGTAAGTGAACTCTAATAAGGATAGGTGCTGATACCAAGATCCACCTAAGACTAGAATAAAATATAAAATTTTATCCTATATCTTGTGAATCATTCTCTCTAACTATTTGTTTGTCTACAAATGGTAATTTGTACTCAATCTTAGTAGAGTCCCTAGGGTTTTCTACAAGACCTTCCAAAATCATGAAATTAAACATGCATATATATTAAACACAATGATCAAGGGAACTCTATGTAATTTTATTATCTCATGGACCTAAAACTTTCACATCCCATATACTGAGTGAGTCTCTCGTATAGATAATAAGTGACCAACCTTCTTCATCCGATCAAAAATTACCCATACAGCATCACGAATCCACATGGTCTTAGGTAACCTCATCATAAAGTACATCTTGACATCCTCCCACTTCCATATGATCACTGGAAGTGGTTGGATCAAACAACTGGGATGATGGTGATTGGACTTTACCCTCTAGAAGGTAAGGTATTGGGAAATGAACCAAATGATATCCCTCTTCAAACCAGGTCACCAAAACTGGCATCTAAAGTTATGCTACATATTTGTAACAATGCGATATACTTCCCATATAGAGGTATGTAAGTACCTCATCATATCCTATCTGATAGAATAAAGTACTATTACTCTCCCATGTATAAGGATCATGTCATCATCACCCAATGTCCACCCAGGTATCGGGTCACCTCTAGCTAGTTATTCCCATATCACAGCACACACTAGGTCTTATTCATGTTCTACCTTTACCTAGTATACCATAGAATATATGACCACCATTGGAGAAAACATCATTTATCCATGATCATGATAAGAATCCATCCTCTAGTTATTCAACAAGCCTACCAGCATCACTACTCCTCTGAACGTCACTCACCAAACTCCTAGTCAACCTATTTATTATGGATAATATAATCTATAATGATGTTACCTTTCTCTAGTGTATAATCCATATTTAAGTCAAACGTTTGAAGATAATATACCTAGCACATCTACCTCAAATTTAGGTCCCACATTGTGAATATGTAAATAAGGCACTTATGATTAGTATAGAAAAAAACCTTTCACCAAATAGATAGTTTCACCAACACTTTAGAGCATGAACCATGGCTTCAAGCTCAAGAATATTGAGTAGGGTAGTTCCACTCATGGATTCATAGCTAACGTGACCCATAATTTTCTACCTTCTCCCTCTGTATTAGTATAATTCCCAAATCAACACCTGATGAATCACAATATATTGTATATCTGATCTCAAGATCAAGAAGTATCAATACAGGAGTTATAGTCAACCACCTCTTCATATCAAAAAATAACTCTTCACACCATTCCAAACATTAGAACTTTTACTCCCTTCTTCGTCTCCATATTCATAGGTGGTGGTAATTGGGAGAAGTCATAGATAAAATGACAGTTGTATCCAGTTAAACCCAGAAAGCTCATGATCTCGAACATGTTTTGAGTACATGTCCATACATCACTGCCTCTACTTTCTCTAGGTCCATGAATATACATGTCTCATACACTACATGACTCAATAACTTCATCTCTTGAATCTATAAGTTACACTTTAATATATTGGCATAAATATAATGTTCTCTAAGCATACTCGGGACTATCTTAAGATGTCTTTCATGCTGCTCCGATTTTGTTGAGTAGATAAGGATATCGTCAACAAAAACCATGGTGAATGAGTCTAGGTAAGGGTGAAAGATCTTGTTCCTGAGGTTCATGACAACTTACATGGTTTTGGTCATACTAAAAGGTGTCATAAAATACCTGTACAACCCATACATTATCTAAAACATTATCTTTGTAATTTCTTCCTTCCTAACCCGTAACTAGTGATAGACTGATTGAAGATCAATTTTGGATAACCATCAGGCTTACCATAACTATTCAAAAAGATCATAGATCCAAGGAAAAGGATATATATTCTTTACCATCACTTGGTTCATATTTTGATAATAAATGTAGAGCTAAAGACTACTATCTGTCTTCTTGACGAACAACATAGGTGCACCCCATAGTGAAGTACTCGACCAGATAAATCCCTTCTGCTCCAAGATTTCAAATTGTACCTTGATCTTCTTCAGCTTTGATGAAACCATACTATAAGGGGGTATTGAAATAGGATGCACAATCTATATAATCTCTATCTCAAATTCAAATTCTCTATCAGGAGGAAGTCCTGTGAAGTAAAATAAAAATATGTTCAGATATAGATCCATGATTTGAGGAAAATTTGAGGGGGATGCCACCAAACCTATCAAAAGAGACAAGACTTCCAACTACATCATGCTCATACAGAGATGAATAATATTTGGACCAACTCAACCTACTCCCAGTTCCCATTCTCCAATCATCAAGTACCTCTCTCCCTTTAGTGAATTAAATGAAACCTGTCTCTAATAGCAATCAATGTGATCTCAAAAGCTGGTTAGTCAATCCATACCTAGAATAACATCGAAGCCATCTCCAGTATCATAAAATCCCACAAATATCCATAACCAATAATGAATATAGGACACTCTGGGAATCATTGAATATAGTGTAAAATCACATTACCTTCTTTCATTTATTTCTCACCCTCTTGTCATTTACCTTTTTATTTGGGGTTTTTTGGACTTTTAAGGATGGAGAATATTTGTTTGGTAAAATGACTTAATGTTCTAGGATGTATGTTTGTTTGGATTAATGGAGTCCAGTTATAAATTTCTTAAATTATTTTGAGTTTTCTCCATGGTTTTGGAAATATTTAGAGGTGGTTTTGATTTTTTATATAGAATCTAGACTGTGATCTATCTCCTAGACACTTTCACATTGTGAACTAGTTACATTACCTAAATCTGTTGCATGAAAAATATCATGAACTGGTTCAAAGAATGAAATGTTTACAAGCTATGAAATTGGTTCACATCAAAAAAAGGTTTATCAGTGTTATTTTTAATATGAGGTAATGAATTTTTTGACGCATCTTGTAAATCATGTAATTCACATTGTCAAAGGGTTTCATGTTGTAAATGTGAATGGTTCAAGGGTAGTCATTTTAACCACCCTAAATTTATGATTTTCTTTTTATTAAACATACATGATTCTCTATTAAAACCTAAAATCTATCCCAAATGATTTTGGGGACCTCTACTCATTCCGAAACATTTTTTTAGTGATTGATCTTCATGGTGGATATGTTGTGTCTCTCTGGTTAAGTGGTATTTCTACTTCTTCATTGTCATTGGTCATAGTAGCACAGTTGAGTTATGTTTCCTGGTCATTTGATCATGTGGTTAATTTATTATTGATACTTTCTAGATATATTGTGTGATCTTCTTTAGGGGGTTGGTCCTTTGTTAGTTGTGGTGTGGTGGGGGGAATTTTTTTGAGGTATGTGTGACTAAACCTCTCTGTCAACCTTAGTTATTATGAGATATGATTCTAAAGTGTATAAATAATTGGTGGATCCTTTTTTTGTTGTATTTCATTCCTTATGGTGGTTGTAGATTTAATTTTGGTCATGTGCAACCCAAGTTTTAGGCAGGCAGTTTCATCTTTAACCTTTATTAGATGAACCTTGATTACTTTGGTTATATAAATTATTTTATAAATAAAATGGCATGATTTATTTATATATTTTTGTCTATTTACAAAAGGGTTTTGTGAAAATATGTTTTTCCCCTTATTATAGAAAAAGAAAATTGGGTGTTTTCAAATCATTGTGAAATGGGTTTAGGAAATAAAATTCAATAAGGGTTTGATAAAATGGTTTAGAAAATGTAGTACATGGGAAGCCTTAGATGATTAGGGTGAAGGTGAAGTAATAGGCCCCATATTTTGATACAATAAAGGTGTTAACTCATGGGGTGTTCCTCTTCTTACTAGGACCATTATTATAGGGACTTGTTAGACATCGATGGGAGGTTCACTTTTTGGGGTTATCCTATACTCTCTAGAGTCTATGAATATGTCTAGTGACCTTATGTGCATGATTGTTTACGTATTGGGTATGAGTGTTCTATATATCCTGACTAGTAATGATATTTTGTGTGATGTTACCTGTACTTTTGAGTTATACTTCTTGGATTTGATTACCTACTTTGATAAATGTGATATGCTTTGTAACGTTTCACCTAGATTATTTGGAATTGTGGAAAAGGGGGAATGTTTTATCATGATTTTTTTATAAAAAATATTTAACTATTTATCATTCCTTTTTTCTTTAAATTTGAGCATGTTCAAATTTTTTTATAGAGACTTGTTATGGAACACCAGGGTGGGATCCTACTTATCATGTTATCTCACACCTTGTGCACCCCTTCGATGGTACATAGACCTTATGATGTCTTTAAATTCTGGGAAAGGCAAGCCACTATAGTGAGGTGGTGAGGTTTCTATAATCCAAGTTGGGTAAAAGGTGGTGAGATAGCAGGGTGTTGTCCACTTATAAAATGGAGTAACTTTTTCTCATCTATTTTTTTCTTTTTTTATTGACTTGTACCTTGGAGTTTGTTTAGCTACTTTTAGGTTGCATTGCTTCTGTTGTATCATTTTTTCTATGCCATATATTTCCTATTTTTCTCTTCCATTGTCTCTTCCACATTATATGTATATATATCTCATGTTGTATACTTCAAGTTTGGAAAAATAATTTCTTATGGTTGCTATTGATTCTCGGATACTAGTTGTCAGTATCTGGGGATCAGGAATACCATTTAGGTATGTGACGGGTCGAGTCTGATGCCGTTTTGGGTTAGAATTCAGGTTGGTTTGTTATAGTTTGGTATCAAAGGAGGTTTGTTTCTCAGTTTTGGGAAGTTGGTAGACTAGATATGGGATTTTTAAAAATTTAGGGGTAGGTTATGGTGAGTTTCTAGTCATATATTTCTATGACGAGACCCAATTTACCATGGGATTATGGGATGTGTGTCTCCTATTTTGAGTTCTTGATCTTAATATCAGTTTATACTTATGATTTTCTACTTTTAACTGAGATTTTATAATCATTTTATTGCTTTCTATATTTTTTATGTGCAATCATATGCCTCTAAGACACCTTCTACAAGTTCCATATGAGGGTATAATAGATGCACCTCAAGGGAATCTACATTTGTATCAGAATCATACAAAGGCTATCATGAAAGTTGTTCTCACCATTGAATAAAATTTTTTTCATGTCTAGAATGAAATGGTTAAGGTGCAGTCCGGAGATATAGTAGAAGGGGATATATCACAAGAGTTCTTACGTGATAATCTATCATCGTTTAGAGGTATGAATAAACCTCAAGGGGTACAGGATTGGATGGAAAAGATCGATTATATCTTCAAATTATTGTATAAACCTGAGAATATCAAGGTGAAGTGTGTAGTTTTCAAACTCAAGGATCTTAGCAAGTGATGTTGGTATTTCATGGTATAAGTGAATTGATATGTGGGCTTGTAATTAAAGGGTTTCAAGACTCTCTTCAACTAGTAGTTATGTCCAGAGTTTCTGGTGATGGAAAAGTCTATGTAGTTCCTCTCCTTGTAGTAGGGAGAGTGTTCGGTGTTGTTGTACACCAATCAGTTTGTGGAGTTGGTTTTTTTTCTCTAGAGGTAGTAAATAATGAACAACTGAAGTATTAGAAGTGCTAATAGGGTTTACGACTAGATATCATATCTCAAGTATTTATGTTAAATCTTTCTACCTATACGAATATGGTAGATGAAACTATGATAGAAGAGATTGATATAGTGGGAAAGGTTGGAAAATATGAGCCTTATCTTCCACCAAATAGATGATTTAGTGGTTAACAGGGAGAAATAATAGGTGGAATGATCATCATAGGGGTGGTGAAGGTGGTTCTTATTAATGGGTATCCTTTGCACCATCAGTTACACCCAATAGTGTTCCCCTGACTTGCTATCAATGAGGAAAGTTCGGACACACCTGAAGTTCTTGTCATGCACCCATAAAGATGTGTAATGGTTGTGGCCACTATTACTATCTACAAAAATTATTTCAGGTTATATATTTCTTATTATAATCAGGGATCATCAGCTTCAAAGGATACTATGGCATAGTTGAATGCTTCAAGGACTATAGGGATACATCCATGGGCCTCAGGAGTTAATAACATTCACGTAGTAGATGAGTTTACGAAGAAGATTAACACAGTCCCAATGATAGTGATCGGTACCATCTTTATTGCATCTTTTGTAGTGGCTAATTTATTTGATATTAACGCCTCCCACTCATTTATTTTTGCCCATTTTTTGATATGATTAAAATTATGATAGAGATCATGTCCTTTGTTATAAAGTTGGTGAAACCTATTAAGAAGAGGAAATATTAGGGTTTTCAATGTCCTTATTCTCTATCGACAGTAGATGCAGAGTTAGTCTGGGATTTTCTTATTCTTGATCTAGATCTATTCAACATCATCATCGAGAAGGATTGGTTCATTGCTCAATATGCTAAGATTGAATTTTTTTCATCAGTGTATCTTATTCTTCACTAAATATGGGGGGTCTTGGGTGCTTCAAGTAGAGTTGGATCCGAGGTATGGTCATGAAGGACCTTCCCACCCAAATTTGAAGAGTTTTTTTCTACTATAGAAATTGAGTCTGATGATATTTCTTTTGTTTTTTATCTTCCTATGGTTGTTCAGGACTTTAATGACATGTTTATAGATGGATTATATAGTCTTACTCTAGATAGGGATGTAGAGTTCATGATTGAATTAGTTCCTTGCACACATCCCTTTTCAATATCCTCATATCATATGGCACCAGCAGAGCTGAAAGATCTCAATATTAAGTTGGATGATCAAATGGAAAAAGGTTTCAATCTCCCTGGTGTTTCTCCTTGGGCATCCTCATTGCTCTTTACCAAGAAGACATATAATTCACTCTAATTTTTCTTAGACTATTGAAAATTAAATTGGGTGACGGTTAAGAATAAGTATCCATAGTCCCATGTGGATGAATTTTTTGACTAGTTGAATGGGGAAAGGTGGTTTTTAAAGATCGATCTTCTGTTGGGTTATCATTACCTTAGATTTCGGGAGTCTGATATACTGAAGATAGATTTTAGGATTAGTTGTAGACATTATGAATATCTTGTGATTCCTTTGGGTCTAAATAACTCTATTTTAGTTTTTATGGATTTGATGAACTAAATATTCCATCATTATCTCAACACTTTTTTGGTAGTTTTCATGGATGATATTTTGGTTTATTCTAGATCGCAGTGTGAGCACGAGCATCATTTTAGTTTGGTTATATAAATATGGAGGAGTCTCCATTTTTATAGAAAGATTTTGAAATGCAGTTTATGGATCCAAGAAGTGAATTTCTTAGGGAGCATGATTTCTGAGTATGGCTTATCAGTTGATCCTAAGAATGTTAAGGTCATCTTGTCATGGGAGGATCCATGGAACATATTTGAGATTCAAAGATTCCTTGGCCTTACTGGATACTATTGATTTTTTGTCAAGGATTTCTCAAATTTGGATTAACCTCTGACTACTATTACTAAAAAGGGGATGAATTTCATATGGGATGAAAAATTTCAGTCTTCTTTTGATGAGTTGAAACAACTTTTGACATCATCTCCAATTTTTATTTTACCTGAGACTAGTAAGGGGTATGTGTTGTATTGTGATTCTTCTGGTGTTGGTCTAGGTTGTGTTCTTATGTAGGATGATCATGTCATTTCTTATGGATCTCATCATCTATGTATAAATTAAATTAATTACTATACTTATGATTTAGATCTTTCTATGGTTATACATCCACTTATGTTTTGGAGATAATATCTCTTTGGTGATAGGTTCATAGTATTTTCTAATACTAATATTTTAGGATATATATTTTCCCAAAAATACATGAATATTAGATAGATATGGTGGTTTTAATACCTTCAGATGTTTGACTTCAACATTGTATACACCTCATGGAAGGGTAATGTCATTGAAGATGATCTTAGAAGGAAAGTAGCATCGCGGGATGTTCTAAAATTGAAAGAGGAGTAGAACCTTATGGTAATATTTACTTAGTTTCATCTGAATGCTTAGGAGGATATTTCAGGAATAGTTCTTACCAGTGTTTAGTTGTCATCATCTCTATTTGATCCTATTTTAAAGGGTCATTAGTAGGATGATGAGTTCAGATAAATTTGAGAAACCCTTTATGGTGGGGAGACCATTCTCGATTGATCTCTCCCTTTATATGGTATTCTCCATTTTAGGGATTGGTTTTTCATCCCAACATCTATGAGGAGTTCCGTTTTTTTTAATTTTATGGTTCTTCATGGGTCATTCATCTAGGAACTATAAAGATGTATCGTGATATGAAATGAAAATTCTGGGGGTTGGGTATGAAGCGTGACATTGATGATTATGTGTCTCGTTATTACACCTACCAATAGTTAAAGGTAGAACATATGAAACCTTTTAGTTTTCTTTGGCCTCTTATGGTGCTGTTTTAGAAATGGGATAAGATGACCATGGAATTTATTATTAGATTTCCATGGACTCCTCAAGGGAGGAATGTTATATGGTTGTTTATTAATTGGTTGAAAAAGTCATCTCATTTCATTCCAATCAGGGACACCACTAAAGTTGAAGACCTAGGTAAGTTTTATGTGCAGTATATTGTGATGTTAAATGGGGTTCCCTCTAACATTGTTTCAAATAAGGATCCTAGGTTTACCTCATGGTTTTGGAAGACTCTTCAAGAGGTGATGGGGACTCAGGTCTAGTTGAGTACAGCTTCCATCCACAGACATATGGACATAAGAAGTATGTTATTCCAATCCTAGAGGACATCCTCCATGCCTATATATTGGATTTTGGTAGATTTTGGGATAATATTCTAGGACTAGTTTATTTTTATTATGAAAATAGTTATCAATATTTGATCATAATGGATTCTTTTGAAGATTTTTATAGTCGCTCATATAGGTTACCTCTTTGTTGGGAAAAGGTGGGAGAGTCCTCTTTTATAGGACTGAGTCTCATTTAGGAGATGTTAGTGAGGATTCAGGATATAAATCGGTGTATGGTTATAGCTTATAGTTTGTAGAAATCATATTTGGATCATCAACTTCATCTTCCATAGTTTTACGTTGGTGACCAGGTTTTCTTGAAAATATCTCCTAGGTTTGGCCATGATCGACTTAGAAAACTAGGGAATTTGGCTCTGAGATATGCTAGACCTTTTGAGGTCATTGAGAATCTTGGTAAGGTTGCTTATCGATTGGAATTTTCAGCACAGTTGATAGTTATGCATGATTTTTTCCATATATCTCATCTCATGAAATACTATCATGATCCCTTTCATATTCTGAGTTGGGAGGAGATTGAGTTAGATCCAAACATTTCTATTGTGGAGCAGCCTATGTTGATCATTTACTCTCATGTGAAAGTCTTATGTCAGATGTCTATTCTGTTAGTCAGAGTGTTATGAATACACATATCATATTCTCATGAGACTTGGGAGCATGAAGCGTCAATGAGGGATCAGTGGCCTCACCTCTTTCTAGATCTCTATTCTTCCAAATGACTTCCCAGGGATATAAATTTTTATAGTGGGGATTATATAACATCTTATTACCTTATTTTAGGTATATCTCATCCCTATTTTCATTTACCTTTTTTTTGGGGTGTGTTTCAGTCATTTTGAGGATAGGGAGTGTTTGTTTGAGAAAATGAGATAAATTTAATGGATGTATGTTTGTTTGAGTTAATAGAGTCTAGGTATAAATGTGTCAACTGATTTTGAGTATTATCAGTGGGTTTAGGAATCTTTGGAAGTGGTTCAGTTTTTTTCTATAGATTATGTACTATGATCATTCTCCTAGACACTTTCACATCATGAAATGGTTACATGATGTGAATCTATTACAAGGAAGATTCTATGAACTAGTTTAAAGTGGGAAAATTTTACAATCTTTGAAACTGGTTCACATCTTGAAAAGGTTGATCAGATTTATTTTTTAATTTGAGGTGATTCCTTTTTCAGCGTATCATGTAAATCATGAGATTCATGTCGTGAAAAGGTTTCACATCATGAATGGTTCAGGTCCATCAGGTTTAACCATGGTTTATATATGATTTTATTTTCATTTCACGTTCAAGCTTCTCTCTTGAAACCTATGAGATCTCCCATGAAATTTTTGGGACCTCCTCTCCCTTATGATCATTTTGTTTGGCGATTGAACTTCATGGTGGATGCACTACGTCTCTCCAAGTAAGTTTTATTTATTCTTATTCATTTCCATTGGTCACAGTAGTATCATTTCATTACATTTTCAGATTCATTGTTCTTTTGGTGATGTTCTTCTTGATCATTTATAGATCTATTGTGTGATCTATTCCAAGGGTAATTCCTTATTTATTTATGGTGTGGGGATTGTGTTTTCTATAAGCTATGTGTGACCTAATCTCTCTACCAAAAATAGTTGTTATGGAATATGATTCTAAAGTTTAGAAATCATAGGTATGGAATTTTTTAGTTGTTATGCATTCCTTATAGTGTTTTTGGATCCAATTGTGGGCATGTACAACTTGAGTTTTAGGTAGGTAGTTCTGTCTCTAGATTGTGTTAGATGAATATTGATTGATCTGGTTTTATAAATTATTTTATAAATATGATGGAATGATTGATTTATTGATTTGTGTGTGTGTGTGTGAAAATAGGTTTTGTGAAAAGATGTTTTTTCCCTAGTTTTGGTAAGAGGAAAATGGGTGTTTTTAAAGCATTGAGAATTGGGTTTGAAACATGGATTTCAAATAGGGTTTGGATGAAATGGTTTGTAAAATGTATCATATGGGAAGCCTTGGGAACTTATGTGGAAGATGTAGTAATAGGTATCATCCATTGATACAATCAGGGGGTTCACTCATTTGGTGTTCCTCTTCTACCTTAGGTCTATTATTCTAGGGACTTGTTATACACTTTTGGAACATTAACTTTCTAGGGTATTCCTCTACTATCTAAATTCGATGCATGTGTCTAGAGACTTGATGTGCATGATTTTATATGTCTTGGGTATGAGTGTTATAGCTAACCTGGACTATAGTGATCCTTGGTTGATTCTACCTATGATTTTGAGTTATATTACTTGTCTTTGATTGCCTGATTTAATATATGTGATATGCTTTGAAGTTGTTTCACCTGGATTATTTGTAATTGTTAAAAAGGGGGAATGTTTTACCATTCTTTTGTTATAAAAATTGTTTAACTATTTATGATATATTATTTCTTTAAATTTGAGAATGTTTGGATTATTGTATAGGAACTTGATGTGGAACACATAGGTGGGATCCTACTAATCTTGTTAGCTCACACCCTGCATAACTTTTCGGCTGTGCGTAGACCTTTTTATGTATTTCGATATAGGGAAATGCAAGGTGCTAGAGTGAGGCGGTGAGGTTTCCATCAGCTAGGTTGGGTAGTTGGTGGTGTGATAGTGGTACACTTTCCACTTATCACATAGAGTTGATATTTCTTTCTTTGGTATTGTCTTTTATTTCTGGACTCATACCTTGGAGTTTGTTTAGATAATTTTTCATTGTATCACTTATATTGTTTCTTTTTTTCTATGGAATATATTTCTTGTTTGTCTCTTCTATTGTCTCTTCCATTGTGTATATATATATATGTCATTTTTCATGATTTAGGTTTGGTGAAACTATTACCTCTGGGTTTTTTTGATACTCGAGTGCTATTCTCCAGTCTGTAAGGATTAGGAACGCCCTTCAGGTATGTGACGGGTTGGTTCGGGTGTCGGTTTGGGTGGGTATTCGAATCAGTTTATTACAGACAGACTACTTGCATGCCCAATGATGTATCGGGGGAAAGTAACTCAGAGGATAACTTGACCGGTAAGTAAAGTTCAACAACTACTTATACAAATATGAAGGATTGGAAAGCATCACTATCAAACAAGGAAGTAGATAAGGTAAAGGTGATCAAGATCATACCTCATATAGTAGATGGTCCCTAACCACCATTCATTGGAGTCTAATCCACTGAGAAGGTGATATCAAGACCTAATTTAGCTCTATGACCTTTTCCTTAGCACTATTGAGTTCTCATCTTCTGGTCCTCCTACTGAGGACCCCATCCAGAACCCTAGGTTAAAGATTGAGTATGTACTACACCCCTATGAAATCTCAGCCATGATGCTCTAGTGAAAAACTATTTAAGATTTCATATCTTTCCACATTGTTTTCACTAGATCTAGGGTGTTGTGAAAACCATTTTTTGGTCTTTGAACTTCCCATAGTTGTGGGTCACTTCCTAAGGAAAATGAAGAAATTGACCTCTACTCCACCTACATACCACTACTCTCGTGCATGTTCCTGGTCTTCCTCTTTTTGCTACTAGAAAATGTACTCACTGTAGTAGGAGGAGGTCCACCCACCTAAGAACTAGAAGTTATAGGAAGAAAAATTGGTCAACCACCTCCAATATCTTTTCAATGGTCAAGGTCTTCCATAGAACCTATAAGTATGATGCTAGGTCGAAGATCTAGACCTACTGTCTGATGTTGGGATGAATTATGATCTCAAACTTCCTGACCTTCTGATCCATATTCCCAAGTATAAAAGGCACAAATTAAAGAATCTCAAAAAAATGAGTGGGGTAGGTGGACACTAATATGGAACCCTATTGTAGCTTTATGAACTCTTGTTCTCAATCAAGATTCGATGTATCAAGAAATAACTCCCTGAATAATGGATCCTTGAAGGCCTCCCAAGTGATTCCCTCATGTCGACTAGATTTTCCCATGACTTTCCACTAATAGCTGGTGGGTCCCTGCAACAAAAATGTTTTCAACTTCACCTTCATATATGTCAGCAACTCAACAAGATCAAAGATACCCTCAAGGATATCCACTCAGTATTCAGTATCATGTGGTCTTCTATTTCCCTAAAAGGCTGGTGTATTCTAGAGCTAAAGATCCCTAGTAAATTCAAGTGTGGATCATGGTGTAAGGACTATTGACTGGTGTGGGTATAATACCTGCACCATTAGAACAAGTGTGGGAATATACTCTTGAGCACCCTCCTTCTTAGTTGGCATTCCCACCAAAAGACTATGAGGTGACATCTTCTATAATACGAAGGAACATTGGCAACAAAAAAAATATATTAATTGTCTATGGGATCACACAATGGTTTCCCAAGGAGTCTTCCAATAACCCAAGGCATAACCCTACTAACACTAGCTAAAGGTCATGTCCCAACACATTTGTCACAATCATCATATATATTCAATAACACAACAGCATGCACAATTCAACTAATTAATACCAACATAGATATATCATAATAGTAAAGAAAAATAGATATATCACACAATAGGGAATCTATCCTTAATAGATAGAAAAAATAAATAAATTAAATTAAAGAACTAATATGCAACACAACAATAGGTATATATATGGCATGTGGACCTATGTTCGAAGTCATTATGCATAAACATACCTGAAATCTCATAAAAATAGTAATTTCAATCCCATAAATGGTAACTCGAAGGTCCGTTACACATGAGTTGGCCAGACATATGGAAACTCCCCTACCTGAGTCCCACACATATATCTCCTTTAAACCATGTCCCAGATTAGTCCAAAAATAAAAGTAGAAAACTATGTTCTGATATCATTTTGTAACACCCCAACCTGAACCACCGAGTTTAAATTAGAGTGGAATATATCCTCATGCGTGTCTCCCCATATGCAAGAGGTTTATGACTAGAAACAAGTGTTAAGTCCACTACTACAAAAAAGTCCTTTAATAGTGCTAAAAATGGCCTTTAGCGGTGCTAGAGAAGCACTAACTATCGGAGAATAGTTAAAAGCCCTAGGATTTAATCAGAACTAAAAAAGAGCTGATAAAATACACTATTTATTAGTTCTTTTATTTATCACTAAAAAAGGATGTCTTTATCATCACTTCTCCAAGCACTGATAAATAGGGTCTTTTATTAGAACTTCTACAAGCACTGATAAAGGATACCTTTATCAGTTTTAAATAAAATCACTCATAAAGGGGAATGCTTTAGTGTTCTGTAAAATAACACTGTAGCACCAAAAAGAGCACCATAAATTAAAAAAAATAGATACAAATACATAATTTAAATGAAATGAAATTTACAACACAAATATATGAAAAAAGCACTATTTTAGAGAAAAATAATGCAACTGTATAAAATAACAAACCACCCCAGCTCAAGAAAAAGAACTCACCTATATAAGAAAACAATTATTATATTAATAATAATATAAAGAAATAAATTAAATATAAAGTGTTAATTTTAAAATAAACTTTGAGTCATACTAGGAACATTGTGTATCAGATTGATTTACAGTTGATTCTTGCATGTCACACCATTTCTTGTTCATCTTTAAGCATTATCTCTATAAAAATTAACTAAATATGTATAAGATAAAAATTAATAAGAAATTAATTAAGTAATAGTATATAGAATTATGATAAAATAATCTAGGCTCATTTTCTTAGTTTTGGCGAGGTGATGCACTTTTTAAACTAAAATAGAACATATATATTGAAAAGACGCACTTGGAGTCATACCATTCACACTGTGTGTTAGATTGAGGTGAGGTTAATTCATACACAACTCAAATGACTTATGGATCTTTTTCTTAACATATCAAAACAATCTGAAGTCATTTTCTCTATTTTGAGTGTGTCACTTGTGTTTTTTTACAAAAATGTAATTTTAAACTGGAAACACACACTTTGATCTATATTGGTAACATCATGTATTGGTTTGACATGTGACTGATTCCTACACATAAAAAATTACTTATGAATCATTTTATTAAATTATCAATACAATCCAATCATGTTTTATTGGTTTTCAGTGAGTGACATTGTTTGAACTAAAATTTTAAATTTAAACTGATAACGGACACTTTGAGTCGTGATGGGAACATCATGTATCATATTGAGGTAATAATGATTCTTATGCATCACAAATGACTTATGGATCATTTTCCTAAAGTATCAAAATAATTTAAATGTATTTTATCAATTTGAAGTGTGTTAGTTGTCTCATTTACTAAAATTAATGTCAATTTTAAATAAAAAGAAGAACTTTGAGTCATACCAGTCACACTATGATTTGGATTGAAGTTAGTCTAATTCTTACACATCCCAAATGAACTATGTATCATATTCCTAAATTATAAAAATGATATGAATTTTTTTGCTCATTTTTGTGTACGTCACTTTTTTTTTTACTAAAATGTCATTTTAAACTAAAAATGTGGACATTAAGGCATACCGGTCACATCATGTGTCAGTTTGATGTGATACTGATTCTTACGCACCAAAAATGACTTATTAATCATTTTCATAAATTATCAAGACAATCCGAGTATGTTTTTCTCATTTTATAGTGAGTGACACTTTTTAAACTAAAATATAAAATTTAAACTAATAACGGACACTTTGAGTCATGTTGAGAACATTGTGTATTTTATTGAGGTGTGTCTAATTAATATATGTTACAAATAAATTATGGATCTTTTTTATAAAGTATAAAAACAATTTGAATGTGTTTTATTAGCTTTGAGTATGTCAGTTTTCTTTTTTACTAAAATAAATGTCACTTTTAAATAAAAATATGTACTTAGAGTCATACTGGTCACACCATTAATTGTATTGAGTTGTGTATGATTCATACATGTCCCAAATTAATTATATATAATTTTTTTGAAGTATCAAAACAATTCAAATTTATTTTCTTAGTTTTGATTATGTCACTTTTTTTACTAAAATGTCATTTTAATCTAGAAACACACACTTTGAGTCATATCAGTCATATAATTTATTGGTTTGATGTGAGACTAATTCCTATAAGTAATATATTACTTATTAATCACTCTACTAAATTATCAAGACAATCTAAGTGTTTTTTCTTGGTTTTCAATGAGTGACACTTTTTGAGCTAAAATGTTAATTTTAAACTGATAACAAACACTTTGAGTCATGTTGAGCAAATCTTATATTAGGTTGAAGTGTGGAAAATTATACATGTAAAAAATTACATATGGGTCATTATAATAATGTAACAAAACAATCCTAATGCGCTTGATTAGTTTTGAGTATGTTAGTTGTCTTTTTTACTAAAATTAATGTTAATTTTAAATAAAAAGATGCACTTTGAATCATACCAGTCACACCGTGCATCAGATTAAGGTTAGGATGATTTTTACATGTTCAAAATGATTATGTATTATTTTTATAAAGTATCAAAACAATCTTAATGTGTTTGATCAATTTTGAGTAAGTCACTTGTGTTTTTCACTAAAAATCATTTTAAAATGGAAACCTGCACTTTGAGTCATGCCAATCATATCATGTATTGGATTGATGTGATACTGATTCCTACATGTCAAAAATGAATTATGAATCATTTTTATAAATTATTAAGACAATCCCAGTGCATTTTATTGGTTTTTAGTGAGTGATTCTTTTTGAACTATAATGTCAATTTTAAACTGATAACAGACACTTTGAGTCATCATAGGAACATCATGTGTCAGATTGAGGTGAGGATAATTTATACACATAAAAAATTAATTATGGATTATTTTACTAAAGTATCAAAACAATAAAAAAAATTCTTAGTTTTGAGTATGTTAATTGTCTTTTTTACTAAAATTAATGTCAATTTTAAGTTAAAAGATGCACTTGGAGTCATACTGGTCACACTGTGTGTCAGATTGAGGTTAATCTAATTCCTAAATATCCCAAATGACTTATGGATCATTTTCCTAAATTATAAAAACAATATGAATGCATTTTCTTGATTTTGAGTACATCACTTGTGTCTTTTACTAAAATGTCATTTTAAACTGGAAACACACACTTTGAGTCATATCGATCACATCATGTGTTAGTTTGATGTGAAGATGATTATTATATGTCAAAAATTACTTATGAATCATTTTTATAAATTATAAAGACAAATCTTAGTTTTTAGTGAGTGGCACTTTTTAAACTAAAATGTCAATTTTAAACTAATAACAGGCACTTTGAGTCATGACGGGAACATCGTGTATTGGATTGAAGTTAAGCTGATTCCTACATATTAAAAATTATTTGTGAATAGTTTTCTTAAAGTTTAAAAATAATACTAATACCTTTTATTGGTTTTTAGAATGTTAGTTGTCCTTTTTACAAAAATTAATGTCAATTTTAAATAAAAAGATGCTCTTGGAGCCATATCGGTCACATCGTGTGTCGGATTAAGGTGAGGATGATTCTTAAATGTCCCAAGTGACTTATGGATAATTTTAATAAAGTATTAAAATAATGCAAAATCATTTTATAGGTTTTGAGTACGTCACTTGTCTTTTTTTCTAAAATGTCATTTTAAACTGAAAACACGCACTTTGAGTCATGCTTGTCACATCGTGTGTCGGCCTGATGTGAGACTAATTCCTACACATCAGAAATGAATTATTTAGAATTTTACTAAATTATCAAGACAATACAAGAACATTTTCTCATTTTTTAGTGAGTGAAACTTTTAGAACTAAAATTTTAGTTTTAAACTGATAATAGATACTTTAAGTCATGTCGGACACATCATGTATCAGATTGAGGTTTGGCTGATTACTATATGCCAAAAATTACATATGGATCCTTTTACTAAATTATCAAAACAATATGAATGATTTTTCTTGGTTTCGAGTATGTCAATTTTCTTTTTTACTAAAATTAATGTCAATTTTAAATAAAAAGGCACACTTGGAGTCAAACCAGTCACACCATATGTCTAATTGAGGTTCATATGATTCCTTTATGTTTCAAATGACTTATATATCATTTTCCTAAAGTATAAAAATAATTATAATATGTTTTCTCAATTTTGAGTACGTTATTTGTGTTTTTTAGTAAAATGTCATTTTAAACTAGAAACACACACTTTGAGTCATATCGGTCACATCATGTGTCGGTTCGATGTGAGACTGATTCCTACATTTCAAAAATAAATTATAAATTATTTTCCTAAATTATAAAGATAATACAATCATGTTTTATTAGTTTTTAGTAAGTGAAACTTTTGGAACTAAAATGTCAATTTTAAACTAACAATGGACACATTGAGTCATGTCAGTCACATCCTATATCGAATTAAGGTGTGAATGGTTCCTATACATCAAAAATTAATTATGGATAATTTTAATTAAGTATAAAAATAGTATAAATGTGTTTTCTTAGTTTTGAGTATGTCATTTATCTTTTTTACTAAAATTAATGTCAATTTTAAATAAAAAGATGCACTTTGAGTCATATCGGTCACACTGTGCATCAAATTGAGGTGCAAATGGTTCTTACACATCCCAAATGACTTATGGATCCTTTTTATAAAATATAAAAACAATCCAATTTTTTTTCTTGATTTTGAGAATGTCACTTGTTTTTTTTTACTAAAATGACATTTTAAACTAGAAATACGCACTTTGAGTCATACCGGTCACATCATGTGTCATTTTGACATGAGACTGATTCCTACACATAAAAAATGACTTATGAATCATTTTACAAAATTATCAAGAAAATATGAGTATTTTTTCTTGTTTTTCAGGGAGTTCCACTTTTTGAATGAAAATATCAATTTTAAACTGATAACAGACACTTTGAGTCATGTCAGGCACATCATGTATCGGATTGAGGTGTGGTTGATTCCTACAAACTCCATGATAAACCATTTACCTTATTTGATGGAAAAAACCTCATTGTGTCCCATTATGTATTTTTATAAGAAAATAAAGCCCATTATAAATTTTTTACCACTTATTGACAGTATTAAACATCAGTATATCCCTTTATAGCATCAAAATGACACTAAAATATAGTGCATCCATTAATTATTCCTAGATTTTCCTATATATTAGTATATCCTTTTTCAATATTCTGGGTGTTGATAAACCTAACATAACATCATCATTATTTTTTCATCAAAATGGGAATATCCCTATTCTCATATATTTTTTATTGAGAATGATGGTGAGTTTTTTATTAATGATCTTGTGAACATGGATCATTTTACATAATGAATGTGCACATCCATAATGAATTTTAAATGTATGGATTTTATAAGAATTTATGATATTATATCATTACAGGCTAGATGTGGTGACATGATTCAATATCAATCGAAACATTCATCCTTGTTGTGACCCCAACATAACTAATGAACATTGAGTTGTTGGGGTCAAAAGGTTGGCCACATTGATTCCAACCAATCACACCCTTACTTATTTCCTTTATAATTTTATTCAACACTATGATTTTGTGTCGTTCTTGTTTTATTTTAATCAAAAAAATTTTGATCCCCTAAAAATTCTGTTGTTTCAGCATCAATAGTTTGTTCTTCCTTAGGAATGGTAACATAATCTTGTGTAGAATAAATTTCCTGTATAAGTAGTCAAAAATTTAATTTGTCTTGAATAAAAACAATGTAAACATAGAAAAATAATTTGAGAAGGGTCGTATTCATACTCTATTTCAAACTTGATAGACTCTTTAACTCCATCTTCATACTCTTTTGTCAAAAAATTAGTGTGCATCCATTTTGAAGGAAATAGGTAATTGAATTTAAGAAATGATTTACTCCATAGTGGTATATGTTATACTATGAATTCATCTAAGGGTGAAAGTTATAGAAAACTATCATCCTAACAAGCATCATCTCCTGAATAGTTATTATTGCATTTTGTTGCTTGAGACTCATCCTCTATATCTTATGGATATGAAACTTTGTTGCTTGAACTACTCTAAGCAGTAGTCATCCTATACTGAGTACCGGTGATCATTTTGGATGAATTCTGCTTAGAGTAGTTCAAGAAACATAGAAGAGATGGGGGTGAGTCTCAAGCAACAAAATGTAATAGTAATTGTTTAGGAGATGAAGTCGGTGAGGATGACATTTGTCTCCTTAAAAAATTTTAAATTACCACATATTAATTTAAAATTTCAAATATCATCTCAAAATTATAAAAGGTCCTTGACACTACCATGAGAACATCAACTCATCCCCACTGAGATTCATTGACTCTAATCTATATTATTAGTCCTTTTCTCTCACCCGTATCACAAATATAAGATCTTTATGTCCACAGTGGTTCATGTGTAAGGTGTGAATATAAAAATAAACACGTAAATACTAACAAGGACCCTAAAATATACAACAATGAATATATTTGAGTATATGTTCAAAGTATTAACACTCAAAATACACATGTAATTCAATTCATTGTGTACTAACCAGGAAACCATGATAATCAAATGCACCTACTTCATTTCATACCAGTGAATTATACTAATCATACCATAACTTTATACCATGGTTGTTCCCTACTAGTAAAATCATTTCACTAATAATAGTTTGATATTTTAATCATGGGATGAGAAAAAAATATTTATCTACCTCTAGAAATAACCACAACACAGGTACCATGAGATTCAACCATATACCCCTAACATCAAAGACAATCCCTCAAGGATAACCATCAAATGTACTAATTTCATCCAAATCATGAATTGGGTATAACATAGTCATTTTTCTTGAGAAGTCAATTTTAAATATGGGGAAGTATTAAAATAATTGGTTCCCTTAGGAAAATAACCACACAATGGGTGCCACAATACATTAGTTAAATCTAACTTCTGAAAACCCATAAAGAAGAACAAACAATAGCACAAATGTCGCATCACCCTCACCCTAGCCATTGATGAATCACTAACATGTCTATAGTGACTCACATTCTAACATACCATACCTAGCCCTCATATAATACCCATCATATTCTAATATATGATACTCAAAGATCAGCTATATTAGGCATTGATCATCTTTCTCAACGATCACTCGTTAGATAATCTTATAGTCCGTAGGCCTTAATTCGTCACTCATGCACCTCAAATATCAAGAAAAAGTAATTTATATGATCAAATAATTCATTCTACACTTTATAGGTTATCCAAATATGTTTTAAAGGATTATAATCTATTTTATACCACATATCTAATCACTACTAAGTTGATCATATAATCCCTCTTAGCACGTCACTTTTTTGAGAAAAACATTCAAAGGGAAATTTATACATTGTTCTACCCATATGGGATACTTACATTATCCATGATTACCCTTATAGACCACTTAGCACATCACTACTAAATAATGTTTTGCATGATATTGGGTGTGGTGAGATGGAAACCACATCACATGTGTTCTTCACATAATATATTTATTCTTATTTTATTGTGTAAAGTCTGTTAAACATGTTTACTTGTTTTAAAATTATTTATTATGTGAAATTAAATTTTGGACTTGTGTTATTTAATTATTTACATTATTTCATTTATATAAGTTCATGTTTAGAAATTCTATAAGTTCCAAATCATTTTAAGTTCCATAAAGGAATGTAGTTGTCATATTTTGGTCCAGAAAATTGTATCTATCTAGAATGGCAATTGCACCTTGGTCTAGATGTGGTTTCCAGTCTAGACACATTAGGTGAAACTAAAAAAGTGGGAACCATATCAAACTATTGGTCTAAGTTTTCTATATTCCAATTAGATTGGGATCCTTCCCTTGAAATCTCCTAGTCTGTCTCATACAAGGGAATGGTATGTGATTTAATAAACAACCTAATACCTTAGCCAATAAATTACCCAAGTTTTGATTTAGAAATTCATTAATTAAACCCTAAATTTTCTTTAACATAGATACAATGGTTTTTTAGTATCACCATATAAGTGTGTGATCATTGGTTTATTCTCAATTTCCACTAATTTAATATCAAAAAGAATTTTTTCAATTTGATAAAACTTATCAACCTAATAATATTTACAATTAATAGATCTTGAATTCTACCAAATTTCATCATTCCAGATCCAAGTACTATAACATGTATTAAAACCATAACAAATTAAATGATATTTAATTTCTCTACTTTTAAACTCTGTCATATTTAAGCATTTCAACCAAATATTGAAAAAAAGGTCATTTTTTGGAACATTCTCATTTTAAAATTCAAAAAAATTATCAACCCTTTCCTCATATTCATCAGTTTTTCATATTGTTGTAATCCAACTATGATTCATTATAACCTATAATAAATTTCAAGTACTAGATATAATTTTTTTTGAAAAATTAAATTCAAATTTACCTTTATAAATAAAAATACAATCAAAGAAATGAAAAATATTTTACAAATAAAATAAAGGCAATAGATTTAAAAAAAAGTTTCACCTTAGACTTATTCAATTATAATCCATTTAGAAAAAATTCCATAAAAAATAAATCTTAACATTGATTTTAAAAGGTTGACCACAAATAAAACTAAAATTTTCTTTCTTTTCATTATATAATTTGGTATTTATTATTTTAAAAATATATAAATAAATATAAATTGTAAAATAACATTATTAACAACATATTAGTGATGAAAACAATATAGATAGTGATAAGGATACAAAATGAGGCATATGATTTCATACATCATATTGAAAATGAAAATGTTAATTCATGTAGTAAATATGAAGTGATATATACTATGAACATACTTAAATAGGGAAATAATTTTATTTTTTTATAATTATATTCAAAATAAATTTCAATATTATTCTCCTTATCATATCATTTTAGAATGATCGTTATTAGTGTACTCTATTACTAGAGATTATGTAGAAAGTAACATTAGGGAAATGATGTTTTTTGATGAAATAGTTATATTACCTAATGAGGGATAAGTTGAAAAATATCAGATGATGTTTATATAAATATTAAACAATAGAATGGACAATAAATGGGGGATAACTCTAAATCATATTATATAATTCTTGTTCTATTTAAACTGAATTTTAAACTAACTTTAACTATACTGAAATTACACAATCAACACAATTAAAACTTTCCTAGGATGGTCATTTAAATATATATTGTCAATACTCCATATTCAAACTCCATAATCCATTATACCTTCAAAACTCCCATTCATAATGCAAGAAAAAAACATTCATTAATCATCCAAACACTCATTTGGTAAATTAAACATACCTTACATGCTATAAAAAGACTAATAAGTAAATTAAACATACTTTAAATGTCATGAAAAAACATTAGAAGATTTACAAGACACTCATTCATCAAAAAATCATTCCTCGAATATAACACTAGTTAAATAATCATTCAAGAAAATTAAACATGCCTTAGTTGTACGGACACTCATTAAATAATCATTCAGTCAAAGATAGAACCTAATAAACATACCTTAGACACCCATTTATAAGCAAATAGAGATGATTTATAACACTCATTCATCAAATAATCATACAAGAAAAACAAAAACCAAAAAAAAGAATTTATCAAATAAACAGACCTTGGATGTGTGAAAAAATCAAAACTATGATTAAAAGAAACGGAGAATGATCAAAGAGAAGAAGGGGTAGAAGACGAAGAAAAATAGGAAGTTGATAATGACGGTGGGGATGGTGACGGCAATAGCACCAATAATGTAAAAATTCATGAGTGAAGGTGGCGATAAGAATGGAAACAATGAGGAAGAATGAGAGAGACCAATCACGACTAGAGTTATGGGAGAAGATAAGTACGGTTCGTCGTGGTTGAGAACACTGCAATAACACAAACCGCAGATCCCAAACAAGAAATAAATGAGTTAGGAGGGGGATAAAGTAATATACCTCGGATTCTAGTCTTAATTCGTCATATAGAATGTAGAGGAGGAGCGTCGGCAGTAGGGGACTTCCGCAAAAGCTTGAGAATCGTGACTAAATCAACTGTGGTTAGGGTTCATTTAAATAGATCGGGGAGACCCTTATCAGCGCTTCCTAAAAATTGTTGTTAAAAGATTTATAATTATAATTATAAAAAAAATTGTAAATATATTAATATAATTATATATTTATTTATTATAATTTTATAATTATTTAAATATATAATTAATTATATAAATACTTTTAAAAATATGATTTTTTTAATTTATAATTATAAATATATAATTTTATAAATATAGTAAATATATTTATAAATAAATATATTTTTAAATATATTTATAATTATATATATATTTAAAATATATATATAAATATAAATATAGTAAATATATTCATTATTTAAATATATTTATTATAATTTTATAATTATAAATATATTTATATCATTATATATATTTATATAATTATATATATATATATATATATTTAATAAATATATATAAATATAAATATAGTAAATTTATTCCTTATTTAAATATACCTATTAAAATTTTATAATTATAAATATATTTATATCATTATATATATTTATATAATTATATATATATTTAGTAAATATATATAAATATAAATATAGTAAATATATTTACTATTTAAATATATTTATTATAATTTTATAATTATTTAAATATATAATTATTTTTTTATAAATATATAAATATTTTTAAAAAAATATTTATATATTTATATCATTATATATATTTATATAATTATATATATATATAATAAATATAAATATAAATATAGTAAATATATTCATTATTTAAATAAATTTATTATAATTTTATAATTGTTTAAATATATATAATTATTCATTTATAATTATATAAATACTTTTTTAAAAATAATATTTATTTATTTATAATTATAAATTTATACATTTATAAATATAGTAAAAATACTTAAATTTATAAATATATTTATTTATAAATATGTATTTACAAATATATTTTTAACATTATTAATGAATATATAATCTTAAATGCATGAATCTTAAAAATGAGTGACATTGAATAACTAAAAATGTGTACACTTTTTTTAAGTTTAGGCCAAAGCCACTTTTTTATTTAAACAAAGGACTTTTTTTTATGGGTAGAGGAGACCCATTAAATAAAATGTACCAATTAAAAACATAATATATTAAATGTATCATGCATGTTATCATGAAATTCTAAAATGAATACTAAAATTTGAATAAATTACATAAATATTAGGTGTATGTGTTCTATATAAGCTTTCATTAATTGTGTAAATATTTGTGTGTGTGCATTGTATATGTAATGGCCTTGACCTCCTTGATCCATTACTTTACGAAAAACTGGTTTTTGAGGTGTTCTGGTAGGTCACAGTAGCTCATTTCAAGATTTTGTCAAAAATCTAGTTTTTTCAACGGTAGTTCATCTAATAGTGAGTCGTCCACTGGTAGGTGGTGACGGTAGGTCATCCCAATAGTGAGTTGCGATGGTGACTTGCAATGGTGACTCACCGACTGGTGGCTCGCTGACTGGTGGCTCGCCGAGCGGTGGCTCACCGAGCGGTGGCTCACCGAGCGGTGCCTCCCCGAGCGGTGCCTCCCCGAGCAGTGCCTCCCCGAGCAATGCCTCCCCGAGCGGTGCCTCCCCGAGAGGTGCCTCCCGAACGCTGCCTCGCCGAACGCTACCTCACTGAACGCTGCCTCGCCGAACGGTGCCTCATCGAACGGTGCCTCACCGAACGGTGACTCCCTGAACGGTGACTCGCCAAATGGTGACTCGCCACTAGTAGCTCATCATCAGTAGCTCGCACCGGTGACTCATCCAATAGTGATTCATCCACTGATGACTCAAGATGGTGACTCACACAATGGTGAGTCATTTCTATAGTTTTTCAATTTCTATTTTTTCCCAATTTTTTCAGATTCACCCCTTTAAAATTTCCTTTTAAGTAAATTGAGTTTAATACCATGTTTAAGTGTTTTTGAATCCACTTCAAAAGATTCAAAATATATCTTTAAATTCTTAACACTTAGGTGTCTTTTAGATAGTCAAAATGCATGGTCTTTATTATGATTCGGCTTTAATGTCTTTTGAAACCATTTCTTCCATTGATATAGGGTCTGGACTTTCTAAAACGGATATCCTTTCTCTCTTATGCATTTTCTCTTTACTCTTGCTACCAATAATCCCTAGAACCTTTCTTCCCCAAGGAGTCATGCATCTTTGTTGAACCCTTGGATTACATTTCCCTAGAGCCTTGAACACCCCTTGTTTGGTGCAAAGAGGAGGTGTTGATTGTCTGTTTCTCCAGGTTGGGATTCCTTTGTCTCACTTTTATTTATGTATCATGTGAGGTGGGTGTACAAATGTTTCCCATGTGAAGGAAGTTGAATCTAAGTTTAATAAAGATAATTGAATCAACTTTAAACCAATAAACAGGGGCTGTGGAAAAGTGACGCATGCTTCTGTTTCATTGTTTATTGATATTGTGATCTATATGGGTTATTTTCCTACTAAAAATCATGATCATTGGTGGTCTTTGTTTGTTTACTCGGGATGACTTGTGATGACTCCTAATTGATCATGTGTTGAATGGATATATATATTCAATTGATTAACTACATATATTTGGTTAAATAAATGGATGCCCCAGGATCAAACTTGCTCTGTGATAACCTGTGAATTATCAAGGTGGAATTAAAGAATGAGTGTTTGATAAATTTAAATACACCTTGCCTTGTGTCATGTGGTTTTGTGTTGTGTGTGGTTTTGTTTTGTACTTTTCCTTGTGTGGTTGTGTGGTTCGAGGGTTAAGAGCACAGCTATTAGTATGGGGTGGTTTGGGTGGTGTGATAGAATCTTAGGTTGAGAGATTGGTTGATTGTGGAATGGATGTGCAGTGTTTGAGTAGCGGGGTTGCAGGTCCAGGTTGTGCTATGTTTATATTGCTAGGTGTGATGGGTATGGTGTGGTTATACAGCGAGGTTATTGGGTTTGGTTGTGATGAGATGTGTTTTAGGGTTTGGCTATGTGTTGGGGGTTTGTTTATTGAGAGTATGGATTGGTCTGAATGACTTTGAAGAATAATGATGGAAGTGTTTGGTATGGGTTTTGAATGGAGTGAAGATATGAAGTGAGTTGCCTTACTATGGTTCTTTTTCCTCTGCATGGTTTATACTGTGTGGCTTGTTGTGTGATACGATTAGTAGTTTCCTGGGTAGGGATGGAATGAACAAATGGATTTCTTAATAAATAATGATAATTGGTTAAATGATTTGGTTGGGGGTATGTTTTGAGTTGTGGATTGTTTTGAAGTGTTTTCACTTATCAAATTCCGAAGTTACTGTTTCTGGTGTTGATAAATGCATTTAGAGGTAGTATCAAAGGTAGTTTTTTGGGCTAGTTGTTTGTTTGGAAAAACCCATAGGTTGGGATGAGTGTTTGATACCTATATATATAGTTATACTTTCTTGTGATTTATATATGCACCCCACCCTAGTTGATCACTGTGTGGAAAAAATCCCCATCATCACAGGTGAGGGTGCCCTTTCCCAACATCCTGGTGGGAGGATGTATGGCTGGTTATTGGCTCTTCCTAGCTCCCTCTTCTAGGCATTGGTATACCAAGACTCTTCAGGCAGGTTGTGGTTCTTTTTTGAGGCCCAAGTGTCTATGGGTGAGGTTTGCTTTTCCATGTGTCTATGGGATGAGATGTGGGGTTCTTTCCCATGTGTCTTCAGGATGTGGTACGGTTGTGGACCAGGTGTCTGTGGGCAGGATGTTGTGAGCTTCGTATGCACTGGTTGAGGGACTAGCTCTAAGGCCCATGTGTGTGTGGGTGGGTTGTGACGTGTGGCTTGTGGAAGAGTGTGTAAGAACTAGGACGTTTTCCATTAGGGTATGAGTAGTTAATCAGTGGGAAGTGATGTGGGGTACCCAAACATTGATGTGGTTATTATATTACTTTACTTGATTTGCATTATTTGGTGAGTGGTCCTTCGGTGAGTTTGGGGTGGCTAGTATACCTTGTTAGGTGATGTTGGTTTCTTTTGTTTTCTCACAGGGGTATTAGTATGCTTCTCCACTTGTTCATGAGAGACTTTAGTTTTCCTACTAAGTATACTTGTATGCTCACCCTACGTTATAAAACTATTTTCAGGTTTCCAGGAGTACTATGGGGATCGTGATGGGAATTACTAGCTCAGACTTTAGGACATTTGTTGTGTTATTGATTAGCTTTACTTTTGGGTATTTACTTTGGATATTTTCATTGTATTTGTAAAAGTTTTATTTTAAACATGCATGTGGGGTGGATTTTGGTTTTCTTTTATATATGTCTTGGAGTTGTTTTGAGGTTGATACATCTCATATCCCGATCTTGGTTACTATAAAAAGGGTAATTCCTCCCATTTTTTGAGATTTGTATACCCTTGGTGTTGGTCACCACCCTGGGGCCTATTGGAGGTGGGACTTGGGGGTCATTATCTCTCTTCCTTCATTGCTAGCTCAGGAGGGGCATCATTGGAAGAAGGGGGCGTGACAGAATAGTATCAGATGGGATGGTTGAGAGATAGGATAGATTTTGGAGTTATTAGTAGTTAGGATTGCATGGGTTGGTAGGGTAACAATGTTAGGCAATCTTGGTGAGTGACATAGGCCAGGGAAGACTGGCTAAGACACGGGATTTTAGGGGCCCCCATGATCCGATGTAAGGACTCTGAGCCTATCGAACAACCATGTGAAGCTACACTGTTTGTAGGGTAGAGACCCTAGGAAAGGTACATGCATCATAATGACTTGTGTTCCTATTTAAATTTGGGTTATTTTGGGGAAGTTGAAATGTATAATGATATAGTTAAATGAATTGAAATGAATCTTAAATAAAACTTCATACTAATCGGGCTTAGTAATTCCTTGTTTGAATTTTTTAGCTATAGAACTCGATTGTCATCCACGTATGGCTCAAGTAGTTGAGGCTTAGCAGGATGATCTGGTCAATCAATGTAGGGTTGATCCAGTGGTGGAGGATGACCAGTAGCAGCGAACATTACATGCTTTCCAATAGCAAGCTTTGGGGAAGTATAAAGGTAGTGTTTCGGATATGGCAATGGAGAGCTGGATCGAGGATCTTGTGATCACCTTCAGTTTGATATGGGATCTTATGGAGTACTGGGTTCCATTAAAAGTGAGTCAAATTTGGGGATTTTCATGTCATTGGTTGACGTTGTACCTGGGAGAGAGGAAGGAGGTTGACGTTTCATGGGTCGATTTCAAGAAGGAGTTCTAAGACAAATTCCTTTCTTCGACCATGAAGGCTGAGAAGAGGTAGGGCTTACTCTCCCTCCAGTACAAGAGTATGTTAGTACTGTTAGGGGTGGTGTCCTGAGAACTAACTATTTTGTACTTTGATTACATGAATGTACACTTATTATATATTTTTCATTGTTCTGCATTACTATAATATAATAATGTCCTGGAATATTTTTTGCACTGATAAGGTCATGGCAGATCCCCACTATGATGAGAACCTTGAAATACTATAACAATATTCTTAAATAAAGTTCTACAGTTGGATGACATGCTATGATAGAACACATAGTATACAGACTGTCATGTGTGAGTACTCGTAAGAAGACGAGACTCTCTCTCATGGAGTTCGCACTTGGTAATCTCTAAGATGGGAGATTATGAGAATAGACCCACCAGTAGCAATTCCGTATGTTTTGGTTTCATCGGACATTGTTATCTACGAGCGTGTGTAATGGTCCTTAGACTGGAATATTATCATTAACTCATGTCATGACTCGCACACTTAGATTTGCTGACGAAAACCGTCATGAAGACAGTTGGAGGGAAGTAGGGTACATTAGGTGCTTCACGAATGACATGTTGTTAATGGATACGTTGAGGAAGTGTTTTTCCCTTCCATATTTATGGAAGAAAATATCTCAGGCCCTTTGATTGAAATAGAACTGTCGAATAAATTCCATGGCCATGGTGTCACGATGAGTTTATTTCTGGAAGTCAAAGAATGATAGATCAGGCATATAGGTTTATGACACTGCCATAAAACATGCTTGATGAGATATTGAGACAAAGGGATTAAATTACAAAGTAAGTGTTTGTATGAGGTGACACATCAATGCGGCGTCAACTTCTTTCTCTTGGGTGCCTTGACCCGTTGCTAGACAGTAATCTTGGACTTTAGGCAAGCCCGCCTAATGCCAACGAGAAAGAGGCCTAGAGTGTCACACACTAAGTGTATCCAAGTATCTCAAGTAGAATAAATATTATTCCCATACGTGGTTTAATAATTATTCAAGGAAGCCTAAATTTTTTTAAGGTTGGAGGAATAATAAAATAAAAACAATTACACACCGTGTATTAATGATTGCACGCCGTGTAGTTTTTATTTTGAAAACAAGTGCACGCCGTGTATTATTGAATGTACACGCCGTGTAGTTTTCATTTTGGAAAGGAAATGAATAAATGAAAACAAGATATACACGCCATGTATATTGAATGTACACGTCATGTAGTTTTCAATGAAAAACAAGTACATGCCCTGTATTTATGATTACACGCCGTGTATTTTTTTCAATCGGGATTTTGAGGAAATAACATCATTTTATTAAATGATATTTATTATAATCATTGTGGATGAATGTTAAGGAATTAATGACTCGACATGGGGTTTTCAAAAGAGTTAATGAAATAAATAAAACATGTAACGTGTTTATTTATTTTCATAACTCTACAACCTCAAATCCAATTATAAATATCCTCACAAACCCAATTCTTTTCCTAAGAGAATCATTGTGCACAACAATTCTGAAGAATTATCTAAAGATCGAAAGAACTCCTCCCTTTAAGAACGCTCTCAAGACCGTGAGAGATCCACCTCCATCAGATCAAGGCGATCTAAGGCAGACAACGCAAGCAAAGGCTTCTCCACACTAGCACCTGGAGATTCCTTTGGCGACGTCCAGAGATACGTGGTGCATGTGTGGATCACCACTAGAGGAAGTCTACACTTGGCTTCTACGACGCAACGACGAATCACATCGGAACATGATCAGAAATATCAACGAATAAAGAATTCCCTAAAAGGTACTTCTTGTTAATTAATTAAATTAATTATAATCAACCTGTGATGATCTTTCCTTTATGGTTCCGAGACTTTTCTTCCTCTTTTTATATTTCTGTGAATCGATCCGTGGAGACTGGCATTTATCGTCGTATTGATCCCAGATTGATCATTACTAATGACAAAAGTCCAAGTGGGCACATCCACCCATGAGCATCCACTATGCCTAGGACCTTCAAGTGGTATCAGAGGGAGTCACAACGTTGATTATAGTTATTTAATTTTTGTTAATAATTTACGCATTCATATTTGATTCAATTCAAGATAAATTGTTCTATAAAACTGAATGAATGAGATCTATCTTTATCCTTCATTTCTCGATTCACATCATAGAAACAACCTTTTAATTTTAATTTTGATTAAATTTAAAACGAGGAACTCATCCAGAGGAGTCGATCTTTCTGTCTGTACAACACAAGAATACACGGCGTGTAGTGAAAACTATATGTCGTGTACTTAGGTTCAACAAACCAGTACTGGTCCACCAAACCACGCCGTGTTAATTGAGTATACCTAAGTATTTATTACCCCATGTTGACCAAAAATGAACAGCGCGTGGGAATAGGAATACATGGCATGTATGTTGAATCAACACGCCGTGTAGTCCGATCCGGCCCAGGTGAAACTGTGTACAAGGAGAAGTCGTGTTTCATGTACATAGGATTGCCAGGTCGGTAACCGTGTAACAAGGAAGTACACATCGTGTTAGATTAATCTACATGTCGTGTACTCCAAAATTTCCAAAGTATAAAAAACATGTCAAATCCCCCAACGTGTACTTTGGATAAAGGGTGAAAAAATACACGGTGTGTAGGCTATATTACACGTCATGTACTTTCCAGAAATGGAATTTCACCAGGTTTCCTCCAAAAGTAAAAAGACATGTACAAGGAATATGGATGAGAAGAATCTCAAGGAAATTCAGAAAGGAATTTAAGATAAAGAATTGATTAATTATAAGATCATAATTAATTGAATTCAAGAGTGACTTATCTTAAATAATAGAATGATTAAAATAATTTTAATTCTAAATATGCATAAATATTTTTGCATGCTATGGATGATCATGAGCTAGACCAAAGACCCTTTTTATGTGGTTTCATTTAAATTTGTTTAATTTAACTTTGTTGGCCTACGACTCTTTTTCCAATAAAACATAGGGTCTGTGTGCCCATGGTTTCTTTAATGTAAACCCCATGTAATGGAGGATCTCCCAAGCTAGTGGAGACGGTTCAAAACCCGAAGCTGAGGCAAAACCAACCCAAGAAGATACAAAGGTGGACAGGTGGGAGCTGCAAAACACGAATCATCAGTTCAAGGTGTTTTTCCCTAGGTCGGGGTCAGCTTATCAAACCTCTAGATAAGCTAACCAGTAGAAGCTCCTGATCATGCCATCTTATTTTATTTCTTTATTATTGCATGGTTTATTTATTGTTTATGTGTTTTAGTGGTCATATAATTAATGAAATAAACAAGCATGCAAATATGGAATAAAATAAAAACCAGATTATGCATAAACATTATCAGAACATGGTTAATCTCTTAAGCTGGCATCACTTAATATAAACAAGCATGTGATAATGTAAAACTATGCATAAAGAATAAAATCTCTCAAATACCATATTAAGTCAGACCAAGCCTTCAGTTACTTGATTAAGGGAAAGACTCAATAAAACTATGTGTTTGACCAACCCTTATTGGGGCACTTACTTTTATAAAGGAAGATATTATGAAAGTTTCGTGTTGAATTAAACATTTTAAATCAAGAGGAGTATCCCTTGATAGACTTTTTTTTAAAATGGAGGCAGGTGTTGAGGAAATCCAAGTCAAGATTTTCGGAATGGGGAGTCCACTCAACAGATCAAGGAACTGTAAGCTTACAGTTGGCAAAGACCTGCCTACCTAAATACCTTCTAATAGCTTGACCAACCCTTGTTGGGGTTATGCGAAGGGGAATATGGATCCTTTCCACTAGAATGTCAAAGCAACTGTATATTCCAAGTTCAATGGTGAGGTCCATTGGTACTTGATAAAATTGTGGGAGAATTAATAAATTCATTATTTTTCATAAAATGTAATCAATAAAGTAATGATAAATCTGCTCTTTTAATTTGTAGAATCAATATGACAAGCTCATCAACTACATTCTATCTACGATCAATTCTGAATAAAGACAATATCCTCACCAGCAGTAACTTTCAGTAATGGTTTAGGTGCCTTTGGGTTATCCTACACCATGAACGAAAGTTTTACGTGTTGGAGTCCTCAATTCCTGATTCTCCTACCCAAGGGGCGAGTGATCAAGATTTCATGGTCTATGATCAACATTAGAATGATGCACTCGATGTTCAATGTTTGATGCTATCATCAATGTATAGTGAGCTCATGAAGTCTCATGAAGACATGGATGCCTATATCATGCTCGAGCACCTCCGTGGTCTACACTAGGAGAGAGCAAGACAGGAAAGGTTTGAGATCTCCATGGCTATATTTTCGAGAAATCTTGGAGAAGGTTCCCCAGCTAGTTCTCATGTAGTCAATCTCATTGGCTACATTGAGCACTTAGAGGTTATAGGGTTTAAACTCCCCTAAGAACTGGGTACCGATCTCATTCTCACATCACTCCCCCAGATCTTCTCTAACTTTGTTGTAAATTTCCACATGAACAACGTTGAGAAGTCTCTATCTGATCTTATTATCCTTATTCTCCAAGTGTACAATGATATGAAGTGTGATAAACCTTTTATACTTATGGTGAATAAAAGGAAAGGGAAGTCTAAGAGTTTTAAGCCCAAATCTACTTCAAGGCATTCCATGAAAATAAAGATCAAAGGGGAGGAAAGAGAATAGGAGGCTGTTTGTTTCGCATGTGGCAAGAAGGGCCACTGAAAGAAAAACTACACCCAGCCAAGGAATCAAGGGAAAGCTTCATTTGTGTTTGTTATCGAATGCAATCTATCTGTTTCTACTAATTGGGTATTAGATACTGCTTGTGGTGCTCACATCTGTATCCAAATACAGTAACCAAGTAGATTCAGAAAGATTGACCGAGGTAAGGTGGATCTGCGAGCTTCCAACAGAGCCAGACTCGCTGTTGTAGCTGTCAGAGACTACCACCTCACATTGCCTACTAGGATGGTCTTGGTTTTAAAAGGATGTTATTATGTACCCTCTGTAACCAAAAACATTATATCAGTATCCAGATTAGATACTGATGGATTCATCTTCAAATTTGGGAATGAATGTTGCTACTTTTATAAAGATAGCATTTGTTTTGGTATGGCACATTTATATAACATCCTTTATGTGTTAGACTACACAAACCAAGTAATGGAAATCGATGACAAAGTTAATTCACATGACTCATACCACACCCAAATTTGGCATCACTGGCTAGGTCATGCTAATGAGAAACATTTGACAAAATTACATCAAGATGGGTATTTAGATTCTTTCGAACTAAAACCACTTGGTGTATGTCATGCGCGTCTACAAGGCAAAATGACCAAAGCCCCATTTAGTGGGAAAGGTGAAAGGGCTAAAGAGCTTCTAGAATTAGTTCACACAGATGTATGTGGACCATTTCCAGTTGAAGTAAGGGATGGGTTCTTGTACTTCATAACTTTTACTAATGATTTTAGTAGATATGGACATATTTACTTAATGAGGTATAAGTCAGATTATTTTGATCGGTTAAAAGAATACAAGAATGAAGTTGAGAACCAGCTTGGTAAGAATATTAAGAAACTCCGCTCAGAAAGATGAGGAGATTATCTTAATCAAGACTTCATTGATTTCTTATGGGATTTTGGGATTCTATCTCAACTCACTCCTCCTTACATGCCTAAGTGGAATGGTGTAAATGAAAGGAGGAACCGCACCCTATTGAACATGGTGAGATCAATGATGAGTCATGAGAGTATTCCATTATTCTTTTGGGGATATGCATTACAAACAGCATCACACATACTAAACCAAGTACCAACTAAATTGATAAATGGTATTCCATATGAATTATGGAGTGGACACAAAGACATGTTATCAAATTTACATGTGTGGGGTTGCGAAGCATTTGTTGAGGCCTCTTTAGGTAACAAACTTGCACCCCGAGGCACAAAGTGTTTCTTTATAGGATATCCTAAGGAAACAAGGGGATATTACCTATACAAACCCTCATATAAAAATGTTACAATTGCAAGACATTCCATATTCCTTGAGAGGGAGTACATCTCCAAAAGAGATAGTGGGAGCGAGATAGACTTCTATGAAGTCGAGGCTTAAGATATACAGGAGTTGGTACAAGAATAGATTCCACAAATCCCAATGGAAGAACAATCTGCTCCAATGACACAAGAACTGTGTAGAAGCACGAGAGAGGTAAGAGAACCAGAACGATATGTGTAAGAACCCGTGTTTCTCCGGACATTTGTTTTGAGCAGAAATTTGAATTTTTGATGTTGGATGCTCGTGAGGGGTAAAATTGTCATTTTCCCCTACCATATGATCTTGGATAACTTTTCTGACAACTCCTTTGGTCTCATAATATGGATTTTACCCTAGGACAGGTGTTTGGAGTAAATCTGAGCTGTTCGAATTTTGGCAGAATATTTAATATTTAATAATTAATATTATTAAATTAAATATTAAATTATTTGTGTAGGTTCGTTTGGAAATAAATTTTAAACGGAGCATCGGATTGAGATTCCGTCTGCAGTGTTGAGTTTGTAATGGGGATTTTATCCTAGGGAAGGCATAAACTCATGTCGGGCGCTAGGG
Organism: Viscum album; assembly: GCA_963277665.1. NCBI lineage: Eukaryota > Viridiplantae > Streptophyta > Magnoliopsida > Santalales > Viscaceae > Viscum > Viscum album. Next base: position 55,178,476 of record OY728128.1, on the reverse strand, counting down.
CCGGGTCGGGCCCCTTTTTCTTCTTTTTATTTTCTCCTTTTTTTTTCTTTTCTTCTCTCTTCTTTCCTCCTCCTTGTGCACATCTCCTACGCCTCTCCTCCTTGGCCGTGAACTATGGGAGATATGGAGTTTGAGAAATAAGGAGAGTTGGAAGCCATGAAGGGTACCGATTTGAAGCCCTCAACGCGCTGAATCGGCGTGCGGCAACCGTAAGCCGTGAAATCAACCGAAGCATCGGCGGTTTCTGCCAGAAGGTAGGGAAATTTATGTTTTCACCATAAATCCCCGTTAAAAATGTTTTTTATGTCTTTTAAGCCTTATATTTCTTACTTGTGTCCTCTTAAGGCCGGATCTAATGTTTCAGGAGCGAAAACGGGTGTTTTCAGGGTTTTCCCGTCAGAAAACCCAGAATACACGGTGTGTATTCCAGGGGTACACACCATGTGTTCTTCCCATTTGGGGAAGATGAAGTTTTCTTAAGTACACTCCATTTACTTTGAGTACACGCTGTGTAGTGGGTGGCTGTGTGGCTGGTCGTGTGGAATAGAACACGGAATGGTGGTTTTTAAGGACTACACATCGTGTACTTTAAGTACACACCGTGTAGTGGTACATGGGAATGTGTTCGGATGAAAATGGACATGGAATAACTTTTTTTGAACAGTACACGCCATGTACAGTAAAGTACATGTCGTGTACTATTACACAGGCAGGCCCATTGTGCTCTAGCCATGTACTCTGGCCATATACTGCTTCAGTTTAGTAATTTTGAGATATCTTGGGCTCTAGAAGTCAGAATTGGGCATGTGAGTAGTCGATTCTGAGCATTTTTCTGCATAGATCGCAATAGTGGAATCCTTTTGACTTTTATAGGTCATATAAAGGGGTTTTGTGGGTTTATATATAAATGGAGGGGTTCTTCCACCACTTATCGAGTTCAGTTATCACCTGAGAGTGAGACATGGTGTGGATGATAGGTTGGGTGTTCAGACAAACTTAGTTGAGACCTTTAATATGAGATGAGCTATGAGATATCTCCCAAAACCCATGCTTTAGAGGACATTTCCCTTGTGAGATGTTCCCTTCTAGCCTATGAGGCTTTGAGACCAGGTACTTCTAAGGATCCCCTGAGGGATGCCTTTGCTTGTGTGCTGACCTAAGGAGTCCCTTGTAGGATCTCTCTCTTGTTCTTCCTTTGACGGTAACCACATTACGGAATGCCTATGTTGTCCTTACTTTGAGGATCCCGTGTAGGATTCCTCCCTTACTCTTTCCTACGGATCCCACGTAGGATGCCTTCACTCGTTTTTACCTGGATAATTCCAAGTATGATGCTTCCTTAGTGTTTGCCTTGAGGGACCCAGTGGGTGCTTGTTATTTAAACGACCCTGGGTTGTTATGTCAGGTTGGGTAGAGATGGTTATCGAGTGTCACCTAGAACCCATGCCAAACTGGTAATCCCTTTGGGATTTGGATTTATCATTGGGTTGGGCGTTCGGGCCACCCACATTGTTTGTTTATATCTGACTTGGTTTTTCTGATGTTGTAGTGTTTACCAGAGGTGCTTCCTGGTTGGTGGCTGGTGAGCCTGAAGCGAGATGTCTTTCTTGTTTGTCGGGATGCCTACTATTCCTTATATGCCTGAGTAGAGGTTGTTTTATTTTAAATTGGGTTATTTACCTTGTTGTGGATGTGTTTACCCGTGTTACTTGTTTTTGACCATTGAGTCTAGCTTTCCTGTTAGGCTGTTGTTTTCCTACCTTGCTTGTTTTCATGTATAGAGGTAAGTTGATCATTTTTTAGGATAATTGTTGTGCTTGGATGTTCTTTCCATGAATTTGTTTGTTTAGACCTTTGGGTCTTGTTAGCCTTTGGCCTTTATACCTGTTTTCCATGCCTTGTGACCATAGGATGGAATGGTTTTTCTTGACATGCTTGTTATGCTATAGACTGGTTATCCAAGTAGCTCTGTTGGTGTACTTTGGCCTTATAGAATTATTATGCACTGAATGGCATGGGACCATGAGAACTTGGTGCTATAGACTATAAGGGATAGACCGAGTGAGCTTCCCAGAGAGTCTTGTATATTATAGACTACAGGAGGGTAGACCGAGTGTGCTTCCTCAGAGATTCTTGGACATTATAGACTAAAGGGGATAGACCGAGTGAGATTCCCAGAGTCTTGGATATTATAGACAACAGGAGGGTAGACCGATTAAGATTCCTCAAAGAGTCTTTACTTTGTTTGAATTTCTTTAAAACCTTCCCAGGCTAGAGGAGGAATTGACCGAGTGAGATTCCTCAGAGAGTCTATGGTATACCTGAGACTATAGGAGGATTAACCGAGTGAGCTTCTTTAGATAGTCTCTAGACCTTGGGGCCAAGATGGTTAGACCATGTGATCTTCCTCAGAGAGTCCCTGACTACCCTAGACTATAAGGGGAATTGACCGAGTGAGTTTCCACAGAGAGTCTTATAATTTCGTATGACCAAACTAGAGGGGTTAGGCTGAGTGCACTGCCCAGAGGGTTATTGGTACTTCTTGGATAGGACCAGAGGGGTTGGATGCGAGTACTTCCCAAAGGGTTACCTGTTGTGTTATCTTCTTTCTTGTGATTGATTGGTTGAACTTAAAGATAGTTTGTCCTTGTTTAGCTTGTTCAGAGGCATATCTCCAGCGTTGGAAGAAACAGGTACATGTCGATGGGATTACGGACCCATAGATCAACTTATTGGATATACGGCTTGAGTGGCACTATGTCCAACTCAATTCCCTCAAATAGGATGTCCCAGAGATCAGGCTTATGGTCCCAATGATCGACTACTGATGTTTTTTATTTTTATTTGAATCACTTCATCATGAATATTCGTATTTATGTATATGTGTATAGGTATGGGACTATACATGTGTATGTATATAGATATGGACATCCATGGTGGCACTTGCCCAGTTGACAGGGACTACATACTGAGTTCAACTGTGGTTGCACGTTTGGTTTACTTCTTTTTGTTGTGTTCTAGCTAGGTTGAGCACATTGTTGTTGCATGCACTTTTAGCAGCACAGTTTTAGGTTGCTTGTTGGGGTGCCCTACTGAGATTATTTCTCACCCCTACATGTGCACCTCGATGTACGTGTAGACCTTATGTATGCTTTTAAGATTGAGCACAGGTTGCATGGTGGATAGGGCTGAGGCCCAGTGTTGTATGATCGAGCGGAGCTGCTCAAGTGGTTCTACTGATCGGGCTACTGAAGTTCGACAGTGTATGGAGATCGGGTATGTGGATTGGATCAGATTTAGTATTAGAGCCCTGTACTTTTACTTTAAATTTATTTTGTACTTGTATTTGTATGGTTGGCCAGGTGGGTGACCAGTGTTGTATTGTATTGCATAGGTATTCGGGCTTTTACATCATTTTACTATTACAGCTTGCTCTATTTCAGTTGTTTACTGCTTCCACACTCTGTTTAATTTTCAATGTGTATGATACTTAGTTATTTCCACTATTTTCTTACTCTGGTATGAGGGCATAGTCTCCCCACTATCACACCCTAGGCCCTCGCTACTAGTCGGCAGCCTCTGGTGTACGGGGAGGCGTGCTTGAGGCCTTTTAGCGAACCAGCTCGGAGCACCGATTTAGTGGCTTCCAGGTCGGGACATTACAAAGTGGTATAAGAGGAGTTTTCCTTCTTGGTCTTTACTTTTTGGGATATGGTAGACAGGAGTATTAGGAATGTGTCGGAACCTGTGATGGATATCGGGCTGGTGCGTCACGAACACTTGTTCCAGTAAGAAGTCCTGGTTTCTAGGGTTTGGGATTGTTGTTCTGATTTTGTGATGTTACGGTTGTATATGATTTTCACCTTGAGCGACTCACACGTTGTGTGGTGTTTTGATTTACTATGGATCTCTGGATGTTGGCCATTGGTAAGATGTCAGGGATGTATTTTGACTCCTGGTTGGAAAATGCAAGAGGCGTCTCATGCATCATACTATGAAATTAGGATTCACAGCATATAGGCCTGCTAGTGTGTGTTTTTACTAACGACTGAGACATTTGGGTCTTCTTACACATACTTTTTTCTATGATGGCAGGTTATGTGGATTTAAGTTGAGGCATTGGTGTGAGGATGGTGACTCAGTCCTTATGCACAGGTGGTGCAGTGACCCTAGATGGTCGATATGTCACGTGATACCTTTCTGTTTAACCCTTATTGGGTGGTGTTTCTCAGGTCTGTGGTTATCTAGTCGGATTGTTGAGAACGATGTCGATAGATACCAAGGCTTTTCTTGTGAACTGGACCTCCTTGTGGTATTGTTGTATACAGATGTCCAATGGGTGTTAGCTCAGCTTATCTCTTCTATTTTGTTTGTGAACCCCAAGGATTATTTCCTTCTGAGGATGCTCGAAGAGGATCGGGGCCCTTGTAGGTTGTGTTTTAGTTTTGACCTTTTTGGCTCGTTATGATCTTTACCATCTTCTAAGTGGTTTTGGATATTTTGGGCTAGGTGGTTAGACCTTGTGACCCAGTTGTGAGGCTTTTTTTCTATAGGTCTAGGTGGACGACCTAGAGACCCTGGGTTTTGACTCGAACCCTTATCGATCGATGTTTGTTATGTTTTAGGGAAACCTGGGTGAGAAGGTTGGTCAGCGTTTTCCAATGCATTTTGGTGGTGTTTGTTTTCTCGACTGGTTTCGACGAGCAGGCTTGTTCGTGTGCCTGGCCTGGTCGACCAGTGTTTCTAATGTTGCTGTTGTAGAGGTGACTTTGTGAAATTTCGGGTTACCATGAAATGGTTAACCCGTGCTTGAATCCCGGTCGGGTTTTGGCAGGATGTTAGCGTGGCTCGGAGGGAGCTAGATACGCCTTCGGTGAAATCTTAGTATACTCCTATAAGAGACGATCATGTGATATCTTAATTCATCTTGAGTATGCTGAGAGAGCTTCGACCCTACATCGAGCTCCTTTTTCTTTCCTAATGTTTATCCCTGTTGTGGATGGAACCTTTTTCTGGTTGGCTCTCAGAGCGGTGTAAGGAAATCCATATGGTGGGGAGTGAACCATTGGCCTTTGAGGATGGTTTTCCTCGTTTAGGTTAAACTTTGGTGTTTTCCGGTGGGATTTTGAGCTCGGAGTTTTCTTTTAAGATGACTACATGGGTGTTCATATGGTGGGGAGTACCAGTTTGGTCGTAGTTGAATGTCTTCTATATAGAAGGTGGTTGTTAACGCTATAAGGTTGGTCATTGGACGGTCCAGGTAGCTTGGTTGTGCAGATGCTCGGGTTGGTAGCATGGCTGCTGGTCCTTTTTCTGGGCTTCTCGGGGATGATAAGGTTTATGGTGGGGATTTTGTAAGAACCCGTGTTTCTCCGGACATTCGTTTTGAGCAGAAATTTGAATTTTTGTTGTTGGATGCTTGTGAAGGGTAAAATTGTCATTTTACCCTACCATCCGATCTCGGATAACTTTTCTGACAACTTAGTTGGTCCCGTAATAGGGATTTTACCCTAGGATAGGTGTTTGGAGGAAATCTGAGCTGTTCGAATTTTGGCGGAATATTTAATATTTAATATTATTAAATTAAATATTAAATTATTCGCATAGGTTCATTTGGAAATAACTTTTAAATGGAGCATCGGATTGAGATTATGTCTGCGCCGTTGAGTCCAAAACGGGGAGTTTTGCCTAGGGAGGCATAAACTCATGTCGAGCACCGGGGCTGGCCCGGGCCCCTTTTTCTTCCTTTTCTTTTCTCCTTTTCTTTTCGTTTCTTCTCTCTTCTTTCCTCCTCCTCCTTGCACACATATCCTATGCCGCTCCTCCTTGTCCATGACCTATGGGAGATATGGAGTTTGAGAAATAGGGAGAGTTGGAATCCATTAAGGGTACTGATTCGAAGCCCTCGACGCGCTGAGTCGGCATGCGGCAACTGTAAGCCGTGAAATCAACCAAAGCATCTGCGGTTTCCGCCCGAAGGTAGATACGTTTATTTTTTTGCCATAGATCCCCATTAAACATGTTTTTTTAAGTCTTTTAAGCCTTATATTTATTGCTTGTGTCCTCTTAAGGCCGGATCTAATGTTTCGGGGGCGAAAACGGGTGTTTCGGGTGTTTTCAGGGTTTTCCCATCGGAAAACCCAGAATACATGGCGTGTATTCCAGGGGTACACTCCATGTGTTCTTCCCATTCGGGGAAGATGGATTTTTCTTAATTACACGTCATGTACTTTGATTACACTCCGTGTAGTGGGTGGTCGTGTGGCAGGCTGTGTGGAATAGAACACGAAATGGTGGTTTTTAAGGACTGCACGCCGTGTACTTTAAGTACACGCCGTGTAGTGGTACATTGGCATGTGTTCGGGTGAAAAAGGACATGGCGTAACTTTTTTTGAACAGTACATTCCATCTACAGTAAAGTACACGTCGTGTACTATTACACAGGCGGGCCCATTGTGCTCTGGCCATGTACTATGGCCATGTACTGCTTCAGTTTAGTAATTTTGAGATATCTTGGGCTCTGAAAGTCAGAATTGGGCGTGTGAGTAGTTGATTCTGAGCGTTTTTTCCACGTAGATCGCAATGGTGGAATACTTTTGACTTTTAGAGGTCATATAAATGGGGTTTGGGGGTTTCTATATAAATGGAGGGGTTCTTCCTCCACTTATCGAGTTCAATTGTCACCTGAGAGTGAGACATGGTGTGGATGATAGGTTGGGTGTTCGGACCAACTTAGTTGAGACCTTTAATAGGAGATGAGCTATGATCTATCTCCCATAACCCATGATTTAGATTAATTTTCCATTGTGAGACGTTCCCTTCTATCCTATGAGGCTTTGAGACCAGGTACTTCTAAGGATCCCCTGAGGGATGCCTTTTCTTGTGTGCTGACCTAGGGAGTCCCTTGTAGGATCTCTCTCTTGTTCTTACTTTGACAGGAACCACGTTACGGAATGCCTATTTTGTCCTTCCTTTGAGGATCCCGTGTAGGATTCCTCCCTTACTCTTTCCTACGGATTCCGTGTATGATGTCTTCACTCGTGTTTACCTGGAGAATTCCAAGTATGATGTTTCCACAGTGTTTGACTTGACGGACCCAGTGGGTGCTTGTTGTTTGAACGACCCTGAGTTGTTATGTCGGGTTGGGTAGAGATGGTGATCGGGTATCACCTAGAACCCGGGGCAAAATGGTAATCCCTTTGGGCTTTGGATGTATCATTGGGTTGGGCGTTCGGGCCACCCTCATTGTTTTTGTATATCTAACTTGGTTTTGCTGATGTTGTGGTGTTTACCAGAGGTGCTTCCTGGTTGGTGGCTAGTGAGCCTGACACGAGACATCTTTCTTGTTTGTTGGGATGCCTACTATTACTTTTGTTCCTGAGTAGAGGTGGTTTGATTTTAAATGGGGTTATTTACCTTTTTGTGGATGTGTTTACCCATGTTACTTGTTTTTTACCATTGAGTCTAGCTTGCCTGTTAGGATGTTGTTTTCCTGCCTTGCTTGTTTGCTTATGTAGAGGTAATTTGATCATGTTTTAGGATAACTGTTGTGATTAGATGTTTTTCCCATGCCTTGTTCTTTTTATACCTTTGGTTCTTGTTAGCCTTTGGCTGTTATACCTGTTTTCCATACCTTGTGACCGTAGGATTGAATGGTTTTTCTTGACATGCTTATTATGTTGTAGACTGGTTAGTCAAGTAGCTCTGTAGGTGTACTTTGGCCTTATAGCATTATTATGCACTGAATGGCACGGGACCGTGAGAACCTAGTGCTATAGACTATAAGGGATAGACTGAGTGAGATTCCCAGAGAGTCTTGGATATTATAGACTATAGGAGGGTAGACCGAGTGTGCTTCCTCAGAGAGTCTTGGACATTATAGACTAAAGGGGGTAGACCGAGTGAGCTTCCTAGAGAGTCTTGGATATTATAGACTACAGGAGGGTAGATCGAGTAAGCTTCCTCAGAGAGTCTTTACTTTGTTTTAATTTCTTTAAAACCTTCCCAGGCTAGAGGAGGAATTGATTGAGTGAGCTTCCTCAGAGAGTCTATGGTATACCTGAGACTATAGGAGGATTGACCGAGTGAGCTTCCTCAGAGAGTCTCTAGACCTGGGGGCCAAGAGGGTTAGATCGCGTGATCTTCCTCAGAGAGTCCCTGACTACCCTAGACTATAAGGGGAATTGACAGAGCGAGCTTCCTCATAGAGTCTTATAATTTTATATGACCAAAACATAGGGGTTAGGCTGAGTGAACTGCCCAGAGGGTTGTTGGTACTTCTTGGATAGGACCAGAGGGGTTGGCTGCGAGTACTTCCCAGAGGGTTACCTATTGTGTTATCTTCTTTCTTGTGATTGTTTGGTTGAACTTAAGGATATTTTTTCCTTGTTTAGCTTGTTCAGAAGCATATCTCCATCATTGGCCGAAGCAGGTACATGTTAATGGGATTACAGACCCAGATATCGACTTATTGGATATACGGCTTGAGTGGCACTACGTCCATCTCAATGCCCTTGAATAGGATGTCCTAGAGATCGGTCTTATGGTCCCAATGATCGACTGTTGATGTTGTTTCTTTTTATTTGAATCACTTCATCATGAATATTCATATTTATGTATATGTGTATAGGTATGGGACTATACATGTGTACGTATATAGATATGGACATCCATGGTGGCACTTACCCAGTTGACAGGGACTACATACCCTAAGTTCAACTATGGTTGCATGTTTGGTTTGCTTTCTTTTGTTGTGTTCCAGCTAGGCTGAGCACATTGTTGTTGCATACACTTTTAGCATCACAGTTGTAGGTTGCTTGTCGGGGTGCCCTACTGAGATTATTTCTCACCCCTGCACGTGCACCTCGGTGTACGTGTAGACCTTATGTTTGCTTTTTAGGTTTAGCATAGGTTGCATGGTGGATAGGGCTGAGGCCCAGTGTTGCATGATCGAGCGGAGCTGCTCGAGTGGTTCTACTGATCGGGCTGCTAAAGTTCGACAGTGTCTGGAGATCGGGTATGTGGATTGGCTCAGAGTTAGTAGCAGAGTCCTGTACTTTTACTTTCAGTTTCTTTTTTACTTGTATTTGTATGGTTGGCCCGATGGGTGAACAATGTTGTATAGTATTGCATAGTTCCTCTAGAAAAGGGAATCCTCGATAGTGGACTTTTCAAACCCTCCACACTCGAGAACCCCCCTCCCCACGAAGAGATCATCCGGAGATGCCCCATCCGGGAAAGATTCGTTGCCATCCGAGATGAAGTTGCGTCCCACGGGGTAATACCTCAATCGGCGATGGTTCGTCACAGCAATCTGTCATCCAGGTGAAGTGCACCCATTCTGCCCACCCGATGAGACACCAGGTGACCTGGTAAGATGAGTGGTACATGGGAGGTGGAAATTCCCCCAAGAGCAGGCTCCCAGGAATCGAACCCCAGACCTCACCGAACACCATTGTTATGGCCCTCGACCCTGCACCACTACGCCACCGCCGAAGCAGAAAACGTGTTGATCGGTTTAGGGGGTATTGAGGCGGCCTTACCCCACCCCATGTCGCACGTCCCCAGCTAGGCCCAAGGTGGCCAACCTTGGGCTTGGTCCAGTTCCACACGAAGTCGAGGGGACGAGAGGATCACTGGAATATAGTGTGCATTGCCTTTGCGAGGACTCGAACCCATAACCTCAATGATAGGACGCCACCGCCTTAAACCTCAACGACAGGACGCCCCGTAGGCTTTGTATTGTATTTCATAGTTGTTCGGGATTTTACAGCATTTTACTATTACAACTTGCTCTATTTCAGTTGTTTACTTCTTCCACACTCTGTTTACTTTTTGTTGTGTGTGATACTTAGTTATTTATGTTGTTTGCTTACTCTGGTATGAGGGAATAGTCTCCCCACTATCACACCTTAGGCTCTTGCTTCTAGTCGGCAGCCTCTGGCATATGGGGAGGCACGCTTGAGGCCTTGTGGCGAATCGTCTCAGAGCACCGGTTTAGTGGCTTCCAGGTCAGGACGTTACAATATGGTTTTCTTGTCACCGAGGATGGTGAGTCATTATTGGTTGAAAATGATGATCCTCTTACCTACAAGGAATCAGTTGAAGGTACAGATGCTGCCAAGTTGCAAGAAGCCATAAATTCTGAAATGGATTCCATGTACCAAAACCAAGTTTGTATTTTGGTAGATCCTCCAGTTTATGTAAATACTATTGGTAATAAATGGGTATTCAAGAAGAAACTGGACATGGAGGGGCAAGTTAGCCCCTATAAGGCACGACTGGTTGCAAAAGGTTTTAGACAGCGTCAAGGAATTGACTATGATGAAACCTTTTCACCGATTTCAATGATGAAATCCATCATAATACTATTGGACATTGTCGCTTACCATGACTATGAAATTTGGAAAATGGATGTCAAAACAACATTCCTTAATGGGAACCTCCAGGAAGATGTCTACATGACACAAATTGAAGGCTTTGTGACTCCAAAGGATTCCAATAAAGTATGCAAGTTGCAGAAATCCATTTATGGATTAAAGTAAGCATCAAGGTCATGGAACATTCATTTTGATGAAGCTGTAATGGAATTTGGCTTTATTAAGAATGAATGTGAGCCTTGTGTCTACAAAATATTTAGTGGAAGTGCAGTTGTTTTCCTAATAGTATATGTTGATGACATATTACTAATTGGAAACGAAGTACCTGTCTTATAGTCAGTTAAGGCATGGTTGGATAAATGATTCTCTATGAAAGACTTGGGTGAGGTAGCATATATTCTTGGGATCAAGATCCATCATGATAGATCTAAGAGAATGCTGGGCCTAAGTCAAAGTACATACATTGACAAGATACTGAAGAGATTCAGTATGGAATAGTCCAAGAGGGGATTGTTGCAAGTGTCACATGGCATTCATCTTTCCAGAAAAATGTGTCCTCAGACACATGAGGAAAGAAATAAAATGGGAAGGATCCCTTACGCATCTTCGATTGGGTTAGTCATATATGTTATGTTATGTACAAGGCTAGATGTTGCTTACGCATTAAGTGCGGTAGGCAGATATCAAGCTAATCTAGGAGACCGCCATTGGATGGAAGTCAAGACTATTCTTAAGTATCTGAGGCATACTAAGGATATATTCCTGGTTTATGGAGGAGATGAGGAACTAGTCATCAGAGGACATGCAGATGCTAGTTTCCAGACTAATCAAGATGACATGAATTCATAGACTGGATACATCTTCAGTTTTAATAGAGGTGTAGTGAGATGGAAGAGCACAAAGCAAGGTGTGGTCGCAGATTCTATAGCAGAGTCCGAGTATATCATAGCTTCTGAGACATCTAAAGAAGCAGTATGGATGTGAAGCTTTGTCCAATAGCTGGATGTAGTACCTATAAGTAAAGATCCTATCACACTCTATTATGATAATACTGCAGCGGTGGCACTTGCAAAAGAGCCAGGGTCACATCAGCGGACAAGGCACATACTTCGAAAGTATCATCTCTTGAGGGATTTTTCTCAGAGAGGTGAAGTTACAGTGAGTAGTATTTCCACATAAGACAACATGGTGGACCCCTTGACTAAAGCCTTGACTCAGCAGAAACATGATCATCATGTGAGGTCTAGTAGACTAAAAGTCATAGGCAGTTAGCTCTAGTCCAAGTGGGAGTTTGTTAGGGTTGGTGTCCTGAGAACCAACTATTTTGTACTTTGATTACATGAATGTACACTTATTATATATTGTTCATTGTTCTATATGACTATAATATAATAATGTCCTGGAATATTTATTGCATTGATAAGGTCATGGCAGATCCCCGCTATGATGAGAACCTTGAAATACTATAACAATATTCTTAAATAAAGTTCTACGGTTGGATGACATACTATGATAGGATACATAGTATACAAACCATCATGTGAGAGTACTTGTAAGAAGACGAGACTCTCTCTCATGAAGTTCGCACTTGGTAATCTCCAAGATGGGAGATTATGAGAACAGACCCGCCAGTAGAAATTCTGCATATTTTGGTGTCATCGGACATTGCTATCTACAAGCATGTGTAATGGTCCTTAGACTAGAATATTATCATTAACTCATGTCATGACTCGCGCGCTTATATTTGCTGACGAAAACTGCCACGAAGACAGTTGGCGGGAAGTAGGGTACGTTGGGTGCATCACGAATGACATGTTGTTAATGGATATGTCGAGGAAGGATTTGTACCTTCCATATTTATGGAATAAAATATCTCGATCCATTTTATTGAAATATAACTGTTGAATAAATTCCATGGTCATGGTGTCACGAAGATTTCATTTATGGAAGTCAAAGAATGATAGATCAAGCATATCGGTTTATGACACTGCCATGAAACCTACTTGATGAGATATTGAGAAAAAGGGATTAAATTACACAGTAAGCATTCGTATGAGGTGACACGTCAATGCGGCGTCAACTTCTTTCTCTTGGGTGCCTTAACCCATTGCTAGACAGTAATCTTGGACTTTAGGCAAGACCGCCTAATGCCAACGAGAAAGAGGCCTAGAGGGTCACACACTAAGTGTATCCAAGTATCTCTCAAGTAGAATAAATATTATTCCCATACGTGGTTTAATAATTTTTCAAGGAATCCTAAATCGTTTTAATGTTAGAGGAAGAATAAAATAAAAACAAGTACATGTCGTGTATTAATGATTACACGCCGTGTAGTTTTTATTTTGAAAACAAGTACACGCCATGTATTATTGAATGTACATTCCATATAGTTTTCATTTTGGAAAGGAAATGAATAAATGAAAACAAGATATACATGACATGTACATTGAATGTACATGCCGTGTAGTTTTCAATGAAAAACAAGTATATGCCGTGTATTTATGATTACATGCCGTGTAATTTTTCCAGTTTGGATTTTGAGGAAATAATATCATTTTATTAAATGATATTTATTATAATCAGTGTTGGCGCATGTCAAGAATTAATGACTCGACATGGGGTTTTCAAAAGAGTTAATGAAATAAATAAAACATGTAACGTGTTTATTTATTGTCATAACTCTACAACCTCAAACCAAATTATAAATATCCTCACAAAACCAATTCTATTCCTAAGAGAATCACTGTGCACAGAAATTCTGGAGAATTCTCTCAAGACCGAAAGAACTCCTCCCTCTAAGAACGCTCTCAAGACTGAGAGAGATCCACCTCTATCGGATCAAGGTGATCTAAGGCGGACAACGCAAGAAAAGGCTTCTCCATGCTAGCACCCGTAGATTCCTTTGGCGACGTCCAGAGATACGTGGTGCACGTGTGGATCACTACTAGAGGAAGTCTACACTTGGCTTCTATGACGTAACGACGAATAACATCGAAACGTGATCAGAAATATCAACGAATAAAGAACACCATAAAAGGTACTTATTGTTAATTAATTAAATTAATTATAATCAACATGTAATGATCTTTCCTTTATGGTTCTGGGACTTTTCTTCCTCTTTGTCTATTTTTGTGAATTGATCCGTGGAGACTGGTGTTTATCATTGTATTGATCCCGGATTGATCATTACTAATGACAAAAATCCAAGTGGGCACATCCACCCACGAGCTTCTGCTATGCCCGGGACCTTCAAGTATGAGATCCGGGGATTAAGTTCAATGATATCCTTCATTTTTCTCTGGATCTCTTTTTGGATGAGGAGTCTCATGCGAGATGCTTAGAGGGGGAAATTTGTCCTTCTCTCTAGTACGTGGTTAATACCTTCACCTTGCCAATATATTTGGAGGTCCAAAAGAAAGAAAAAGTTTTTGAGAAGATGCACTCGCAAGGAGGCATACCATGAGAGGGGATCCATAAGAGTTCTTTGAGTGGTAGGGTTACCAGCGATAGGTCTCAGGTGCCAGGGCCTTCGAGGTTTCTATTAGCGGGGTGCTGACCTCAGTAGTTCCCATTTCGTCCTTCAGGTCCTTGTGTTTTTTCCATGAACTTGGGACCAAGGTGTTTTTCTTGTGAGGCCTATGGGAATATTCAGAGTCACTGTCTGATAGTTGTTCGAGCTCAGTATGGTGGAGGTGGGCAGGTCAAGTGCCCTCCTCAGTAGCAGTTGTCGGCCATTCCATTTCAGGAGTAGGGATAACAAGCTCCTGCTCCACCGAGAGGAGATAGAGTAGGTGAAGGCTGACCTCAGGTTGTTCCTTAGGGATCTTTACCCGGGTGTAGTCGGGGAGGTATTTATCAGCAAAGGGGTAGAGGATTCAGGCATGGTTAGTTGAATGCCACATAGGTAGTAGTTCTAGAAGGTTTAGAGATCATACGAGGTATTGTCAGTTTGTCCGGTACTCTTTTTTGCACTTTGTTTGATTCAGGAGCTTCGCACACCTTCGTTTCACTCACTCTATCCCATTCTCTAGGACTAGACATAGAGAGGCTTCTAGTGCCCCTGGTGTTGAGTACACCAGTCAGAGGTCAGACCTGCTTGTTTGATGTATGTCGGGGATGTAGACTGGTGATGGGACCACATCAGTCTTGTGGGATCTTTTATTGCTATAGATGCAACCATATGATATCATCCTTGGCATCGACTGGTTATATTCTAGGCATGTCATTATCGACTACTACTAGAAAAGATTCATGTTTTCAGATATGGATGGCCAACATGTGGCTTTCATTGGCGAGCGGGGTTGTCAGGTGGGAAGTTAGCATATGGAGCCTCTTCTTTCCTTTTTGGCCGAGATTTTAGTGCAATCAATGGATTTTGATATGGAGGAGGTTTCTAGTGTTATTGTGGAGTTCTTGGATGTCTTCCCTGAGGAGGTTGTGACTCTACCCCCTTGATGTGATGTTGAGTTCGGGATAGACTTGCAGCCCGATAATTCTCCAATTTCGATGGATCCTTATCAGATGGCACCTTTAGAGATATGGGAGCCAAGGATTCATATAGATGATCTGATGTAGAAGGGTTTTATTCAGCCGAGTGTGTCACCATGGGGTGATCCATTCTTGTTTGTGAAAAAGACGGATGGTGGTCTGAGATTGTGCATAGACTAATGGAGGTTGAATAAAGTAACGGTCAAGAACCGTTACCCTCTATCGAGGATAGACAATATTTTCAACCAGATGAGGGGAGAAAGTTGGTCCTCTAATATCGATCCATGGTATGGATATCACCAGTTGAGGGTGAAGTGGGTTGATATCCTGAAGACTGCCTTCAAGTGAAGGTATGGGCACTTCGAGTTCATAGTTATGTCATTTGATGTTACGAATGCACCAACTGTGTTCATGGGGCTCATGAACTCCATTTTTCATGAGTTCCTAGACTGGTTCATCTTCATATTCATCAATGACATCCTAATCTACTCAAAGTCAGAGGAGGATCATACCGAGCATCTCAGGATTATCTTGGAGGTCCTTCGATGCCACCAGCTCTATAGAAAGTTATCCAAGTGTAAGTTATGGACACAAGAGGTTTATTTCCTTAGTAATATGGTGTCACAATATGGTGTAGAAGTGGACTCATCAAAGGTTGAATCATTTTTTTCTTAGGTAGCACCTAAGAATGTGGCATAGGTTCACAGTGTTCTCAGTCTGGTAGGCTATTACTGAAGATTTGTACCCAATTTCTCTTGAGTTGTAGCTTCGTTGATAGCCTTGACTAGGAAATACTATTCCTTTGTGTGGAGTTAGAAGTGTCGAAAATCATTCTGATACCTGAAGGGGAAGTTGGTTAGTGTTTTGGTGCTCTAGTTTCCCAAGGAAGGGTTGATGTTCGAAGTATTTTGTGATACTTTACATCTAGGTTTGGGATGTGTGTTGATACAATAATAGGGAGTGATCTCTTATTGGTCTATTCAGTTGCATCCCCATGAGCATAACTATTCCACCCATGACATGAAGCTATAAGTAGTTTTTTTCACGCTGAATTTGTGACGACATTACCTTGTTGAGGAGCACTTTGTGGTCTTCACAGATCATAAGAGTTTGAAGTATATCTTTTCCCATCAAGATCTGAACTTGTGAAAGCAAAGGTGGATGGAGTTTCTTCAGGACTATGATTTTGATATCTCCTACACCTCAAGAAAGGGAAATGTTGTGGTCGATGATTTGAGAAGGAATTCGCGGAAGGAGGTTGTTCGGGAATATGTGGATGCTTGGAAGGTGATGGAGGAGTTGGTTGTCTTGAACTTAGATGCAGGAATAGATGGTGGAAGAGGTTGTCTATTTCAGATGACGGTGCAGTCTTCTCTGATGTAGTAGGTAGATGAGTCTCAGTGGGGAGACTCAGAGGTAAAGGTGATGTGTGATCACGTTGACCAGGGTGATGCTCTATAGGGATGGATGGAGGATAGTCAAAATTGGATGCTACTTTGTGGAAGGATATTTTTTCTAGTGGTGATGCATGAGAGATTCCTCCGTGAGTTTCATAGATCACGCTTAGTGGTACACCTGGGAGTTTCCAAGATGTATCATGTCTTGAGAGAGTAGTTTTGGTAGCTCGGTATGAAATAGGCAATAGCCGAGTTTGTGGCAAAATTATTGGTTTTCTAGCAGGTGAAGTTTGAGCACCCTGTACCCGGTGGTTTCTTGCAGCCCTTAGATATCCCCAAGTGGAAGTGGGATGACATCTTAATGGATTTCATCACGAGGTTACCCAGGGTTCAGGGAGGCTATGATTCAATCTTGGTAGTGGTGGATAGGCTGATGAAATTGGCTCACTTCTTAGCGATTAAGGAGTCGGTTGTAGTGGATGCCTTGGTCATGAGGTATGTGGATGAGGTGGTGTAGCTACATGGAGTTCTGAGATCCATTGTTTCGGATTGGGATACACGTTTTACCTCACAAGTCTAGAGGGGATTTCAGCATGCTTTTAGCACTCAGTTATGTCTCAGCACTGCTTTCCACCCTCAGACAGATATGAAGACAGAGCAGACCATACAGACATTGGAGTACATGTTGTAGGTGTGTGTCTTGGACTTTGGTGTATCTTGGGTGAGACACTTTCCCTTGGTAGAGTTCTCTTACAATAATAGTTATCACTCTTCCATTGGCATGGATTTGTTCGAAGACTTGTACGGGAGGCCATGTTGTTCACCTTTTTGTTGGATAGAGGTTAGAGAAACAATTTTTCTTGGTCCGGAGGTAGTGTAGATAACGGTAGAGAAGGTTTATCTTGTTTGTGAGAGGATGAAAGCAGCACATGACTGACAGAAGTCATATGTTGATCGTAGGAGGGGGCCCTTGGAGTTTGAGGTTTGGGACCATGTGTTCTTGAAGGTTTCCCCTCAACATGGGCATTAGAGATTTGGTAAAGGGAGAAAGCTTTCTACCAGGTTCATCGGACCCTTTGAGGTGTTGGGATGAGTTGGCAAGGTGGCATACCAGTTAGCTTTTCCACCATAGTTGGAGGGGATCCACAATGTCTTTCACGTCTCTTAACTGCATTGATATCTTCATGATGACTCCCATATCATTGACTGGGGAGATTTGGATGTCGAAGACGATGCAACATTTGTGGAATGACCAGTGGATATCTATGATCGTTAGGATAAGGTGTTGCATGGACAAACTATTCCCTTGGTTCATGTGTTGTGGAGGCATGGTGGTCTGGAGGAGAGTACTTGGGAGAGAGAAGTGTGTATGTGAGCCCAGTACCCAAAGTTGTTTTGAGTTCTACCTTTTTATGGTTTTCCTTGTAATGTAATGATTGAACCTTGTTTGTTATGAGATGATTTGTTTCCTTGTTTCTTGATGTGTGATAAAGTCTTGAAATGAAGGAATAAATTCCCTGATTCATATGTCTGGATAGTGTGGCTTTTGGTGCTTTTGTTGTGTGTCTTGTGTTCAGTTGGGGTAGTAGGTGTTAGAGGAGGTTTTCTTGGATATTGAGGTTTCAATCTAGATTTTGAACAACATGGGGTGCTTTATTGTTGGGCCTTGGGATGTCCAAATTGTAGCGGTGTTTCAATTATAACAAGATCATTGAGAGGTATCATACGGGGTGGTTTTTTAGACCCCTCTTTCTTTGGGGTTGGTTTTTAATTCTCAAGGGAGATAATAGTTTGATAGGTATCTGATGTAATGGTATAGACCTCATTGGTCCATTACTTTGTGAAAATCTGGTGTTTGATGTGTTCTAGGAGGTCATGGTAGCTCATTTCCAGAGTTTTTCAAAAATCCAGTTTTTCCAATGGTATCTCATCTAATAGTGAGTCATCCATCGGTAGGTGGCGATGGTAGGTCATACCAATGATGAGTCGCATCAATGACTCACAATGGTGACTCGCTAACGGTGGCTCACTGATGGTGGGTCACGACGATGAGTCGCAATGGTGAGTCACAACAGTGACTCACCGAATGGTGACTCCCTAATGGTAGATCATTGAATGGTAGATCACTGAACAGTAGCTCACCGAACAGTGACTCACCGAATGGTGACTCACTGAACGATAGCTCACTGAACAGTGCCTCATCGAACGGTGGCTCACCGAATGGTGGCCCACCGAATAGTGACTCGCCATCGATAGCTCATCACTGATAGCTTGCAATGGTGACTCGTCCAGTGGTGATTCATCCACTAGTGACTAACCCACCAGTGACTCTTGATAGTGACTCACCCAATGGTGATTTATTTCCACAGTTTTTCAATTTCCAGTTTTTCCCAGTTTTTCCATATTTTCCCCTTTAACATTTCCTTTTATGTAAATTGAGTTTCATACCATGTTTAAGTGTTTTTTAAGCTATTTCAAAGTATGAAAAATATATCTTTAAATTCATAACACTCAATAGTCCTTTAGATAGTCAAAATGTGTGGTCGTGATTGTGATCCGGTTTTAATGGATTTTGAATCAATTTCTTCCGCTGATATAGGATTTAGCCTTTATAAAGCTGAGATCCTTTCTCCCTTGTGTGTTTTCTCTTTACTCTTGTTACCAAGTGTCCCTATAACTTTTCTTCCTCGAGGATTCCTATGTCTTTGTTGCACCCTTGGATTGTGTTTCCCTGGAGCCTTGCGCACCCCCTATTTGGCGCAAGGAGGAGGCATTGATTGTCTATTTCTCTAGGTAGGGATTCCTTTATCTCTATTTTATTTGTGTATCATGTGGGGTGGGTGTATGAATGTTTCCCATATGAAGGCAGTTGAATCCATGTTTAATAAAGATAATTGAATTGGCTTTAAACCAATAAGCAGGGGTTGTGGAAAAGTGACACATGCTTCTGTTTCATTATTTATTGATATTGTGATCTATATGGGCTATATGCCTACTGAAAATCATGGTCATTGGTGGTCTTTGTTTGTGCACTCAGGATGACTTGTGATGGTTCCTTGTTGATCATGTGTTGAACATTTTTATATATGCAATTGATTAACTACGTATATTCGGTTAAATAAATGGATGCCCTAGGATCAAACATGTTCTATGATAACCCTTGAATTGTCAAAGTGGAATTAAAGAACGAGTGTTTGTTAAATCTGAATACGCCTTGCCTTGTGTGGTGCAGTTGTGTGTTGTGTGTGGTTTTCTTCTGTACTCTGCCTTGTGTGGTTGTGTGGTGCTGGGGTTGAGAGAACAACTGTGAGTATGGGGTGGTTTGGGTGGTGTGATGGAATCTCAAGTTGAGAGATTGGTTGATTGTGGAATGGATGGGAAGTGTTTGAGTAGTGGGGTTGTAGGTCTAGGTTGTGCTATGTTTATGTTGTTGGGTGTAATGGGTATGGTGTAGTTATACAGAGGGGCTATCAGGTTTGGTTGTGATGAGATGTTTTGTGGGGTTTGGCTGTGTGTTGGGGGGGGGGGTTGTTGAGAGTATGGATTGGGCATAATGAATTTGAAGAATGATGATGGCAGTGGTTGCTATGGGTGTTGAACGGAGTGGAAATATGAAGTGAGTTGCCTTACTGTGGTTCTTTTTCCTCTGCATGGTTTACGTTGTGTGGATTTTGGCATGTTGTGATTAGTAGTTGTCTGGGTAGGGATGGAATGAACAAATGGATATCCTAATAAAGAATGATAGTTGGTTAAATGAGTTGGTTGGGGGTATGTTTTGAGTTGTGTCTTTTTTTGAAGGGGCTTTCATTTATCAACTTCTGAAGTGACTTTTGATGGTGTTGATAAATGCATTCAGAGGCAGCAAGGAAGGCAGTTTTGTGGGTTGGTTGTTTGTTTGGAAAAACCCATAGGTTGGGCTAGGTGTTTGATACCTATATATATAGTTATATTTTCTTATGATTTCTATACGCACCCCACCCTAGTTGAGCACTATGTGTCGAACACCCCCATCATTACGGGGGAGGGTGTCCTTTCCTAACATCCCAGTGGGAGGATGGATGGCTGATTATTGGCTCTTCCTTTCTTTCACTTCTAGGCATTGGTAGTCCAAGACTCTTTGGGCAAGTTGTGGTGCGGTTGTAAGGCCCAGGTGTTTGCGGGCGAGATGTGCTTTCCCAGGTGTGTACAGGATGAGATGTGGTGTGCTTCCCCATGTGTTTTTAGAATATGGTATGGTTATGCCCCATGTGTTTGGGGGCGGGATGTGGTGCGATAGTGGCTCAAGTGTCTGCGGGCGAGATGTGGTGAGCTTCGTATGCCCAGGTTGTGGGACTAGCTCTGAGGCCCAGGTGTGTGCGGGCGGGTTGTGACATGGGGTTTGTAGAAGAGTGTGGAAGCGCCAGGACGTCTGTTGTTAGGGTATGAGTAGTTAACCAGTGGGAAGTGGTGCAGGGTACCCAAATATCGATGTGCTTATTATATTACTTTACTTTATTTGCGTTATTTAGTGAGTGTGACTTCGGTGAGGTTGGGGTGGCTAGTATACCTTGTTAAGTGCTGTTGGTTTTATTGTTTTCTCATAGGGGCATTAGTATGTTTCTCCACTTGCCACTTCGGTGGTGGCGTAGTGGTGAAGGTGAGTGGTACAACAACGCCGTTCTTTGGGAGGTTCAGGGTTCGAATCCTGGGAGTCCGCTTTCGGGGCGAGCCTCTCCCCCGGGATCCACCCGTCTTGCCGGGCCGCTCGGTCTCAACTGGGCGAGCAAAATGAGGTGCGGCCCAATATGCTGACGGACTGCTTTGACGGACCATCGTTGAGTGGGTTGTTACCCTCCGGGACGCTCTGCCATCTCGGCTGGCAACGGCTCCTTCCCGGCTGGGGCTCTCTCTGGAGTGACCCCTTCGTGGGGCGGGGGGTTTCCTTGTGTGGAGGGTTTGAAAAGGCCACACAGGGGAATTCCCTTTTTAAAGAACATTAGTATGTTTCTCCACTTGTGCATGAGAGACTTTAGTTTTCCTACTGAATATACTTGTATATTCACCCTACGTTATAAAACTGTTTTCAGGTTTCCAGGAGGACTACGGGACCGTGTTGGGCATTACTAGCTCGGATTTTGGGGCAGTTGTTGTGTCGCTGCTTAGCTTTACTTTTGGGTATTTACTTTGGAGTTTTTCATTGTATTTGTAACAGTTTTACTTTAAACATGCATGTGGGGTGGATTTTGGTTTTCTTTTATACGTGTCTTGGAGTTGTTTTGAGGTTGATACATCTTATCTCTCGATCTTGGTTACTATAAAAAGGGCAATGCCTCTCATTTTTGTGAGAATTGTATACCCTTGGTGTTGGTCGTCATCTCGGGGCCTATTGGAGGTGGGACTCGGGGGGTCATTATCTCTTTTCCTTCATTGTCAGCTCAAAAGGGGCATCTTTGAAGGAAGGGGTCGTGACAGTATATAAAAATGCATTAATTATGTATATGTGTGTGAAATCAATGTAAAACATGTTT
This sequence comes from Viscum album, assembly GCA_963277665.1. Classification (NCBI taxonomy): domain Eukaryota; kingdom Viridiplantae; phylum Streptophyta; class Magnoliopsida; order Santalales; family Viscaceae; genus Viscum; species Viscum album. The sequence goes on along the minus strand of OY728128.1, from coordinate 55,156,705 downwards.
GATTCTAGGGAGTTTGATCGTCTTGTTAGGTCACCCGGTGGTGAAGGTGAGGAGCATAACAATGCTATTCTTTGGGAGGTGTAGGGTTTGATTCCTGAGAGCCCGCTCTTGGATGAATTTTCTCCCTCCCCTGGGATCCACTCATCTTACCGGGTCACTCGGTTACTGACTGGGTGGGAAAAATGAGGCGCAACTCACCTCTGTTGACGAATTGATGTGTCAAACCATCGTCAATCGGGTTGTCACCATCTGGGACGCTCTGTCATCTCGGCTAACAAGGACTCCTTCTCGACCAGGGCTCTCTCCAGAGTGATCTCTTCATGGGGAGGAGTGTTCTCTTGTATGGAGGGTTCGAAAAGGGCACATCTGAGGATTTCCTTTCTAAAAAAGGAAAAAAGGAATGTAACACACATTTGATATATGTTAAATTGAAAAATCAAACATTCAATTATGTCCATTGTTCGATGCAATTAGTCAGTATTTCTAATTAATATTAATCTTTAATTATAAACCATTTTTCACTAAATATATGACTTATTTAATATAAGCATAAATATTTTGTATTATATAAATCATATTTTAGGAAATATTATATACATTGATATATATATATATATATGTGGATATATTTCTATATTAAATGTATTCATGAATAACTTTGTATAAAAACCATTAAAATTGAATAATATGTTTTTAATTATTACATTTTATTCATTTTCTATATTTATATTTAATATATATTATTTATTACTATTTATAATTAATATATTTATATTAAACTTTCCATTTTTATTAATAATTGTTTCATTAATAATTTTTTTTAATTATTTTGTAATTTATTCATTTTTAATTTTTTGTTTAATTATTACAATTTATTCATTTTATTTTTTTTTTAATTATTACAATTTATTCATTTTATACATCAATATTTAATATATTTTATTTATTAATATTTATAATCTATATATATGTATATTAAATTTATTCATTTTTATCAATAATTATTTAATTAATAAAATATTTAATATTTTTCTTAATTTAGTCATTTTTAATTTTTATTTGTTTAATTATTTCATTTTATTCATTTTACATATCTATATATTTAATATATAATGTTTATTAATATTTATAATTTATATATATGTATATTAAATTTATTCATTTTTATCAATAATTATTTAGTTAATAAAATTGTTAATATTTTTTTAATTTACTCATTTTTAATTTTTATTTGTTTAATTATTTCATTTTATCCGGTACCTTTATCAGTGCTGATAAAGGATACCCTTTAACAGTGCTGATAAATGATAATCTTTAACAGTGCTTAAAATGAAGTGATGATAAATGGTACCTTTTATCTGCGCTACAAAAAAGCGCTGATAAAGGTTACCTTTTATCAACACTAAAAAAAGCGTTGATAACAGGTACCTTTTATCGACGCTTTTTTTTAGCGTTGATAACGGGTACCTTTTATCAGTACTGATAAAAGGTACCCTTTATCGCCACTTTTTTTAGCGCTAATAAAGGACATTTTTATCAGCGTTTTTCGCTAGCACTGATAAAGGTTAATGCTGTTAAAGGTCTGTTTTGTAGTAGTGGTCCATCGATGGGAAGACTATACCCTTAGTATCATATCATTAGACAAATAATAAATAATATAATAATATAATAATAATCAGGGTAAAATGTGGAAACTTAAAAGGATGTCATACATGTCATACAAGTAATAAAAGAGCCCCCATAGTGGCAATCCAAAAAAACAACATATAAATAAATAAATAAAAAAGCAGGGTCCTCTGAAGTCCGTCTTAGTCCACTACTAGCTCCATTATGCTTCTCTGCTCAGCCTCCATGAGCTCCTTGCCCTTACTCAAATCCCTAAACATGATGTCTGCACACGCATCGAGATGCCTGTACAAGGTGTGACTAATAAACCTAATAGGACACCACCAATGCATTCTTAACAAATGTGCACATGCAAATAGGTGTACGCCGCAATAATAATAAATGTGTAAATAAGCATAACAATACACAATCACATACCAAGCGGTCGTGCACTAACTAAGCTGTCATCAACCCCCGATTATACCTGCTTCAGCTCTATGCCAGAAGGATAATGAGGAGATGTCAGAAGTAACCAAAACTAGCGTACATGTGACTCGACATCCCTGTGGCATCATGTGTACATGTGACTCGACATTCCCTAGGCCTCAAGCACGGTATGATGCTTGCAGATCACTAGGCATCGAGTGCTACTTGCAAATCACTAGGCATCGAGCAACCTCATACTTGGCTTTTCGGCATCGAGTGCATCCTCAATACAACGTTCCATGACATCATCATATCACCACCTTATGCTCAGGTCCATCATTGTCATCTTCGCAAATCATGCGTACTCCCCTTCCAAGAGACAATCATGTCGCGATGGTCCACCAGTTCCAATCACCAAGAACGATACCTCTGAAGGCAAGGTATCATATATAACATGGTAGAGGATAAAAGGCAAGCATATCATCATGAGAATAAAATAACAATACATATACATGTGATGCCCTCGCAGGCGGGTGGGGTGGCACGGGGGGTTGGGGTGTGGGGCGTCAGTCGCGGGGTCGAGTCCCTGAGCTGTTCATCTTATGTAGTGTGCGTGTATAAAAGACTACCTTTTACATATACATGTGATCATCATAAAAAATGGCCAATCAAGCTACAACAATACTTATACATTAACCATCATAAACAAGTCTAAACGGGTCACATACACATCCACATGCGATCACAATCATAGTAATCAAGGTATGCTAATTACAAGAATTATAGCATGGTAAACATGTGTATATGAACCTCAAATGGTAAGGAACTTCTGAGCTCAAGATTGTCGATGTTATCGCCAAGGTTCATCAAGGAATTTTCACTCGAACCACGTCCACGTGTTCACCGGCTCAAAATATTCACCAATGATTCCTAGAATCAAATCCGATTATTTTATTTCCCAAAAAAATAAAATATCGCATGCGATAATTGATTTTCCCTCTTGGATAATTTCCAAACTATCAAATTATGTCAACGCATGTGCTAGTAATTCTTCCTCAAAGAATAATATACATGTGATAATCCTTTATTATTATTCTTTGATAATTTTAGGTTATTACCATCTCAAGAATTCTTTATCCAATTCCAGAACTTCTCAATTTGCAAAGCACGTAAAAAAAAAAGTTAAAATATAAATTCCTTCTTGGAATTTTTCACTTTCAGTGCTGCGGAAGAGGAGATAGAAGTTCTTGCCACGTCTGAAAATCAGAAGAAAAAAAAGAGACTTGTATTGTTTGTAGAAGGTTTCGCCAAACTAGAACACATGAATTTTTGAGCTTCTCAGACACAAAGGATCAACTGAAAACGAAGGCTGCAAGGGTTCAGCTATTTTAGAAACAACAATACCGCATACACATCCATAGTTTTAAAGCCACAAATTAAATTAACAGTTTATTTTGTCTTTCCACTGTTTCTTAATAGCCAATCGATTAAGACTTGAGGGAAAATGAATCAAAATAATTTAATTTCATGATTTTTGACATTTAAAAACATTCAAACGCGTTGCAGGTGTGATCCGGAGAAGAAGGTGTTGGGGCTCGGACCCCGGCGCCGCATGCGGAAGTTGTCGTTGCAGAAAACACACAAGAGGAGAAGAGGAGATTTCACTCGAAGGATTTTTATCACCCGAAGGAATTTTTACACATCACACCCGAAGGCCTTTTACACACCACACCCGAAGGCTTTTTACAACGCACGACAGCCATGAACGTACCATTTTGTTCGTACCGCCGATCATCGCAACCGGGACACGCCGCTTGATCTCTGCAACCAAGAGGACATTCGATACATGGCACTGTCATCGTCATCGTCTTCAATCATCGTCGCCGACACACCATCGTTGTCACAATCACCATCTTCGCTTCGCACCGGTTACTGCAAACGCGGCAACCCCTTCGCTGCTCTCTCTTGGTGGCTACATCTTTGCCAGCCCACCCTCCAAAACATGCTACCACATCCTCTTATATAGACACCCAGTCTATATCTCCAATAAATTCGGTCAACATTCACAATTCCATCATTATTCCACCAATTAATATTAGGAATAACTCTTCATTAATGTTGGGAGAAAATCCTCCATTAATGTTGAGAAAATCCCTCTATTAATATTTTCTCTCTCTTCATTATTTAAAGTTTAAATCAGAAATCCCAACAGAAGGAACGTGAAAGAAGGTTTTTTAAAATATTCCTTTTAAAAATAGCACTACATAATTAAAATGGTTTTACTCCAACTCATAGATGCCCCCAAGGGTCAAGAGTTTATTTTACACAGTACATGGATTAACCATATGCATAGGTGTTTGCCCTGACGTAACGGCCATTTAGCCTTACGTCGCCATTTAAAATTTGGAAATATTACAATTAACACTTGCGACTCCACCACTTTATCATGATTATTCGGGTGGTGAATCTAGTTATGATGCTTGTTTATTGGGGAAGAAAAGGTCATCATATTAAAACACAATTACAAAACCATTGGAGATAACTTGTTTATGTCACATATTTATTTCACTAGATATATTTGTAAATTTATAATTTCATTTAATTATAAAAATTTTAAAGTGATTTATAGCATTTAGAGTTATTCTATAGCAAAAAAAAATTGTTGTGATGATTTAGGGCATACGTACATATGTGTGTGTCTATATACATGTATATGTATATATATAATATTCAATCATACTGATTGGGTTGAGGTAAGAAAGAGGAAGGTTCGTGGCGGGGGCGGTGCGTTGGGAGAAGCGGGCAATATTTTACGGGGAAAAGGTGGGGAGGGTTGTTGCGTCCCGTGATACGACGTCAGGGTGAGTGGGGCCCACTGCATGCTGATTGTGGGGGACACCATCTCTTGCGCGCACCCTCCGTTCTTTCCCAATCCCCCTCCACGCACGTGCTTATCTCACACCCAATCTTACATTTCATTTTACATTTACCCACAAGTCATCAGTTTAACCGACGCTCTCTCTTTTTAAAATGACTAAAACACAGCTTTAATAACCATTGATTTTTTAAAATAATAAAACTATTAAAAATCATCCAGTGGGATAGCAATGGATATCTTTAACAGGATATCTGATCCTTTTCCTCAGAATTAAGCATGGCAAGGTCAGTGGTTAATCAAGCTTGTATGGAATTGGGATAATCCATTCGAAGCCCGGTTAATATTAGCATAATGTTAAGGTATTAAATTAAATAATATGAGTTTGAAATAAAATAAAAGGAAAAATTTATATTTATAAGTGAAAATAATATTATATAAATAATATAACATATTCATTTATTTTGATATTCACTATTTTTAGATTTATAAATGAATTTTGAAATTTTGAAATTTTGAAATTATAAATATGTATTTAAACACACTAGAATAGTTGAACATTGATTTGAAAATATAATACGATAGAGTTTGGATAATAAATTTAAAAATAAACAAATTATAAACAAGTTCTGGTTTTCGAAAATTAAATGAGTTAAGGTTTGGATACCTCAAATTTCACAGAAACATGGTCATTGGTTATTCCTAATCACCACGGACCACCCTTGATAATTCATTTTTTTAATATTTACAAATAATTAAAACCCATAATTTTGTTGTGGAGGAAACAAATCAGTCCAAGGATAACAACTCAATTGCAACAAAATATTGTGAGAAACTTCAACGAAAACGAAAGCGCTAAAATAATAGTAGTAGATAAATCAATTCGCAGATTTTTAATATGGAAAAACTCTTCAATGAGGAGGATTAAAAACCCATGGGGCAACTCCAAGAATTCCACTCTAACCAAAGAGTATACAAAATCCAAGTTAAAGCCCGAAATTTGAATTACAGTAAGAGCATAGAAAAGTTGTGTGAAAACCACACCCCGATACGTCTTTGCATTTTCTCTGACAATCATCTCGTGACAAAGAGTCACCTCTCAGAGATCAAAATCGAGCAAACGGTGTTGCTGTAACACCTTAAATAAGCCATTGCACATTCCGATTTGCTGCTGCTCGCTAGTGTTCATGCCAAAAAATCATCGCTCACGTATCTGCTCGCTACAACGGTGCACATCACATAAATGCTCCCTTTTCTACTATGTATAAAGCGCCCATGATGTCCCCTTTTTTATAATCCCTTGGAAGCCCTTCCAAAAAGATATAAAAATTATATCTCAAACACAAAAAAAAGATATCAGGCGATGCCCGTATGAAAATTTCAAACTCCAATAATCTTGCTTTTTTATCTTTGAGCTTCATTCAAGCTGCAATCTCCCCCTTCAGGCCATCAAAGAATGACATCTCATCCAATAAACTCAGTTCAATTGAAAATCAGTTGGTATCACACCAACTGTCACGCCCTACAAAAAATATGGCAATATCTTTTTACAGCTCTGACAGAAACCTGAAAAGTCCATCTGCAAAAGAAATCCAAACGCCAAAGTTTTTGCCATACCTTTGTATGCATTGTCCCGTTGAGTAAGACTGGAACCAACAAAACATGGCTCCCTCATAACAGTGATCACCATATAATTAGGAGTACCCGCAGAAACTAATCACTCCCTCTGCTCAACATACTCCGACAAGTTTGTAACTCCCGCCACATCACATGGATCTTTGATTTCAATTCCCTTTTCACCGGTGACACTATTTGAAGAAAAGGAATGAGGTGTAAGACCTAAAACACATAATTTAACTTGCTTCGGCTTCCAAACTTTCACCATCCTTGTCGATGGTCTTCGATTCTTGCACAATGATCGCTTGTGCCACAAATCTGACAAAGTTCTCTTCGCAATTGCATTCATCACTTCAGCACGTGCCTTTATATCAGTCCTGTAAAACGTGTCAACCATTCTACCCCGCTCATATACCATCGATCCTCTGAATAATGTTCATCTTCTATTGCCAAACGAACTCCTGAAGCCATTGTTATCAATAGTGCAAGCAAATAACAAATTATGGTGTATACGTGACACATACCGCACATTCCTCAACATCATCGTACAACCTGTATTCATAGTGATACAAATATCACCAACACCAATGACATCACCAGAATCTCCATTGCCCATCTTCAAAATACCAAACACACCTTTCTTCGTATAATGAAAATAATTCTCTTTTTAGTGTTATATGGTACGAAACTGCTAAATCAATCACTCATTCGTTGTATAGATCTGACATATGACAATCAACACCGACTGAAAGTAAATTTCCCCAACCATGTATAAGACCTATGCTAATATCCTTAGAATCAATGTCATGCCCTTACTTTTGTTCTTTAAGCTTCTTCCTAGCTCTACAAAACCTTTGCACATGACCATCGATGTCGCAATAGAAGCACTTAACTTTTCCTTTTACCTCTGATCGACCTCTCTTATAAGGCCCCAGCCTTAAACCTTACTTAATATTGAATTAAATGAGTAATTCACATTGATGATCTTTTCAGGTTTAGAGTTTTAGAGAATTAGGACATAACTATTACATCTCAAAAGATTACAAAGTAGTCGCTTCTACTAAATTTCCATAAAATAAAAACTCTTAAAAAGAAACATGTCTAGTTCCATTTTTTTTAGGTAGCATGACTTTCCCTTGATCCCATCCTTGACCCTATTCCACGTTAAGTCCTGTGAAAAACATTTCAAAAACTTGGGATGAGCATAAAAAGCTCAGTAAGGGATACACAAAGAATGAAAACTGTTAGTTTTTCAAAACAACAAGTAAACCATGTATACTTTATCAAAGTAATACTTTTCACCTTTTCGAAGTAGTAAAAACTCTTCGCTGAATAAAAGTTCATTACTTACCCTTCTGTAACCAAAAGATTACCATAAAACCCATATAAAGATCACATAACATATAAAGGTAACTTGGGACATAAACATACTTAAGTGGAATAACCATAAGGTCGACTTCCACACATATTACTTAATGGAATAGCCATTCGGCCAACTTCCATACATACTTAATGGAATAGCCATACAACCGACTTCCATACCCAATGCATTGGAGGTTATAACGTAACCACCCGTCCTGGTATTCACGGCACCACCCGTCATATGGTTTATCACGTAACCACCCGTAAAATGTCCAAGTACCATCATTACACATAAAATATTGAAAATATAAACATTTCAATAACAACATTTCATTTTCAATCACAATAAGTAATTCCAAGATATTGAATTAATCAATCTACTTTCAAAAACCATTTAAAAGAGATTTTTGAATCAAAGTGTCCCATACCACTTTGAAGCTTTTAATGGAATTATAATTTTAATACATTAATGTCCATATAAATAAATACTGAAAACCATTTTGAAAACATGGACATTAAAGATAAAGATTTAGAATAATGAATCTTTAAAACATTTAAAACGGTATTTTTGTTAAAGAGTTTTTAACAAAATGAGAGACTCTTGAATACAAATAATTACGGAATAACATTTAATCCAAACTTTATAATATCATGAGAATAAAGAGATTCATGATATAATATGTAAAAGGACAGTATACACACCATATAAGAGTGAATTGATGCATAACAACAATGAAGTCTCAAAAATGTAAAATGAGATGAAATCCATTATAAAGAAGGTATCCTTAAATTAAGGATAAATCAATCTCATAATTATGTGTGACAAATATAAATACACCCAATATAAGTGGATATTAAGTGTAAAACAATCAAAGGTCATTCACACATATTCAAAGGATGACATATTCAATAACTACATGTTGAACCCAAAGAAATCGAAATTGGGTAAGAAGTTCCCTTGGTAAAATTCAACAGCCTAACGGTGTCACATAAAATTTTACAAAAAGGGTTGATGAGAGAGATAAAGGGTATCTCATCACTTGGACATAAAATTTACATAAATAAGGATATAGAAGAACATATCCCAACATAATAGTATGTGAATTAAAAGACATAACAAAAGAAGTCTTTTAAAAAGAGGAGGGTGAAAGGTTCCCTTACCGACATGGGTATCTTTCGAGACATGCACCCCGCGAAAGAAGGACAATACAACATTGATGTAAATACTCATATATGAAAGTATATTACACAATGAGAAAAATAACGGGCAATACATACACCACTCAAAGGAAATTGTGGCATATGTAGCATAAATCTCACGAGAATAAAAGTGAGATGAAAAATCCCTTACGAAAACTCGGCAACCTAACGACGCCACATAAATCTTCCAAAAATGGATTGATGAGATCAAATAGGGTATCTTATTATATGAACATAAAAAGTACAGAATGAGGAATATAAAAGAATATCCCCAAACATATGAAATATGAGCTTAAAAGAAATGACATAAAAGAGAGTACTTAAAAAGAAAGAGAGAGGTTGGATCTCTTACGAAAATTCGGCAGCCTAACGACGCCACTCAAAACTTCCAAAATGGATTGATGAGAGAGAATAGGGTCTCTCATCATTTAAACATAAAAATTACAGTAAGAGTAATATAAAAGAACATCCCAATAACAATAAAGATGAGCTTTAAAAGGAGCGACATAAAAGAGCGTACTTAAAAAGAAAGAGAGGAGTAGGATCCCTTACCTCGGGTCCGACTTGACTCGATCATTCTTTAACGTCCTAAATTATAAACTTGAGTTAATTTATATTTGCTTAATAACCTTTTTCAAGTTCATTATTCCTTTTATATCACTTATTTACATTTTATAAACATTATGTAATCATTTAAGTTAATAATGTTTGTTTTGTCGATATTTGGTTCTTTAGTCGAAAGTGAATTTCTTACAATTACATACTATTCGTGTGGTCAATGGTTCATTATATCCAGAATGATATTCATGATTTGGATATCATATATATCATATATATCCATCATATACATGTATTTATAATATTACATAATCATTTAGAGGTAAGAAATGAAATGCACCGTTCATGGAGACGGTAAGCCGTACGTACGCATGAACGCTACTTTTATTTCTTTGTCATATTAATGGAATTAAAACTAAATGAGAGGTATGTATATTTTAATTCCAGAATTATATTCATCATTTATATGTATCATTCATAATATATATCCATTATATACATGTACTTATAATAGTACATTACATTTGGGGATAAGAAATGAAATGCACCGTTCATGGAGACGGTAAGCCGTACGTACGCATGAACACTACTTTCATTTCTATCTCATACTTTAATGGAAAGAAATAATAATGATATAGAGGTATATTATAATTCTAGTATAACATAATATATAATAACATTAAATCCATCCTTTATACGTCCCACGTATGACATTAACGAATCACATCACTTTGAGGGGGCGGTAGTCCGCACTTCCTAAAATGAAGATATTGCGTATACCCATAATGGAATCCATAAAGGTAAGCCACAAATGAAAAATACAGAAGCTTAAGTAAAACATAAACATATTATATATCATATATAAATATAGTGACATCTTAATGGCCACCTTTGAAGGTGTTATATGAGTGTTGAACAATCATCGTTTCGTGAGGCAGAAATTCGCCATCCACGGAAACAGTATGTTCTTTAACCATTAGATGTAGGTGTGTGTAAGTGTAGCTCGAATACTTCTTATAACAACATCCTAGTATATTGAAGATACTGGAGTTGTTACAAAAGAAATGAATAAAAATAGTTTAGGGGGTTGGAGAGGCAAAATAAAACAAAAGGACTCAAGTGAAGACATTACCTTAAAATCGGGTAACTCCGTTTGGTTTGAGCTCAAAGGCTTCCTTGGGAAGACTTCTGCCCAAAGTTAGGCTTCAAGGAGTAAGAGAGGGAAGTAGAGAGACAAAATGAGTAGGGTTTGGCCGAGCCAAAGGCTTTGGGAGTGTGGGTAAGGAGGTAGAGGTGAGAGCCTTTTATAAGAGGAGAGGAGGGGCACTCTTGGAAAGTAAAGAAAAGTCACTTTATTTTAAAATGATATTCGGATTTAAGAGGTCTCACATTGATATGTTTCAAGGATAAGGTGATAAGGGTTCGAAATCAACTCATCCAATAAGTTTTGGACATGTGTAGGTCTTAGATATTACATTATCTTTCCATTTTATTTAAATCGTTAAATAATGAGGTCATCGCTCCATCATCATGATGTCATAAATAATTTAATTTATTTAACGTCTAAAAATTATAAAAAAATACTATGATGTATGAAATATTTTTATCTTTCCAATGACTATTTATAGTCAAAAATATGACTTTTATAACCCCATGTAAAAATTGTTTTAGTAAAACATCTCATGTTTGTGTCATTTTTACTTTAACATTAAATAAAAAGGTATTTATGTCATTTTCCAACCAAAGTGGCTCCATGAGGTCCCCAAGTTGACCCATGGATTGTCTTGGTCGGCCATGACACATCCAATGAGGGTAGGACATGTGTATAGGTCATTTTATTTTATTAAAACATTATTCTTACCTTAAACTACCCTAATTACCTCTAATCCCGATTAAAAACTTAATAAGTTACTATTCACCAAAAAATTATTTTAATCTCATTGAACCATATTTTACTTCTTAATGACAACCATGTATGTCGGATTTTTGAAATTCAAAACACAGAAGTGGTAAAATTTCATTTAAACGAAAAATCAGTTTTTATAAGTACCACTTAGTGGTTTCACTATTCATCAAAAATTGAAGTTTTTCCGAAAAATCCCAAAAATTCACCCTAAGCTATATTTTATATTCGGAATTCAAAAATTAAGTCTATTTTAGAAAATTAAAAACATATAAGTCACATTAATTAATTTAATAATTAATTCCTGCGGTCAGAGCAAATAGCGTGTTTTTATGAAATAATAAGTATCAAAAGATTGACACTAGTTTAAGTCTGATTTCAAAGTGAAATTAATTCCAACGACCAATATTGGATTTAATGGTAAAAATATATTATAATTTCACTTTAAAACCAATTCAAAAGATAGCATAATCATATAAATAAATTAGATTAAAAAGAGGTTTTGAATTAAAATACAACATTTTACACTATTCATTAAAAAATGAACTTTATCGGAAAGATACCAAAAATTTACTCAAAGTAAATTTTGATGTCCCGATTCTAAAGAAGAGTTTTATTTGTTCCAATAGAATGTATAAGAGTGAACAAAACTATATTTAATGACGGTTCACCATCAAACGGCGATAAGTGAACCTTTAGTGAAAACTAGGGCATATACGCCTAAAATTGAATTCTTTCCGTATTTTAAGCCTTTATCTTTTATTGGATAAATGTAAAAACATTTAAAAACATATATAATCATATTTTAGTTATTTCTATCCATTCCCGCCAATACAACGGCTACATGTTAACTACCATTTAAAATAATATTATTTTATTATTAGAGTGCAACGTAAGATTCCCAAGAAACTCGTTGTTGCGTGTTGGGTACGCCATCGAGCATAGCATCCCCTTTAAAGTAATATTAATATTTGATTCACAAATATGGATAAATATAAAGATGTCATATTCTTTATTTACCTGGGGTGTTACATCTCTGATTACCGTGTCCATCTGTCACACCCAAAATACCACTATTACTTGAAGATTTACCATCATTAGTCTTTTGCAAAGTCTCGTTTATCAACAATGATGAAATCACATCATATAAATTTAGAGTGTATTTCCCGAACAACAATGTGGTGACGAAATTATCATATGAATCTGACAACAAACCCAAGATAAACAAAGCTTTATCTTCTTCTTCCATTTCAATAGGCACTACATTACCATTATCATCAATTTTGACCGCCACCAAAGACAGCTTCGTCAGATGTTTAGTGAACTCATCCAGATGGTTATCGAAATCTCTATTCTCTAGCATTCACAAATGATACAATCATTTTTTCAGATATAAACGATTTGTGATTGATTTCAATTTATACATGTTTTCAAGTTTCACCCAGATCTCTTCTAGATCTATCATATTTATCACCCCCCGCAGAGTATTATCACCCAAATACATCTGGATTGTGTTTATCGCTAACTCTCTCATATCCCGATAGTCACTATTACTTGTGTTCTCTAGTTTCTCATATTTTTCTTCAACATCTTCACTGTCTTCTCACGAACCAAAATATTTTTTGCTTGTTGCTTCCATAGAATAAAATCACTTTTCCCATTTGGGGAGGAAATAGATTAATCCCAGGAAAAAAACTCGATTGTGATAAAATATTGTGAGAATCTCCAATGAAAACGAAAGCACAAAAATGATAACAAGAAATAAATAAAGACACAGATTTTTAACATAAAAAACCCTCTAATATGGAGGACTAAAAAACCAAGGGGAAACTCCAAGAATTTCACTTTAATCAGAGAGCATATAAAATCCAAGTGAAAACCCAAAACTTGAATTAAAGTAAAAGCATAGAAAACCTATGTGAAAACCACACCCTGATACGCTTTCATCTTTTCTCTAATAACCGTCTTTTGACAAAGACCACATCTTGGTGATCAAAACCAAACAAGAAGTGCTGCTCCAACACCTCAAATAAACTATTGCACAACCCGATTTGCCACTGCTTGCTAGTGCCCACACCAAAAAATAGTTGCTCACGCATCTTCTCACTATACCTCTACACACCAACTATCTGCTCTTTTTTCTCCATATAAAGCATCCATCCTGGTCCCTTTTTATAAGCCCATCAGAAGCCCTTCCAAAAAGATAAAAAAAATTATATCTCAAACACAAAAAAGATATAATGTGACTCCATGATGGGAGTTTGAAAAATTAAAACTCATATTATCTCATTTTTTCATCTCCTAGCATAATTCAGGCTGAACCTACACAAGAAAAACTAGAATTTCAAAAAAATTAGAATATATGTAATGTAATGATCTGATATAGTGTTCCCATAAAATAATTTTAAACATAATTTCATTTAAAATTAATCTATAACACAATATAAAGAATAAAATGTGTTGCGGGCTGCACTGTGCAAGACAGTCCGCATTCAACCACAAAGATTCACTTATGTTAATTTTGCTTCACAAAATCTGAAATTGACAATAGTATATATTTCCAATTTAAAACATATAAACTAGTAAATATAAAATAGCATGTACGCATTTCATTCCAAACATTAAGAAATATTCAAAATGATTCCAAGAGTGAACAAAGTCACTTTGGCAGTGGAAAAACAATAACAAACAACTATTCAAGCTTTCTAAAATCCTCATAAACATTGCATAATATGTTCTATATGAAGATTCATTTAAAACTAGAATCACCAACATGAGAATACAATCTTTAGGTCCTAATATGAACATTTCCAGAACTGAAAAAATGTTCCATCACATAAAGAGCCAAAAACATCAAGCAAAGATTCTAAAAGCAACAACATACAATGATGAAAACTGAGCAAAACAAAATCTTAAGACAACTTTGATATCAATGAGACAATTCAAAACAACTTTGAATAAATACTAGAAGCAATGATTCCGATCAAAAATTATTGGTAGAATAAAACAAGAAAAAGAAAATAGTAAAATGACACAAGGATTTATGTTCTTCACCCAATTAGCATATGCGTATGGGAAAAAATCATCATGGGGTTTCCAGTATTTAAAAGGAAAAGGAATAAAAGAAACAATAGAGACACAAACGAGATTAGAAAAATAAAAATACATGACACATATTATGAATAAACAAAAAGAAAACATAAAACGTTCAAAAACCTGATAAAGAAAACCAAAATAGGATTGAGACCCCCTTATATGGTTCGGTCAAACCTTTGTTGAAGAAGAGGGTAAAAGAAGCTACTGGAATTATCATCGTCGAGCTGTCTAGGTTTGTCTTTGCTATATAGGTTCATCATCGTCCAAGATCCCATGCCACGAGCCACCAAGGGATCTTAACACATTTGGGATTCGAGGGAGAACACCACAAACTAGGTGATCACTCGGCTTCTCCTCCAGTGAACCAAGAACCAGGGGCCACCAAAGCCCTCCCTTCAATCCTCTCTCTCTCCCTCTCTCTCTCTCTCTCAATGTTGCCAAAGAGCTCTCTACTCGATTCTCTTCGATACAGAAGAACAAGGATATAAATACCCATGAGAGTCGAGGGGGTTATTGTAATGGAAAAACTAAACGGAGAGAAAAGAATGTCTAAGAACAAAAAACCATAACAACCTGAAATCATCACAAAAAGACTATGTAAAAGCAAGACAGAAACACTACGTAAGGGTTAATATAACAACCGCGTAAGGGTTAACATAGAACCTGCGTAAGGGTAAGTTGTGTAAGGGTTGTCACCCACATGCAATTGTCAGCCTGCCGCTACGTAAGGGTCAGACCCCCACTACGTAAGGGGTAGGCCTTTGTTACGTAAAGGTCAGGCCCCCGCTACATAAGGGTTAGACCGACATTACATAAAGGTCAAACCGTTGCGTAAGGGTATACATCTGCTGTGTATGGGTTAACTACCACTCATGTAAAGGCACTCCTTGACTTGTGTAAGGGAATACTTACTCACATAAGGGTTGACCCACTCGCATAACGGTAGGACTGCCAGCACACTTCCCATGCAAAGGTATGCCTTGGGCTTGCATAAGGGAGAGTCACTCAATACAAAGGCTACATAAGGGTCAGGCGAAACCCATGTAAGGGTAAAACCAAAGATACTTAAAGGTTCGAGGACCTCACGTAAGGGTAAACTAGATAAGTAGGAACTCATGTAAGGGTCATGGGACACCTACATAAGGGTAGCTGAGCTACGTAAATGTCAAGGGACCTTTACATAAGGGTAAAATAAAAGAGAAGAATAGCTCACATAGGGGTAAAACCAACACTACATAAGGGCCATACAAAGATTAGGTGATGAGGAAAACAAATCAAACAAGCATATTAAAGCCGCATTTAATTAAAAACATAAAAGGGGGAACCAACAAATATCTACCTTTTAAATTAAATACAGAAGGGATTTAATATGAAACATTATCAAACTTATCCACCTTGAAAATTAAAACCCTAAACCACATGATGATTGTACACCATATAAACTATCATTAACTTAAACATATCATCCTAAATATGAAACACCTATAGGGCACGACCCAAAGATCCCCCCTCTATGAATCAATGTGAAACATGTTTCCAAGAATTGAATTATATTCTAAAGGTGCTAAACATGATCATAATTTAAACTCCAAACATAAATGGAGCACATAACTGTACTTACTTGAGTCTCCCTTTAAGACTAAGCCACTGAGAAAGTCAGGACTAGCAAATTACATACCAACAGAGGTCCCCGAAATAACTCATCAATGCCAACAGAACACCAATACACAAAGAAGTACCATCCTTAAACAAAAAAAGATCAAAAAATTCAAAAATAATATAACTCATAAAACTAATGCAATACTGCAAATAACAGCAAATAAGGAAACAAAGTGAGAAAATATAGCAACAAAAACCACTTAAAGAATCTCTACCTAAACCCATAAAAACCCAAGAGGAATTAAGCAGCTAGCACCTTTGGCTTTAAGTCGAGACGCGCTGCCTGAAAACTTAATAGGGGGAATCTCGACACAAGGTACTAGAAGATCCTTAAAATATGGATTTAGAATCTCAAACCAAGGAGATGATTGCTTAAAACAAAATCCAAAAGGGAGGGATTATATGAAAAAGGGAAACTACAATATCATATACAAGTAGTCCCAACATCCTAGGACAACTCTAAAATGTGAGAACAAAGGCGAAAAACCGGCTAAAGACCTAGGGGAAACAAACCATTAAAGGGGAAACAATCATAGTCTAGCTTCCCAATTCCACACAATTCTTATCACTAATAAATCAAAACAAAGCCACTAAAAGGGTCAACAAATAAAAACCAAGAAGCTCGGTGTCCATCCAAGCAACAAACAAGAGAACTGGACCCACAAACCACCCAATACCAAACAAAAACTCATTATAGGTCCATAACAGGAGACAATATTCCAACAAGACTTGGAGGAACAAACAAAGATAATATAATCTCACCTCTTAGGAAAAAAATAGACACTAGAGACTAATACCCTACAAAAACAAATCTCATTGCTAAACAGATCTCAGACACATGCCAACCTCACACATACCCTTTCCTATCCCAAAACCAATGAAACACATATGTAGCACCTATCGAAGAAATATAAAAGGAATAGATAGGAAAATAAATACTGAAAATAGAAAGGAAACATTAATCAAACAAAAAATTGTAAAATCACAACCAAAGAGAGAAAATAACCTAGCTGAATGAACACCAAATCATGCTACAATAGGTAAAATCCATTAACATATAATTTAAAGTAATGAAAAAGATATCTTAAATATTAATTATACAAAATTAATCCCAATTACCCTATGACACCACTTTACTGTGGGTTGCACCATACGAGGTAGTCTATATTCAACCATGAGGATCCACTTGGATTATTTTTTGTTCACAAAATCCAAAATTGAAAATAGTATTTATTTCTAGTTTAAAACATATAAAATAATAAAAAAATAAAAAATGTTTTCATTGCATTAAAAACATCAAGAAATATTCAAATGATTCTAAGTGTGAACAAAGTCACACTGGAAATGGAAAAAATTGCAAACAACAGTTCAAGCTTATAAGAATTCTCATCAATATAGAATAATATATTCACATGATGATTCATTTAGAACTAGAATAAACAACATGAGAATACAATTTTGAATTCCAAATATGAATAATTCTAGAATAAAAAAAATGTTTTGGCACATAAAGAGCCGATAATAGCAAGCAAAGAGTCTAAAATCAACAACATGCAGCGATGAAAATTGAGTAAAATAAAATCTCAAGAAATATATGATATCAATAAGATAATTTAAAATAACATTGAATAAATAAAAAAACAATGATTCTGATAAAAAATTATTGGTTAAATAAAACAAGAAAAGGAAAGAAATAAAAGGATATAAGTATTTACATACTTCATCCAATTGTCCTATGTGCACGAGGTATGATCATCACGGGTTATCCACTATACAAAAGGAAAAACAATACAAGAAAAAAACGAGACATGAAAAAGAATGGACAAGGACAAATACATGACACATATGACGATTGAACAAGAAGAAAACGTAAAACCTTCAAAAAATTGACAAAGAAAACCAAAAGAGGGCCGAGACCTCCTTAACAGGGTTTAGTCAAACCTTTTTCGATGAAGAGGGTCAAAGAAGCTACTAAAATTTTCAATATTGAGTTGTCTAGGTTTGTATTTTTTGTATAGTTTCATCACCGTCCAATATCCCATGCCATGATCCATGAAGAGGCCATAACAACTCTAAGATTCGAGGAAAAAAACTATGAACTAGGCCGTTACTCAACTTCTCCTCTAGTGAGCCAAGAACTAGGGGCCACTGGAGCTCTCCCTTCAACTCCCCTCTCTCACTCTTTCTCTCTATTTCAAAATAGCTAAGGATCTCTCCACCCGATTCTCTTTTATCAGGAATAACAAGGGTAGAAATAATCATGAGAGATAAGGGGGTTGTTGGAACGACACAACCGAATCAATATAAAAGATTGGTCAAGAACAAAAGAAGCATAACAGACCAAAATCAGTGCAATAAGAACACATAAAGGTAAGGAAAATAACTCCATTTAAGGGTTAAAACAATGCTAGTATAAGGGTATTCTATGTAAGGTTAGTCACCTTTGTGTACGGGTTAGACCACTACTACATAAGGGTTAGACCCCCGTTACATAAGGGTTAGACTGCCGCTGCGTAAGGGTCAGATCACCATGTAAGGGTACAAAACCACTTTTTAAGGGTCATCTAATACTTGTGTAAAGGTATTCCTTAACTTGTGTGAGGCTAGAACCACTCACATAAGGGTGGACCCACTCACATAAGGGTAGGACAATTAGCACACTGCCCATGTAAAGGTACACCCTGACTTACATAAGGGTATGAAACTCAATACACATGTTACGTAAGAGTCTGGTGAAACCCACATAAGGGTGAAACCAAAGATATTTAATGGTCAAGGGACCTCATATAAGAGTAAACCAGAGAAATAAGAGCTCATGTAAGGGTCAAGAGACACCTACTGTCACGAATCGAATCTGGTGGCCGTCAAAACTGGCACCAAACCCAGCCCGTGACAAGGCCCGAAGGGCATTCTCGATCCCCACGGGCTGGAACAAGTGCCTGAGTATCATAAAATGAAGTTTGGAAATGATTTACCTGAGTTTATAACCATTTAAACAACAAAAAAACTCAATAAAACGAATCTGGATTTTTCATTTAAAACCATCTTTCAAAAAATTCATAACTAAATTACATGTTTTAAAACAACTCAGCAAGACTATAAAAAAGGTACAAAATAAAAATGAAATAGCCCAAGAACCCTCATGTAAAGGTGCACCACCCTCAAGCCATCTCCACAAGACTTCACCACCAAGGACCTGCTAGAAACCTGAACCACTCGAACTAAAAACTGTATCCAAACCTGCAATAACAAAATAACCAAGTATACTTACACCCAATGGTGTAAGTAGGGTGTGAGATAATTCCCAGTAGGATACCACCACTAATATATTCCATGTGATAAACATTCAAAGGCAAAAATCTTGAAAGTTTTCATAAACAGAAAATGCTAGTTACAATTTCTAAAAGATGAAACTAAAAGAAAATTAAAATAGTTTTTTGAGTGGGCTATCATTAAGAATCAACACTTTTAAAAATAACTTCAACACTACTGAATTTTCCATCCAACCATAACGTATGCCAACGGTAAGCACAAAGTAACTAATGAGCACAAGCAATATGAAATAACCCCTAGGCACTAGCTCGTTGTGGGTCCCAGATACCTCGTATCTCAGTGAGAGTAACCATCACAATATTCGTTCTCATGCATGAGCCACTAGAAGTGAACATACCCATAACCTAGTGGTCTGAAATCATCATCATAATAGTTTAGTTAGAGTTGTAAGTTTCAATCTTGCTAAGTGAAACTGAGGCCAAACCCCACGGATTCACTAGCATACTAGTACACGTCCACCCACCTAGATACCCGGGTTTTCCCCTTGTGCCCAAACAAGTTCAACAAGTCAATAAATATACTTGGAACATGCAAATATCATTTTCACATCACAAGTTCACCAAAAATCCCACATGTATTCCACACAAGTCTAAAAATCCACTTTTTCATTCAAATGAATTTTGAAATCATACTCACACCAAAAATAGCCCACAACACATTTTGCACATCTTTCAAAATTCAAAAAATCTGTTAACAATTTTTTAAAATCTTTCCCAAGATGCTAAACATCACATAACAACCCACTCACATGTTACATAATACCCTTTTCATAAACAAAGTCCATTTTTCACATCACACTCACGCAAAACAGCCCTAAAACACATTTTGCACCCACATCCCAATTTCACAAATCACCTCGACAAATTACAAAACATTACCAAAATGTTTTACAACATAACTGACCACTTTATGTTTCAAAAAATCATTTTAGGAACATTCTATCACCAAAAAAATACATAAGAAACCATTTCACACTTTGTGTAACTCATTAAATCATTTACAATTTTCATAAAACCAACCCAAGAGGTGCAACCGTGGTTTGCATTCAAAACCCATTTTAAAACCCTAATTCAAGACCAAAAAAATACCAATAACAATCCAAAGAAGAATTGGAAGCCCTAAAAACATTTATTAAACCACCCCCAAGTTTTATACTAATACCTCAAACAATACCACAAAAGGTACACATGAAAAACACATATTTTTACAAATCACGTTCAAGAAGTACAACATGGTTTCACACATTAAAACCATTCAAAAACCCCATTACAAAGCCCACATGACATTAAGGCATTAAAAAACGATAATTTTCAGCCCCTTTAAACACCAATAAATCACTTTCATATGTTATAAAATACACCCAAATATTTCCCCAAGAGCCACGCATGAAAAGCACCCAATTCCAAGAAAAAATGCAACTACAAAATTAAACACTTAACCAAATCCATCAAAAAATAGTTCTTGCACCACACAAAACAGATTTGAAACATACTAAATTAATAAACCAAGCAAACTAACTTATCATAAAATGGTTATACATGGAATCACCTACCTTTTATGTCGAAACACTCAAAATATGGTGCGAAACATAAACCGCACCACCGCCGCACCTCAAGGAAGTGAAATCCAACCTAAAACCATAATATTTCACCCAAAAGACAAGAAATAAAACCATAGATTTGAACCCTAACTTTTGGACATTAGGAACCTTATGGATAATGTATGAAACCCTAATCACATTGAATGTAACCCTAAGCAAATTGAAAGAAGAATGAAGAAGACCAACTTACTTTAGGGATCTTGTAGAAATCTCCTCACATACACCATTAGATAAATTTGAAAACAGTCAAAAATTTAAGGGAGGTTATAACAAGGATAAGGAGACTATGTAGGAATTTTAATGGGGAAAAATAGTAATAATTGAGAGAGTTATGATGGAAATAACTTACCTCCTCAAATCTACCTGATTTTAGAAACCCTAAAAAGTTAAACACTCAATCGCGATGAAGAAGAGCTCCAAAGAGGGTAGAGATAGGTTGGGAGCGCGACTGGGTTCAATGGGAATGTTTGAGGCTTGGAATCACCAAAAAATACTTAATATTGTATAAGTTATTAATTAATAAAATTTAATTTTTAAAAATGGAATTGGGCTTTCAGGCAGGCCTAATCCCTTAAATAAAAACCCATATACACCATGGTTATGGATTTCTAAAGGCTCCAAAATACAATGGAGGTGTTAATATGCCAGGGATACCATTTTGGAATTGGAATGGGTGAAAAATATAAAAAAAATGAAAAATATATAAAAGAAACAAAATTTATTTTTAAATCTGGAATTGGGCTCACGGTTTGGCCCAATTCACGAAAACTCACCCATTCCACCATAAAAGCTTGAGAAACCCCAAAAACAAAGCATAAATAGAAATTAAATGAAATTTAACTTTAAAATAAGTCATGTATGTGACAATTATCCCCACCATGAAAACATTACATCCCCTGAAAGCTACAGTAAGGCCAGATATGAAAACCAAACCCAACCGATAAACCAAGAGGTACTTTTTTGCAAAGCTTCGCCCCCAAGGGCCAAAACACCTCCAGTGATCAATTAAGGAATGATTAATCTCACAACCCAAACTTACACCACTTTCCTGAAATGATCAATCACATTCATAGTTTATCCCAAAATAAAACTCCTCAAACACTATCCGAACAAGACTCAAGCAATTCACCCAAACAAACAACAACTTCGAACAAGGTTACACTTACCTTACATTAACTAAACCATTGGGATCTCTCCAATACCAATGTCTACTCAAGAAATATTTTGGTATCTAGAAAGTTCTGAATGAGACTACCTACCACCAAGCCAAGACTATGGATAAATCTGAGCTATTGGTATGGGGGGACACAAATAGGCACCCCACCATAAGAGGCAACCTATATTATTTTCTGAGACATAATCAAGAAACTAAAAGAGGGAGGCCTGAACGAACTCCCTAGTACAAAGGGTATAATTCCATTTACATTTTATGAAGTAACCTACATGAGAATCATAGTGGGTCTCCCTACCATAAGAATCAACCATCTTAACCAACCACCATGGGCTGACACAGAAAGACCCAATTTTTTTAAGATTTGGGAGGGGCGCAGGGTCAGTCCGCACAATTTGGGAATTTCTGCACTAACTGTGCAGATCATTTTTTCACATGGCTTACTGAAACATGGTCACTACTAATCATACACAAACTTTTTCCTCAGCACGTCTATCCAAATTTCCAACCATTCTCTAATTAATCGATGGAAACCAAAGGGGGAGGGAATGACATTAGGTGATGACATGGGTACAAGTCCCTCAACCTATTTCCACCGAATGGGAACAACGGAAGAAAGATGATGACACTAGAGGTTTAAAATCTTACTATATTTCATAATGAGGATAAGAAACTGTACATGGGTTTAAACAACCCTGGGATTTCCCCTGACTACGAGTCAGCTTCTCTCCGAGACCTATGGCTGGAGCTCAAATGACTGAAGCATCTTCAACCTCATAGTTAGGCTTTGGAAACCCCCCTAAATGAGAATTCTTCTTTTGGTGCCACAAAAAACTATACTGAAAACCCCGATAAGATTCCCAAGACATAACACATTCTAAACTCACTTTACCCTATCTCGATATTTCATTGAAACAAGGTCTTAGAAAATGAACACACATCACACCTTATTTCTTCGAGTGAGAAACTATACAAGTAAATAACACCTATAATCAGCTTCCTCTAAAATGGAAGATTTTGAAGTTTTTCCAAGGGAGACATTCTCCCAACATAAAGAGACTCTCATAGGATTGCATGACTTTCACCTTTAAAGTAAATCGAGTGCACGAAATCACAAGGCTTCACCGAACATGACCATTGCGACTGATATAAACAATGTATGGAGTGGGACCTTATACAAAATCCCCAAACAACAGACAATTCTAGAAAGTGGCCACAATATCCTCTCATGACCAGATTTTCCACACTGGTAGTTTATTGTGAACTCCTTTGAAGAGACTATAAAGGACCGAGAGGACCTCTTAGACACCATCCTGATACTCATCCATGATAACAACCCCATACCACTTCCACCTTTAGCAAATCAGGAAACATAAGAGGCTAAGGTCTCTTTCAACCTTCCACGATCACTCTCCCACTACAAGAGGATACATAAAACCAAGAAAAAAAAGGGTGTAGACTCAATCTAAAAATCTCAAGAAAAATATTCCTTATATTTATCAAATGGAGGGTCTTTGAATGGAGAAACAATCCAGGTTTCACTTCAATTGTGCACTAAACCTTACTGGGGCATACCTTATCCAACGATTAAACCTAAGGAACCAATAAAGATGTTACATTGGTCAAGATATACCACAAACCAGATCCAAACACATGAAAGGAAACACCGTAAAAGCATCCCAAAACATTTCTTAGAAGAGACAACTAACCGGCCCTTCAACAAAAATTACCAACCAAACAGAAACCCAAAACACAATACAAACAGGAGGGGTTCTTGGACTCAAAACATCCCACAACATCAACATTAAAAAAAAACACATAATACACACCATCCCAAAAAAGTCATAAATACATAAAGTTTCTCATTTAAAATCATCTTTTTGAAAATAAACGATTCAACGGTTAGCGTATCCACCAATGGTACCCCATGGGCCTTACACATGCATGTTTCTGTTCCATAATGGGCACCCTCCTCATATCCATCCCAGAACTCATCCAGCCATGCCATTAACCATCCATCATCCCATATGACCCCATACATGTGGTCTCTCATGGAAATACCAATGGTTAAAATAAAAAAAATTCTTTCCACTTTTCAAAACCAAAACAGTCAACCAATACCTCCTTTTTCTCAAAACCTCTAACCATGAAATCAAACCCAAATTACATCTTAACAAGATTTTCATAAAGGAAAAGTCATTTAAATGAAAACTTACTATCAATTCATACACAGTAATTTCAAAACATCTCATCCCATTAAAACACCTTTCAATAGTTTAGAAAACTCTATTGGAAACACTTTTTCAAAACCAACATTGACATAGTTTCTACTTTCCAAAGAGGTACAAACACACTATTTTCCATTCAAATAAAATTCTGAAAATTCAGTTCTCTATTATAAAAAATCTAACCATTCCCTCTTTATTAGATAATAATTTCACAAAAAATTTACGCTTCTTCAAACCATGTCACTTTAAAACCAAAGATCCAAGATTTCAAAACTATAGAATACAAGACAATGCAAGAGGAAACTAGTTTCAATGGGTGACTTGGATATATGGTTGACATCCATATTCCAATAACTTCACCATCACATAGAGTGTTCTAGGTAAATATCCCCGGCTCCACATGGGTTGCTAGACCCTGTGAGCTCACCGAGACCAGTAACCCAACTCTCTTTTCATTTCTCCTAATCTTCATCAATACAAGAAATCCAAAGGACTCATATAAATCCCAACATCCCCTGGTGACTTGAATCCCATCATGAGGTGTGGTGATCGGCCACATTAATCATAACTAGAATTCCAAGTTCCAAAAATCCTAACTCCAGACTATCCTGACTGTTCCCCAAATAATGTGACCCAAAGAGAGCGGACCTCCTATGATACCATTTTGCCATGAACCGAATCTGGTGGCCATCAAAACGGGCACCAAACCCAGCCCATGACAAGTCCTGAAGGGTGTTCCTGATCCCCACGGGCTGGCACAAGTGCCCAAGTAACATAAAATGAAGTTTGGGAACGATTTACCTGAGTTTATAAACATTTAAACAACAAACAAACTCAATAAAACGAATCTGGATTTTTCATTTAAAACCATCTTTTACAAAATTCAGAACTGAATTAAATGTTTTAAAACAACTCAAAAAGACTAAAAAAGGTAAAAAATAAAAATGAAACATCCTAAGAACCCTCATGGAAAGGGGCACCGCCCTCAAGCCATCTCCACAAGACATCACCACCAAGGACCTGCTAGAAACCCGAACCACTAGAACTAAAAACTGTATCCAAACCTACAAAAACAAAACAAACAAGTCTACTTACACCCAATGGTTTAAGTAGGGTGTGAGATAATTCCGAATAGGATACCACCACTAAGATATTCCATGTGATAAACATTCAAAGACAAAAAGCTTGCAAGTTTTCATAAACAGAAAATGCTAGTTACAATTTCTAAAAGATGAAACTAAAAGAAAATTAAAACAGTTTTTTGAGTGGGATATCATTAATAATCAACACTTTTAAAAATAATGTCAACACTACTGAATTTTCCAGCCAACCATACTGTATGCCAACGGTTAGCAAAAAATAACTAATGAGCACAAGAAATAGGAAATAACCCCTAGGCACTAGCTCGTTGTGGGTCCTAGGTACCTCATATCTCGGTGAGAGTAACCATCACAATATCCGTTCTCATGCACGATCCACTAGTAGGGAACATACCCATAACCTAGTGGTCCCCAATCATCATCATAATAGTTTATTTAGAGTTTTAAGTGTCAATCTTGCTAAGTGAAACTGAGGCCAAACCCCATGGATTCACTAGCATACTAGTACACGTCCACCCACCTAGATACCCGGGTTTTCCCCTTGTGCTCAGACAAGTACAACAAGTCAATAAATATACTTGGCACCTGAAAATATCATTTTCACATCACAAGTTCACCAAAAACCCCACATGTATTCCACACAAGTCTAAAAATCCACCTTTTCATTCAAGTGAATTTTGAAATCATACTCACACCAAAAATAGCCCACAACACATTTTTCACATCTTTAAAAATTCAACAAATCCGTTAACAATTTTTTAAAATATTTCCCAAGATGATAAACATCATATAACAGCCCAATCACATGTTACATAATACCCTTTTCATAAACAAACTCCATTTTTCACATCACACTCACACAAAACAGCCTGAAAACACGTTTCGCACCCACATCCCAATTTCATAAATCACCTCGACAAATTACAAAACATTACCAAAATGTTTTAGAACATAAATGACCACTTTATGTTTCAAAAAATCATTTTAGGAACATTCTATCACCAAAACAGTACATAAGCAACCATTTCACACTTTGTGTAACTCGTTAAATCATTTACAATTTTCATAAAACCAACCCAAGAGGTGAAACCATGGTTTGCATTCAAAACCCATTTCAAAACCCTAATTAAAGACCAAAACAACACCAATAACAATCAAAAGTAGAATTGGAAGCCCTAAAAACATTTATTAAACCACCCCCAAGTTTTATACTAATACCTCAAACAATACCACAAAAGGTACACGTGAAAAACACATATTTATACAAATCACGTTCAAGAAGTACAACATGGTTTCACACATTAAAACCATTCAAAAACCCCATTACAAAGCCCACATGACATTAATGCATTAACAAACCAGAATTTTCAGCCCCTTTCAACACTAATAAATCACTTTCATATGTTATAAAATACACCCAAACATTTCCCCAAGAGCCACGCATGAAAGGCACCCAATTCCAAGAAAAAATGCAACTACAAAATTAAACACTTAAAAAAATCCATCAAAAAATAGTTTTTTCACCACACAAAATAGATTTGAAACATACTAAATTAATAAACCAATCAAACTAACTTATCATAAAATGGTTATACATGGAATCACCTACCTTTTATGTCGAAACACTCAAAACATGGTGCGAAACATAAACCGCACCACCGCCGCACCTCAAGGAAGTAAAATCCAACCTAAAACCAGAATATTTCACCCAAAAGACAAGAAATCAAACCCCAGGTTTGAACCCTAACTTATGGAAATTAGGAACCTTATGGATAATGTATGAAACCCTAATCACATTGAATGTAACCCTAAGCAAATTGAAAGAAGAACGAAGAAGACCAACTTACTTCAGGGATCTTGTAGAAATCGTCTCACATACACCAGTAGCTGAATTTGAAAACAACAAAAATTTTAAGGGAGGTTCGAACAAGGATAAGGAGACCATTTAGGAATTTTAATGGGAAGAAATAGTAATAATTGAGAGAGTTATGATGGAAAGAACTTACCTCCTCAAATCTACCTGATTTTAGAAACCCTAAGAAGTTAAGGACTCAATCGCAATTAAGAAGAGCTCCAAAGAGGGTAGAGAGAGGTTGGGAGCGCCTCTGGGTTCAATGGGCGTGTTTGAGGCTTCAAATCATAGAAAAATACTTAATATTGTATAAGTTATTAATTAATCAAATTTAATTTTTAAAACTGGAATTGGGATTTTGGGCTGGCCCAATCTTTTAAATAAAAACCCATATACACCTTGGTTATGGATTTCTAAAGGCTCCAAACTACAATTTTCGTGTTAATATGTCAGGGGAGACCATTTTGGAATTATAATGGGTGCAAAATATAAAAAAATGAAAAATTTATAAAAGAAACAAAATTTATTTTTAAATCTAGAATTGGGCTCACAGTTTGGCCCAATTCACCAAAACTCACCCATTCCACCATAAAAGCTTGAGAAACCCCAAAAACAAAGCATAAATGGAAATTAGATTAAATTTAACTTTAAAATAATTCATGTATGTGACACCTATGTAAGGGAAAGCTGATCTACGTACAGGTCAAGGGTCCTCTACATAAGGTTAAAATCAAAGGAAAGTAGAGCTCACGTAGGGGTAATACCATATCTACATAAGGGTCATATAAAGATCAGGCGATGAAGAAAAAAAAAAGAAAAAAATCATATTAAAGACACATTTAATTAACAAAAAAAAAGGGAAACCAAAAATAAAAAATATAAAAACATTAAATCACTAAAGTAACAACAAATTTGATAATTTTTTTATATTTATAAATAACTTGTTTTATATAAATAACACATTTCCACTACAAAATTTTATTTTTGATCATTTTGAACACATCCTACATCATGTTCACACATGATATATTCCCATATATTACAAACAATATGTGGATAGTTGCTTTAAATTTTCATGATAAATTGATTTCGTTTGATTATTTTTTATCATTTTAAACTTGTTTCAAACATAAAATGGAATATTGTTTCATAATTTTTTTGATCATTTAGTGTGATTCCAACATATTAAAAATGTAACCATGATCATTGTCCATACACTACTACAAACAGATCCATTATCAGCACAAAAAATGACTTTTATCAGCGTTTTTTAGCACTGATGTTATAAGTTCCTTTAAAAAGCATCACTTTTATCAATGATTTTTTAAGCACTAGTAAAGGGTGAATTTAGCATCACTATTTTTATCAGTTCTCATTTTAGTGATGAAAAAAATCCCCTTTAACTGCTCTAAAAAAAGTTATTATAAACTGGGGTTTATTAGTGCTAATAATATACTATTTCTTAAAAATTATTTTTGATCATTTGGTGTGCTTATTATATTTTACAAATGGTGTCATGATCATTGTCAATAAATTACCATAAATCAACTCTTTATGAGTGTTCAATTTTTTTTATCAGCGTTAAAAAATATCGAGGTTGTAATCATTTTTATAAGTCCATCACTTTTATCAGTGCTAATAAAACTAGGGTTTATTAGTGCTCATAATTTTTTTCAATGCTCTCACTAAACCCCACCACCTTTATCAGTGATATCATTTCCCATTTATTAGTGCTCACCCCCATTCACCCATGCCTTTATCAGTACTTGTACACTCCCTTTAATAGGGCTCCCTCACCCTGCCCCTACCCTTATCTATACCCCTCCCTACTATGCAAACTACACCCACCTAGCTAGATTTAAACCTATAACCTTGCAAGACTCCCCATTCCACTATGGTTTTTATTTTATATGATTGTATGAGTTGGAGGATCATTTTATGTTTTTATGGTATTTCATCCCAAAACTTAGAAATTTTAAAAGTTTTTCTTATGTGCGTGGTTAAGACCCACAACTAAGAAAACCATGAGAGTCCTATGAGAAACCATGTAGGGGCTTCAGGTGAGTCTGAAGGGTAGTGCACGACTTACACATTTTTAGGTAAATCATACGACAAGCGTGTGATTTGTATTTTCAATTGGATAGTTCCAATCGACATGGTTACAGTATGGTTAGGCCAGTTGTGCGGTGCCTGGGGGAAACCGCATGGGACGAGTTTTGGATAGGCAGTGCCTCCCACATTGTTGGTGCATGATTAGGAAAACTGTGCGGCCTAACCGTGTTCCCAGATTTTAAAATTTTATTTTATTTTATTTTATTAAAAAACCCTTAAAAACCATCATCCTCATCCCCAAACCTCCTCACTTGCATGACACCCCCCCCTGGGTCTCCTCTCTCCTGTGAAACCCCCAAGTTCAATTCCCTTATGCGTAATGCCACCCCCTCTATTCGACCCTCCTTCTTCCTCCATTTTCAACATTATTCTCTTGAAATATTCATGTGGTAAGATCTCCTATATTTTTTTCCCTTTCTATCATTTCTCCTACCTCTAATTTCCCCCTTTCGTGAACCCTAACTACTATTGGGTCATAACTAGGGTTTGATATGAGTTTAAAAATCTGATTTTGGGTGTTTAGGGTTCAGAGGGGCCCTTTCCTACATGTGGGAACCTTGGACTTCGAAGGAGACATGATTTAGCTCACCTGATGCCGTTTGAGGTAGGTATTTTTATGAAATTGTTTATTTTAGAATTCAAAGTGTTCTTGTGCTGTCTAAATTCAGTTTTATGAAAGTATACATATATTTGATATTCTTATGATGATTTAAAATAGTTTCATTTTGTTTTGAGCTGACATAAAGGGTATCTTTTATAAATCCCATGTTTTCATGTTTTAAATGAAATGTATTCAGGTGATACGTTTTTATAAAATGCCTAAGATGCCTTTTGAAATTGTTTTAAAGTTGTGAATTGGATTTTAATTCCGATTTTATTTTTAATGGGAGGAAACTATATTTTAAAGAGGGTTTTATTTTAAAGAGAGGTGTTGACCTCAAAATGATTTATAAAAGGGGTTCTTTATTTTATTTCAAATGTTTATTTGAAATGTGTGGGGTATTTACCAATTTTGATAAATTCCTTAATGGTTCTTTGAAAATGTATTTGATGGAAATGTTTGGACTTTGGACTTGTTTTGTCTTTTAAAGAATAAGAACCTTGTTTAATGGTGGATTTGAAATGTTTTAAAGGGTATGTGTGATTTCCATCATTTTATAAAAATATATAAAGTAGTTTTTTGATTAAATTTTAAAGATTATTGTATTTTCAATCCATGTTTTAGTGTTAAAGTTCTATTTAGAACCATATATTTAAATGATGTATGTAGAAGATACCCCTTAATTGATCCCTTTGATCAGTTTACACCCTGTTTGGGTTGTATATCATTATGTGATGCTTTTTTATCCCATTATGTGGTAATTTTTTTTATTCTATGGTGCATGATATATTTTTGGGGATATTCATTATTAGGGTGTTAGGGGTGAGGGTTAGATATTTATTATTCCTTGTGTGTTAATCTTGGATTTCATGTTCTTTTTCCTCACTTCTTTGTTGGTCATGGGAATCTGGGTGGCTAAGTGGGAGTTTAGGATTATGCTTTACTAAGGAGTCACAAACTATTAGTGTCCCCTTTATTATCAAATAGAGATAGATGGGGTGTTCCACTTGGATGAGGCTTGGTGCAGGCTAGTCGGGTGGTGGTGATAGGATGCAACATAGGCCTGTAGGTTGGACCATTAAGAAAAATCTTGGATGGTCTCACATTAGAACCTATGGTAGATCCCATGCCACAGTAGATTTCTTGATTGATTATTTATATAGGGTATTTTGATCTAGTACTTGTTTGTATCATTTCCCCTATATTCATTGTCATGTCACCATTTCTTGTGTATGTTTGTTTTATGCATTGTGATATATAGTGCCTACTTTTTTATGCATGAACCATGTGTGTTGGATTGATTCCTTTGGAAAAAAGGTTTTTTCAAAGATATTTAGAAGAACTTGTTTTGAATTTAAAGACTATAGTGTGGGTTTTTAAAGTGTATTTAAAAATTATTGTTTTGTTTTAAAGACATATTCAGAAAGTTAAAGGTTTATAAAGTGACTATTTTCATTTAAATAAGAAAAATGAGTTTTTTAGAGAAATGTTAATAGGTGGGTGGTTTTAAAATAACTTATTCCGATGGAAATGTTTTCAAAGAATTTGTTTTCAATTTGTAAAAACAAAGTGAACTATTTTGAAAAGTGATTATGGTGTTTTTTGGTTTTACATAATCCATATTAGTAAAATCCTACTTTTTAGTTTACTTTCAAACTAGAATTTATGAATTTCATTATGAAATTAATTGCATATATTCAGCGGGAAGTGGTGGCCTACTGGGTGATTATATGCTCATGCATATTATTATCTCAGTTTTAGGTTCCTAGTTCTTCTCCATCAGCTCGCTCTTGAGAGTGTTGATTTATTGAGGTTAGTTTTTTATTTTATTACATTTAGCCAGTGTGCCTATTACCTTTTTTGGTAGGACCCGCCTTTACTTTTCATAGAATGTTCAGAAATTTGACCTTTATATAATTTTCCTTGTCCAAGTAGGCTTTTATTTCTTTCTATGGATGGAGGGTTACTATATTTTTTAGTGGGTGAAGCAGAGCCATTGGAGGTGGGTGTCTTTACCTTGTAGGTATTTGGTGCTCCCTTTTGTTTCATTATTTTTCTAGTTTTTATATTAGGTTTCTATCTTATATATTTTTCTGTGGTGTATATGCCCAATGTACGGATGGGTCATGTCATATTTTTATTATATTCATACTACTATATTTTACTTTGGTCACCAGGAAAAGCTGTTCCCAAGTGTGCTCCTGTGATTCATAAGAACTAGTTACTAGCCCATAGTGATCGGAAATTCCCTTTGGGCCAGTGGCGGGCTGGTTTGGGCATCCGTTGGAGGGATAACCAAAGTTGGTTTATTACAAGTGGTATCAAAGTTTTGATTTATTATTCTTCATATGAACATAATTATTTGGAACACCATTTTTTTATTTGGGGTATCACAGTAAGTTAGAGTTATAATTTTTCATCAGAACTCGAGAGGTAGGTGTAGGGAGAGTCTAGTTAGCTATTCTCTGGCTTGATCCTCGAGTTTCCATGGGAAGTGGGTTTGAATTTTGAATTCTCATTTCATTGTATTAACTATTTATCATGCGTTAATCCTTATTGAAATAGTTGAGTTTCCTTGGGGTCATATTGGACTTTGGGATGTTGGAGAAGAAGGAAGTCAAGATGTGAAGTTGGCTCATAAGACTCGAAAAACAATGTGACAACCAAACTCTTGATTCTAAAAACTCTCTAGGAACTGTTGCGTGATTGGAATGTGGACGTCTACCATATAGCCAAGTCAAGAACTATTATGTATCTTGGTTATTTTGTTACTTAGACCACTTGACTCTTGGATTGCACTGGGTATTTGGGTAGCGGGATAGGGGTCATGGTTGGACATGTGATATGTTGGTTTTTTCGGATGGTGTTTTGGTTTAGGCTTGTGTTATTCATATGTTTATTCTTTGTGCATGTGATGTTAAATTCAGTTTGTGTGGGTGAAAAATGGATTTTACAAGAAAAATTTCTTTGGTTTTAAATAAAGGCCTTAGGGATTATTTATAAAATAAGGTTGGTTTCATAAAATGTTTTGAAGTAGTTGATTTTATTTAAAACATGGAAAATGTTTTATGTGTGATTTATTTTTCTAACCAAGTGCATAAAATGTTTTTAAAATATATTTCCTATTATAAGTAAAACCAATGACCTCTAAATTTATTTTGACGGCATGTTGGGATTTTACCCTTGGTGGGTGTGGTTTAAAAAGGTCAGTGATTTGAAAAATGTTTTAAATAGGAAAATTTGTGCTTTATTTTGAAAAGAATAATGGTATTTTGGTTTTAAAGAATTTGGTTTTTGTTTTGAAATAAATTTTGGAAATGTTTTAAAATTAATCAAGTCGGATTAGGGATTGGTTTTTGAATTGTGAAATGGTTCCTTTTTGGTTTTGGATAAAAGAATGACCAATTTTAATAGTTCCTTGGTTTTCAAAATGGTATTCTAGTAAAACATTTCTTGTTTTATTAAGGAATGTGTTTTTTCTATCTCTCATGTGTTTTGGGAAATTTTGATGTGTTTTAGGGACATTACCATGTGAGTGTCTATGTCCCATGTTTGTTATTGTGAGACTCCTGGAAAGGTCTAGTGTAAAGTAGGGTATTCATCTAAGGGGTTATTCCTCTCTCTATTGACACTTTATAAGATCTGAATAGAGTGGAATGTGTGGTTTCCTTCTTAAAGTGTCGTGTTTCTCTAGTGGTTCCTTTGGAGATTATTGTGTCTAGTGGTTTAGACCCCTGAATTTTGGTTGATAGTTAGATCAGTGATGATCATTTTTCTTTGGAACCTCTCATATAAGCTTTAGTTTGAGATGTTTGTTTATTTTGGATTCTGAACATTTGAGGTTGATGGATAAGTGACCATCATTCATAGTAACCTTTAGGTGCTTGGTTGCATATCTTTTGGTTTACAAACCATCTTGGGATTTATACTCGGTGATTGTAGAGCAATTTTATCTAGAGGAATCCTTGGGTTAGTGTTTTATAGGGTTCTTACTTGGTTTCCCATTATGGGCTATGTTACTTTTGGGAATTTCTTTGTTCCTCATTATTTTATGATTTTTGTTTCCCTCGTGTGGTGTAGACCATGGGTTGGATTGTGATTGATTCTTTAGACATGGGTAGGACTAAGGGGGAATGCTTGGATACTTGGGGTGTAGTTTTGTTTTTGGTTATTCTATGTATGCCACCAGAATGTGTTTCCCATCAGATTTACCATGGGATGGTGTTTCAGGGAGTTGGATCTAAACACCCTCGTATCCTAGTTACAACCCTTAGGTTAGAGCCTCATCATTTTTTATCAAGGCATGTTTATTTTTGAGATCCTTATTTGGGTTCCTTGGATTGGTTTTCTTTGGCCGAGGAACTCTATGAATTCCCTTTATAGATTCTAAGAATGTGATTGTCTGGTGACATTCTCTTATTCATAGTTTGAGGTTGTCAATTGTTCCACCATTTATGATTAATTCTAAATGGTTGGGAGATCGATTCTCAGTCTTCATTTCTTTAAAGATATTCCTCATTTAGTTGTTGTTTGAGTCTGTTTGAGGAATCTTGGTTACTAGAGTTTTTTTGTTTTTATTGGGAGTTTCCTTATAATTACTTTCCTCATTTGACCTCTATTTAAACTTAAGAATTTCTAGTGGAAGAAAGTGGTATGGTGGGGAGTTTGTGACACCCCTTGTGTCACTATGGTTTTTATTTTATATTATTTTCTTAGTTTTAGGATCATTTTAAGTTTCCATGGGATTTCAGCCCGAAACAAGGAAACTTTAAAATTTTTCCTTATGATCATGGTTAGGGTGCATGACTAAGAAAATAATGCGATTCATAGGAAAAAACATGGGGGCTTCAGGTGAGTTTGGGGAGTAGCTCACGACTTGCACATGGTTAGGTAAAACCTGAAAAAAGCACGCGATTTATCTCTACAATTGGACAGTGCCAACTGGCATGGTTGGAGCATGGTTAGTACAACTATGTATCACCTAGGGGAAATTGTGTATGGTAGATTTTGTCTAAGTAGTTCCTATCACATGGTTAGTGAATGGTTAGGAAAATTGTGCGGCCTAACTATGCATTTTTACTAGATTTAAATTTTTTGTTTATTCTTTTATTTTATTTTTTTACAAACCCATTAAAATAAAATACCCTCATCCTCACCCCTTATCAATTATGGGACAAAAAACTCCCCTATGGGCCTCCTCGCTCACAAAACACCCACATGACCAAACCCCTCGTACGTGATGCCTCCCCCTCCAGTTCACCTTCCTACTTCCTCTATTTTTGATGTTCCTCTCTTGTGATATTCAAGCTGTAAGCTCCCCCCTCTTATGATTCCATCATCTCTTTTATTCTCCCTATGACCCCCTCCATGAACCCTAATCACTTTCAGGTCACAAATGGGGTTTTTTATGAGTTTAAAATTATTATTTTGGGTGTTTAGGGTTCAAAGGGGCCTATTCTTGCATGTGGGAGCCTTCTCCTTTGAAGGAGACATGTTTCGGTGTGCCCAATAATGTTTGAGATAGATGTTTCTATGAGATTGTTTCATTTTGGAATTCAAAGTGTTCTTATTCTTTCTAAATTACCTTTTTTATGAAAGTATGAATATATGTGATATTCTTACGATGATATAAAATCATTTCATTTTGTTTTGAGCTTAGCATAATGGGATTATTTTATAAATTCCATGTTTTCATGTTTGAAATAGAATTTCTTCAAGTGATAATATTTTATTAAATGCCTAATAGGCATTTTTAAATTGGTTTAGAGTTCTGTATTTTATTCTAATCTATCTTTGGTTTTCAATGGGTGGAAACTATATTGTAAGAGGGTTTGATTTTAAAGAGAGGTATTGACCTCAAAATGATTTATAAAAGGGGTTCTTTATTGTATTTAAAATGTTGATTTGAAATTCACATAGGATTTAAAAATTGTGACAAATTCCTTAATATCTCTTTGAAAATTAATTTTATGGAAATGGTTGGCCTTTGGACTTATTTTGGATTTAAAAGAATAATACCCTTGTTTAAGGGTGGATTTAAAATTTTTCTGTAGGGTGTGTGTGATTTCCATTATTTTATAGAACTATTTAAAGTGGTGTTTGATGAAATGTGAAAGATACATGTCTTTATGAGCCATGTTTTAGTGTTAAAGGCCCATTTAGAACTTTGGATTTAAATGGTGGATGTGGAAGACACCCCTTGATTGTCCCTTTGATTTATTTACACCTTGTGTGGGTTGTATATCATTATGTGTGCTTGTTTATCCCCTTGTGTGGGTTTTTTTTGTTTATGCCATGGTGAAGGAGTTATTTTTGTAATATAAAAATATTTTAAAAGAACAACTATGTCTAATAGCATAAAAAATATGCAACACCAAGAATAATCAAACCGTGAAATATTATTATTTAAATATAATAGTTATAACATAACTGTTAAATCGATGGGTATGAATAAGATTAAATAATTTTTTAAATATATAGATATATAAAGGTTATAAAAAATAAAAATTTACTGATTAATTCTTAGAAAATAAGAACTTAATTTTTAGTAAATCCATTTTATTCTTCAAAGATATATTCTCTTCTAAAATGGATTTTATTAGTTTTTGTGATAAAATGATATAATTAATTTTTGAAACTTTTAGAAATTTTATTTGATAAAATAAATATCATTTTTTAAATTATCATATGAAAACTATTCTATGGTTAAATTTTGAAAATTTTCTAAAAAATTAAATTTTTAGTGAATAGTGAAAAATACTGATTTAATTGAAAACTGTATTTTCTTTTAAAGTATTTGCAAAGTAAAATTCTATTTTGGATTAGTTTTAAAATTTAATTTTTTCCTTATTATTTAAAATAACCCAATTAATGTTTTTAAATTATTTTTATAGTTGAATTTAGTATAAAAACAATTTATATTAAAAGAGGGCATTTTTTTGAAAAACTGTTTTCCGTCGCATTTTTTTGGTTTAATTTTAAATTAAATCCTAAATCTTATATATTTTTATTATTAAAAATTTAATTACATATTTGCAATTATGGGCCCAAAATTTTAAAATAGGACCATTTTATTTTTTGAAAATATGAATAAAAACTATAGTAAATTTAATTACCACAATAAATGGTAAATCAAGTAAATATGAGTTAAAAATAATACGACAAGGACTTGAAAATGACCATAACTGTAACACCTTGAAATTCTAAAGTAATTTTTTTTATTTTATAGCATGCATTATATGCATCACCAAGCACGTAAGAGAATATAATATCCTGAGACTACTATATATTTACTATTTTAAATAAATTAAATACATGATATAACTTGTAATAAACGCAACACAGAGTTAGCTTGTGCTACACGCAAGTGAGACCTTCCTCAATATATTGTGTTACACGTAAGAGTGACCTTACTAGATAAATTGTGTTACATGCAAGAGCGATCTTCCTTGATAGCTTGCGTTATATGCAAGACAAAGTTTCACCAAACAATGTTATATTATTAAAATATTATTATTTAATATAATAAGATATAAACTAGCCGTTATGAATAATATTAACTAACTTATGAAAATTATGGTTTATAAAAATATGGAATTAATTGATTGCTTACAAATTAATTATAAAAGAATATAAGAATAAATTGAATATAAAGTGAATATTTTTATAAAAAACTATTTTTATGCTAAAAAAATTGTTTTACACTAATAGATTAAATGAATTATAATTAGAAGGTGATATTAATGTAATATATATATATATATATTTTATATTCAATCAAATATTTTTTATATTCATCCATTAGGTTTGATAGGCATAAGACAAGAACAAACTCTATTTTACACATAAAAACTTATATTTTTATAATGGCAATTTTACAGCCTTTTAATGGCGAACCCATTTTAAATATGAATTTTGACACTTTAATTAATTTAATATCTGAAAATAAACTTCATAATTATAATATAAACATAATAATTAGGTTAGGTTTAATTTTTGATATTTTTTTGGAAACATATCATTTTTAACGAATAGTTAAAAATAAAGAATTTTAGTTCAAAAATGATTTTTCATCTAATTTATTTATAAGGTTAAATTATACTTTTAATTGGTTTTAAAGTTTAATTAGATAATATTTTTATCAATTAATATAATTTATGTAATTGGAATCAATTTCACTTTGAATTTGATTATAAAAACCTATAAAATTTTCAAACATTTTTACTTTAAAAACCCACATTGTTGTCCCTCCTACGAGATGAATTTTAAATTAATTTCTAAACATTTTGTGAATAGAATTTGGAAAAATAGATTAAATATTTTTAATCACAATAATTTATAATTTATAATAATACCAATTTTTTTTTACCAAAAATATTAGAGAAAGTGATTAAAATTAATTATATCAATTAGGGTAAAATTAAGCTTAACTAAGGACTAAACCGAAACCAGAAGGCCAAAAACGACCTATAAAATTGTATAAGAGAAATTTTATTTCCATATTTAGACCCTATACTAGATTTTATCAAAATATTCCCATTATTGGATCTACTTTCAACATGGAAAACGTGCATGGAATTCCTTTGTCAAAATATTACAAGAGTGCAACTCCTCCTCCACTATAAAAGGACCTCCCCTCCTCCCACTTACTCACTCCTATAAAGTCACTTTGGCTCAACCAATATCTTCAAAAATATATCCTAAAAATCCCTAAACTCATCCTAAAAGCCTCCTTTTTTTATAAATCAACGCAAGGAATCCTTTAGTGCAAACCAAAAGGAGTTACCTGATTAAGATGTAACAAAATTTCTTAAGCTTTTTAGTTTTATTTTCATTCTCCAACCCTAAACTCTTATTATTATATGATTGTACAAAAAACCATTATCCTCAATATAATATTATGTTTATATGATATGGGTTCTACCTATACTTACACACACTTCTATCTAATAGGAAATGAACATACTGTTTCTATGTATGGTGAACTATTGCCTCATGAAACGATGATTGTTCATTTTTCCTTTACCACCTCTCATGGTATCCATTATGATAGACACTATATTTATATATGATATATATGATATTTATTATTTATTTTTACTTCTTTAATACTTTTATAACACATAACTTTAATCATTTCTATTTTATGTTAATACGATAACATCATTTGAGGAAGTGTGGACTACCGCCCGCTCAACGCGATGTGACTCATTCACACGATACATGGAACATATAAATGATGGTTTCAATTAAAAAAATGCGACATAAAAAACCTATATATGATATTAATGACATAATTAACTTTTTGGAAATATACTATATATATATATATATATATCATTTTCATTATTATCCTTTCACACGCTTAAAAAGTGATAATGTTATTCGTGGATGTGTGGACTACCGCCTCCTTGACATGATGTGATTACTTTTCATCACAATAATTATATATATAAGTATATATGACTAAATAATATGGTATTTATGATATTATTATCATTCTTTAAAGATATGGTGTTACTTACCTTCTTTTTATAATGATCATTGGAAAATAAGAACGTTACTCATGCGTACGTATGACCTACCATCTCCATGATTGTAACACTGATTAATTTTTCATAACCATATTTAATTTTTGGATTTAAAAGTATAATTGATGTATAAATATGATAATTATTCCATGATTATTTTTTTGGAGATATTATATAATAACCTCATTGACCATAGTTGACCTACAAAAGTTGTTTTTGACACATAAAACGAATTTGGTCAAAACACATGATGTAAACCGAATTGTTTAAGTAGTTGTATACAACATAGTAACAAGTGAAATAAAAGTAATTATTAAAAAGGTTCTAAATAAAGTAGAAAATTAACATAAGTTTATTATATAATAGGTTAAAGGATTTTCACTTGAAAGGAAACTCAAGGGAATGAATTCT
Source organism: Viscum album (assembly GCA_963277665.1). NCBI lineage: Eukaryota > Viridiplantae > Streptophyta > Magnoliopsida > Santalales > Viscaceae > Viscum > Viscum album. The sequence continues at coordinate 55,116,466 of OY728128.1, read as the reverse complement.
CATCTCACTTTTTACACCCGTAAGATAAATCTCATGTTCAACACTTACATATTTTTTGTGGTGTATCTAATAATTTTTTTATATATTATATCATGAATTATTTTATCATCATGTTATTTAAGGATTTTATTTAATATTATTACTTTATTAGGTTTATGATTTAAAATGTTTCAAAGTGGTACGAGACACTTTAGAATGTTTAAAGATTATTTTCCTCAATAGTAACTTTAATGATATTTCAATGGTATTTACATTTAAGGGAATTATTTTACTATTTTTTAATAAAACCTTTAATTTGTCTCTAATATAGCAATTCATGACCTTTTTCAAGTATTAGTACCATTTTACCACTCTTTGGTACTCAAAGTGTTTTAAAGATGTTTTTAAGAAAACCCGACTTCATTTATCTCTTTAGTAAGACAACCTATTTTCTTCTAAAAATCATGTTTTATTAAAATGTTTTCAAAAATATTTTTAAAATAATTTCATAAATACATTTTACCCTTTTTTTCTTTTACCAATGTTTTCAAAGGAATATTCTTGTCTCTTTCTGAACAAGTAATTTTTCCAACCCTTTTTAAATTTTAAAAGGAATGTTTCTTTTTACCTTATATGATATATATGGATTTATCCAATGTCATTTCTCTAAAGTTTCCCTAGAAAGTTTAAAAGGTTTATTTTTAATAAAAATATTTTTAAAAAGTTATTTTAAAAACAAAAATATTTTCAAATGGGTTTTCAAAATAAATGGATATCTTCCTCAATAATGTTTTAAAAGATATTTTTATAATATTTCCATTCATCAATGACAACAAACCTTTATTTTACTCCACTTGGGGTATATTTTATTAACACCATCCTTAATGTTACTATGTATGGTTTATAACTAAGTTGGCCAAGGATAGTATTCACATTCACTTCCTTGATTTCTTTTGTCCCCTTGAAATATTCAATCTCCTATAATAATTGAATTTTCCCTAATTATCCATATCATTTATCATGGATATTTCTATTTCCTAAAGCATATACCATTATACATATGGTGTATACTTTGAAAGTTATTTGATTATTTGGGGAAATATTGATAATTCTGTATTCTTTATTCAATATGGTTATTTTATAAGGCACATTGTTAAATCTATTATTCAATATATGAGGAATAATTTAGACTAGTACGACACACGTGGGACCCGGTTATAGATAGACCCTCGATAAATCAGTAGTCTCATGAGATGAGATATTTTTCTAGAGACCTTAGATAGTGTTTTACCTGATATTTTGTAAACCGTCTTGTGAAAGGTCTTAATGGTAAAGGTACCATGTACCTATGAAAAATGGCATCCAATAATCAAGAATTTACCTTATATTAGTTTCAGTTATTATTCATCCATGATATTTTGCGTTGAAATATCTATGGACACATATCATTTTTAGTTATTTAGATGGAATGTGTTTCAGTTTCTTACCTTTCCATATTTATTTTTCCTTATCTAGTTATTTGGTTGGCATGTGTTTCTAGTTATTACCTTTCCATATTGTTTTTGCACTTCCTTACTAGTTTATTATTTATATGGCATGTGAGTTCAGTTATCTACCATTTCATAATTATTATTCTCATTAATTCATCATTTCTTTCGCTATATTTTACCCTTACTGAGCATTTAAGCGCTCCCTTATTATGTTTCTTTCCATATGAATCCAAAAATCATACTATGGAATATATGTAGGGATTTAATAGATGGATTAGAGTTATCCTTGAAGTTATTTATTTGGAAATAAGTAAAACAATTATGTTGTAATTAGTGTAGTCATTTGTAATAAAAGAATTATTTATGTAGTTGGTTTACCAAGGCTACTAAACTCTTCAGTCCTTCGAGATTTGATTATTTGAAATCTTGCCAATGTAATTGACAGCAGACATCATCTCTGAGCTATCTGTGATCGGGTATCTACAGTTGGTATCAGAGGAGGTTTAGTAGAAACCTTGAGAACTAGATTTAGGAAAACATAGGTTATAGAACATATACCTAAGGTATATTTTGAGGATAAGTATAGAAGAAAACTATAGAATTTTGGTAAATTATATATTATATGGGTCTTCCTAGCAATAAATCCCTGTCTGGATACTATAAGCGGACATGGTTCAGAAACAAATGTACCTATAAGTAATAACCCTGATAAGATGTTCCGAGCCTAACTTGGGGTAACCTAGAACATGCCAACATGCCTTACTATGCACCTGGTTTGACACTCTCGAGGGATTTTCTTTGGATAATATACTTTTTTTTATAAACCATCATGAATGATTTGAATAGATAATGAAAACGAATATCCTAGGTTAAGCCTAAGGTGTTTTAGATTAAAGATAAGGTTTCATGATTTATAAGTTCTATAAATAATATTATGGATAAAACCTAGACCAAGAAAGGATCTACGTGGAAATAAATGGATAAAGTATTTATGTATTAGGGTTGTATTGAAAACTTTAGTTAAAAAGATATTTAGTGATTAACATTATTTTAAGGATGTATATTAGATTTATTTTGAAAATTATATTAATTTGGATTTAGAAAAGGAAAACTTATAAGCTAGGTGAAAACCAATCAAATCCGGAAATGTCACAAGTCTTGAACCCATGACCGAAGGATGATAAGGGTTTCATGCCAACTATGAACCTTCACAATGTCTTGGTTAAATTTTCATTGTTTTTAGTTAAAAAATTTGATGAATAAATGCTAATGATAAACCAGTAGTATAAATTTTTAGGATTAGATATTAATCTATGAACCATATTGGTTTTGGAAGATTGTTAAAGACAAATAGTTAAACTTGTCACTCTTTTATTGGCCTTATGATCCTTTAAAAGTTTCTTTTAGTTTTTTAGGCATAAAAAAAATCGTTATTGGTAATTAATTTTTGGGAGTAAAGGGATGAATTAGAATTTTATCGAAGCACTTCCAAAAGTTAGGATTGTTCAAATGAAATTGAAACCAACCAAGTAAGAATATTTACTTATATTCTTAGTTAGTAAAATAATTACCCAACATTAGAAAAATGACTTCAAAATAAAATGTTTTTCTAATACCTTAATTTTTTTTGAACCAATGGACTTCTAAATCCTCAAAGATTTATGGATTTTAGGCCCTCAACTTTCCATTGATCATTCACTTGTCTGTGATTGATGACCTTATTCACTCCCTATAAATATTTATGCCTTTCCTCTAGGTACTTATCTATACTTTCCACTAATGTTCTTCAACTTAGAGACCTAGTTACATGGTAGTCCATTGGAACATTGTACTTATCATTCTCTCTTATGTAGAGGATTTTTTACAAACCCTTCTCACGATGAGGTATTTTCAAAAAATATATCACCAAGATTGAGTTTAAATTGCAAGGATGAAATTTAATTAATGTGGTGATAATGTAACACCCCAAAATTCTAAATTACAAATTTAGATTCGATAGCATGTATGACACACATCACTAAGTGTGTAAGAGAATATAATATCCCAATACTCTACTATATATTTACTATTTTAAATAAATTAAATACATGATATAGCTTTTAATGAATGAAACACCGAGATAGATTGTGCTACATGCAAGAGAGACCTTCCTTGATTTCTTGTGTTACACGCAAGAGCAACATTCCTCGATAGCTTGTGTTACATGCAAGAGTGAACTTCCTCGATAGCTTGCGTTATACACATGATCGAGTTTCACTAAATAATGATATATTATTAAAATATTATTATTTAATATAATAGGATATAAACTAGCCATTATGAATAGTATTAACTAACTTATGAGAATTATGATTTATACAAATATGTAATGAATTAATTAGTTACAAATCAATTAGAAATGAATATAAGAAGTAATTGAATATAAAGTGAATATTTTTACAAAAAAATATTTTTATGCTAAAAAAATTGTTTTACGCTAATAGATTAAATGAATTAAAATTAGTGGTTAATATTTATGTAATATATTGATATACCTATAAATTCTACAAATTTTCCACATATTTTTATTTGATTTTTAATGATTTAATTAATTAATTTTACACATTTTTCTAATTAAGTGAACTTTTTTAATTTAATGACTAAATTCATTAATTAATCAATTTTCATAATTAATTTTGTATTAAAAAATTATTAATTTAATCTTTATTTATTTTTCTTTTTATTTCTTAAGTATTGTTTTGAAATGTTAATTTTATTTTTAATAATTAGTCAATTAACCAACCCATCTTAATTAATTTAAACTTTAATTTAACATTTAGTCTTTTAATTATGTTCTCTTAAAATAAATTTACTTTAATATTTAATTTTTATTCATTAATTAATCTATATATTTAAAAAGTTTAATTTTATGATCCAATTTATAATTTTTATTTGATTTATTATGTTCAATTTCATTAATTAGTTTATAATTCAATTTAAGTTTTTAATTTAGTTTTCTGTTTTAAATTAATTATATAATCATTTAATTATTAGTTTAAGTTTCATTAATTGGATTAGGTTTATATTCTTATTTTTCTTAATTATTAATTGTTAAATATATATATAAATATTTTTTTGTTTGCAGCAAACTTTTTGAGTCACCATTGTAGTTTGAAAATGATTCACCAACACCCATGACCAACCGACACCACCACCTATTGACACCACCTCCTACTGACACCTCCCATATTCCATTGGTGACTTGAGTCATTGACATGCAACACACCGACAACCCATCCATCATTAGTCTCACTGACACTTCTACCCCTACAACTGTTGCACTGTTCTTTTCTATCAGTGACTCAATGAGTCACCAACACTACTACTAACACTATCCCTCTCTTCTACCATTAGTAGCTCATGAATTAATGAAAACACCTTCTTCCCAATCTACCGATGCCCTCACCCCTTAGTCACCGATCCATCGAGTCACCGACCCCTACCTCTATACCGCGAACTTCTCCATGAATCACCATTGCAACAAGAGACTGACACCGACACTAGCCAGCCTCCCCTTCTATCTCACCGAATGAACTTTCACCATGTATCACCAACCATCCTCTTCCCAAGTTACTGAAAAACCTTCCCCCTTGTATGACTCACCAATACCATTGGCTTCACAGAGCCACTAGTCACCGTTCAACCCACAACCATCCACCATCATCGCCATATCCAGAGAACCCATTTATGACCAATATCAAACCATACACACCCAAACTAGATTCAACATCAACACACAATCAATTTGTTAAATCTCCAGATTCAAAATTATAAGAGAAATAAAAATCAAAATAAAACGCTTGCTGAAAGCTGGATTTTGAACCACTCCGTCACTAGATTTAAACCCCAACCACTACTTGAAGATAAGATCTGAAAACCCTAGTTGCTAGTTGTGGAGGAGGAGGGATATCAGAACTTGCCATTGAAAACTAAGTAGACGAACCTGAAGGAGGAGAATTGGAGAAGCTGTGCGCCGTACTACCGTTGTGGAGGAAGGATCGCCAGTGCCAGACCGAGGAAGAGCCGCTGTGGCTTCCAAAAGAAGCTAAACCCCCAGGTTGCGCGGTGAAGAAGACAAAGGGGGGGGGGGAATTAATTAAAAAATGCTAATAAATTAAATAAATAAAAATATAAACAAAATTAAAATTAAAATTAAATATATAATAGTAATAAAATAAAATATAAAATAAATTAATCAGACAAAATATATAAAACTAAAATTTTAATAATAATAAAATATTAATAAAATAAATGAATAAAATTAATTTAAATATTAATATTAATACTATTCTTAAATTAATATAATTATAATAATTATATTAATAAACATTAATAATAATATTTAATAAAAATAAATAAATAAACAAATTAATGAAATAATAAATTTTAATAATCTTAAGATAATATTATATAACATTATTAAAATATTAACTTTAATAATATTAAGTAAATAATTTTATAATTAATAAAATTTGTATAAAAATAAAATAAATAAAATAATCAATTAAAATATTAATTAATTAATTAATAATAAACCATTTTTAAATAGTAATATAAAATTAATTTAAAAATAATAATAATAATTAAGTATTGAAATAAATAGTTTTTAAATATTTTTATTGCATTTATAATAGCTTCCTTTTTACAGATACATCCCAAAGATAGATTTATGTCCGGATTTGTCATTTTCAGTTGAGCAGAGTTAGTTATAAGGGTTAAGATAACATGAAAATCCTATCACAAAAAAATTCTTGTGTGTAGTGTGAAAGAAATGGACTTACCTAAGTCGGTGGGGATTGATGGTGACTTGCAGCAGATGACAGATTATTTAAAATTCAGCAAAAGTATGAGGGACCTGATCATTATTCATACACTGGAAAACACTAGAAAGTGTTGAGGAGTATTTCTTGGAGACTTGAGGACCAGGAGAGTAGCACAATAGTAGTTTATAGGGGAGATCTCTTATCTCCTTTTATTATTTTTCTTTGTGAGGCTTGTGTTTTCTATAATTACATATTTATATGATTTTAGGAAAAAGTTTTGAGTTTGGGGGAAATTATTTTTCAATTTGTTATCTCTAATTTCCTTTTTTACTCATTATTTTCAATGATTTTAGAATCGATCAGCGAGATAAATTATAAAACCATTCAATTGATTTGTGCCCCTTGTACTTAATTTCAAACTCCTCGATCAATCGACGAGTTTGATCGTGAATTCATTTTTTTTAAAATCTTATATTTCAAAACTTAACTTAAAAAAAACAGTGAGTTTTTTCTGTTGTTATTTTCAATTTTACCTTGCTGTTGAATCTTTCTTGGAGTGGTGAACTCTAACATAGATCAATCAGTGTGATTTACCTCCTAGCGAGGGAGATAAATCATTCAACTTCAGTGTTTATGTCTTCATTATTTCTTATGGAAAGGAACCCTTTAGACCAATAGGATAGAATTACCCCAGACAGTTTTCTCTTATTTTTCATTACTTAAAATTCCCATGTCTCTGCTTCTCACTTCTTGATCATAGTCTATTTATATATTATATTTTAATAAAAATAAAAAATAAGCCTTTTATATTTACTTATTTAAATAAAACATTAAAAAATATAAAGGAGTAAAACTAAAAGTAATGTTTTCCCACTTTTGTAAATAATGGGGTTGTTTTGAAATACTTGGTAACTCAAACACCACTTAATCCTTCCCTTGGGTTCGACCCTACAAACCTCTATATAGTAGTAAGTAGAAGTTATTAAATTTTAAATTTTGACTCAATTTCAATGATGATTGGGTCAAGTTTTTGGTGCTGTTTATGGGGAAGGCTTTGAGTGACCATCTTTTTCTAAAAAAAATTCAATTAAAAAAAATTCACATAAAAAAAACCAAAAAAATTGAAAATTTACAACCGTTAAAAAAAATTCTATTCTGTCAAATTCTTCTTGTTTCTGTGTTGTTAGTTTTTCTATTACTTTCATTTTAATTCTCTTATACTATTGCTTGTTAGTCACTATTGTCTATGATGAAGTTCAATTTGTTTTGTCCACTGTATGAGCACAAGGTCTTCCACTATTAGATTAGAGCCCTTGAACCCTAAACTTGATAAACACTTAACTACTCCTAAGAAGAAGAATAATTCTGAAATAGAAAATCTATGTGACTGAGTTCTTGCTAACAAATTCCAAAACCATCAACTAGAACTATTATAATAAGTATAGAGTCCTAGTATGGGGGTGTTCCAACTCCCTAAAGTGTCAAGAAACCCATCTTCAATTAGGTTATCTCCTAGAGACAGAAAATATGAACTCAAATAGTCCCACGTTTCCCTACTGCCTGCTTTCAATGGGCTCTCTAATGAGGACACTCTAGCCTTCATTAGAGGCTTCTATAATACTATGCATCAATTACCACTATTAGGACTCACTAAAAATGAGATGAAAACGCGAGTGCTTCCCTTTTTCCTTAAAGGGAATGCTAGGAATTGGTTCTTGAGTCTAGATGAGAACATATTTGAAAACTGAGATCTGGTGTATAACTCATTCATAATGAAATTTTATCCCTAAAGACTTAAAGGAGAATTAATAACTAAAATAAAAAGTTTTTATCAAGAGGATAAAAAAGATTTTCATGAGTCTTGGGATAGATTTAGGGACCTTTTTAGGTAGTGTCCCCATCATCAACTCCCATCCAACCTTCTCATGGACACCTTCTATGAAGGGCTTACCTCTGGTCAAAATCTTATTGATCTAGCTACTGGGGGTAACTACAATGATAAAACTAATGAAGTATTAAGAAAAAAATTTCAACAAACTTGCTTTAAATTCCCAACATAAAAATTCAAGAAGGAAGAGAGTGAATAGATATCCAAACATTGGTTCAAGAAATAACAATCAAACTTAACTTGCTAAAATCACTAATCAACTTCGGTCATTAATGAACCAAAATAGAAAACAACCTATGAATTAATTATGTTGTCAAAACTCTAACCAATCTCTTAGGGAACAATGTTCCCAGTGTGGAATGTTTGGGTATACTGAATTTTTTCCCAAACATTGACACGCCTTCCCAAAAACAAGAGAACTCAAATTTTTTTAATTATGGTCTTAGGATTCCTGTAAGGGATGGCCCATTTTCAAACAATTATAACCAAGCCTATAGGAACTATCCAAATCTCTCATGGAAAGAACAAGGAATGATAAAGCAACCCACTTCCCCTGCTTACCAAAACCAACCTAGAAAAAATTTTCAAAACCAACAGAGGGGAGAATTATCTAATTCACAAGGGAACCATGAGGGTCAAGTGTCTTCAAAATTGGATCAAATATTAAATAGAATTGACTCTCAAGATGAAGAATTCATGAATCAATTGAATAAAAAACAATCCCAATATCAATATGATAAAATTCAAAATGATAATAGAATGAAAAATATGGAAACTCAACTGGGACAAATAACTATAGACTTTACTTCAAGGGATAAAGGAAGGATACATAGAACAACTGAATTAAACCCTAGGGAGAATGTCATGGATGTTGTCACTAGAAGTGGGATAAACAATCAAACTAAAACTGAAAAAAGACTCTGAAAATTCCCAAACTATAAAATTCAATGAATATAGAAATAAAAATATATTGTGAACACAATCTAGAAATTATGGAAAAGCTAATAGAAATGAGTAAAATCTAAATTGGTTACCTAAAATTCAAACTAAAAATGTTTATGAAAATAAAAATAATAAAGGAAAAAAGAAAACTGTTGAAGAAATGAGGGATTACCTACTATTCTTAATAATTATGCCCTACCCATCCCTTTACATGAAAAATTGAAACCTCAAAGAAACACCAAGGCTAAACTTCTTCAGTTCCTTGTGATTTTGACCAAGCTCCAAGTGAACATCCCTTTCATTCAAGACTTAATTCGAATTCCATATTATCTAAAATATATTAAAAAAATTGTTTCCAACAAAAATACATTTGAATCATTTTTGTACCTATAGCCACACTGAAGAGTGCAGTGCTATACTCTAAAATAAAATCCCACCCAAGCTCAAAGACCAAGGTAACTTTGTCATTTTCTATACCTTAGGAAATTATAGTCAACTCAACTTCCTGCATGATTTAGGTGTTAATATCAACCTGCTCCCATACTCACTATTCCAATAGTTGGGATTGAGTGATCTTAAACCCACCACAGTCATCCTATAGTTGGATGACCATTTTTTCACTCATCTTATGGGAGGGTAGATGACCTTATAATTGGAGTTGGGAAACTCTTATGCCAGCAGACTTTCTAGTCTTAGATATGAAGTGTGACCAAGAGGTACTCATCATTCTGGGTAGGCCCTTATTGGCCACTGGTGGAGCAGTTATTTATGTGTCTAAGGGTCAGTTTATATTTAAAATTGGAGAACAATAAGAATAATTCAATTTTTTCAAAAATGTCAAAGGACTAATATTTTCTGATAACTGCTCTAAAATATAATTCTTTGAAGATGAAAGTTCGTTAGAAAACTTTAAAGAGTTTGGAAATGAATCAATTGATGAAGAAATTAATTTGGAAGATAAAAATCACTTTTCATATTTTTATCAATCCACTCAAACAGATAGTATTTAAGATTTTATAGAATTGGGAAACTATCCAGTTTATGCTGTAACTAAATATGTGTCATGTATTTCTAAACATAAAAACTTTCTAAGTGAACTTGAGGGTGAATTTTCTATCACCAATACTTATGAACATTTTTATTTGGTATAGGTATATATTATTTAACAACTTGATGATTTTTCTTTGATAAATCTTTTAAATTCAAATATGGAAAATCTAGACAGTGAGCTGTCCACCTTGGACAATAGTGCTAAAAATTCAGAATTTGGTCATGAAATTTAAAATATGTCAATATTATAAACTCCCTATGAGAAATATGTTGAATAAGTTGGACCTCATAGTCCCAAGAGTCTTCCATCAAGTGAAAAATCCCCCATCCTTGAACTTAAACAACTTCCTACACATCTAAAATATTCATTTTTGGGTGAGAATTCCACACTTCCTATAATCATTTCTACTAAGATGAAAGATAACCAAGAAGAAATATTGTTAAATGTCTTGAAAAAAATTCAAATCTACCATAGGATGGACCATAACTGATATAAAATAGACTAAACATTCATTCTGTATGCATAAGATCCCTATATAACTAGACCATAAGCCTAGAGTAGAATGTCAAAGAAGATTGAATCCTAATATGAAAGAGGTTTTGAGAGAGGAAGTCATCAAACTGATGGATACTGATATCATATATCCTATCTATGATAGTACTTGGGTTAGAACGACTCAAGTAGTCCCTAAAAAAGGGGTTTTACTGTTATCACTAATGAGAAAAATGAAGAAATTGATGTTAGAAAATCCACAAATTAAAGAGTCTGTATAGATTATAGGAAGCTTAATTCAGCCACGAGGAAGGACCATTTTCCAATACCCTTCCTTGATCAAATTCTCAAGAGGCTTGTTGGGAATGATTTTTTTTGGATTGGTATTATGGTTACAACCAGATTCTAGTTTCTCGAGAGGATCAGGATAAAAATACCTTTATATGCCCCTTCGGGACATTTGCTTACTGGAAGATTCCCATTGTATTGTGTGGATCCCCTGTTAACTTTCAAATATGTATGATTACTATCTTTTCAGATAAGACTGAGATTATTATAGAGGTTTTCATGGATAACTTCTCTATTATATGTAGCACATTCGATTCTTGTTTAGTAAATTTGGAATTGGTGTTAGATAGATGTTTAATGAACAAACTTATTCTTAACTTGGAAATATGTCAATTCATGGTCACTGGGGGGATTTTTTTAGGACATAAAGTGTCCAAGAGGGGTTTTGAAGTTGACACTTCTAAAAGAGAAGTTATTCAAAAATTACCACCTCCTTAAACTTTTAAGGGTATTATGAGTTTCCTAGGGGATGCCGGTTTTTACCCAAGGTTTATAAAATATTTCTCAAAAATCACAAATCCCTTGTTTTCCCTAGTTGTTAAGGATGCCACATTCCTTTTTGATGAAAAATGTGTGAATTATTTTAATATTCTTAAATAAAAACTCACTTTATCACCTATCATCACTACACCTGATTTGTAACTCCCTTTTAAATTAATGTGTGATGCTAGTGATATGCCTGTTGGTGCTATCCTAGGACAGAGGAGAGATAAGGAACTGCATGTAATTTATTATTCTAGAAGGCTTAAATATGAGGCAAAAAGGAACTATACCACTATTGAAAAGTATTTGTTGGATTTAGTATTTTATTTAGATAAATTTAGGCAGTATCTCTTAGGTTTAAAAGTTATTTGCACTGACCATTCTACCTTGAAATATTTTCTGTCTAAGAAGGAAGCCAAACCCATGCTTATTAGGTGGATTTTATTGTTACAAGAGTTTGAATTAGAAGTTATAGATAAGTAGGTATTTTATAACTTAGTTGCATACCATATTTCTAGGCTTACTCACACCCATTGTGAAGATCCAAGAGAGATAAACTCTTCCTTTCCTGATGAAAAATCACTCACTATTTCAATAAGGTAGTCTACCTTGTCTGCAAACTATGCCAATTTCCTAATATCCAGTATCATTTTTAAGGATTTTTCTAATAACCAAAGGAATAAATTCAGTTCAGAGATTAAATATTACCTTTGGGGTGATCCTTTTCTGTTTAGGAGGTGTGCTAATGGAATAATTAGAAGGTGTGTGGTAGAAGAAGAGATGCTACCAATTTTGGAAAGTTGTCACTCCTTACCTTGGGGAGGACATCATGGTGGTGAGAGGAAAGTTCAAAAAGTCCTTCAAGATGGATTTTATTGGCCCACCTTATTCAAAGATGCTACGAGTTTTGTAGTTGGATTTTATAAATGTCAGAGGTTAGGTAATGTTGGAAGGAAACACGAGTTACCCCAAAAAGGTATTCTAGATTTTAGATTTTTTTTGTCTCTGATTTAGATTTCATGGATACATTTCCATCATCACATGGGAATGAATACGTCTTAGTGACTATTTATTATGTACCTAAGTGGGTTGAGGCAGTAGCATTGCCCAAAAATCAAGCCAGTAATGTAATAAAGTTTGTTAAAAAGAATATCTTTTCAAGATTTTGTGTACCAAAAGCCTTTATCACTGATAATGGAACACACTTTAAAAACTATAAATTCAAGGATTTAATGGAAAAATATGGTTTCACTCATAAGAATGGTACTTCCTACCATCTAAAGTCTAGTGGACATGTAGAAATTTAAAATAGGGAGTTGAAACAAAATCTTGAGAAAACTGTCTCAAACTCTATGAAGGATTGGTCCCTTAAGTTAGATGAAGATTTATGGGCATATAGAACAGCTTTTAAAACCCCAATAGGTATGTCTCCTGTTATTTGGGAAATGCTATCACTTGCCTCTGGAGTTGCAACACAAGTCATATTGGGTAGTTAAGGCCTTAAATTTTGATTTTAAGAGTACTGGAGAGAAGATATTTCTTGAGATGAGTGAGTTATATAAAATAAGGTGAGATTCATTTGATAATTCTAGGATATATAAATAGAGGTATAAAGTTTTTCATTATTCTTTCATTCAAAACAGATTGTTTAAACCTGGACAGAAGGTCCTTCTCTTTAATTCAAGACTTAAGATCTTTCCTTAAAAACTTAAATCCAAGAGGTGTAGACCTTTTATAGTAGTTAAAGTTCAAATAATGAAGCTTTAGATATTTTTAGAGAGTAAAACAAGCCTATGATCTTTAATGGTCATATAATTAAAAGGACAACTAAAGGGCTTTAATTCCTTCATTTTTCATGAAAATTGATTCTGAATAAAGTCTAAATGAATACTTAAAACTCAATTCTTCATGGGAGTTAACCCATGGTTCTTTTTTTTCTTTACTGTTCTTACTTTTTTTTTTGAATAAAATGAAGCTTACCACTATCCTTGTTATCTCTTTATTTGTTGGATATGTTTTTGGGTCTTTTTTGTTCTTTTTCTCAATATTATAAAGTATTCTGTTGTTAAAATCACAAAGGAGTGTAATTAACTTAATGAATCATTTCTGGACATGATTTAATTCAGGGAAGTTCTTTAATCTTTATTTCTACTTTCAAGTTTCTACTCCTTATTGCTTTAAAAAATTCACTACTAAGTCACAATTTAATGATGAGTCCCTACCTCACCGATGCACTTGAGTCACCATTACACTTCTAACGATAAGTCACTCAATGGTGACTCATTAGTGGTAGTGTTGGTGAGTCAATGATTTTATACTGTTGCTGAAATGATTTTCTGCTTATTCCTCTGCTAAAAAAATTCTATTGCATGTACTTGTTTGCTTGGAAATATAGTTTCAATGATTTAAAATCTTCATTGTTAGAGCTAAGTGTGTGGGGAATTTTCCATGGATGGTTAATTTTTCTATTGGGTGTTTTGGTATGTATTTTTATACTATATTGAACATCTGTTTGAATAAAAAAAATTAAATATTGGTTTCACCCAATTCATTGTGTACCTCAATGTTTTATATGCTACTTCTTGGAACTTAATTTGAAAAATTCTTTTCTCTGACTTAATGATAATGTATGTAATTATGTTGTAATATAAATTTGTGGAAAACTCAAAATTTTTGAACTAAAATGTGACCCATGATACATGTCATTAATCTTCTGAATTGAAAAATCTATTGTGAGATTAAGTAGTCTAATTGTTATTCTCTATATTTAAATTCAACTTTGGGGACAAAGTTGAGTTTTAAGTATGGGGGAGGGGGTCAATTCATATTGAGCTAAACTGTGCCTTATTGGAAGCCCATCAATTCCCACGACTCTTTATACTTTTTTTAATACAATGGTCAAAAATTTCAAAACTCTTTCAGAATTTTAGATTCTTTAGGCTTTGCACTATAACTCAAATCATTCTTTCCTAATAACAATTACTTTACTGGTAGTTAACAGTTGCCCTAAACCTGAAATTTATGATGGTGGATGATTGATGAGTGAACTTTCTTATTGATTTTATGAATTCTCTATTTAGGAACTAATTTTGAGAGTGATATATAGGATACATTTTTATGGAGTTGAGATTATAACATTAGAAACTAGAATATTGAACTTTATCCTAAGAGATTCAATTTATTTTTAATTATTAACAAAAATAATCTCTTTATTGAGACATTTTAAATGATTTTCATATAAATCTTTTGAAATTGGAGTAATTTGGGCATTTGGGAACCCATGGTGAACCTCTGAGACACTAGGAACTAGGTGTGCTTCTGTTTATAAAATCCCTACGTACATTATTGAATAAGTTCATATTCACAATGATCAGCACAATATACAAGGCTTGAGAAAAAATAAAATAAAGTGTCTTGTGCCAAAAATGAGTTCATTAAGGTGAGGGAAATAGTAAATCCCAAATAAATAAGGGGATATTAGATTTGTATGGAACCATTTATATTAAATCAGTAAGGTGATTGAAAAAAAAAATTTAATTTCTTATTTTTGGAACCTAGGAGAAATTAATAGTACAAAGTGCCTTTTGTTATGTTCTTAATTCCACTAATTTTTAACTTTTTTATCACTCTTGAATTTAGATCTTGAACTTGAATAGAAGTTAGTAGGCAGTTTCATAAATGATGCATGACATCCTCTAAAGTGAATGATTCCTTGCTCTTTTGATCACCCATTAAGTATATCTAGTTAGACAAGATTCCATTTGAAACATTCCATTTAAAAATACGCACTTACAATTCTTGTCCTCTGTTTTTAAATTGATTGGCATGCTTCATTAGGAATTGTTCAACAAAAACACATGTATGCTTTCCAAAAGTTAATTAAGCATGGAATTGATTGGGGAAAATCAATGCTAAGTGTGGGAGAATTTGATGTACCTCTAAATTCTACAGAATTGCCACATCTTTTTATTTGATTTTTAATGATTTAATTAATTAATTGTAAACTTTTTTCAAATTAAGTGAACTTTTTAATTTAATAACTAAATTTATTAATTAATCAATTTTCATAATTAATTTTTTATTAATAGGCTTTAAAATTATTAATTTAATATTTATTTCTCTTTATATTTCTTAAGTATTGTTTTGAAATGTTAATTTTATTTTTAATAATTAGTTAATTAACCAACCTATCTTAATTAATTGAAACTTTAATTTAACATTTAATATTTTAATTGTGTTTTCTTGAATTAAATTTACTTTAATATTTAATTTTCATTCATTAATTAATCTATATATTTATAAATTTTAATGTTATAATATAATTTATAATTCCAATTTTATTTATTAGGTTTAATTTCATTAATTAGTTTATAATTTAATTTAACTTTTTAATTTAGTTTTATGTTTTAAATTAATTATATAATTGTTTAATTATCAGTTTAAGTTTCATTAATTGTATTAAGTTTATATTCTTATTTTTCTTAATTCTTAATTGTTATTTTTTTAGTTTGCTACGAACAATTCGAGTCACTGTTGCAATTTAAAAATGATTCACCCACACCCATGACCTACCTACACCACCACCTACCGATACCTCCCCTCATCCATTGATGACTTGAGTCACTGACGTGCAACACACCGAAAGCCCAACCCTTATGTGTCTCACCAACGCTTGTACCCCTGCAACTGTTTCACCATTATTTTATATTAGTGACTCATTGATTCACTGAGAATTCTACTGACACCATCCCTCTCTTTTACCATCAGTATCTCACAACTTACTGATAATACCTTCTTCCCAATATATCGACACCCTCACCCTTTAGTCACCGATCCATCAAGTCACCGACTCCACCTGCCTACATACCGCCAGCTTCTCCTTGACCCACCATTGCAATAAGAGACCGACACCGACACTAGACACCCTCCCATTCTGTCTCACCGACAACACTTTCACCATGTCTCACCAACCATCCTCTTCCCAAGTTACCGACACACCTCCCCCCCTGCCTGAATCACTGATACCATCAACTTCACAGAGCCACTACTCATCATTCAACCCACAACCATCTGCCATCACCGCCATATCTGTAGAACCCATTTACAACCAGCATCAAACCACATGCACCAAAACCAGATTCAACATCAACACATAATCAATTTTTTTCGATATCCGAAATCTACATCAGAATAAAAATAAAAAATCACAACAAAAACCTTGCATAAATCTGGATTTTAAACCACTTTGTCACCAGATTTGAACATGATCCACTACTTGTAGAAAAGATATGAAAACCCAGGTCTCTAGTTGTAGAGGAGGAGGGTTATCAGAACTCGTCATTGAAAATTGAGCAGACGAACCTGAAGGAGGAGACTTAGGGAAGCCGTACGTCACCTTGGTGTTGTGGAGGAAGGATCACCAACATCAGACTGAGGAGTCATCGTGGCTTCTAGAAGAAGATGAACCCCCTAGTTGCACGATAAAGAAGATAAGGGGGGGGGGAAATTAAATAAATTATAATAATAAATTAAAATAAATAAAAATATAAATAAAATTAAAAAAAAAATTAAATAAATAATAGTAATAAAATAAAATACAAAAATAAATTAATCAAATAAAATATATAAAACTAAAATTTTAATAATAATAAAAGATTAATAAAATAAAATAATCAAATTAATTTAAATATCAATCTTAATACTATTCTTATATTAATCTAATTATAATAATTATATTAATAGACATTAATAATAATATTTAATAAAAATAAATAAATAAATAACTTAATGAAATAATAATTTTTAATAATATTAAGATAATATTATATAACATTATTAAAATATTTACTTAAATGATATTAAGTAAATAATTTGATAATTAATAAAAGTTGTATAAAAATAAAATAAATAAAATAATAAATTAAAATATTTATTAATTAATCAATAACAAACATTTTTTAAATAGTAATATAACATTAATTTAAATAATAATAATAATTAAGTATAGAAGTAAATGGTTTTTAAATCTTTTTATTGTGTTTTTTTAACTGTTTTAACTATTTTCTTTTTTGCAGATATATCCCAAAGTGAGTTTCACATCTAGATTCATCATTTTTAGTTGAGTGGAGTTTGTTACAAGGTTTAAGATAACATGACAAGCCTTTCACGAAAAAAACATGTGTGTGGTGCGAAAGAAAATGACTTACCTAAGTCGATGGAGATCAATGGTGACTTGCAACAGATGACATATGATTTAAAATTGAGCAGCAATACGTGGGACCTGATCATCATTCATACATTAGACAACACCGAAGAGAGTTGAGGAGCATTTCTTGGAGACCTGAGGACCACCAGAGTAGTATAATAGTAGTTTATAGAGAAAATCTCTTATCCCCATTTATTCTTTATCTCTGTGATGCTCGTGTTTTCTATAATCGCATATTTATTTGAATTGAACATGATTTTAGGATAAATATTTGATTTTAGGGGAAATTCTTTTTCTATTGGTTATCTCTAATTTCTCTTTTCACTCATTCTTTTCAATGATTTCATAATTGATTAGCGAGATCAATTTTGAAATCATTCAATTGGTTCATGCCACTTGTACTTAATTTCAAACTCCACAATCAATTAGTGAATTTGATCATGGATGCATTTTTTTAAAAAGATTCTATTTCAAAACCTAACTTTAGAACAAATAATGAGTTTTTTCTGTTATCATTTTCAATTTTATCTTGCTGTTGAATCTTTCTTGGAGTGATGCACTCCATGATAGATCAATCAATGTTATTTACCCCCTAGCGAGGGAGATAAATCATTCAACTTAAGTGGTTACATTTTCATTCATTGTTATGAAAAGTACCCTTTACACTAGTAGGATAAAATTACCTTGGACATTTTTCTCTTATTTTTCATTGCTTAACATTCCTGTGTCTCTTATTCTCATTGCTTGATCATAATCCATTTGTATATTAGATTTTAGTAGAAAAAATTATCTTTATATCTTCAATTATTTCAACAAAAAATTAAAAAAATATAAAAATAAGTAAAATTAAAATAAAAATTTCCCACTTCTGACAATAGTGTGGTTGTTTTGAAATTCTTGGTCACTCAAACACCACTTAATCCTTCCCTTGGGTTCGACCCTACAAACCGCTATACAATAGTAAGTAGGAGTTATAAAATTCTAAACTTTGACTCGATTTCAATGATGATTGATTTATATATATATTATATATTCAATCAAATATTTTTTATATTCATCCATTTGGTTTGATAGACATAAGATAAGAACAAACTCTATTTTACACATAAAACTTATATTTTTATAAAGACAATTTTACCACCTTTTAATGGTGAACCCATTTTAAATAATAATTTTGACACTTTAATTGATTTAATATGTTAAAATAAACTTCATAGTTCAAAGAGAAACATAAAAATTAGGTTAGGGTGAATTTTTGATATTTTTTGGAAACATATCATTTTTTAATGAATAGTTAAAAGTACTGAATTTTAGTTCAAAACTACTTTTTCATATAATTTATTTATAAGGTTAAGTTAAAATTTTAATTAGTTTGAAAGTTTAATTAGATAATATTTTTATAAATTAATACAATTTATTTAATTGTAATCAACTTCACTTTGAAATTCATTATAAAAACATAGCAAACTTTTGGACATTTTTACTTTAGAAACATGCATTGTCGTCTCGCCTGCGGGGTGAATTTTAAATTAATTTCTTCCAATTATGTGAATATAATTTTAAAAAATGGATTCAATATTTGTAATAAAAATAATTTATAATTTATAATAATATCAACTTTGTTTTTGACCAAAATATTAGAGAAAGTGATTAAAATTAATTACACCGATTAAGGTAAAATTAAGCTTAACTAAGGACTAAACCTAAACCTTAGGGCACAAAAAGACCTATAAAATTGTCCAAGAGATATTTTATAGACATATTTAGACCCCATTATACCTTTTATCTAATTTTTTACATTATTGGAGCCACTTGAAACATGAAAAACATGCATGGAATTCCCTTGTCAAAATATTACAAGAGTTCCACTCCTCCACTATAAAAAGACCTCCTCTCCTCCCACTTAATCACAACTATAAAGCCAATTTTGCTTGAAAAAGATATGCCCAAATATCTAATCAATATACCTCATGTCATCATATAATCCTCAACTTTGGAAAAAATCAATCCAAGGAAGATTTTGGTGCAAACCAAAAGGAGTTACCTGATTAAGAGTTAACAAACTTTCTTAAGATTTGAAGTTTTATTTCCATTCTCCGACCCCTAAAATATTATTTTTATATGATTTTATAAAAAAAAGTATCCAAAATATACTAGTATGTTTTATTCTAATGTTTCTACCTATACTTACACACAATTCCATCTAATGGGTAACAAACATACTATTTCTATGTACGACAAAATACTGCCTCACAAAACGATGATTGTTCATTTTTACCTTACCACCTATCATGGTGGAAATTATGATATAAAATATATTAATATTTGATATATATGATGTTTATTATGTCTTTATAATTCTATAATCATTTTATAACACATACCTTTAATACTTTATATTTTTCATTAATATGATAACATCATTTGAGGAAGTATGGACTATCGCCCCCTCAAAGCGATGTGACTCGTTGACACAATACATGGAACATATAAAAGATGGTTTCAATTAAAAATATGTGACATAAATATAATCTATATTATATTCATGAAATAATTAAATTTATATAAATATACTATATATATATATATCATTTTCATTATTACCCTTTCACACACTTAAAAAGTGATAACGTTATTCATGGATGTGTGGACTACCGCCTCCTCGACATGATGTGATTCCTTTTCATCAAAATAATTCTATATATAAGTATATATGAATAAATAGTATGGTATTTATGATATAACTATCATTATATAAATATATGGTGTTACTTACCTTCTTTCTATGACGATCATTGAAAAATAAGAACATTACTCATGCGTACGTACGACCTACTGTCTCGATGATTGTAACATTAATTAATTTTTCATAATTGTATTCAATAATTGATTTTAAAATTATAATTGATGTATAAATATGATAATTATGTCATGATTATTATTCTAGTGATATTATATAATGACTTTTTGACCATAGTTGACCTACTAAAGTTGTTTTTGACTCATAGACCGAATTTGGTCAAAACACCCGATGTAAACTGAATTGTTTAAGTATTTGTATACAACATAGTAATAAGTGAAATAAAAGTAATGATAAACTTGAAAAAATGTTCTCAATAAATTATAAAATTAACATAAGTTTATTATACATGAGGTTAAAAGACATTCACCCGAAATGAAACTCATGGTAAGGGATTCTCATCTCACTTTTTACATCTGTGAGATAAATGTCATGCTCACCACTTACATATTTTGTGTGGTGTATATAATAAAAATTTTTATATATTATATCATGAATTTATTTATCTTAATGGTATTTAAGGATTTCATTTAATATTATTCCTTCACGAGGTTCATGATTTAAAATGTTTCAATGTGGTATGAGACACTTTGTAATGTTTAAATATTATTTCCCTCAATAATAACTTTAATTATATTTCAATGGTATTTCCATTAAAGGAAATTATTTTACCATTGTTCAATAAAAGCTTTCATTTTCATATCCTCTATAAATTCATGACCTTTTCAAGTATTAGTACAATTTTTTCACTCTTTGGTACTCAAATTGTTTTAAAAATGTTTTTAAGAAAACCCAATTTTATTTCTCTCTTTAGTCGGAGAACATGTTTTCTTTTAAAAATATTGTTTTATTAAAATGTTTTCAAAAATATTTTTAAAATTATTTAGTAAATAAAATTTTACCCTTTCTGTCTTTTACTAATTTTTTCAAAGGAATAATCTTATCGCTTTCCAAACAAGGTATTTTCTAACCCTTTTTACCTTACAAAAGGAATGTTTCTTTTTACCTCATATGACATGTACAGATTTATCCACTGTAATTTATCTAAACCTTACCTAAAAAGTTTAAAGGGATTATTTTTAGTGAAAATCTTTATAAAAAGGTATTTTAAAAACAAAATTATTTTCAAATGGTTTTAAAAAACAAAAGGAAATTTTCCTCAAGAATGTTTTTAAAAGATATTTTTATAATATTTTTATTCATCAATGACAACAACCCTTTATTTTACTCCACTTGGGGTATGTTTTATTGATACCATACTTAATATTACTACGGATGGTTTATGACTAATTTTTCTAAGGATAGTATTCACATTCACTTCCTTGATTTCTTTTCCCCCCTTTAAATATTCAATCTCCTATGATTATTGAATTTTCCCTAATTATCCATATCATTTATCATGGATATTAATATTGACTAAACTATATACCATTTTATATATAGTTTCTAATTTGACAATTATTTGATTATTTGGGGAAATATTGATAATTCTGTATTCATTATTCAATACAGTTATTTGATAAGGCACATTATTTAATTGGTTATTTGATATATGAGGAATGATTTGGACTGGTATGACACGGGTGGGGCCCGATTATAGATATCCCCTCGATGCATTAGTAGTCTCTTAGGATGAGTCATTTGGATATCTTCCTTAGATGGGGTTTTACTTGATATTTTTTAAACCGTATTGTGAAAGTTCTTGACGGTAATGGTTCTATGTACCTAGGAAAAATGACATCCAATAATCAAGTATTGTTCTTATATTAGTTTTAGTTATTATTAATCCATGAGATTTTTCATCAACATATCTATGGATACATTTATTTTTTAGTTATTTAGATGACATGTGTTTCAGTTTCTTACCTTGCCCTATTTATTTTTTCTTATCTATTTATTTGGTTGGAATTTGTTTCTAGTTAAAACCTTGACATATATTTTATGAACTTTCTTCTTAGTTTTTTGTTTATATGGAATGTTAGTTCAATTATCTACCATTTTATAATTATTATTCAAATTAATTCATAATTTATTCCACTATATTTTACCCGTACTAAGCATTTTAGCTCACCCTTATTGTGTTTCTTTCCCCAGGAATCCAAGAAGCACACTATGAAATATATTCATGGATTTACTAGATGGATTAGAGTTATCCTCGAAGTTATTTATTTGGAAATAAGAGAAAAAAATATTTTGTAATTGTTGTATTTATTTGTAATAAAAGACTCATTTATGTATTTGGTTTACCAAGACTACTAAACTCTTCTTTCCTTCAGGATTTGATTCTTTGTAATCATACTAATGAAATTGATTGGAGACACTAGCTCCAGGCTATCTGGGGCCGAGTTGCTATAATAAAACTTTCCTTAATTTAATTTTATGTATCTATTTCATCCATACTCATCCAATATTTGGTTATATGGATTTTTTATCATTTGGATGTGATTATGACCTTTATAATATTTTATATAAATAAAATTTAGAAATGTCACACTATTGTTTTTAATAACTATAATAATTTTAACATAGGAATAACTAGAGTATAAGTTTGGTGATAAATAGTATTTATAAATATAAAATATTTATCCTCCTCATGATAATTTATTTTTAATTTTTAGTGAATAAATAACTACCTTAAATGCTTATAAAACACTAATTCCCTAATTATTCAATTAATAGAAAAATATAATAAATGATATTAAAAATATCAAAAGTAGTATAATTTGAAATCAGTAATGTGAACTAATAATTTTCTAGATAAAAATAAAATATTATAGGTGTGGATGCATTACATTAAAATTAATTTATTGAATTGATGTTATTAAATTCAAAGAAAATGAATGGTTCTAAAATTGATATTAATGATATTTATAATAAATAATATTTTAATAAATGATTTAAAATTCATAAAAATCTTATATTTGGAAAAATATATGGAATATTGTTAATGAAATCAACTATTACCCATTTATTGGTATTGTTTTCATTTTATAGTAACATTATTAACCCATAATGTGTAAAAAACTTTAATATTATGGTTTGTAAAAAGAGTTAACAAAGTGTTAAAACTAAAATATAAGTGTAAAAATGCGATCCAAACTTGTCAAAATTTTATTGTATGAGATAATTTCTAATAATAATCATACTAAATTTTAATCTTATCAATTTGGAGCCATTTTTAAGTCAAAATTAATTTAAATTAATTTAATATTTTAAGAAATTCCAAGAACACCCCTCATCTCTCTAATAAATGGAAACCTATTCTTATCATTTAAACCTAAATAAATAACCATTTGGTTTAACCAATACCTAACAAAATACATTAATTACACCCATAATAACATCATAGATACTTTTTTTTATCCGAAAACCAACCAAGCAAATATTTTGGTGTAAACCTTGAGAGGTTGTCTAAAAAAGTGATATCATACTTAAGGGAGAATTTTTATTTTATTTCTTCTTCAACCTATTTAAATATTTTTCAAAAATTACAAGATGAAAAAACTATTTTCCCAAAATACTGATACATTATTATGTTAAATTAATAACCTATATCCATATCTAACCTCTATCCAATGGGAAAGGAATCCATCATTCGTATGTATGGCCGACTACCGTCCCGCAGATTGATGTTATTCATTTTCCATCACCGTCTCTCATAGATTGTTATAATGGTATAATTAATATTTATATATATGATATTCATGAAATATTTATAATTCTTAAAATATAATATATCATTTACTTTCTTACCTTTCCATTATCTAAAAAATGATAACGTTGTTCGTGTGTTTGTGTGGACTACCACGTCCACAAAGCGATGTGATTCGTTTTTCATTAACACATCACATGGATGATATATATAAGTGTATTTAAATAAATGACAGTATATTTATGATATTATGATTAGTTTTTAATTTTAAAATAATACTTACCTTCTTTCTATAATTATTTTTAAAAATGGAAATGTTACTCATGTGTATGTATGACATACCATCTCCATGATTGAAACGTAGTTCATTTTTCATAACTATATTTTATGATTGGTTTTAAAATAATAATTGATATATATACATATAAATGATAATTATTTCATAATTATTATTTTTTAAATTATGGAATAATGACCTCTTTGACCATAGTCAACCCACTAAAGTCATTTTGGACTTATGAACTGAATATCACCAAAACATCTAACGTAAACTTAAATGATTAATTAATTATATATGACATGGTAATAAGGAAAATAAAGGGAATAATAAACTTGAAAAAGGTTCTAAATCAAGTAAATAATTAACATAATATTATTTTTTAGGAATATAATGAACATATGTGATGAGTCAGACTCAAGGTAAGGGAGTTTTTTTAAAAAAAATATTCTTTTAAAGTTTCCTGTAAAACTGCCATTTTCTTCAATTTACATATTCTTAAAATGATTTTATGCATGTTTTTATATAGAAATAAAATAATTATAAAGGAAATTTCATTTCTCTTTTATATTTATTCCAAAGGATTTTCAAAAGGAATCTTTTTTATGGAATCTTTTGAATTTCTTTATAAAACAAAAAAGGAATGTTGTATTTTAACGTATACGACGATAATGAATTTTCGCAGCACTATAACTATTATTTTATGTTTTGATTACTTTATAATATTTCATGTTTTATTAAAATAAAAACACTATTTTTCTTTATCCTGGGAATTTTAGTTTTGAAAAACTGGTTTTAAAGGAAAGGGATATATCAATATCCAAAAATAATTTCTTATGGGTGAAAATAATAATTTTATGATTGAAAGATTTAATATATTATGATTATTTTATGGTCCTTAGGAATTTTTTATGAGGATGAGTGGTTACATTATAAACCGAGAATGGGTGATCCTGTTATAGCCCTCCAATGTATTGGGTAAAGGGACAAAATTAACTGATTAGGTTTATTCTAAGAGATTAGGGGAATATATTGCGATTGTTATTCCAAATACAGGACAAAGTTAATTGATTAGGTTTCTACTAAGATATTATTAGAATATACAATGATAGTTATTCAAAATATGAGATAGATTTAATGAATTAGGTTTCTACAAAGTGATTATGGGAATATACTGTAATGGTTATTCTAAATATTGGATAGATTTAACTAATTAGGTTTCTCCTAAGAGATTATGGGAATATTATGCGATGGTTATTCCAAGTATAACCATGATGGTTATTCCATGTGTAATAATGAGGGTTAATCTATATGTAAGAGTGATATGAAAATAATTCCCAAGTTTCCTATATATTTTATCTATGATTTCTATGGGGTTTAAAGGTTTTCTTTGAGAAAAAAAGTGTTCGTGGTTTTCATATGGAAATGATTTATTACATCCACTCAATGAATATTGAGATAAAGGTAAATGTTTTTTGGGTTTTCATGTTTTTCACTGTAATAACATATTTATTTCTTTTTATATCTCTATTTAAGATTTTTTTCTCATCCCATGTTTTAAAATATTTTTCCCAGGGTTTATAGATGGGTAATAGAAAATAAGAAGTCAAGTTGAAAGTCATGAATATTTTTTAGGAAAATCTGACATGTTTTATTTTAAAAGTTTTATATTGTGAAAAAAAGGATACTAAGTAGAAGTGTCCACCTTATAATTTATGTTTTTTTATGTAAAATATACGACCCAATTATGTAAAACTATAATCCTAAAAGATATTTGGGGAGAGAAAGTGTATTCTAGACCAAAGTCACTAGAATATGTAATGTTTAAGACTATGTCCTTACAATTTATGGGGATATTCAGTGCTAGGGTGTTAGGGTGAGGGTTGCGAATTTTTTGAGCCTTGAATGTTAATATTGGATTACATGTTCTTCCACCCCACTTCTTTGTTGTTCATGAGAACCCAAGACAGTAAGTGGGAGTCTTGGATTATGCTACACTAAGGATTCACACAATAATAGTGTCCCCTTTAGCATGAAATAGGTCTAGATGGGGTGTGCCACTCTGATGAGGTTGGGTGCATGCTAGTTAGGTGGTGGTTATAGGACGCAACATAGACCGGAAGTTTGGTCCATTAAGTTAAGTTTAGGATGATCTCACATTAGGACCTAGGTAAGATCACATGACGCATTCGATTGTTTGATCAATTATTGATATGGGGGATTTTAATCTAGTGCTTGTTTGTATCATTACCCCTATTTTCATTATCATGGAATAATTTCTTACTTTTTTTTATTTTATACCTTGTGATAAATGGTGCCTACTTTTTTGTGTGTGACCCATATGTGTTGGGTTGATTCCTTTGGATAAACGGTTTTTAGAGATGTTTAGAAAAACTATTTTGAATTTAAAGACTATTGTTTTATTTTTTAAAGTGGATTTCAAAATGAATATTTTGGTTTAAAGATGAATTTGACCAATTAAATTCTTATAAAGTAACCGATTTCATTTAAATAAGTCAAATGAGTTGTTTTGAGAAATTTTAACAGGTGTGTGGTTTTGAAATGGCTAGGGCAAGTGGAAATGTTTTCCAAGAATGTGTTTTCTATTTCGGAAAACAAAGTGAAATGTGTTAAAAAGTGATCATAGTATTGTTTTGGTTTTACATAAGCTATATTAATAAAAGGATACTGTAACACCCGAGACTTTTATGAGAAATATTTTGTTTTTATGTTATATAAATCATCAAAGGAATCTTTCACTACACACAACACTAGCTTGGCTTGATTTACACGCAACCGCGACCTTCCTCGATAGCTTGCGTCGTACGCAATACCGAGTTTCACTAAACAATGATATGCTATTAAAATATTATTAAAACTAGCCGTTATGAATAGTAATAACCACTTTTTGAAATTTTATAAATTTTATTTTTCAAAATGGACTTCATTTTTGGATTCAGAATATCGAAATTAGCCTAGGGTGAAATTTTGGTATTTTTCTAAAATCTTTCAATTTTTGATGAATAATGAAAACACCGGGTTACTATTTAAAAGCCGACTTTTTATTTAAATAATTATTTATTTTATTTAAATTTATTTTAGGTCAAAATTGATACATAATACCTATATAAGTTCAATGTAATTCATTGGAGTCATTTTATAATAATTTTAGATATATAAAAATTTTATTGAACTTTTCACCGTCTTTTACCCACCTCCTAGGAGAATTTCCAAATTCACATAAAACCTAATTTTACCGCTTCTGTGAGTGGAATTTCGAAAATCCAAGAGACACAGTTAATATCAAGGACTAAAATGTTGTTCAATGAGATGAAAATAATTTTTGGTGAATAGTAACTTTTTACTTTTTTTACCACGGTTAAAAGTAAATAGGGTAATTAAGGGTAAAAATGATATTATTATTACCCTAACACATGTCCTAATTCTATTGGATAAGTGTAATTCGACCAAAAACAACCTTAGGAATAAAATATGACCATTTAGGCTCCCATGGATTGGATTAGGACATTTATTATTAATTTATTTAAAGAAGGGTTAAAATAGTTAAAATCAAAGTTTAATAACTAAAGCATTTTTAATATAGGGTTATACATAAGATAAATTCGACTATAAATATTCATTAGAAAGCTAAAAAGATTTACTACATAATGGTATTTTATTTATAATTTTTAAACATTAAATAATTTAATTTATTTATGACACAATGATGATGCAGTAATTATCTTATTAATGAAATATTAACATAATTGATGTTATAAATACCCAAATAAATGTAATTTGAGACTTTTTAGGAATTACACTAATTTTATACGTTAATATGACATGTTATTATTTATTTAATTAACTTTTTTCGAAATAATATTTCTATTATGATTTTCACAAAAATCAATTACCAAATAGTGTCAAAATTGACATAAAATTGTTTTTAAAACAAATATTATATTATTAATTGTTATTTTATTCTTAAAAATATAAGGTTCGGCCAAATGACTTAGATAAGGTTATATATATTAATAA
Organism: Viscum album; assembly: GCA_963277665.1. Taxonomy (NCBI): domain Eukaryota; kingdom Viridiplantae; phylum Streptophyta; class Magnoliopsida; order Santalales; family Viscaceae; genus Viscum; species Viscum album. The sequence goes on along the minus strand of OY728128.1, from coordinate 55,088,019 downwards.
TAAACAACTTGGGGTTCGTTTGGCTTGTTATAGTAAGTTTATTAACCTTATAGTGTAAGAAAACAAGAAGACATGGTAAAAGTTAAATTATCTAACTTAAAGATAAATCTTATATGAATTGTTTTATGATGTCATGATGTTTAAGAATCCAATTTTTATTACATGGGTTATGCAATGATGTATGATTTATGATTTTGTGGCACACCTAATAATGGTATCATTATGAGATGGGTGGGACCTATATCTCCCTCCAATGCATTGGGTAAAGATTTATATCTCATGAGATAGACATGACTGGAACGACATGTTAATCCGGTTCAGTGAAACAGGACTAAAACGAGAAGTGAACTCGATTCAGAAATGGACTTTGTCCACTAAGATAGTCTTGTCTATGAGTCTTTACTACTAAGAAATGATTATCTATGATTATATGTGTATGCCACAAAGTTTCATGTTTTAAGATATGATTATTGGGATTACATTTCACTTCTATGATTTATCCCATGATATGAAATTATGATTTCTTTTTCAAGTTAAGATTTCCAAAATGTTATGTTCTTATGAATATGATGTGTTTGATTTTTATTTTGTTTACCCTTACTGATCATTTGAGCTCACCCTTTTGTATGTTTTCTTTCCCCCAGGCCAGGAAGAAGGTTATTAAGTAGGATATGCCAAAAGGGACTCTAGATATGATGAAATAAATGGGAGACAATGTAGATGCTTTATGAACCAGTTGTTTATGTTTCCCAGTTTCTAAATACACTATACCTATTCGGTCCTTTCATGGTTTTGTTATATGTTGTAATAAGTGTACTTCAATTTTGAAGTATTAAAAATGTATACAAAGTATGGGTCATTATAGTTGGTATCAGAGGAAAGGTATAGTCAACCTTTGGAAACTAGGATGTGAAATCCTTAGTAAGAACCCTAAGGATAAGTCTAAGAATAGAACGCAATCTTAGTGTTTTAGAAATGGCCATGAACAACCTATGATAAGACCTTAAGTGTAAAATTTTATTCTTGATTATGTATTTTTACTATTATAATTAGTGTTTCTCACACTATTATTCTTGGTTTTAGTCAATGGCTGGAACCCGAAGGAACCGTGTTAATGCGGAATGCGACGGGAAATGCTATGATTGTCCCCCTGAGAAACCAAACATTATGGGAGATGGAATGAAAAATCTTATAGCCATGCTCACACAACTTTCTCAAGATATGAATCATGCAGGACTTCCAAACGAGCAAAGGAAGGAGCAACATTCTGTTGAATCCTTCATGAGGTAGAGTCCACCTTCATTCAGCGGGTCTTTTGATCCATTAGTGGCTGAACAATGGATCAGTACCACTGAAAAGATATTTTCAGTTCTTCAATGTTCTGAACATGATAAAGTCATATTAGCAGTTTATCGTTTGGAAGGTGATGCTGATCAATGGTGGAATCTTATTAAGAATACGAGGCAAAGGGATGAAATTGAGTCCATGGAATGGGATTAGTTCAAGAACTTATTTTTCAATAAGTAATTCCCTAATATTCTCCAAACAAATATGGAGAAGGAGTTTCTTGAACTAAAGCAAAAGAATGATGAATCTGTTGGTACCTACGAAACAAATTTTACAAGACTTGCAAGGTACGCTTCTGGTATTATTATCCAACTTGAGAGTAAGATCGATCGATTCTTTAGTGGCTTAAAACCAATTCTTTGAAGGGCGTTATCCATAAGGGACTTCAATAGCTACGAGGAAATTGTTCAATGTGCTCTCAAGGTTGAGATGGAGATTGGTGTAACCCATCAGTCACATGGGTTTGATAAGAAGAGGAAAATGGAATTCAAAGGAAAATCTAAAGAGCACACTGAAAACAAGATGAGTTTTCCCTTATTCTCAAAGTGTGGAAAGAAAAATGGAGGAAATTGTCTTAAGGGGACAAGAAAATGTTATAAGTGTAGAAAATAAGGTCATCAGGCAATTGAATGTCGAAATAATTGGAAGAAGTTGTCTAATGATGCAAACAAAGGAAGGGATACACAAAATGAACCTACTACACTTCAATGTTTCAAGTGCAAGGAGATGGGGCATTATTCCAATCAATGGCCAAATCCAAGGGTTGATGATGATGATAGACGTCAACAAACTCTTAAGGCTAAAGACAAAGAAAAGTCACATGCAATTACTATCGGCGATGTGGAGTACGACAACGAAGTGGTGAGAGGTACACTTACCATCCACTCTAAAGTAACAAATGTTTTATTTGATTCTAGATCCACCCACTCTTTTATTTCTGAATATTTTTCTAAGGGTATCACCGTATTACCTCAACAATTAGATGTTTAGTTAGTTGTGACAACTCCTAATGGCACAATAGTCGCATCAAAAGTTTATAATTCTTCTCCAATTGAAGTTTGTGGGAAAGTGCTTCCTGCAAATCTTGTGATCCTTCCTATTGTAGAATTTTATGTGATTCTTGGCATGGATTGGCTTTCTTTATATGGATATCATATCAATTTCCAAAGAAGGGAAGTCACATTTCATATTCTAGATCAATCTATGATCATCTATCGATGCAAGGATGAACATAACCTTCTAGTGAAAATTTCTTCCATATTATGGGTCTTGATTCCACTAAATGAAGGTTATTTATCTCAAATGGTTGGTGAGAAACTCACGATTAAGAATATGCCCATTTTACGGGAGTTTGACGATGTCTTTCCAGAGGAATTGCCGGGTTTTCCACCAAATCATGAAGTTGAGTTTTCAATAGAACTCGTACCGGGTGCTTTGCCTATTTCAAATACACCTTATATAATGGCCCCAATTGATTTGAAGGAATTGAAGAAGCAACTCCAAGAGATTCTTGATAAAGGATTCATACGCCCTAGTGCGTCACCTTGGGGAGCACCTGTTCTGTTTGTTAAGAAGAAAGATGGATCAATGAGACTCTGCATTGATTATCGAGAACTTAACAAGATCACTATTAAGAACAAATATCCTCTCCCATGCATTGATGACTTATTTGACCAACTATGCAGAGCTCAATACTTTTCCAAGATTGATCTTCGTTTAGGGTATCATCAATTAAGGGTCAAAAGGGAGGATATACCAAAGACGGATTTCCATACAAGGTATGGACACTTTGAATTTATAGTGATGCAATTTGGTCTTACTAATGCCCCAACTATCTTCATGGATCAGATGAATAGAGTCTTTAGAGTCTATCTTAATCAGCTTGTGGTAGTCTTTATAGACGATATTATTGTCTATTCAAAGATCAAGGAAGAACATGAAGATCATTTGAGAATTATATTGAAGACCCTGAGAAAGGAGAAGCTTTATGCCAAATTTACCAATTGTGAATTTTGGCTTCAAAAAGTTGCTTTTTTGGGTCACTTAATCTCAAAAGAGGGGATATCTGTGGAACCAGCAAAAACAAAGGTTATCAAAAGATGGTTGAGACCAACAACAGTAACTGAGATCCGAAGTTTTCTTGGTTTGGCTGGATATTATCGACGTTTTGTGAAAGATTTTTCACGATTATCTAATCCACTCACCAAGTTGACTCGGAAAGGAGTTAAGTTTGTCTGGACGGAGGAATGTGAAGAGAATTTCAAGGCACTGAAAAGAAGGTTATCCAGTGAACCTGTACTCACACTTCCTTGTAGTGGAGAAAGGTTTGTGATCTATAACGATGCATCCAAGAAGTGGCTGGGGTGTGTTCTTATGAAAAATTATATGGTGATATCTTATGCCTCACGATAGTTGAAAATCCATGAGCAAAATTACCCAACTCATGATTTGGAGTTAGCTGCGATAATCTTTGCATTAAATATTTGGAGGCATTATCTTTATGGATAAAAGTGTGATATTTATACTGATCATAAAAGTTTAAAGTATATTTTCACACAAAAGGAGCTGAATATGTGCTAAAGAAGATGGTTGGAGTTGATTAAGGATTAAGACTGCTCAATTCATTACCACCCTGGGAAAGAAAACAAGGTGGCAGATGAATTAAGTCGACAAGACCATGCTAGCTTATCCATGATGAGGATCACAAAAGATACAATATTTATGGATTTACAAAGGATGGATCTTGGAATTATAATGGAAGGGGGAAAATCATATCTTTCTCAATTGAATGTTCAACCATCTATACATGTGAAGATTAAAGAGGCGCAGAAAGAAGATGTAGAGTTACAAAAGAAGGTGAGAAATATTCTTGAATTCAACCTTGATTGTGATGGGATAATAAAGTTCAGGAATCAGGTTTGTGTTCCTCCCATCCCAGAATTAAATAAGGAGATGCTAGATGAGACTCATAGTTCTTCATTCTCTATTCATCCTAGAAGCACGAATATGTATAGGGACCTGAAAGAGTACTTTTGGTGGGATGGCATGAAAAGAGATGTTGCTGAATATGTCTCTCGATGCTTGGTTTGTCAGCAAGTTAAAGCTGAGAGACAAAAGTCTAAGGGTATGTTACAACCATTACCCACACCATAATGGAAATGGGAAAATATCACTATGGACTTTGTCATTGGACTTCCTAAAACATCCAAAGGCAATAATGCTATCTGGGTCATAGTTGATCGTCTTACAAATTCGGAACACTTCATCGCTATTAGAGATGATTTCTCTCTGGATCATCTTGCCATGATATATGTGAAGGAAGTGGTAAGATTGGATGGAGTACCACATTCTATTATATCAGATCGGGATCTGAGATTTACCTCGAAGTTCTGGCAAATTCTTCAGCATACTCTGGATACAGATTTGAGTTTCAGCACTGCTTATCATCCTCAGACAGACAGTCAGTCTAAGAGGACAATTCAAACTCTAGAAGATATGTTGAGAGCTTGCTCTATGGAATTAAAAGGTGGTTGGGATCAACACCTACGTTTGGTGGAATTTTCTTATAATAATATCTTTCACTCCAGTATTCAGATGGATCCATATGAAGCTCTCTATGGAAATAAATGTAGGACTCCAACTTGCTGGGATGAACTTGGGGAAAAAAAGCTATTAGGACCTGATCTTGTTAATGAGATGGCAGAAAAGGTCAGATCTATTCAACAACACATTTGAGCAGCTCAGAGTCGACAAAAAAGTTATGCCGACAACTGAAGAAAAGGCCTAGAGTTTGAAGTGGGTGATAAAGTGTTCTTATGAATATCTCCTTGGAAGAGAGTAATGAGATTTGGAAAGAAGGGAAAGATGAGCCCTAGATATATCAGTCCTTTCGAAATACTAGATTGTGTTGGGAAGGTAGCTTACCGATCAGCGCTTCCACCGAATCTCTCCCAAGTTCACGATGTGTTCCATGTATCTCTCCTGAGAAAGTACATACATGATCCTTCACATGTACTTAGCTCAGAAGTTGTACCACTGGAACAAGATCTTTCTTATGAAGAACAACCGATAGAGATTCTGGATCGTAGTGAAAAATTCCTACGGAACAAGACCACTCGCTTGGTGAAAGTTCTATGGAGGAAGCACCAATTAGAAGAAGCTACATGGGAGCTTGAGGATATGATGAGGGAAAGGTATCCTCATCTGTTTGTTACAAAGTGACGAATTTCATGGGCGAAATTCATTTTAAGGGGGGTAGAATGAACACTCGAGACTTTTATGAGAAATATTTTGTTTTTATGTTATATAAATCATCAAAGGAATCTTTTACTACACACAACACTAGCTTGACTTTCTTTACACGTAACCACGACCTTCCTCGATAGCTTGCGTCGTACGCAATACCAAGTTTCACTAAACGACGATATGCTATTAAAATATTATTAAAACTAGCCGTTATGAATAGTAATAACCACTTTTTGAAATTTTGTAAATTTTATTTTTCAAAATGGACTTCATTTTTGGATTCGGAATATCGAAATTAGCCTAGGGTGAAATTTTGGTATTTTTCTGAAAACTTTCAATTTTTGATGAATAGTGAAAACACTGGGTTACTATTTAAAAACCAACTTTTTATTTAAATAATTATTTATTTTATTTAAATTTATTTTATGTCAAAATTGATACATAATACCTATATAAGTTCAATGAAATTCGTTGGAGTCATTTTATAATAATTTTAGATATATAAGAATTTTATTGAACTTTTCACCGTCTTTTACCCACCTCCTAGGAGAATTTCCAAATTCATATAAAACCTAATTTTACCGCTTCTGTGAGTGGAATTTCGAAAATTCGAGAGACACGGTTAATATCAAGGACTAAAATGTGGTTCAATGAGATGAAAATAATTTTTAGTGAATAGTAACTTTTTACTTTTTTTTACCACGGTTAAAAGTAAATATGGTAATTAAAGGTAAAAACGATATTATTATTACCATAAAACATGTACTAATTCTATTGGATAAATTTAATTCGACCAAAAAAAACCTTAGGAATAAAATATGACCATTTAGGCCCACATGGATTAGATTAGGACATTTATTATTAATTTATTTAAAGAAGGGTTAAAATAGTTAAAATCAAAATTTAATAACTAAAGCATTTTTAATATAGGGTTATACATAATATAAATTCGAATATAAATATTCATTATAAATATAAAAATATTTCCTACATAATGGTATTTTATTTATAATTTTTAGACATTAAATAATTTAATTTATTTATGACACAATGATGATGCAATAATTATCTTATTAATGAAATATTAACATAATTGATGTTATAAATACCCAAATAAATGTAATTTGAGACTTTTTATGAATTACACTAATTTTACATGTTAATATGACATGTTATTATTGATTTTATTAACTTTTTTCGAACTAATATTTCTATTATAATTTTCACAAAAATCAATTACCAAATAGTGTCAAACTTGACATAAAATTGTTTTTAAAACAAATATTATATTTTTAATTGTTATTTTATTCCTAAAAATCTAAGGTGTCACGACCCGTCCTCGGGGCCCGTGCCGTGACTACCCCAAGCCCGCCTTCCATAGGCCAGGGGCTGGCGACTAGCACCAAGGCGTAAAATCCCAGTAAACAGGGAAGGCATTGCCTTTATAAGTAACAACCACACAGAGTCAGCAAGCGGAAAGTAAAGTGCAGAAAAGTAAAGGGGGCCGGAAATACAAGCCCAACTGTAAAGTACAACTGAAAAGTAAAGTACAGCAACTGAAGAAAAGACGGCAGCCTCGTGTCGTCCACTGGCAATCCCACCTGAAGGGTGGGTACAGATAGCCTCCAGGCTCCACGGGTCCCACGTCCGCTCCGAGCACGTCCCGCCCAGTGGTCCACCTCCAGGTACCGTCCTGCTCCACGCCCCAACCGTGATCAGCGCTGTCCGTCGTCTGCAACCAACACAACAAGGTGCGGGCATAGCCCGTGCAGGGGTGAGTACAAGCTACTCAGTAAGGACCCCGAGACCCCCGAAGGTCTCCCGAAATCCACAAAGGATATAGCACAAAGAAAGATGCAATCACGAAGTAACATCTGACTCGACTTAGGTATATGCCCATACATATACCTAAGTCCCCAATTCCAGCTCTGCTCACGAGCTCAAGAACAACTCAATCCACAAAGGAAAGCAAGACTCAAATCCACAAGGAGAGTAAACAGTAAATCCACATAGGATAGTTCAACACAATCCACAAAGGAGAGTAAACAGTAAAATCCACATAGGATAGTTCAACACAATCCACAAAGGAGAGTAACATACGATTCAGCTCAACCAGGTATACTTTTTCAGATGACGTCAAAGATGATCACTGATCCATCTAAGTCGTCGGACCCACGAAGGATCGATAGGTACTAACCCCCGCAAAAGACCCACGTAGGATCGGGCTCACACAGAACCTGTAGGCAGTGGCTCACACAGAACCGGTAGTAAGGACCCACATAGGATCAGGCTCACACAGAACCTGTAGCACTGATCCACGTAGGATCGCTGAGTGCAGTAGTCGACGCAGTCCACTGAGGATCTCTGCACAGTCGTCGCCGCAGTCCACGAAGGATCTCTGCTCTGCCGTCGTCGCAGTCCACGGAGGATCTCTGCTCTGCCGTCGTCGCAGTCCACGGAGGATCTCTGCTCTGCCGTCGTCGCAGTCACAGCCAGCGCTAGGGTTCCCGCACATAGCGAGCTCGTTTAGGAGGGTCCGCTCCACGAGCCGAGAGGCTGATACATCAACTGACACGTAGTCCGAAGTTGATGTATCCAAAAGTTCCGTATCGACAACAGGATCTCAACGCAACAGACGGCGCGTCAATCGGACGCCCGGTCTGAGAGTTATTGGCATTTTCGTCCCAGGGGCCCGGTTGGTTTTTAGGGAAAAACCAACCCGACCATACTCCGCCTGTATCCGATCCTCGGGCGGATTATGCCAAAAGTTCCGTCACACTTAGAGGAAACTACCACAGCTGACGGTACGTCGATCGGACGTCCGTAGCTCAAGTTATGAGCGTTTCTGCTCCGAGGGCCCGGTTGGTTTCGTGTACGAACCAACCCGGACGAACCCAAAGTCTTCCGAAACCTTGAGTATAATATACCGAAACGACCGTCTCGATCCAAGGATCACGTAGCCGCTGACGGTTCGTCAATAGGAGGTCCCAGGCCCAAGATATGGGCAAAAGACCGAAGAGGGCCCGAAACGGGGGTTCTGGGCCCGGGGCGACCCGGCCCGAACCCCCCCTTGGGTCGGCCGAACCGGGTCGGCTCGACCCGGCCCGACCCGGCTAGGCCGGGTCCGGTCCGGCCTGGGCGCGGCCCGGCCGACCGGACCGGCCGGCTCGGCTTCGGCCGAGCGGCCGGGTGAGCCGCCGCGGGTCAAACCCGCGGCTTTGGAGAAACGCGGCCCGCGCGGGCCGCGTGCTGGGTGGCCGGACCGCGGACGCGGTCCGGCGGTTCGCCGTCGCCGCGGTTCGGCCGCGGCGGACTCCTCCGGCGGCGCGCCGGGCGCCGCCGCCTCCGGTCGCCGGCGCCGCCGCGCCGGCGACCCGCGCCGCCGCCGCCTTCCGCGGGCCGCCGGAGTTGCTCCGGTGGCCCGTTTTGCCTCCCGTCTACGCCGATGCTCCTCCCGGGGGCCGATCTTCACTGCGGGATCAACAGATCGCCCCTGCCGCGCGGTTCGTCGTCGTCCGCCCAATCCGCACAAAAAAGGCAAGATCGGCGGAGGGTTGCCGGATCTTGTTTGTTAGATCCGCACCCTCCGCGTTAGTCATAAACAACGGGAGAAACAAGGAATAACCAATCAACAATTTTAAGTAAATTTAAAATTGTTCCGTGATCGGTTCTTTATTTTAAAAGAAATAAAATCACGGGAAAGGAAAAAATATTTCAATTCAACCCTTACCTTGTCGTCGTCGTCGGACGAGAGGTCGTCGCGGAATCGCTCGTCGCGGAAGAAGGGGGATCGTTGCGTCGTCGCGGTATCCGGCGTCGCGTCGCCAATCTCCGGATCAAGAACAAACGGATTTAATTAATTTAAATCCGTTGTTATTGAAATTAAAAAGGGAGAATTAACGATCCGATTCTTACCTTAGTTGCCGAACGAGGATCGGCTGCGGAAGAAGAGGCGTCGCCGAAGAACGTCGCGGGTAAAGCTCGTCGACGTCGCAGATCTCGGCGTGCGTCGTCGAATTCCAGTCGCCGGCGTTCTTCGCGTTCTTCGCGTTCTTCGCGTTCTTCGCGTTCTTCGCGTTCTTCGCGGGGAGGTGAAGAAACAAGATCCTCTCAAATCCTTTCAAAGGATTTTTAGGTTGGTCTTATTTTATAAACATGCCAACAAACGCAAAAAAATAAGTAACGACCCATCAGTTCATTGAATTAATTCAACGAGCGAAACAGCCCATTTAATTCACGAAAGAAACAACCCATTTAATTCACGAAATAAACCGCCCAATTAAATGGTCTGTTAAGAATTAAAGAAAATGCGTCGGTTGACTTTTCAGTTACTTTGACGGGTTTTCGCGGGTGCGTTACTTAGCGAAAGAAACGGCGGGGCTCGTGCGGGCCCCACCTCACAAATATCCTAACAAGGGGGTAGGATATTTCTGGATAGCATCCTATCCAGTTCAACTCAGTTCAAGCCGTCTTTAAGTGGCTTCAAGTGGCTTCCAAGCAGCTTAAGTGAAATAGAATAAAGTTGTCGCACAAACTTTATTTTATTCTGACTTAAAGCCGCAAAATTTAAAAACCACGTCTGAGCAAACGCAACTCCGAAAGAGGCGTTTCTAAGCAAATACCGGCGCTGCGATTTCATCAGTGCCCTCAGAATTTGATTCCGGGCATCGGTTCAAAAGATAGAAAAACCCGCTCGTCCGTTCACTGAACGTACCCGAGCCAAACTTCGGAAATTGATTCCGGGCACACCGGGCCTCGGAATCAGGTGCCGTCTGAAGCTGCGCTCTTGAAAAATTCCAAAGAAAATTAAGAAAAAAATTTCCTTGAAATTTGCGGGTCTTTACATTACTCCCACCTCAGGGATTTACGTCCCCGTAAAGATACATCAAAAACTAGGGGAACAAAAGGGGGTACTGAGCACGCATCTGAGCCTCCCGCTCCCAAGTGCTCTCCTGGAGGTTCCCGTGCTTCCATCTGACGCGCACAAGAGGAATCGACCGCCCACGTAGGACCCGCTCCTGTCGATCCTCGATCTCCACTGGGATCTCCGCAAAAGTCGCCCCATCGTCCACGTCCAGCTCCCCAAAGTCGATGATGTGCGTCGGGTCGTGCACGTATCTCCTCAGCTGAGACACGTGGAAGACGTCGTGCACCCGGTGCAACTGAGGTGGTAGAGCCAGGCGATAAGCCACCTCTCCTATCCTGCTGAGGACCTGGAAAGGCCCGATGAAGCGTGGAGACAACTTGCCGCCTCGGCCAAATCTCTGTAAACCACGTCGAGGTGAGACACGCAAAAAGACGTGGTCGCCATCCTCGAACTCCAGTGGCCTCCGCCTCCTGTCAGCATATGACTTTTGCCGGCTCTGAGCTGTCCTCATCCTCTCCTGGATGATCTGGACCTTCTCTTTCGTGGCTCGGACCATCTCTGGTCCCACGAGTGCTGACTCCCCAGGGTCTGTCCAGCACAACGGTGATCTGCAGGGTCTGCCGTACAACGCCTCGTATGGTGCCATCCCGATGGTGGAGTGGTAGCTGTTGTTGTACGCGAACTCCACCAAGGGTAGGTGGTCCTCCCAGCTGCGACCAAAGTCGAGAACACATGCACGGAGCATGTCCTCGAGTGTCTGTATGGTCCTCTCCGTCTGACCATCCGTCTGGGGGTGGAAGGCTGTGCTCAGATGGAGCCGCGTCCCGAACGCCTCCTGCAACCCCTTCCAAAGCCGGGAAGTGAAACGAGCATCTCGATCGGAGACGATAGACGATGGAACACCGTGAAGCCGTACGATCTCCTGGACGTAAAGACGTCCCAAGCTCTCCACTGAGCCCTGCTCTCTGATGGGTAAGAAGTGTGCCGACTTGGTGAGTCGGTCGACAATCACCCAAATGGAGTCGTGACCTCTGGAAGTACGTGGAAGTCCAGTCACGAAGTCCATAGATATGCCATCCCACTTCCACTCCGGGACCTCCAAGGGCTGTACCAAGCCTGCTGGTACCTGATGCTCTGCCTTCACCTGCTGGCAGGTGAGGCATCGAGAAACGAACTCTGCCACAGCTTTCTTCATGCCCGGCCACCAGTGCTGTCGCCTGAGATCCTGGTACATCTTCGCCACTCCGGGATGCACCGCCAAGGGAGAAGTGTGAAACTCTCTCAGCACCTCCTCTTGCAAAGCGACTGGTACGAAGGTACGTCCTCTGAAAAGGATGTCATGCTCTGCTCCAAGGGAGAAGCCATCATGCGCCTGACCTGAGGATATCAGTGCACGCCGGGTCTCACAGTCAGCGTCCTCACGCTGAGCCTCTCTGACCCGCTATAGAAGTGGAGGAGAGACTGTGAGAGACTGAAGAAATGCTGCTCCGTCTCTATCCACGAAGGATATCTGTAAGGAGGCCAGCTGCTCCGTCGCCTCCTCAAGTAGCTGAATGCCCGTCCTCCTGCTGAGGGCATCGGCTACCACGTTCCCCTTCCCAGGAGTATAGACTATCTCAAAGTCATAGTCCTGGAGGAACTCAAGCCATCTCCGCTGTCTCAGGTTCAGTTCCTTCTGAGAGAAGATATACCTGAGACTCTGGTGGTCAGAAAAGACTGTGAAGCGCTCGCCCATCAGATAGTGCCGCCACGTCTTCAGAGCGAAGACCACTGCTGCTAACTCCAGGTCATGAGTGGCGTAGTTCTGCTCATGCGGCCTCAACTGACGTGATCCGTAGGCGATCACGGCCCGCTCCTGCATCAGGACGCACCCGAGTCCAGTCCCTGATGCATCGCAGTAAACTACGTATCCAACTCCCTCCTCAGGCAACCTCAAGATAGGTGCACTGGTCAACCTCTGCCTCAGCTCCTGGAAGCTCTGCTGACATCTGTCTGACCACACGAAGGGTTTCCCCTTCTTTGTCAAAGCTGAGAGTGGTGCCGCAACTCTGGAGAAGTCTGGCACGAATCTCCGATAGTATCCGGCTAGGCCCAAGAAGCTCCGCACCACTGTCACACTCTTGGGTGGCTCCCAAGATAGCACTGCCTCGATCTTCGCGGGGTCCACTGCAACTCCCGCCTCAGAAATGACGTGCCCCAAGAAATGGACCTCACGTAAGCAGAACTGGCATTTTGAGAGCTTGCCATAAAGCTGGTGCTCTCGGAGTGTGTCTAACACAACTCGCAGGTGGTAGGCATGCTCCTCCTCAGTCGTCGAGTATACCAAAATGTCGTCAATGAAGACCACGACAAATCGGTCGAGGTATGGCTGGAAGATCCTGTTCATGAGGCTCATGAACACTGCTGGAGCATTGGTTACGCCGAAGGGCATAACCAAGAACTCATAATGGCCATACCGACACCTGAAGGCCGTCTTCTGCACGTCCTCGTCTCGAACTCTGAGCTGATGATAGCCTGACCGGAGGTCTATCTTCGAGAACCACCGCGCTCCCTTGAGCTGATCGAAGAGGTCATCAATCCGTGGCAGCGGATACTTGTTCCTCACTGTCACCTGGTTCAGGCGACGATAGTCAACACATAGTCGCAAGCTCCCGTCCGCCTTCTTGGCGAACAAAATCGGGGAAGCCCAGGGTGAAACACTGGGTCGGATAAACCCCTTGCTCTGCAAGTCCTCCAACTGTACCCGCAGCTCCCGAAGCTCGGCGGGGGCCATCCGATATGCTGGAGTAGATATCGGGGCTGTCCCGGGGTACAAGTCGATGTAAAAGTCTACCTCTCTACGAGGAGGTAGCCCTGGAACGTCGTCGGGAAAGACGTCCACGTACTGGTCCACCACTGCAGGAAAAGCTGGACTCCGCACGTCCACTGCTCCTAGGATGAGGCTAGCCAACTGATGAGAGATGGGCTGCACTCTCCTCCGCGGAAGTCCATCCTGTGCTGCAAAGGTTCCCTTCTCGCCGGTGAAGGTAAACCTGCTCCCGTCGGTACGAACACATCGCACCTTGCGCCTAAAACAGTCGATCTGGGCATGAACCGTGGATAACCAATCCATGCCCAAGATGACGTCGTAAGGCCTCGACGCCGCTACAAGGAGATCCCAGCCGAAGCTCTCGCCTCCTAGAGTAAGCTCACACTGCCGGCACCAGTGCGTAATCATCGAGTCTGCTCCCGTAGGAGTCTCTAGCCATAAGGATCGAGCCAACAGCTCAGTCGGAATCTCCGAGCTCCGAACAAGGGCAGAGGCTATGAAAGAGTGACTCGCTCCTGTGACTATAAGTACTGCAGCAAGGGTGGAATAGACACAGATCGTACCTCGAATCATCTCTGGCAAGTCGGGGTCGTAGGCCTCCACTGCCTGGAGCTGGGCCTGTCCCTGCCCGCCAGCTCCATGTGGTCGAGGTGGCCCTCCTGGTGGTGGTGGGGGTAGAGCCTGGAAGCGTCGCCCACCACCCGCTGCTCGGCCAGCTCCTCTGCCTCGTCCGCCTCCTCCCTGCGGACCGCCACGGTCGACCCTCTGCCTCTGCCTGGGTGGCCCCTCCACCGTCTGCTGCTCCTCTGGTCGGCGAGTCGGGCAGTCACGAGCCATGTGACCCTGCCCACCGCAGGAGTAGCACAGCCTGCCTCTCGGAAGGCTGGCACTCCGCTGTGTGCCCCGCACCGCTGAGCCGGTGTCCTGAGGCCGTCTGCGTGGGGGTCTGGTCTGCCTGGACCCGAGAGTCATCCGTCGGCTACCTGCTGCCGAAGACTCAGCTACCTGCCGCCCTGCGCTAGTTCTCGCCGCTGAAGAAGGCTCTGCCAGGAAGCTCTCGATCAGGAGGGCTCGCTCCAGCACTCCCGCCTGGGTCGGAATGCTGAGGGAGATCAGCGACACCCAAATCTCCTGTCGCAAGCCCTGCTCGAAGGTCCGGGCCCGGAAGAAGGGGTCCCGTACCATGTCGGTCGAGTAGCGAGATAGGTCCGTGAACCTCGCCGCGTACTGAGAGACCGTCATGCTGCCCTGGCGCAGCTGGAGAAGCTCCTGGATGCACACCGCTCGGAGGGTGGCCGGGACGAACTCAGAGCGGAAGAGGCTCTCGAAGTCCGCCCAGAGCAAGGATGCCTCATCGTGAACCTGGAGCATCAGGACCCACCATCGTCCTGCCGCCGCCTGCAGGAGGCTCGCTGCGAGAATCACCATGAGATCCGCTGGTGTCCTCACTAGCCTAAAGATCCGTACCACCGCCTCTAGCCAGTCCTCGGCAGCCTGGGGGTCCGCCTCACCACGAAACCTGGGCGGTCGCTGGCTCTGAAACTCATGCAGTGCCCTGAGGCGACGTGCATCGTCAGCGTCTGGTACTAGCAGCATCGGTGGCTCGGCGGGTAAAGCTACCGCCGGTGCCACCGCTGGCAAAGGGCCCTGCACCGAGGCCTCGTCGCTCGGTGGGCTGCCGTCGCGCCCTACACTCGGAACCCTAGCTGGCTGTCGTCGCGGGGCCATCCTGAAAAGGAGAACAAGAGCACCACAGTCAGAACAGTATACCTGGTGAGCTGGCACAAGTAATCACAAGGAAAACTTGAGACTTTCATAAGCAGATCAGTATACCCGGTGAGCTGACACAAGTAACCACAAAGAAGACTTGAAACACACACGCAATCAATGTTTTCATGCATTAAGTCGGAAATCAGGAGTCAGGGTCCTGGTGTACGGATACGTCGGCCGCCGCACCAACACTGGGCTCCCTGAACTGATAACCACACTCAATACACTAAACACTATTGCTTCATATAGAAAGAAAAGACGATCAGAGTCTGCGGTAGAACCGACCGCCTCTGATACCAATTTGTCACGACCCGTCCTCGGGGCCCGTGCCGTGACTACCCCAAGCCCGCCTTCCATAGGCCAGGGGCTGGCGACTAGCACCAAGGCGTAAAATCCCAGTAAACAGGGAAGGCATTGCCTTTATAAGTAACAACCACACAGAGTCAGCAAGCGGAAAGTAAAGTGCAGAAAAGTAAAGGGGGCCGGAAATACAAGCCCAACTGTAAAGTACAACTGAAAAGTAAAGTACAGCAACTGAAGAAAAGACGGCAGCCTCGTGTTGTCCACTGGCAATCCCACCTGAAGGGTGGGTACAGATAGCCTCCAGGCTCCACGGGTCCCACGTCCGCTCCGAGCACGTCCCGCCCAGTGGTCCACCTCCAGGTACCGTCCTGCTCCACGCCCCAACCGTGATCAGCGCTGTCCGTCGTCTGCAACCAACACAACAAGGTGCGGGCATAGCCCGTGCAGGGGTGAGTACAAGCTACTCAGTAAGGACCCCGAGACCCCCGAAGGTCTCCCGAAATCCACAAAGGATATAGCACAAAGAAATATGCAATCACGAAGTAACATCTGACTCGACTTAGGTATATGCCCATACATATACCTAAGTCCCCAATTCCAGCTCTGCTCACGAGCTCAAGAACAACTCAATCCACAAAGGAAAGCAAGACTCAAATCCACAAGGAGAGTAAACAGTAAATCCACATAGGATAGTTCAACACAATCCACAAAGGAGAGTAAACAGTAAAATCCACATAGGATAGTTCAACACAATCCACAAAGGAGAGTAACATACGATTCAGCTCAACCAGGTATACTTTTTCAGATGACGTCAAAGATGATCACTGATCCATCTAAGTCATCGGACCCACGAAGGATCGATAGGTACTAACCCCCGCAAAAGACCCACGTAGGATCGGGCTCACACAGAACCTGTAGGCAGTGGATCACACAGAACCGGTAGTAAGGACCCACATAGGATCGGGCTCACACAGAACCTGTAGCACTGATCCACGTAGGATCGCTGAGTGCAGTAGTCGACGCAGTCCACTGAGGATCTCTGCACAGTCGTCGCCGCAGTCCACGAAGGATCTCTGCTCTGCCGTCGTCGCAGTCCACGGAGGATCTCTGCTCTGCCGTCGTCGCAGTCCACGGAGGATCTCTGCTCTGCCGTCGTCGCAGTCACAGCCAGCGCTAGGGTTCCCGCACATAGCGAGCTCGTTTAGGAGGGTCCGCTCCACGAGCCGAGAGGCTGATACATCAACTGACACGTAGTCCGAAGTTGATGTATCCAAAAGTTCCGTATCGACAACAGGATCTCAACGCAACAGACGGCGCGTCAATCGGACGCCCGGTCTGAGAGTTATTGGCATTTTCGTCCCAGGGGCCCGGTTGGTTTTTAGGGAAAAACCAACCCGACCATACTCCGCCTGTATCCGATCCTCGGGCGGAGTATGCCAAAAGTTTCGTCACACTTAGAGGAAACTACCACAGCTGACGGTACGTCGATCGGACGTCCGTAGCTCAAGTTATGAGCGTTTCCGCTCCGAGGGCCCGGTTGGTTTCGTGTACGAACCAACCCGGACGAACCCAAAGTCTTCCGAAACCTTGAGTATAATATACCGAAACGACCGTCTCGATCCAAGGATCGCGTAGCCGCTGACGGTTCGTCAATCGGAGGTCCCAGGCCCAAGATATGGGCAAAAGACCGAAGAGGGCCCGAAACGGGGGTTCTGGGCCCGGGGCGACCCGGCCCGAACCCCCCCTTGGGTCGGCCGAACCGGGTCGCCCCTGCCGCGCGGTTCGTCGTCGTCCGCCCAATCCGCACAAAAAAGGCAAGATCGGCGGAGGGTTGCCGGATCTTGTTTGTTAGATCCGCACCCTCCGCGTTAGTCATAAACAACGGGAGAAACAATGAATAACCAATCAACAATTTTAAGTAAATTTAAAATTGTTCCGTGATCGGTTCTTTATTTTAAAAGAAATAAAATCACGGGAAAGGAAAAAATATTTCAATTCAACCCTTACCTTGTCGTCGTCGTCGGACGAGAGGTCGTCGCGGAATCGCTCGTCGCGGAAGAAGGGGGATCGTTGCGTCGTCGCGGTATCCGGCGTCGCGTCGCCAATCTCCGGATCAAGAACAAACGGATTTAATTAATTTAAATCCGTTGTTATTGAAATTAAAAAGGGAGAATTAACGATCCGATTCTTACCTTAGTTGCCGAACGAGGATCGGCTGCGGAAGAAGAGGCGTCGCCGAAGAACGTCGCGGGTAAAGCTCGTCGACGTCGCAGATCTCGGCGTGCGTCGTCGAATTCCGGTCGCCGGCGTTCTTCGCGTTCTTCGCGTTCTTCGCGTTCTTCGCGTTCTTCGCGGGGAGGTGAAGAAACAAGATCCTCTCAAATCCTTTCAAAGGATTTTTAGGTTGGTCTTATTTTATAAACATGCCAACAAACGCAAAAAAATAAGTAACGACCCATCAGTTCGTTGAATTAATTCAACGAGCGAAACAGCCCATTTAATTCACGAAAGAAACAACCCATTTAATTCACGAAATAAACCGCCCAATTAAATGGTCTGTTAAGAATTAAAGAAAACGCGTCGGTTGACTTTTCAGTTACTTTGACGGGTTTTCGCGGGTGCGTTACTTAGCGAAAGAAACGGCGGGGCTCGTGCGGGCCCCACCTCACAAATATCCTACCAAGGGGGTAGGATATTTCTGGATAGCATCCTATCCAGTTCAACTCAGTTCAAGCCGTCTTTAAGTGGCTTCAAGTGGCTTCCAAGCAGCTTAAGTGAAATAGAATAAAGTTGTCGCACAAACTTTATTTTATTCTGACTTAAAGCCGCAAAATTTAAAAACCACGTCTGAGCAAACGCAACTCCGAAAGAGGCGTTTCTAAGCAAATACCGGCGCTGCGATTTCATCGGTGCCCTCAGAATTTGATTCCGGGCACCGGTTCAAAAGATAGAAAAACCCGCTCGTCCGTTCACTGAACGTACCCGAGCCAAACTTCGGAAATTGATTCCGGGCACACCGGGCCTCGGAATCAGGTGCCGTCTGAAGCTGCGCTCTTGAAAAATTCCAAAGAAAATTAAGAAAAAAATTTCCTTGAAATTTGCGGGTCTTTACATAAGGTTCGACCAAATGACTTAGATAAGGTTATATATATTAATAATAAACAACTTGGGGTTCTTTTGGCTTGTTATAGTAAGTTTATTAACCTTATAGTGTAAGAAAACAAGAAGACATGGTAAAAGTTAAATTATCTAACTTAAAGATAAATCTAAATGATAAGGTTAAAATAGATACCTAAACTTGTCTAAATTCTATTTTATGAGAGGATTTCGACCCATCCCCACCTTAGTTTCAAAATAAATAAATTTGGAGCTATTAAAAACTGAATATTACTTTATAATAAAATAATATTTTTAGTTCTTCCAAAGGTGCCCCTCTCCTCCCTTATAAAAGGGAACCTCCTCCCTCTCTTCCTCACACCACTTTGAGCCTTCAAGCTCGACCAACCCCTGCCAAATTCTCTTCTCCACTTCCCTAGAAAAATCCTAGAGGTCCTGGTCTTCTTCAAAGACCAATTTTAGTGCCCTAAGAGGAGGTCTCAAAGAGGCGCTTCAAAGAAGAGGTAATGTCCGTTACCGATTCTTTCAACTTTATTTATTCTTACACTTATTCTTCTTTAGTTGTTTAATTATCAAGTAATAACATAATTATCACTCATATACTGACATGTTATTATAATTATTAAACAACCCTATTTCACCATCTATCCATCCTACGGAAATTGAAATCACCGCGCGTGCGTACGTACAGAATACCGTCTCCACGCCGCGGTGTAATCTATTTTCCACCACCACCTTACTTGGATGGGTATAATGGTGAAAATAAATAACTATATATGATTATTGTAAAGTGGTATTGATTCTGAAATAGTATACATACACTCCAATACAATTCCACGATCATGGGAACGATATCATCGCTCGTGCGTACGTACAGAATACCGTCTCCACGATGTGATGCAACTCGTTCTTCATGATCTTCATTGCATAATGATTATATAAATTAATTGAATGAATAAATATGATATATAGTACACTAATACCATTCTTTAAATGAGGTATCTATAACCTAAAGATAAGAATAAGAATTTATTCGACAAAACACGCATAAGAACAAAAAGTAATAAACACCCGAATAACAAGTAGCAATGAAATATTACTAATAAGAAGCTAAGAATATGACCATATATGATATCATAACAATGATTATGATTCTGGAATAAGTCAATAACATTATTTAAATCATTATACAGGAGGTTGGGACACTTACGAAGCAAATCGAACCTAAGGTAAGGGAAAATATCACAATCTCATTTTTATCCGAGATTGTTTATACTTTGGTATTTACTGGGGTGTATTTTATCATCCACGTCCATGTTTCCTCAATATGTAATATTATTTCCATCCACCTACAATTGTTTAAATCCAATTTTACCCTTCGGTGAGTTTTTAGTAAAAGATATGAAAGGAATCTTTTGTCGTTTTTCCTACGAGGTACTTTTTGACTTTTCCGACAAAAGTATGAGAATAATGTTTTTTTAACTTATACGGCATGAATGGATTTTTAAAACATTATTTCCAAGAAGCTTCCTTTAAAAATTTTCAAGTTTATTTTTAATCAACTTCTTTTAGTTTAAAATTGTATGACATGTTATGAAAGGAAAATATTTTTGAAGTAGAAAGGATATTTTCCTCAAGAATGGAGTTCAAGTGTTTTATCAAAATTTTTTTCCATCTAAGATAATATAGGGTTCTGTTTCTATCCCTATTATTACATTGATTTGATTATGTTGTGATGGAATTATTTTTATGAATTAATTTATCTTATTTGATTTGTTTTATAATGTCATGATGTTTAAGAATCCCATTTTTATTACATTGGTTATGCAATGATGTATGATTTATGATTTTGTGGCACACATAAGAATGGTATCATTATGAGATGGGTGGGACCTATATATCCCTCCAATGCATTGGGTAAAGATTTATATCTCATGAGATAGATGAGGATTGAACGGAAAGTTAACCCGGTTCAGTGAAACAGGACTGAAATTATGATTTCTTTTGCAGGTTAAGATTTCCAAAATGTTATGTTCTTATGAATATGAAGTGATTGTTTTTTCTTTTGTCTACCCTTACTGAGCATTTAAGCTCACCCTTTTGTATGTTTTCTTTCCCCCAGGCCAGGAAGAAGGTTATTAAGTAGGATATGCTAAAAGGGACTCTAGATATGATGAAATAAATGGGAGATAATGTAGATGCTTTATGAACCAATTGTTTATGTTTCCCAGTTTCTAAAAACACTATACCTATTTGGTCCTTTCATGGTTTTGTTATATGTTGTAATAAGTGTACTTCAATTTTGAAGTATTAACAATGTATGCAAAGTGTGGGTCATTATAGATACATTCATTTTTTAATTTAAAACTAGAAATTATGAATTTCCTTATGAAACAAATTGCAATGATTTAGTGGGTAATAGTGGCCATCTGAGTGCTTATGTGCTCATGCATATTATTATCTCAGTTTTAGGTTCCTGGTTCTTCTTCATCAGGGCACTCTTAAGAGCATTGATTTATTAAGGTTAGTTTTTATTTTATCACTTTCATCCTTTTTGTTAATTACCTATTTTTGTAGGACCTACCTTTAATTTTTATAGAATGTATGACAAGTTTCCCTTTATATAATTTCCTTGGAAAAGTATGCATTTATTTATTTCTATAGATGAAGGGAAACTATACTTGCTGGTGGGTGAAGCATATCCATTGGAGGTGGGAATTTTTCCATGAAAGAGAGGGTGTTTAGAGGGTAAGGGAGGTTTTTGGTGCTTTTTACTATTTCACTATTTTCCTAGTGTTGATATTAGGTTGATGACTTGTATATTTTTCTCTGATGTGGACGTCCGTTGTACGGTTAGGTCATGTCAGATTTTTATTATATACATTCCATTGTATTTTACTTTTATTTTTAGATGAAACTATTCCCAAGTTTATTCCTATGATGCCCAGGAACTAGTTATTATCTTGTGGAGATCAAGAATTCCCTTCAAGTTAGTGGTTTGATGGTTCAGACATCTGTCAGATTGGAAACTCGATTCAGTTTGTTATAAACCTCCACATCCGGGAAACTATGCCATTACCACCACTCAATGTAATTTTATCCTATATTTTATGATATATATATATATATATATATTTAAAAACATATTTTTATCTATATATTTATTCATTTATTTATATATATTTACATAATTAGTTTTAAATACATTTATAAAATACGTTTGTGTGTGTATTTATGTGTGTGTGTATACACACACACACACACGCACACACCCAAGCATATTTATACAAATTCATATATATATTTATATATTCATATACATATATTATATATTATTATGTATATTAGAATATATAAATAAATAAATATATGTTTTCTAACATACAAACATATTTATATGTAAACATTATATATGAATTTGTATAGGTATATACACTTTCATACATTTTTAGTTTAAATAAAATGGATAATTATTTTTTATTTACATATGGTTTATATATTTAAAAATATTTTTTACATGTAAATATGTTTGAATATTTATTTATATAATTAAATTTTTATATGTAAATATATATAAATATGTATATATATGTATATATTTAATTATAAATAGCACTAAAATATGAAAAATAATACAATTTGAACCTCAAGATATCCATATGAAATTAATTTTTGAGAATAAATTCAGACTCCACTGAAAAAAGACACGAATGTCTTCATAAACGAAGATGAAATTCCATTAAATATGCAAAAATTAGGTATCCCAAGTAAAAAAATCAGTTTTGGAGCCTTTTAAGATTTTTTTGACCTTATAAAAACAAGGACCAAAGTTCCTTTTTAGTTTTAATGGCATATATCTTTTCACAGGATTTGATTTGATATATAATGGAGTCCAAATTAATTCCCAAATCAAAAGTTATGGTTATTTGAAGTTCAAGTATTGTTTTCAATTTATCTTAAGATATTAATTAAAATTTAAGTTTTCCCGATCACGAAATTTCTATTAAGTGTCTATTACTCAATACACTACTAGAAATAAGATCTATACCAATGGTTTTGGGAAAACCATTGGTATAGTTCACTTATATGGACCTATACCAACGGTTTGGCCAAAATAGTTAGTATAGGCCACTAATTTGGACTAATACCAATGGTTTCCCAAAATCATTGGTATAGGTCACTTATATAGACCTATACCAACAGTTTTGGCCAAACCATTGGTATAGGTCTCTTATATGGACCTATGCCAACGGTTTTGGCCAAAGCATTGGTATAGGTCCAGAATAGAGACCCTATACCAATGGTTTTGGACAAACCGTTGTTATAGGTCCCAAAATCAAATAATCTATACCAACAGTTCTCAAAACTGTTGGTATAGGTCTATACCAACTGTTTTGAGATCCGTTGGTATAGTTACATGTATTTTTTATGGAATATTCTTATATAGAACATTAAATAAATCAAAATTAAAAATATTTATGATAATACATATATATATTTATGAAATTATGTTCAAAAAAGTCAAGTTAGGTTAGTGGTTAGGTCGTTCAATCATAAACTAGAGGTACCAGGATCAAAACCAACATAAGGCTTCTTTTTTGAAATACATATACCAAAGGTTTTATGGAACCATTGGAATAGATTTTTCATATTACTTATACCAACAGTTTTCAAAACTGTTGGTATAGACCTATCCCCATGGCTTACTAGCCAACGGTTCTCCAAACCGTTGGTGTAGGATATACCAACGGTTTGGAGGCCTATACCAACGGTTTCAAACCATTAGTATAGGTTATTTTTCTAGTAGTTATACTAATTATCAAATTATTAATTAATATTATTTTTTAATTATTTTTAAACCATTTTCATGAAATATATTATTTTTTAACTCTAAATACATATTTAGTATTATAAAAATTATATTTTTGAAAATTATATATATATATATATCAACATAAATATATCTATATATTAATATATAATTTTTAATAATATTTTTTATGAAATAAACATTTTATCAGTCCTAAAAAGGTAGTGATAAATTATCTCTTTAATAGTATTAAGAAAAAGCATTGATAAAGGCTCCCTTTATCAGTGCAAAACAAAGAATTGATAAAGGGGGTGCTTTTATCAATGCTTTTTAGCACTCATAAATGGGGTCTTTATAAATTTTTTTATCTAGTGTTGATAAAATCACCTCTTTTATCAATGTTTTTTTATCATTGATAATGGGTAGCATTGAATAATCTCGATTTTGTAGTAGTGATAATTTTTACAATAAATTAAATATAATGATTTGGAAGTTGTCTATCGTTAAGGATATACTTATTGAAGACTACCCCTAAAAACATGTGATATCTCTACAACCCCACATACATGCCAAAAAGAGTAGGATATTATCCAATATCTTTAACACTAATAAAAAATCCCCTTTTATCAATGCTCAAAAATACTTTTCATCAGTGTTTTTTAGGGATCCCTATAAAATATTCACCTTTTTCCAATAGGGGAATATATATTGGTAAAGGTAAAATTTTAGTTGGTAAAATATTTTACCAACATATATACCCATGAACCTAAATTTTTGGTAAAAACATTTTCACTAAATTTTATTACGCGAAATAAATGAGTTAGGTTGTGATCATAATACAAACTATAAGGTTTGTCGTCAGATGGAGACTTCTACCAAAGTTTCCTCACCCAACATATAGAAACATCAAATTACAAGAATATGAAACTAAAAAGTAACCCTTGCATGAATTCTCCATAAAAAACTCTGTAAAATAGAGAATGAAACCAACAAAACAAAAGTAGTAACACAAAATAGTCACATCAGTGGGATGGTCTAGGCCTGTGCTAACTGTAGGTCAGATCAACCCCCAAAAATGGGCAGCAGCCCCTACAATATAACCACTACCAACAAGAGAATAAAATTAAAACATAAACCCTGAATTAAAGTTCAAACTATGATCTATAGATCACTGTAGCATGAAAAGAGATAAGAGGAACAAAAACTAGAGGAAAAATAACCTACAAACCAAGCATATAATGCTGAAAACCACCAACTGTTAAGACAAGAGTCTACCAAGAAAGGTCTAACTTATAGCCAACCTCCAGTTTGGTTCATAATTAGTGGACTTACAAGATAATATCCTCATATATATATATATATATATATATCTAATTCTATATAAATCCAAACCAATTTAAAGTAAGAGGAGTGGGATTCATGTGGTACAACATGTTTGGAAGCAATTATCTATAACTATATCAATACAATAGTCATCAACTCTACACAAATCAATCAAACTTAGAATAAAAAATAATATCTCCAGGATCAATGTACTTACAACCCATTCAAAACTAAAAGGTCAATATGAAAAAATATATCCTCACTCATGACAGGTGCTAAAAAGGGTAAGATAAAGAGTATACAAATTCATCAAACTAGTGAACCCAAATATTAGTTGTCCTACAATATAAAAGATCCCAGGAATAAAGTATTTAAGTAATTAAAATGGTATGGAATATCATTTAAAATGTAACTAATTTGAATACTTTTTATATACTTTTATATCAATAATTGAACAATTTAAAGTCATATTACACACCAATACCCGAGTGACCAAGATGACTTATAGACTTACGAAATAATTTTGTTGATAATATAAAAATCTTCACCCCCCCACATGAATATACCAACTTGATCATTTTAAATAAGTTTTTTTTCTTTTCATAATAATAACATGAAGAAATATATACAGGTTCAATTCAATTTTCAATTTAAATTACCAACATGTATTTGATAATCATATAAAAAAGCTTTATTCACATACAAGATGAGTTGAACATCATAAATACTTATCATAAATGATAAGTATTATACATAGTTTTTAATTTCATAAGATTACAGAACTTATTATCAAGTAAATTCTGGAATTAAACAAGAATATAATACTTTAATTCCTATAAAAGTTCAATTAATAATAAAAAAAACAACAATAGTTTGAATATTTTATATAAGCATCTCAATATGAAAAAAATACCACATAACAATAAGTATTTTATGTGGTTTTCACAAATGGTTTCAATGAACAAGAATTAAAATTAGTGAGTAAGTTATTTGAATCTTTGAGAAAACAATCAATTCATTGGTGTTTATATTCATCTTACCATACACACAAATACAATAATTGAAACAATAAAAATAGAAGACACAGGAATAATAAAACATTACTATTGAAGGTATAAAATTAGGAATTGTGAAACTCATCTCTCACACAAATAACCTTATATTGTTCTTCACAATCTGACCCATAAATTTGTTTACATCTTAAACACCTAAAAAATCTCATGAATAGAATATAAGTTCCATAATTAATATAAATCACATAAAATAACCCACCAAATTTCTAGAATAAATTATAAGGATAAACATCCAATGAATCTATATAAAAAAATATTCCCATTACACTAATAAGATCCAGAGCACACCCAAAAAGTCAATGCCACTGTCATGAAATGAGAATCGTAATTAGGCATCATTTTTTAACACTATGGAAAATGTTTTTTTAATATCAATATACATAGATTGATACCACCACAAAAAATTTAAGGAAAATTACCAATCAAGAGAAAAAAATAAAAAATATACAACATGCTAATTTTAAGGATTGACTTTAGATGGATCGATAAATGCAGTAAAGGAAACACAAGGTCACTTAATTTATCCTTTGTTTAATCATTGATTCTTGATCATTGTAGATATCACTTGAAAAAATTATTATCACTCAACTTCACTAGTGTTTTCCATGATTTAGGGTTCTCTAGTAGCTATTATTACTGAGGATCTTTTCCTAATTTCCATCCAAATTACTTCCACCATACTGAATTTCTATCACACATTTCATAAAATCTTTCTTCTCAAGGTAATGAAATATATTGCATTGTTTTCAGATACTAGAATAGGTTAGATATTGCATGGATACTAAGGTGAGGGATATTACCTATTATCAATTATAATTAGGTGATTATCTTGGTCTAATTTATCATCTACCATTATCATATCTTTTTCTAGTTAAGTGGTAGAGAAAAACATCATCCTTTTGGGTTCTTCATGTAAATTTGTATATTGTTTTCCTCATTTTGTCAAAATTATAATTCTGCATTGACAAAAACCGCGATTCTATGATCTTTATCATCATAAGGAAATATGAATTAAATAGATAAAAAACCAAATCCATTGACCTTAATTGTGTGGCTGTTTTATCCTCAAAATTTAGCAGAGATTCTCCATTATTTATTTTTAACATGAAACCTACCACATATTACCCGACATCCAATTAAACATCTTCGATATAAAAATGTACACCTCAACATATAAATAATATTCTCTAATATTAGACTAAAACTAGGTACATATTGATAATGTAATTATATAATAATAATATAAAATTATAAGTATCCCTTATAGATCTATTATTTAATATCTATGAACACAGTTTTTTTCTTTTTGGAAATAGGGGATGTGAAATATATAACCTTTGAAAGAGGGATTCATCAACCCAAATTGGGTTTTTATGTATAGGACTAGATTGCCTACTTGCACTGATCTTAAATACACTCATATTAAGTAATTATAAATATGGTTATCATGAATCAATGGAAGAAAAAAATGCATTAGTGATTTTTGATCCATGAATTAGTGCAATAATTTATTGACACCTAAAGTTTGAATCTACTAGAGAAGGTTCAATAACATGAGAGAGATAGACTAAAACAACATGTGTTCTCATTAACCTTGAGAAACTCCTTCCTACACTAGTAACCAAATCATTAGTAATGTAGTGTAGAAAAAGAAAAAGAAAATTATATATAAAAAATTATATTAAAAGAGAAGGAAATATAATTGAAATTATATAAAAAATATGGAAAAAACAATAAATATAATAATTATTCGATTTATAATTTAAAAAATCATTTCAACCCTATGAGAATTTGAGTAAGTATTCATATAATTCATCAATATTTATGAATTAGAACTTTATCCCCGAAAGAAACATGCTTGAGTTATGAAAATATTTTTGAAGTACAAACTCATTCATTTTCCAGTTCTTTACATTTTTAGAACATCATATTCAAAAATATATTGACATTGAAATCATTATACAAATTTTCAGCAAAATAATATGATATTTTTAAGTAAAGTTTATATAAATCCTTCATATCACTGAACAATTGATAAGTAACATTGTAGTAGCTACATGAGTTGGTGATAATATGGGAAAAAAGGATATAATATGGTAAATTAAGTAGATGAGAGTGAGATGTCATATAAAAAATATCCAGTATTTTAGAACATTATAAATCTTATATAAGGTATAGTTAGAAAACATGGAATTTTCCCATTTTAAGAGAACTCAATTTCTAATTTGGATTTCCAATAAATCTATCTATTTAGATGACCTATATTATAATAACACTAATATTTTTCTAAATCATATTTAACTTGGAAAATAGTATTTTTTTATAATTATTGGAAATGGTTCAGGTAAAAAATCGCTTGGAAAATAATCATACCCATGACTTAAACACACACTACATGAATAATTTTGTTTAAGTATTTATTGTTAAAAGAAAAAAAATGTTTAACAAGGTTTCCTTCATTTTTGTTAATATATATATATATATTACATACAATTAATTTTAATATAATTTCCCATTATTACATGTACTTGGTTTCAAGGTTTTTGTTAAAAGTATTTTATATTTAACAACATAATATGCATGTTGTCTTTTCACTTATAAGGTGAAGAAAATTATATTACAATAGATTTTAAAATAAAATTTCTTGTATACTATCACAATTTTATATCATTTTATAACTTGCATCAACAAAAATAATATTTATGAAAATGAGTAAGTCAAGTCATTAAAAAAAATTCTAGATAAGAAAATTTGTTTTGAAAATATAATTTATGGATGAATGTTCTTAAATAATCATATATTTATATGTGTAAAAAAAATAAAGGAAAAACTTTTACACATTCATTTACTAAACCACAATACTATTATTTAGTTTTTAAATAATCTAGAATAAAATTTGGAAAAGATACGAACATAACTGATTATTATTTCTAGCTTTTCACATTCAGTATATCCCTCAATTATATTTTGGACTTCATGTTAAATTGAAAAATCATGTTATCATGATTTTTTTTGAAAATGGAATGAAAAATACTCCCCATGTGATTATATTTTAAAAAGTTATTGATATTAGATAAAAAGACCTAAAATTTGGTCAAAAATCATGCCCCTTCATTGATTTTTAGTGAACTTTATCAACTTCAAAAATATAAATCTCAATTTTCTCTATAATAATTTGATGAAGATTTAAAATTATGAATAAAAAATAAAAAATATATCTTCAAAAGTACTGAAAAATAATATAGAGAAAATTATAGGCATATAATTGATTCATATTATGTTAATGTTACATGATAATCATAAAAGGCGTCATACATGCCAAACATTGCAACTGTTTTACCCCAGAAAAAATGTAGTGATGACATATTTTTTTTATCTTAAAACACCTATCACGTATCAGACTCATTAAAGGTAAAATTACAACAAAAAACTTATAAATTAATTGTTTATGAATCGTTATGCATATAAATTTTCATAAAATAGATATAAATAATAAAATTTAATAAAAATTAATACAAAAAATATAATCCTTAAAAAAAATTTGGGAAAAAGGAAAAATAAAATACTTGATCTGCTTACAAATAAGTCAAATTAATTTAGGCGAGGAAACCATGCAGTAAGCAAATCCTTTTAAAAACTCATAAATTAGTAATACTTAAAATTTTTGATGAATTTTTTTTGGTATTCTATTCCCAGTCTGATACAATCTTAAAATCAATTAGTGATTCTTTAGAAGAATCAAAAACCTCAAAGGGGAAGCTAAAGAAAAATCCACCTACAAAATTGTAAAACTCAACTTCTCTATCATCAAAAATGTTTTTTACCAATGATAAAACTAATAAATTTAGACATGATTGATTGAAAGGAAATATATAATTATAAAACCAAAAACCTAATATTTGAAAATGATTTTTTGGGTTTATTACTATATAGGGAATGGGTAATTATATAAATTTCAAATAGGCTGTAATAGACATCCTTTATGAAAATCATTAGCTACAATAATATAAATCATTCACAAAAATATTAAAAATAAAATATTATGAAGACATAAGCATTAAAATTCCATGATTTTGGTATAAAAGTAGGTTTCTATGCTAGTATGAAAATATAATCCAACACTATAACAAAAAGGCAATTACCTGTACTAATAGATAATATATATTGAAGTTTATCAATTTTACCAAAAGATACATTATATTGCAATAAATTTTCATTGGTATAAATCAATTTTTAGTGATTGTGAAATGAATTGATTATATGAAATAATTTATAAAAATATTCAATAATTCATAAAATCAAAAAATCCCATTACCTTTCCATGTATTCAAAGTCACAAAGAGATATTTATCTCATCAATTTCATTGTGAAACAAAGTTCACGAATTTTTATTATAGATTCATGAAAGGAAATTCAAAAAAAATAAATCATAATTTTTTTTAACAATATAATTTATACAATTATCTTGGAGAAAAAAATCATATAAAATAAAAAGATACATACCACTATAGACCCACTTATGTGAAGTGCCATTTGAATTTTGGGACTTCAACTGAACATATAAGTATATTTTATTCCTATGAAAAAAAAGAGAAACATTATCCCTATAATTTAAAATCTTATAAATCTATAATGGGAATAATATCATTCAACTAAAAAGACTAATAATCAAAATAATGTGACCACATAGTCGTAATGTAGCATTATGAAAACAGCTTTGACACTCATAGATAACAAAAATTGAAAATAAATTATATTCTACATTGTTGTTAAAAAAACCGATGATGGTTTCCCTATCATAATAATGATTGAGATTTTCCAATATTCATTCTCACTTGCCTGAATAGAATTATAGTAACTTTTTGACATAAAATTATTTAAATATGTAAAGAGAGAACTAGGCACTAGACACTAAAATACTTTTATAAATAACTAGAGAAGGGATAATGGAGAAAAAACAAAAGATAGGTCAACAAAATGAAACCAAGGATGACATGGAATTGAAGTGATAGATATGAATAAATGATGATATATAGAGAGTTGAAGAAACCAAACCTAGACTACGATTAATGGAATGGAATAAACTAATTGCTATGAACTAAAGGAGATGAATGGAGAATATGAACCAAAGATTGATTTAATTTGAATCTTTTAGGGTTAATGAACATCATATTGGGGGAATATTTATGCGGTAAATTGAATTAGAGGCATGGTGTTGCTTTACCTTAGCTAAAATTAATAAATGTTAGTATATAATATAAAAATATTTATATCTAAAAAATAAAAAATAATTCATACACATCATTTTTTTAATTTGTAAATTTAGAATTGATATTTTTTAAAATCATTCATCAATAATTTTATATGATATATATTTATTAGATGAAACATTTTTAAATTATTAACATTTTAATCTAATGTATAAAAATGGGTTTTTATAAAAAAATACCTGTTAAAACAAAATAATTAAAAAATATATATATTCAAAAATTGGTAAAATATATATTATTATTAGATAATTTATTAAAAAATATTTTTCTAGATCTAATATATTTATTGGTAAAAATAATTAAATATAATAGGTTTATTTGTTGGTAAATAATTATTGGTGTTAATAAAATAAAATAAAAATAAATTTAACTGTTAGTAAAATATTTGGTTATTATTGAATGGTTAATATCAATTGATATATCTGATGGCAAAAACCATTGTTTCTACCTAAAAATAATACGAGAAAAAATTAATACCTGTTAGAATTAGTAATTTTTACTGACAAATATATAACATGTCACTAAATTTCTATTGGTACAAGTCAATTATTTTGTAATGGATAATAAAATTGATGCTAATAAAAGGGTTATGTCTTTTATCCATATTAAAAACTAGCACTAATAAAAAAAATACTTTTACTAGGGATGTATTTAGTGCTCATGAAATCACCATTTTAGTTTTAATGATAATAAAATGTGAATTTATCAGCGCAAAAATCGATGATGTTAAAGATTTTAAAATATTTTTAAAATATTTCAAAAATAAAATATGACACACCACCATAATACCTCATGGTAGTGCGCACGCTCCACCCACCCACAATTAAATATTAACAAATAACCCATATAAGAAAAATTAGGAATTAATTCAAAGTTCCTGAAATTGGATCTCTCCACAAAGACTCCCTTCTATTAGTGATAGTTTTAGAGCTAATAAAAGCACCATTTTATCAGTGCTAGTTTTAATTCCAATAAAAGGAAATTTTATCAGTTCTAAAAATAATGATGATAAAGATTTTAATTTTTTTAACACATTTTTTAGTAAGAAACATTCTACGCTACCGCCATATCTAAAGGCAACCCATGTGCACCATCCTCCCAGACGTAATTGTAGATGCAGAACCCCACATAAGAAAAATTAGGAATTAATTCAAAGTACATAAAATTTTAACTCTCACTCTATACATTCACAGCAAGAAACCTTACCACTACATCACACTATTTTATTAGTTATATAATGATATATTTATATTTTTTTTTAATATATTTGTATTTTAATATATATTTATATATATTAGAATACATATACTAAAATACATATTTATTTAATAATATATTTATGTTTGTGTATATATATATTTATATATATATAAACATTATATATATTTAAATACATTTATATATATATATATATATATATTTAATTTTATATATATCTATTTAAATATACATTTTATATGTAAATTTGTTTATAAATTTATATGTTTAAATATTTATTTATATAATTATTTTTATATGTAAATATATAAAAATATGTTCATATATTTATTTATAAATAAAACTACCATTTGAGAAATGGTATAATTTCAACATCATAGTATAAATATAAATAAAAACATGAGGAATAAATTAATTCTCCACCCAAAAAGGTTAATAAGGCCCTCTAAAATGAACTAAAAATTCTATCAAAAGTTCTAAAATTAGGATACTCTAACTTAAAACTTCATTCTAGAGGTCTTTCAGGACTCTTTTTACCAAGGAAAATAATATGATATGGGGTTACCCTAACACTAGATTTCACAGATAATTTTACAAACTTTTATTTGACAGCTCGTTGAGCCCAAACAGACACTAGGATGTTAAGTTATGGTTGTATGAAGTTTAATTCTTATTTTCAACTTTTATTAGGATATTAATTAATTAATTATTTTTTCCACTAGAAAATTATTATTAAATATGTATTAATCAATAATAAAAATCAAAATTTTAATTAATAATAATCATTATATAATTTATATATCATATTTAAGTAAATATATTATATATTAAATGTAAATACATATTTAGTAATATATAAATCATATTTAATCAAATATATTAAACTTATATAAAAAAATATATTCATATTTTAAAATATGATATTTAATAATATATATAGTTTTTTTGAAGGATGCCTTTTATCTACACTAAAAAAAACATTATAAGGATAAAATTTAATAGCATATATTTCGAGCACTGATAATGGGGGTATGATGGGTCATCCTTTATCACCTATAAAAAAGTTGATAAAGGGTAGCCTTTAATAATGTTTGTTTCCACTATTGATAAAGGGCGTATGATGTAGGCACTTAATTTAAATTTTTCTAAAACCACAAATAAAGTTACAATTTTATCAATGCTTTTTAAAATGGATCATAAAAACTCACATTTATCCATGTTTAAAAAAAAGCACTAATATAGGGGTGATTTATAACCTAGTTTTTATAACAGTGTAAGTTCACTTATTAAACTAACAATAATACCTATAAAATAGTACATATTCTTTTAATGTGTTTTATATTAGATAACATATTTCCTAATAAAAATTCATAGGAGGTTACACATCATAAATTTACTAAAAACCAAACATGCATAATTATAGATTTCTTATGAAGCATGATTTTGAAAAAGGTAGAAACCACTAAAATGAGTAGTAAAAACTAGTATCTTAATACTTTTTAGTCGATGAGTTTCCTTTAAATAGGGGTGGTTAATGGGATAGATTGGGGTAGAGTGAGCCAAGAATGCATATATTGAGTCTAAAAATACCCAATCTATTTAGACCCTATTTTAATATGGGCTGAACATATTGAGTCTTATTTAGTTTTCATTTTAAGTGGACCAGATCATAGGATAACCCATATTTTTTAATTAAGATTAAAAAAATAAAAAAATAAAGCACTTATTTTTAGGCATGTCAGTTAAGTTGAAATTACATTAAAATAAATAAAACTTCTCAGCCTACAAGTTGACCCACATGTGTTTTGGATTGTTTTATTAATCCAATTGAAATTTTCTTTTCTAGTTCCATTTAATTCCATTTATAATGTAAACCATTTTTATAGCTTATCCCTCCCCATATATGCATATTTGTGGGCCTGACTCATGATCCTTTGGCTTGTTCAGAACCTATACCTTTAAAGCACAATATCCACTTTTTGGATTAACATCTATAACTCAGAAAGCATCACTGTACTTTCACCTAAATATTATATCCATTTCTAGTTGTAACAATTAGGTAGTTTTTTAAGGGAATATGGCCTAAAACCCAAAAAAATATGATGTGTTATAGATATATCATTAGTAAATAATGGGTATATTATAATGCATGAAATTGAAATTTCATGCCATTACCTTAAGCCTATCATACTGTACAAAAAAGGCTAGATATTATGGAAGTGTTGTGAGTTGAACCATATAGTAAAATTCACCCTAAAACCCTATTATTAAATTCCAACCTATTATTAAATGTTAACATACTTTAATCTTCTACACAAAATCTATCATTGATTATAGTCATTTCATTTGATGAACTTATTGGGAGTTGAATCAGCTGTGGGCCATAAAAAAGTTTATAATTAAAGGAATTGACTTGTATAACTTATAACATACAAGTAAATGAATGAGATTAAAGGAGTGTCCTATGAGCCTATAAGAGAGGGATTAATACCATTGAAATAGTGGTTTAAACTTTCCAAGTTTCCTATTGATAATCCCACACATGAATCCCTCTTCTTCTCCCTTATTTTCCATGGGAAGAACCCATGGAATTATTTAAGGTGTTTTTTTTTGTTGTCAAATTTTTATAAGTTAATGGTTTTGAGAAATAGTTAAAGGTGAATTTTTTGATTTCATAGGAATGAATCTAGGTTATTTTTTTTGAGGTGAATGAGTGAATATATCCCAATGGCATACTAAAGTATTGAGAAAATGTCTTGATTCCATCTCTAGAAGTTTATGATCCAGAACCAAAAGTTACATATATGGAGATTGATACACCTTTGGTTGATTAGTTTTTGATGAAGGAAAATGTGTGTCTGGTTGTTTTAGGAATTTAAAAGTCCTTAAGAAACATCATGAGGTTACACCATGAATTATTTATAATATTCAAATAAGCTCAGTCTTGATAATGGTAATACATGAGTTTGAATCTATAAGTTTCAAAGATATGGAAGATTTATTTCAGAAGTTCCATTCCACATCATATTAACCTAATGATTTCAAAGGATATATAAGTATGACCCAAAATTTATGTAAAATATATATACTTGAGATATTTATGATATTTTAGAAGGTGAATATGGAAGACCTAGTTGGATGGCTCTATGAAGATCTTTCAAAGTAACAAATATCATGATAGTTTGAATACTGGGATTCATGTTGCCTCGGGAAGATGGATTTTTTATGACTAAAACTGAAGTATCTAAAATATGGAACATTTTATAAAAGAGATTATTTTTATTTAGTTGGAAAAGGCTTGTGATCATTCATGAAGATGTTTCATATATGTATGGTCTATATATTAGAATTATAAACCTTCTTAAATAAGAGATAAAATCTTTGAATACAATAGGCGATATATTTTTAAATTTGATTAGCTAAACCTAGTGAGAAGGTAGTTCTAGATGATGAAATGATGAACTTGTGATACCAGAATTAGATGAAACATAATGGAGAGGAAGTGTAAAATTTGGAGATATCAATAATGATGATAACTTCAGATGATGTAAATCCAAAATTTTTAGAGTGATGGAAGTATAATTTACTAATATAGATGGTGTTGAAGATAACTATATCATTAAAGGCTGATTTGTAACAATGGAAATATAGGAATAACTAAAAGTTGTATGTATTGAAGTTTAAATAAAACCTAAAAAACAAGAGCTAAAACTTAAGTTTAAGTTGAATATGAAGCAATATGAGTAGAGTAAAGAAGGTTGAAATCACATGTTTTTGTATAAGAGTTGTGAGATCAAATATCAGTATAGTGTGAATATTGGAATATAAGATAGTTGAGAAAAATGAAAAGTCAAAATTATTTAAAGGTTTAGAATTTATGTCTGGAAATACTGAGTTATACATCGATATATAAAAATAATGATTCATAATACATGATTTTAGACATGGTTTGTGGAAGCTTTCATGTAGGACGATTCTAAGTTTTATTTAATCTTTGATAAAGTTAGATGTTGGTATTCTTGGAAGCAATGAAGGTTATTTACTATGAGTTGAGTGAGAGGGAGTTTCTAAATTTTGATCTCAAGCTTAAAGCCCATATCTCTAAATTTATCAAAATTATTCCTATATATGTTGAGTATAAAAATATACAAAGTAGTGTCCTAGAGAATATTCATGAGTGTACCAGTATCTGAACTGTAAGTTCTAAAAATCTTTTGATTATAATAGAAAAGTGGTGATTCCAAAATTTATTTATAGTGGATGAAGAGCCAAAATTATAGAAAATCACATAGTTGAACTACCATACATAGAATTTAGGTTCATTGAGATCCTAGATAGAGCATTTTTAAAAATTGTGTGAGGAACAATGTTTTTGAACCTGTATATGGTCTAAATGTTGAGGCACTTGAAAAAGTAATCAAGAGAAACATTATAATCTTGCATATGGTTTGAAAGTTTAGTTCTTAAAAAAGTGTGTAATTTTTGATTATATAAAATTTATAAGTATTATAGGAAGATAAATTTTTTTTGTAGAATAATATTACAAATAATTTGATCTTATTAGTTCCATTTATGTGATAAATTTTTAAACTAGTGGGAACTAGTATAAAGAACCTGTTAGAATATATTTAACTATTGGAAGATAGTGTTGGGATTTTTGGGAGATGACCTTGGGTTCAGTATGATTCCTTACCCATTTTAAAAAAAATTTATATTGCTTAAAAATATATTACTTAGACTAAAAACAAACACAACATGGAGTAGATACTCACATTAATATAAAAATTTATGAAAATATTTTTGAGCCTTGTTTTATCTTTTACTTTTTCTGTATAGAAGTGAGGGTGTGAATCAAAGTTTGAGTGGATCATAATTTTAAAAAATCATGGAGGTTAATTTCTATATGAAATTGTAAAATACTAGCACTTATTTAACCCCCCTTTTCTATGTTGCATCATATTTTTAGGCACTTAAATTAATATAATAGAAAATCCAGGTTTTCTATGAAGGTTCTATTCATGTGAATTTGAAGATGAAGAATCTAAATTATTTCAATAGTATTCGTAAAACCACATTTGATGGAAATAACTATTATAGATAAGGAATATGATACTTCCTTATATTCTTTCACTTGTCTTGGAAGTTGTTGATGTTTTTGCCATGGTATTTCCACCGATTGAGAAATATATAGCTAAGAATTTTAATAATTTATTACTTCATTCAACCCAATATATTTGGGATAAACATGATAATATTTATGAATGGAATGCAAATATAAAGGAAAATAAGTTGTATATTTATAGGGGAAAGTTTTAAGATATTAGGTTGGATGATCAAGAAACTATTGGTGAAAAATTTACACGTTTAAATGAAATTGTTAACAATATCAAAGGCTTTGAAGATACATTGAAAGATTCTACTATTTTATTGAAAATGATGAGAAAATTCCTTGATTGGTTTGAACCTAAATTTTATTCTTTGGAAGAAATGTATATTTATATCTTGATGAGTTACATAATACTGTTGGTAACTATGAAATGAGGAAAGATACAAATTTTAAGAAGAACATGAAGAAGGATATAACATTTAAAGCCATGAGAATGTTTAAAATCAAGGAAGAAGACGATGAGTACCAAAAATTAGACCATTGAAGAAAGAAAAGTTCTGAGTATGATGTAGTTAGAAAAGAATAAGGTTTTAGGAGAGAGAGATTGAGTAAAAACATAAGGTTGCAAGAGCAGTGGAAGCACTAATAGGGGAATGCCCAACTCAGTTTTTTTGTCATAATTGATGATTAATCTGATGTGTAAACAATAAATAATTCCATGAATAATTGAATTGAATCAAATATTAATTAACATGAGAACTTTTTAACCAATCATAGGATCATCACATAATGATTTATAAGTAATTTAAGTTGTTAAAGAATTAAATTTTGATTAGTTATTTCTTAGTTAATGAATCTAACAAAGTTGCTATGTTTTATAATCATTTCATCATAGGAATCAAGTGTAGATTCCCTCCAGTGGTGATCTAAACATGCACCATGAAATTCCAAGTGAATTCATTGGAATCTCTGAGTGTTAGAATGAAATATCCTAATACTGGTGCTATTTATCTATTATTTCCATCAAAATATATTCAAAGAAGGACTCTCCTTGATCTCTCTAGGATTGTGAGGGGTGGGGGAGGAGGATCACTCTCAATTCTTAATATTATTCTTAGAGATGAGCTCTTTAGGTCTTGAGAGGATTCTTCAATGTCATTGTGAATAACCAAAACCAATGTCTAGTCTTGGGGTTGGAAATTGTATAATTAGGTTTAATTAATTATAATTAGAAAATAATAATTTCATATGTTTCCTTATTATTTCCTTAATCCATGAAAAACCCCACATCTATATTAATAGTAATATTATTTCTTGGCATTTGAAAAAATCATAAACTAATTAAATATTATTTCTTGAATAAATTGTTTAATTTTTTTTCAAATAATATCTAATATATATTATTTCTTCATAAAAATTTATACTCAGTCCACCATTCCTCCACAATATTTTTTAGTCCTTGAAAAAATATCTATTTATTTAATAAATAAATATCATTGCATAATTATCTAATAAATAAATAAATAAATATTATATTCACTAAGTAGAAAATTAATATTTATTAAATATTCTACTCACAAATATTCTCTCGAATAACTAGTGATTGAATATATACAATCAAGAAAACATGAATAATTATTGAACCATGCATGAGAATAATATTTATTCAATATGTTAGATAACAAATATTATTTAACTATGGTTCTGGATAGACTTAGTTTGTAACCCTATAGGTATCTTTCTTAGTGGAATTAGGTGGATCCATCCAAAATCTATGGTTAGAATCTAACAACACACCAAGGAACCCATAGGGAAAAATTTTAATGATGCAATGACATATAACTTAATTCAAAATCTTACCATGTAATATAATCCATTTATCAAAATATATATAATCAAGTAGGATGTATGTTGGTTTCATTAACTTATGTGCTTGAAGTCTCTTTAATTGACTTTCTAGAATTGAAACTACCCACAAAACACTATGTCCATGGATTTATTTAAGATATTTCAATTCCATAAAATGGAATTATATAGAAACTTTCATTAATGAATATAAGGTATAAATAGTTTCTCATATTATTCATTAATGTGATATCACTCGTGACACACCAAACATATCCTACTTCACCACAAACATATATCATGACATATTTTACTAATATATAAATGTATATGACTAATAACATCCATTAATAATAATATCAAATTTGATTAATCAATACAAATATCCATAGATTGGAACATCCAATGAAAAATATAAAATTGGATTTCTTACTATCAGGTTATATTCTCATAATCTCTTGTATTGGAAGTTACCGAGGGAATGCACCATGAGAAAGTGCTTCAAATTCCTATGAGTATTCTATCATGATATAGTAAATCATTTTTTCCTTTAAAATGACATCATTCAACTATAGAACATATATTTAAGAATACCATCGTTACACTTTTGGGTTCTAGTCAAGTAGGTTGTATGTTGGATCCTTTGAGAGTCCCACCACTACTGTATTATAACAATATAATGCGATAGGTTCTTTACTTATAGGTATAATATTAATATATTGGATAAATATACGTATCTATACAACTTACTTGGATGCATCAGAAGTCACTATATACTTGGAATCCACTGTAGAATCGACAAAAACTAGCTAATTTGAACTCTTACAGCTCACAGGTCCTCCATTGAGACTAAATACATATCCTGACTATGAATTCAAATCATTTTGATCTATTTTAATTATAGTATTAGTATAACCCTATATTTATAGATCCTAATCTCCTCCATATACTAGGAACATATCCTTAGTTCTTCTAAGATACATAATGACATCCTTAACAATAGACTAATACAATTCACATAGATTATCTTGATATATTCCTTCCATGATCAAGGTATAGGAAACATCAATCCTAGTATATAACATTTCATACATTATTGATACTATCATAGAAGCTATGTGATCTTACTCATTCCCTCCATATCCTCTTGCGTCCGAAGACACATTTTCTTAGAATGATGTATACTATGTGAAACTAGAACCAATCATATCTTGGATTTTTATATAATAAATATATTTAGTATATAGTCAATGAATGTACCTTTAATTCATCCAATTATCCTCTCGGATATATTAAGAATGATATTTATCCCTATAAAGTAGTTTTATTTACCTAAGACCTTCATGGAGAAGCAATTATTTAACTAGTCCTTAACTGACCATGAGACTAGTATTCCATTTCTAATAAGTAATATACCATCTATATATACTACTAAGATAGTGACTATAGTCTCACTAAAGCATTTATAAACACATGGATCACATCTTTTCTTAATGAAAACATTTTTTTATATCTTTATCAAGATAAATGTTCAATGACTTGGATGTTTTCTTCAATACATAAATGGATCTCTATAATTTGAAAACATTTTTGGCATTACTTAGAGTCACAAACCCTTACGATTTTGTTATGTATACACCTTCCTAATGGTTCCCATTAAGGAACACTATTTTGATATCCATATACCAAATTTCATAGTCATGGTAATAAGATATAACAAGTATAATTCAGATGGATTTAAACATGGAAACTGGAGAAATGATTTCATCATAGTCAATTCCTTAACACTCTTTAAACTCTTTATCCAATATCTATGATTTGTATTTATTTTACCTTCCATGTCTAGTTTTCTCTTGAATACCCATTTATGACCAAAAATATTTACATTAACTAATGGATTGACAGAACTCAAACATGGTTACAATAAATGGAATCCATCTCAAAATTCATGGCATGTTTCCATCATGTAGATTCTAAGATCTCTACTACCTCTTTTTACAAGAGTGGTTAATTATTGTCAATCAATAACAATTCACTATCTTATGTGACTAGAAAACTATATATTTTTGGTTCTCTTACCTCTCTATTACTCTTATGTTGTACTCATGTTTTAGGAATGACTTCATCCAAGGGGACCTATGGAATCTATTCTTATACCAACTCATTTTTTAACTTGTGCATCAACTTCATCAAATTCAATCTTTCTCCCAATATCCTTAATTAGGATGCTCTACCTCTCAATAATGATGATTTTTCTCATCATAATAACTTTCTTATATAAGGGGTTATATATATAATATCCCTTATCTTCCTTGGGATATCCTATAAATATACACTTTGTGCCTTGAGGTACTAGTGATTTTCCAAAAGAATCCTTTATAAATTCCTCACATCCCCATACATGTATATGTTACAATATAGGTTTCATTAAACTCCATAACTTGAAGGGAATTCCATTTTCCACTTTAGTTGGTAGTCAATTTAGTGTTTATGCTATAATTTGTAATGCATATCCACAAAAGGATAACAAAATATCCACATAAATCATCATCAGCCTTGCTATCTATAGAAATGTTTGATTCCTCCTTTCACTAACACCATTATAATATGATGTATAAAGTGGATTGATTTGAGATAGAATACCAAAATATCATATAAATTCAATAAAATATTTATTAATATATTCACTACTTCAATTATATTAAAGCTTCATTATCTTCTTAACAAGTTGATTCTTTACTTCATTCTTGAACTCTTTGAATTTATCAAAGATCTCATACTTATACCACATCAAGTAGACATATCCATTTCTACTCAAGTAATTAGTAAAAGTTATGGTTTAAGAATATAAACCACTATATTATACTAGAAAATGTCTATACACATTAGTGTGTACCGATAGTAGATGGTTTGTGGACACCCTATACACCAAATAGTGGTTTAGACATTTTTCTCTGCAAAAAAACTTGAAACCTTTCAAGTGGTCTTAGATTAAAAAATTATAAATAACTATGTTGACAGATCCTTTTCTGACACTTCCCTTTTACATGACCAAGATAGTGATTTCATATCTTGGTGTTATATGATTTATGTAAAGATGATTCATTATCTATTTCCAATACTTAGTTTTCATAATTTAATACATAAAGGCCATTATTTATTTGCACCATACCATAAAAAATGATTTATTTTTAAAAATTCATTGTTTATTTCCAAATTTGAAAATAAATCCACCAATATCAAGGAAATAAATAGATATGGTTTTCTTAATAACAATTGTAACAAAATAAAATTTCTATAAAACCAAAACAATTTTTGTTAGAAATAGAAAGTGATAGTATCATATATCATAAGTAGTGCACCATGC
This sequence comes from Viscum album, assembly GCA_963277665.1. Taxonomy (NCBI): domain Eukaryota; kingdom Viridiplantae; phylum Streptophyta; class Magnoliopsida; order Santalales; family Viscaceae; genus Viscum; species Viscum album. Next base: position 55,045,548 of record OY728128.1, on the reverse strand, counting down.
TCCATTGGCTACTGAAAGATCCACATTTCCTCTATAAATCCTTCAAAATATACTTGGTTCCTGCATTGGGATACATATGTGAGAATCAAAATTTTTATATAATACCCAATGTGTAGATATAGAAATATTACACTTGATAATGAAAACACATTTATCTTCCCGTTTCTTATGGATGTATTTCTACTTCTAGTGGCTTGGATTTCCCCCTAAAAAACATATTGTATATCCTTTCATTTATCTAACTTTAGATATTATTCTTCATAGAAGAACAATTCTTAAGAGATTTAGAATTTATATAATCCTTGGGACCCTTTACCCTATTATTCATTTCTTGGTTCACCCTAAGGACTGTGGGTTTTTTATGATCCATATCCTTCTCAACTTAGGGAATGATGGTAAAAAGTTATAATAGAGTATTCTCATTGTTTTTCATGTTGTAATTCACAATGAAATCGGAGAATGATTTTGGTAGTGAGGGAAGGATGATATCTATGTACAAATCATCAGGGAATTTAATTCCCACGATGACTAAGTGCTCTATATAGATAATCATCATGATTACATGGGACCTAGTATGCACCAAATCTCTAAGATTACACATGAACAATTAATTGGAGACCACATATATCTCTTGTCTATCATTCTATTTATTGAGATAATGAAGGCGAGACATCATGCTATACTCATAAATATCCTCATGTTAATTTATATTCTCATTTAAATGGACAATAGAATGAAACATTAGACATCTATGGAATAATCAAAATGTTTCTCATAGAGAGAAAATTATTCCTCATTATCCTCTTAGACATGCGCTTCAGGTATGGGGGTTTCCAACACATATAATTTCCATTCATGGAGTAAAATAATGCAAAGTTCTTTTTCCTTTATTATAAATTAGTGTTGATGAGAATTCCATCTATATCAAATATGGATCACAAAAATATAGTTTAATTAATGTGTATTTCAATTTCTAAAATTAAGGAGACAATAATTTTAGTACTTTATTAGATTTATAAAATTAGATAATAAATATTAAATTTATTAATCTCCCACTATTTTTTATAAACCCAATATCCCTCACCATTGGTTTTAAAATATCTCATTACTTTTAAATTTTATCTTTAAGGACATATATTCCCCATCTCATAACCCAAAATTTGGATTGACAAGTTATTTGAAGGGTTTTAGGTAGTCATCAGTTTTGCAACAACATTAAGTCACAATTACTTAATTTTTTGAGTGGACTCCCCAATCCTAAAATCCTAAATTTTTATTTACACAATCCTCTGATATTTAATATAAAAAATCCAACTTTGGAAATAAACCCTTGACTTCGTTTAATTTAAGACAACCAAAAACTCAAGTTAGAATTCCCCAAAAATTGAAAGAACCCCAAATTTGGCCAATAGAGAACTTTGAACTATGTATCAATTTTAACTTAATTATTGGAAGGATATACCGACTTAATATATATATTTGAGGTATTTTTATCTTTATGGGTAAATTTCCCATTTTATCTTTATTACATGCTTATTAATATTAATTGAATTTAATTAAGTTATTAACCATGTTTTAGATAAATTTTATGCATAATCAAATTTATTTTAGTTATATCTTTCATTCTTGTTAATTCATAAATTATTTTGATCATGAAAAAACATCCATAATAAAATTAACCATGAAACATGATAGAAATAAAATAATAAGAGTGGTATGATCATGAGATTTTCCAAATATTTAGTTTACCATAGATGATAAACTAACTGTTGAACTAGGGGAAAAACACCTTGAACTATGAATTAGGTTTTGTTAAATATTTCTATATATCCTCCCATTAATATATTGGGCTAGATTCATATCATTTATAAACTTTAACCACCTTCACTCACCTAGGAGATCCATCCATTGCATAAGATTTTACCCACATGTAGGAGAGGAGAATCAAAGTGTTGGTTTCTATTTACTCACATCCATTTATAAATTATTTTATCATAATTATCATCCAAAATTTCTTGATATTTTCATCCATAATTATTTTAAATATATTAAATAAATTATTTAAAATTGATTAAATGAAAAACATGTACCTTGGAGGCAAAATGGAGAGTACCCATCCGAACTACCCACCATGTATGATATTCAAATACTATTTACTCATGTGGTTTATAGCATTCATATCTTATCATGTAATTGGATTTCTTGTAATATAAAATAAATTATTCAAAAATACATGTTATTTTCATATCATGTTATGTTTTAATGTTCTTAGAGTAATCATTGTATTATTACTTATACATAAAATATTGTTTAGAATATTATACAGAAATTTACTAGATATTTAATATATATTAAACCTATATAATGGAATTTACAAGTAAACTAAATGATACATAGAACACATGTTTTTAAGGTTTTAGTAGTATAATAAATTAATTTTAAATTTGACATAATAAGTTAATATACAAGGTGTGTACTGTTGAACTATACATCGCGTATAGTTTTTCTTCTATCCTGAAAGATACCTAGGCGTTGGCTGTGTTATCTTACCATGAAAATTAATTGACTTTACAACATATAACTAGGAAACACATCTTTTTGTATCCTAGTTACATGGTTACTAGTCACACATTCCATGTAACAAAAACATGTCTTGTCTTTGACTAATGTACATGTAAGTTATACATTGTGTAGTCGGTATAACCGTGTGATAGGCTAGACCGATCAATATGTGATGTGTATTCATTAAACACATTTTGAAATAAATTCAAGATTATCTAAATTAATTTGTGAGGCATCTTGGTGCATCAAACATAGGTACATGACGTGTACCTATAGACCACATGCAATGTATTCTTGTGTTATTTGGCCAAAATACTTGGTACCTCTAGATGAGTTCTTCGAATATTCTTTATTTACAATTAATAATTTTTTTTTATTTTCAATTACAATGAGATATAAAGATTCACATTTAAAGAACTATTAAACAAAAATTGAAAACTAAATATAAATTCATAAATCAATAAATGATAATTAAATAATTATAAATTATTATAAAACAACTATAATACCACTTAAAGGTTCTGGGAATAGTAGAAGCACCGGTAGGGGCATGCACAACTCATATTTTTATTGTACTTAATGATTAATCTAATATTTACATGAAAAATAATACAGTGAAAAACTAAATTTAATCAAAGATTAATTGATGTGAGAATGTTGAAACCAAACATAGGATCATATCATAATGATTTATAATTAATTTACGTAGTTAAAGAATTATATTTTTATGAATTATTTATTTTATTTATGTACATAACAATGTTTCTATGTCATATCACCATTTAATTGCAGGAATAAAGTATAGATGCCCTTCATAAGTGATCCCCATTTGCACCACAATCCTCTAACCAATACCGTAGGAATATACGAGTGCTAGAATAGAAGATCCAAATGCTTTCACCATTCATCTATGATAGCCATGAGAATTGTTTCAATGAAGGAATATTCTTGATCTCTATAGAATAAATATGGGTGGATGTGGTGTATTTATCTCCATTTTTGGGAGAGTTCTTTGATAGGAGCTCTCCAAGGCATGAGAGGATTCTCCAAATTCATTATGAACAACCAAAATCAATGTCTAGTATTCGTGTTAGAAATACTATAATTGGGTTTCAATAATGCTACGGTTAGAAAATAATAATTTCCCATACAATATTACTATTTCCTTAATCTTTGTGTAACCTAATATTTATAATAATAATAAAATTATATATTGACATGCAAAAAACTAGTGAATTAATTAATTATTATTTATTGAAAAATTAATTCAAAGAATATTTAATATAAATTATTTCTCACCAGACCTTTAAAATCATTCCTCCATTCCTTAATAATATTTATGAGGCATTGACTAATGACTATTTATTTAATAAATAAATTTCAATGAATTATTTATGAATAAATAAATGAACAATTATTATATTTACTAATTATAAAATAAATATTTATTAAATATTCTACTCACAATTATTGTCTCGAATTACAAGTGACTAAATTATTTCAATCAATAAAAGATGAATAATTATTAAAATAGTTATGAGAATAATATTTATTCAACATGTAAAATAATAAATAATATTAAATGTTTAACTGAGGTTTTGGGTACACTTATTGTGTGACCCTCTAGGCCCATTTCTTAGTGGAAATAAACAAGACTACCCAAGGTCCAAGGTTAGTATTTAGAAACCTTCCAAGGCACTCATAGAAAAATAATTTAACATCACAACAATATACAAACTCATACGAATACTTACTTTGTAATATACTCCCATTATCATGAATCTCTAATCAAGTAGGTTGCATATTGGGGTCACCAACCTATGCGCTCAAGGTCTCTTTCTTTTATTTTATAGAAATTAACCTGCTCACAAAACACCATGATCATATATTTATTTAGGCTATTTCATTCCCTTAAAAGGGTCTGAGATATCAACTTCTATTAAATAACAAAAGGGACAGATCTTTTCTCCCATTATACATTATTTCACTATCACTCGTGCCACACCCAACATATCTTACTTCACTGAAAACATATTCCATCACAGTTTTCATGAATGCATAAAAGTACATGAATAATAATAAACATTAATAATACTATTAAATTCTAAGGATCGATATGCATGTTTGTAGATAGGAACATTTAATGACACATATAAATGTGGATTTTCTACTAGGATGTCATTTTCTCATAATCACCTACACTAGAAATTACCAGGGGTGTACACTATGAGAAATTTCCTCAATGTCCTATTATTATCTAACCCATGATAGCCTATATAATTTTCATCCCATAAAATTATATCATACATCTATAGAACATATATTTAATAATATTGTCATGGAACTTATGGGTTCTCATTATAGTAGAGAACTACTATAACCTTTTAGTGCGCAGTTACTCTTAGGACATTATCATATACTATATCCCATAGAAGAAAAATCATAGTGTGATAAGAAGTTTATTAATATTAAAAAACTTGGATATAGGAAATCATAAAGTATATAAAAGTTGAATATAGGGAATTGACTCCAACAAAAACCTTAATGAAGATAAGGTTCAAGTTGAATAAAGGATAAGGTTCACTAAATGAAAAAAGAGAAGCATGTTGAGAAAAGAAGAGGAATACTATTCCACATCAAGTAGTAGATATGAAGAGTAGTTTTTGAAAAAAATAGTTACTTTATGCCTTATGTATAAAAACATAAATAAAATTACAGTAGTAGTAAATATGTGAAATAAGGCGAACAAACTTACACTTAAAATATGCTAAATACTAATATTAAATCATGTATTGATAAAAGCACACAATAAAAGAGATGAATCAGGATTATAGAGAAGGAGGTTGAGAAGATAAAATAAGGTGATAGTAAACTTGAAAAAATGGAATATGAATACATTGAATATATTAATAATCTAAATTTGATAATTATAGAAAAAGGTCTGATGTTGAAATATCGTGATGAAAAAAATTCCATAAAGGATGAAGAGCTATGTAAGACATAATAAAGGTGTTTTGAAGCTAAGAATACTCTGAATAAGATGAGTAAATATTTTAACAAATTTATGGAAGTTAGTTCTAAATTATCTCAAAATATTGAGAAAATTATCCTGGAAAAAAAGTTACAAACTAAACTTTTCTTTTCAATGGTTACTTAATATATTTCAATTAATAGTTCAAGACCTAAAATTTAAAATGGGATTTTATAGTGTAATAAAAATTATAAAAAAACCACTCCTATTTCAATTGGATTTGAATAAAATTCTTGGAAGGACTATTATCCTAATATGTGTCAAAAGGGAGCTTATAATGTGCTTGTAAATAAAAAAAACTTTTTGGAACAAGATTATTCTTATTATGTAAGGACAAAATTTAAAGGTTATTATTGGTTCTGTAGAACCTTTAGACATAAATCATATTGTTTCTAGAATAATTGGCCAATTACATGGTATAAGAATAATTTTAATGGGAGAAGCACTAAAAATTAAATAAGCATCTCTATGAATAAGAAAAAGAACTCCAAGAATAAGTATATTATAAATAAAAGTTAACCATATCTAACTACTCAAAAAAAAATTATCTTCTAAAAGTAATCTACAAAATATGTGACCAACATGGTCATTGTGTGTAAGAGTGCATGAATACACTTAAGGATAGTTTACTCATTTTGAAAGAGGAAATGAAGTTCAGAAAAGGAATAAAGAAGAAATGTCTCAAATTATTGAAGTGGATATAAAATATAGTAGGAAAATCAAGCCATAGATTCTTGATATTATTTTTTACTCTCTGTTTTCACCCATAATAGGGTGGCTTGATGCATTTTTATGAGGGGATGAGTTTGTCTACAAAATATTCACATCAGGTCACTATTATCATTTCATATAGTTTCTAATGAGGTTGATTTATAGAATCGAAAACACATAATGACTCTCACATTAGCGAAAAGAGATATTTCTATGTACCATATTTACTAAAGTAGAATATCATTTAGGTTTCTTTCTGATGATGCTTATGAAATCACATTGGTTAATAGGATGAGAGTCCAGGCTTAGTGAACCCTATCAGGGGGAATTATTTCCTATTCTAGGGCTCTCTTATATATTTAATTCATGTTTTTAATCTTTCCCAAATTCCAAAACAGGACTGGTTACTCTTATGCTTGAAATCAATTATTATCATAGTTCATAGTGAATTTATATATATATTGTAGGTATACCATTTATCTGAACATCTATATGCATTATTAATTCTCTATCTATGAAACCATATTTATGTATTAGAGGTTCTCCACCTTCATCTTATTATTACTTAGGGATATGAATCTACACATCACTATATTTTAAAGCCACACAACTAGTTACTCTAGATTTTATCATTATCTAATAAGGTGGTAAATATTTTTGGTGTTAAGGATCAGGTCTATAAAAGGGTATTCCTACATATCTTTTTGAAATTTACCAGGACCCATGTATTTTGGTTCTATTTAATAGTGCACATCATATCTTTTTAGGCCACGTGACAAGGATCAATCTATGTAGTTTAATGTTATTTTTTAAGGAAATCTAGGAAAAATATTCCAAGAAATATTTGGTGTGAGACTTACATATGAGATACCCTTTATGGTTATCCTTGAAGTGAATATGGCCTAACAAATATGGGTTTATCTCAAAACGGATGTGGCCCTATGAGGATGGATCCCACTAAGAATATAGCTTGATAAGGATGACATGATAGGGGCCAAAGGGAATATAACCCTCTAAGTGTTGGTGTGATACTATTAATAATATGGTTTAGTGAAAGGATGTTCTATAGGTAATATGACCCTATGGAATAGGGAGTCTAGACATGTAGGAATATTTCCAGGTGAGGTGAGGAGATAAAAGATCTTATGAGGAATATAACCTAATGAGGATAAATATGGAAGATTGATGATATTGGGTTTGAACCCTAAGGAGGTGTCGTATTTATCCCATAAAAAGAGGAATCAAATCCCACATAGCTCAAGTGACATAATTTAAGGTCATATTAAAAGACCATATGATGAAGTTTAATGTCATGTGGTAAGGATGTTGTCGTGTAGTTTAACATCATGAGACTAGGACATAGGATATATAGTTTAATGTCATGATGTGGGAGAATTTATATCATGAGAGTTGTGATAACATAATATTGAGTAGTTCTTACACATTTGAATCCTCCTTTCCCACTTAGGAGTAGATGATAGAAGGATACATGACAGTTGTCATTGAAAATTCCCTTTGTTTAGGATTACAAATTCATTTATTAGAAATAAAATAGTGAAAACACTACATGTTTTAGGCTGAATTCAGAATTATGGCTCATAGTAAAGGGATTAAAAGTGTATATGTAGGTATTACACCAGTTGTTGCTACCTTTCTTCTTAAGTGGACTCCAACGTCCGCTGGCTTCCAAGACAATCGAGCTCAAACCAAGGTTTGCCAAGTGTTGCAACATGTGACATGGGAATTATCACCACTGTATATAAGATTAAAGCCCTCATTATCAAGGGAATTAATGATCATAAGACCCACGGGGATCCAATTTATTATCTAATACATATAGGATAAACCTTTTATAAAGGGAATTTAGGATCTAAAGGGGCACTCATTAGTGTGCATGCCACAATGTCATGAATTTAGTGGATTCGAGGAAGGCCTTGATGATGAAATTTTCAAATAGAATATTTGGGGAAAGGCATGCCTTGTTTTATATAATATGGAATTAATGGTATCCCAATATGATGATCAACAAAGAAACTCACCATATTAGGGGGTCTTGAAGAGACTTTGACTTAGTGAGGGATTAATAAGAGAATATTTACCCAGTTTAGGGTCAAGAATTTTTTTTCCTCAGTAAGGGACTTGGGTGATGGATTTACCAAATGTGGGGCATATGGAAGTGTATTTCCCAATTATTGGGTCTCCCTAGTGTAGTGTCACCCTAGTGAAGAGTCAACCTAATGTATGGTCACCCTAGTGGAGAGTCACCCCAGTCAAGGGTCACCTTAGTAGATGGTCTCCCTTACTCAAGTGTGCCTCCTTTGGTGATGATTCACCCAAGTGAATTTGGTGAGGTGGGTCCTTCACCCTCGTGTATGGAGACTAAGGAAAGAGTGGTATTTAATGAGGGGTTTATCCTTTGAATTACTCTTCCACCACTTAGGTTAAGTTCCTTAGATATTATAGTGCCATAGGACACCTAAGAGAGGCATTTAAGACACGAGTGAAGATGATTTAGGAGGATATTTATCTATATATCTTACAAAAGTGGGGAACTAATTCTCTAGTTAATGTTCATGGGGTCTATTTATAGATAAAGATAGAGTCATGGGTGAAATAGGATCAAGAGACAGAGGTAATGCATGCATGTGGCATGAAGGAGGCAACCTGGGTGACTTGAGGAGACCCTATGTGACTAGGATAAAACTTAGGTTAGGTAGCCTAGGTGACCATAGGAGATCATGGGTGATCCAATGGGACTTTACCTGGGGGATTTTTCATTTTTCTCTCTACCCATTTGTCCCACAAAAGGAGCGGAAACCAATTCCCCCTGCATAATGTGACCCAAATGGAATGATGAGGATCATATTATAAGGTAAACATCCTTATGGAATGATAATGAAATAATATATTCATGATCTACCTACCAAGGGGGTTGAGTAAAAATGAAATAGCTTGGATGGGAATGAAGTGTTAAACTGGCTTGGAGAAGTGACTGAATTTCCTATAAATAGTGGTTTTTCCGTTACCACTTAGGTGTAATCATACTTCCTCACAACTCTTGTATTTTGTGATGCTTTAAGGTTAGTGATGAAACTCTTTCCCCCAAATGACGGTCCTTAGTGAGGAAATCCTAGTGTGGGAGGATTAACAAGGAAACCTGGTCAAGGGGTGTTATTGAATCCAAATTACCAAAAAGGAATTGGTGACGACACCCTAGTGAGGGAGCCTTGGAAAAACCATTTTGGAGATGAAACCTAGGTGGCAGCTTGACTTTGTTATTTTTTTTCAAGTTTCTTTCATACCTAGCCCATATCTTCCATTGAGGGTACCTTAAATTCATCATATTTTATTTTATAAATATCTTGTTTTAAATTTCTATATGATTATAATGGCTATATCTTTTATCACTATATTAGATTCTATAGTTTCTACTCACATTAAAGAGATACTAGAAAATACTTATCCTATATCACTAAGTATTATCACTCTACATCACTAGATTTTTTCAAGGTCCCTCAAACTAGCTTCGCTTAACTATCCACTATCAAATAGACTTCCCCTATATGGGTTTAGTTTTTCAATCAACACTCCACTTCCTAAAGAGGACCTTAATCCTATTCAAATATTACTAACCTAGGGTATTTCCAAAGAAAACGTTTCTATTAATGAGTAGATCATTAATGAATCTAACAAAAAACTATTTCACTTCCTAGTTCATGATCAGACATAAGTAAGGGATGAGTTAGAGTCCTACTCAAATTTGAAATTGTCCTCTATGGGTAATCAGATAGGAGGATGGGATCTTTAATTTGAACTCCATTTTAGTGGTAACTTCTCTATGGAATAAGAATAACCTTATTGGGTAAAACAAAGTTTCATCATGAAAAAGGATCACCTATGGATTTTATAATTTATGAGGATGTTTGGACCTTACAGTTTTATATCTATCGTTATCTTGATCTAACCACCAATATAGTCTACTATTGGAGCTTTGAAACCAAAATGTTTAAACTTACACAAGGGGAGGTTGATGCCAATCTATAGAAAATTCATTGGATTGGGGGATCCCCATCCTAGGGAATATATGAAATTAATTCATTGATTCTCATAGTTTTTGGGGAGATTTAAGTTAAACTCCTATACTCATGAGATATCTACTAGTGCTATTATAGGAAGAGTTAAAGAAGGAATTTTTCTACCACTCAATATTATATTTAACACATAGATATTTTTTTTCTTCCCCATGGATTAAGACCTAGAGTGAAATGGCTGGGGGCCTACCCTAACCAACACACTAGTGGGTTTTAGAATAATTACTGATCCATCTTAATTAGGGTTAGTATACTACTTGGGTTTACCAAATCTTGACATAATTAAGATTTGATCTTATTTTGGAAGGAATTCTAGCTAGGTTCCTTAACGTATGGTGGTTACCTTCCTCAGAGGCATATACTAGGGTAATATAATCCACTTTTGTAATAGAATTCCAACTAGAATCCAGGACACTAATAAATATTTCCTCTTCAGCTTTAGGGTGACTCTCTCAAGTTCTAAGTCCATTTCAATAGGGTGAAACTCTTCATTATACCTGTATCCTAATTCAACTCTTATATGGATGGATAATAGTGTATCTAGGTGGTTAATACATGAGGAACAAAACCATAGTTTCTTAATTTTCTTAGAGGACCAAATTTATAGATATTTTTGGTGTGTAAGCCACAATCACAGATTCATAGGTTCTAGATTACCTTCTATGAGACTATTCCCTATTTTACTTCACTCCCCATGAGACTCTTAGTGCCACGCTGTTGACAGGTCTTAATGAATTAGTCATCACCTAACCATACCATATTGTACTGTGGGATGCAATTCTTATGAAATGGGTTGATGTTGTCCCAGTTTGTGAACCCTACATTCTATCCATGTTTAGGTTCTAGTTTTGATACATTCAAGGGATGAGTAGGTCCTTTTTCCATGAGGTGTTTGGGGAGAGGCACCCAATGGTCCTACACTAATTCTGGTTAATGTTGAAGTGTAATGATAACAATTACCCAATTACTCTATTTCTCATTAAGTGACAATTAGTTTGTCCCTAGACTGTACCTAGTCATGGGAAAAATTCTTTCATTCTAAGGGGGGTTACTCAATGAATACATGGATTATAATTCTTAAGGAATGTGGAAAACTCTAGAAGAATCATCTCAAGATGATAATTCCATCAAACTTGGTTTTTAAAATGACGAAAAGATCATCACTTCTGGAGGTGATTTCATAATCCTTAGTCCCATAGACCATGATATGCATGTAAAAACTCCCAGGGAATATTTTAATTATAAATCTCATGGTTTCATTATCAAATTAGATTTTTTTAAGAAGATACCACTAAATAGAGGGATCATAAACCATACTCTAATTACATTCCTACTAGTTTCATGGGGGCAATCGAACCAATGATTATATCCCCAAAAATATTCTAGTTTCGAAGGATGAAGTAGTTTTTAATGATGGGTTCATGTCCATGAATCAACTGAATCATAAAAGGTAATGATATAACTTTTGAAATATAATCATCTATATGATGATTATAGAGATAAATAGAAACATTGGTTGACTTTATCAAATATTTATAAGTTTTTTAATAGGTGGATGTTGAGCTAAAGATGTGCTATAATTGTTTTTTTAAGAATTTGGAAATTTGGTAAAAAGGATATTATTGGGTGTGTTAGATTTTATTTTCAATTTATAAATCATATTAAAAAGAATCCATAAGATACTATGTAATGCATTCTTAGTGATTATATATCATAATTAAAGTTCTATATGGGAGGATAAGTGAAGATACTAGAATATAGAAGCTCTTATAAGGGCTCCACAACACATGATCTTAGACTATGCTATAACTGACCTGTATATGTTGTAGAACAAGGTCCACACCATAGAGAACTGGTGGAAGGATTTTAATGGTTATTGAAATTTCAGGACCTCTAAACCTTAGTGAAGGTCCATGTTGTAGAGGAGGTTTTTTTTTCAGATTTTGGTGGGTTAAGAAATTTGGATTCCTACTTGTTATATCTCTTTTACCACACTGTAGTCAAGATAATGGATGTTTCAATACACCATAGTGAGAGGACTATATCGTAGAGTTAATTTGTGTGGATTTCAGTGATTCTATAAAATTGGTGACCACTAAACCATATAACTTTGAACATTCCATATTGAATATTTTTAGTTATATTAAAACTTATGAAAATCATGTGGCTATACTATAATTCCCCAGTCCATTCCATATAAGGGTTTTTCTCAGAAGATTCAAGTGTTTCAGATAAATTGGATTAATCTAATAACTTTGGAAGTTATTTCAATCTAAAGTAATTATGAATTAAAATAATATGATCAACATATGTTTAGAATTAGATCCAAATTTTATGATTTAAAAAATATTTGAACAAATTTGGTTTGAATTTGAATTTAAAATTCAAACTAGAAAAATAAAGTTTATATATAGTTGTTTAATGTTTGAACTGTGGAAGAACAATTGTACAGAAAAATTTAGAGAGATAAGGGAAGAAGAAGATGTGAAAGAGAAGAAGAAGAGCCGTGTATATTGGAACAGAGTGAAGATATATTACATGTGTTTCTAGAGGTTTAATAACAATAATAAGAGGAAAGGTACTTCATCATTTAAAGGATATGATTGGAAGGATTTATTTTATTGATATAATTTTTTTTATAATTATTATTTAGTACAAGATTCACTATCATAGTCAAGTGACTAGATGAAATATGAGATCAAGGATAAATACTACTTTTTTTACTTACATGTTGAAACTAGAGGGTCGTATGATCTCAGTAGAATTCAGATCATGCCAAGGACTAGCCTTCTCATTTTGAGAGGTGAACCTTGTAAATCTATTGTCCCTTTCTCTTGTGTGTGTTGAATAGTGATAAAGATTCAATATTAACTAGTGATGAGGGTTATTTCACTGAGAAAAGATAAAAGAATTAGAATAAACAATTCATACCCCTCTTAATGATTCCTCATTAATCTAGGATATTTATTTTCAAGTGGTATCAGAGGGAGGGTCCCATCCTTATTGATTTTTTGTTTGATGTTTGTGAGTAAGTTTCTATTCGTTCTAAGTGGTTATTTCTTAATTTCTAACATTCATCATAGAAAATCATAATTTAGTGAATAAAAATGGGATTTACACCTTTGATGGAAAACATTTTCATATCTGGAAGGATGAGATGTTTTATTTATCTTTATCAATCATTTTTAAAGTTCTTGTAGCTACAGCTAATGGTTTTCCACCTCATACTAAGAATATTTCTTTGAAAATAATAGGTAAAAAATATATTGAGAATGATGGTCATGCTGGGAAATTTTTTTTATCATCATTATCATAGATGTAATTTCTCAATGTGATATGTGTCATAATAGCTAAAGGCATTTGAGATAAACTTGTTAACATATATGAATATAATAAGAAGGTGAAGTAAGCTAAGATACAAATTTGATTATTAAAATATAAATATCTAAAAATAAAAAATATAAAATTTTAAATGAATTATTTACAAGATTTAATTATATTGTGAGTAAAATAAAATTTTATCTTGATAAATTAAAAGATACTAAAATGGTTGAAAAGATACTTCATATCTTACCGGATTAGTTTGGTGCTAAAGTATTTTATCTTGAAGGGAGGGATCCAAAAATAACTTTTTATAGATGATTTTCATAGTATTTTTATTTAAAATGAGACGAGTAAAGAGTGTTTTATCACGAAGAAGTGTAATTATAAAAAATAAATCTCTTTTAAGGCCTCAATATATTATAAGCAAAAATAAAAAGGTTAATGAATAAAATATTTATTATTTTGATTTTGATTTTGATTTGAGTCAAAATTTTGAAATTATGATGTCTCAAATCTCTAAAAATGTGAGAAGTGGAAAAGGATGGTTTAAATGTAAACATATAATTAAATTATTTAGGTGTGGAGTAGTCATAAATTTTACTCCAATTTTTCTTAAGTTAAAAGAATATGAATTTAGGGAATAAGAATAAGTACAATGAGAATATTTAAAAAGATATCATCAAAGTTTAAAAACCAATGATTTATTTTAAAGTTAAGAAGAAAAATTTCTCAAAATTAAAAAGGATAAATTTATTATCTAAATGTGAAATTAGTGATAGTAGTGATTAGGATGAGTAAATTTAGATTTCAAGAGATGTTGATAAAAAATTATCATTGCAAAGGTGAATCAAGAAGAATTTACTAGTGAAATTTGTAACTAATTTAAAGACAATGAATAAATTGAAAGATAATTATTGATTAAAATATAACTCATGGATTTTATATCAAATATATTTATGTTATAAAATGAGATAATAAATCTGAAGAAGGAAAATCAATCTTTTAGAAGAAATAAATCTATTCTTATTTAAAATAAATTTAAATTTTAGAAATAATTTGATGACATGAACATGATTTCTGTAATAATGAATCAATATCAAGGAAAGTATCTATAAAATTAGAAAATAATGGATATTTTAAGGTATAAGGCTGATCAACACCTCCAACACCCATTCTTATAATTTTTTATTCACGTTTTTTTTATTTTCCTCTTAGTTAATTGATTTTTACCATCGTAACTAGTTTTTTCCAAAGTAATATATGCTTTATGCATGAAATGAAATTGGTACATATTACATAATTCTCATATAATTATTTCAAATATAAAATCAATATTATTAAAATAATTTTCTAAAATTGATAAAAAATAATTTTAAAATACTAAATTTACAATATATTGATTTTTTTGAAAAACATAACTTATATTTTGAAATGTAAAATATGGGTTCAATTTTTTTTAAATTATAAATTCACTTTTAAAATACACATTTGGTCATATAAAATAGTTTCATGAATTTATAATTCATACTTTTAAACTAATAATTTCATAAAATCATGTTATTTTTTTTTCAATATTCACCTAAAAATCAATATTTTTAGAAACAAATAAGAAAATTCTAATTAAGAAAATATTACTATGATGAATCAAATAATAATGTTAATTTTTAGAAATTTAACTTTTAAATTAAAATTTGAGATATAATTATATAATGATTTTTAGGAAAATAGATTTTTAGAATATTAACCACTCTCATTCATATTTACTATCATTTAATAATTAAATTTTTATTAACCATATATTCATATAAAAAATATTTTATCATCATTAATAACTATTTTGGTGAAATTTATAATCATATTGCACAAAAGGACTATTTAGAAAAATACATTTATGAACATAAAATCATCATATTAGTCATGTTAGTTATAACAATTGAACTTCATTCGTATTAAAAGTTTCCTTCATTTTTTTCTAATAATATTTCATAATATAGTTACTCATAGTAATCCCCATTAATTCAATGTATAGGTTTTAAGGGTGTATAAATATCATAGTTTCATTTTAGTTAAGTGTTGCGTGTGGAGGAGGCTACCAAACACATTTTTTATTTAAGGAAAATGTATAATTAAATCTTGGGTCATTAAATACTCCCCTAAATATATTCTATTCTTGAATGTTTTATTATTACTCATTGGAGAAATTATGCTATGGTGTTATTAATATATTAATCATTTGATGTATAACCTCTTATATGACATCTACCATATTTTCTTGGGCTATATCAAGTTATTTATCTTTCTTCAAACAAAATTATTCATTCATTCAATCATATACCCAAGTTTTTATATTCCCTAATAATATATTCTATATATTATACTTTTTCTAAAATCATTTGAATATTTAATACATTAAACCACAAAAAACTATATATCATTCAAGAAATTAACAATATATTTATCCCTCAAATGTTATAAAATATGATAATAGCCATTATATACCCCAATACCAAAAGTGTGATGAACTTCAAAAAAAATATCACGAATCAATTATCAAACCCAAAGTTACAAATAATATTTTAATTAACTTTTAAAAATCAACAACCCATTATTTTCTCAACATTAAGAATATATTAAACAGAAGATTTATCTATCCCTTAATCATGTGTTCTCTAATATTTATCCCCAAAATATAACCTTTTCATAAAACCAATTTTAATTGTTATTGATACCATTTAATATATGTTTCCAATCCTTTTTTGAAAAAAATTTATTGGAGATAAATCCTTAGATGTTTCACACAATTATCATAACTTTTAGAATATACCAGAATACCATCAATAAATATCACTCACTTGTGAGACTATCTAAAAGTATCAAGAATTAATTTATATTAAAATATCATCCTCACTGTCTTAGGTAGGACTATGAAAATTACCTTCTCAATCATAATAGGAATACACTAATATTCTCAACCATTTAATCATACTACCTTATTCGGTTATAAGACATAGTGATTTAAAGATATATACCTCTCTCAGGTTGATTTTCATGATCCTATTTCAACCAAATACTAAAAAAAATGAATAGGATAATATCTAATAAAATCTTAGTAAATGATAACATGAATATGTAAACAAAAACTTCTATAATGACACCTTTATTTTATCCTTTGATACTTTTAATTTAATATACTTTTCATTAAGTTAAAGTTTTATTTTACTTATTAATCTAATCATTAATTAGTAAATAAATCCATTATAATGTTTCTTAAATAGAATGAGATTTACCAAATCATATCTCCCGAGGGTGTTAAAATTGGTGTGTAGTTACACCACTTTAGTGTGCATGAAGTTATGATCAAGTTAATAATGGATCTTACATTTTTATGTTATGAATCCTAGGTATATATATGAAAGATCATGAATCCATTTGTAGTATCCCAAAATGGATTTATTTTCTAAGAGAACCATATAATATCTACATTACCAAAAATTTCAAGCTGTTATCCTATACTTAGACATATCCATTATAATTATCTCTAGGGTTTTCACTAAATTTCTACTATCATAATCCTATAAAAATTCAATGTTACTTCAACTAACCAAAAATTTTATATATAACTTTGAAATTATAATAAACCTTAACTTATAAATATTTTATGACATTTATATCTCCTAATTTATTCTCAATTGATATAATCCTAACCTCCAAAGTTATCTGAACTATGCTATAGTACCAATTATAGAACCCATGACCCATTCTCCTAGATACGGTTCCATAAACATATACTTAAATCCTAGCTTTGATACCAACTATAGAATCCCAATTATTACTATACCATATCACATGACTTAAATAAAATATTACATTATATATTTTTGTAATACCTTTAGGTTTAGAGATTTAGAAAATTGAGATGAATCATAATCTTAAAACTCCCATGTATTTCTCAAATAATGGATTTTTTTCACTATATAATAAACTTCATAATACATAATAAGTATTCAAAATCTCCCCCAAATCACCAACACATGCTATTCTAATAGTTATATCACATGTAATACTTTTCTTTATAACCTAGGAAATTTAAATATAAAGAGTGAGATTGAAATCTTAGTAAAGTAAAACATACAATTGAGGAAATAATGAAATAAACATAGAAAAATATTATGTTAGAAATAAGTAATTATTATAATTCCATAATCAAATGTAATGGAGATAATAATATATCCATGGATATCTATGAAAATAAATAATTCACATGGATATCAATAACTAAATTCAAGGGGATGGAATTTATAATTTGATACATCTTGATCTTACCATCAATGCGTCATCCAAGGCATCATTTTTCCATCAAGACCGTAGTAAAAACAACTTGATAAATTGGTCTGATATACACCGATTATCCAAACATGTTTATCTCAAGAGACCTATGAATTCATCATGGGTATATATAATACCATGACCCACCTATCACTTTTTTTAAGTCCAAGGGATTCATCATATGAGATAATGAGTAAAAACTTTATCAATAAACTTTGTGAATAATCATACATATATAAATAACAAAATACGGAATTCAAATAATTTTCCCCATGTCAATGAAAGGTATATCATGATTATAAACCATCCAGATAATAAATGTGGATGGGGAGACAATGAATATTTAACTTTCTGGAGTAATAAATAAACATCCATATCGGAAAAGGAGAAATATATATTGTCAATAGTTCTCCAATCAATAAATGGAATAAAATTTTATATAAGTATCCCTCAACCTAAAAAAATATGTATTAATGGTATATGGTTAATTCAATAATTTCACCAATCTATCTATGTATGGTATATAGGTGAACACCCTTCAATTAAAGGAATGAAAAATAGGGCATTAAAAAGAAAAGGCATTGGGGGAAAAGTTATGCCTATTCAAAGGGGATAGTTAGGAAGGAAAAAGGAAATGATTGATCATATAAATGATATAAAATAAAACTACATAATATATCCATAGAAAGAATTTTTATGCTTAAAAAAACATATCCCTAGTGAAACAAAGGAAAATAATAAGGATATTAACATAGTTGAAAAACATACTTGAAAAATAATTCTTTGAATGTAATCAAACAATAAGGGATCAAGAATTGAATTACTTGATATCACAAGTTCAATAACATAAATTATAAGTATATATTTTCATTATATAAAAAACCATGTAACATAAATACCATGAATATAAAATATTTTGAGTATGAAAAGGAAAATGTAGGTGAAAACCTAAAATAGAATATAGAAAACATTTTCAACATTAATATAAATATAAAATTACATGTAACTTTCAAAAGTATATTTAGAAAAGGTGACATGAAATATTTTTAAGAAATTTAATTTTAAAAATAATTTTCAATAATGGAACTTTGAAAATTATATAAATTTTTTTATAGGAAATTTGGATCCAAAGATAAAACATTATTTTTTAAAAGAACATTTTTATTACATTGAAATTACCTTTTTTGAAAAACTACTCTATAAAAAGAGTACTAAATCATTATTTTGTATTAAAGATTCATATTACCCAATAGGATTATAAAATAACATATAATAAAATATTAGGGTGTCGAATCCAAGAATGGAAGGATAATGTTCAAGATTAAACTTTATATCTCAAATAAATGAGATTTGAGAAATCAATATCCCTTACAAAAAACATAATCCATATTGTAATAAATAATTTATAAGGATTTATATAGTAGTAACATAAATCTATAGAAAAAAATAAAAGAATATAACATAATAAAATCATAGATAGAATGTAACCAACATTAATGAAATAAGTTTAACAGAATGATCATAACTCTATGAGTGAAAGTTGAGTTATCAAAAATCATTACTAATGGGGTAAAAATTGAATCAATATCCATTTTAATAAGGGAATATTTTTTTCTTAGTATATCCCATTAAATAAAAAAAGTAACGATAAAAATACCTCCATGGGAATTAAATACAATATATAAGGAAAACACGGTGCACAAAATGTATTATGTTTCAAAGAATCAAAATTAAGACCAATAAAAATATTAAAACCTAAGAAAATTTTGATTCAAAATCCCTTGAAGGATACAATTTTAAATGAAACTTTAAATTCCATGAATAATGATATGATAATTATAAAAAATATTAAAGGTTAAGTAGAAAAAACATTCCAAATAAAACATGGTGTATAATAAGAAGTATGTACCAAGTAATTGAAAATTGAGAAAATGGGCCCTTAACTTATGTACCGGCTTCCATGAACACACTATAACCACCAATATAAAAAACATAGAAAAACTTACTCTTATATTTTTACATATATTATCTTCATTTATAATCATTTTATATATGAATTATAGTTATTTATTACCTATTTTCAATATTCGGTGTAAATAATTTTGAATGTTTTGAACTAGTTTTATAAAAAAATGGTGTTGATATTCATTATTTTTACAATGTTCATTATTATATGATCATTAAAGTAATTTTAATATAGATTCCATGATATTTATAAATTTATAATTTCTATCCTATGGAAGTTTTGATTACAAATCATGACGATGAAAGCAATGATGATCATATTTCATTGATTATTAACGAATGAATGGTATTTTAATAATTAATGAGTTTGATAAAATTATTACCATTATAGAAAAAACTAATTATTTACTTATTTATATCATATATTTCCAAAAATTAAACTACCATATTCATCCATGATATAAATTTATAGCATTTCTCAATAAGGTGGTTAAACCAACCCAAACAAGAACATACCATATTTAATTGATGATAATGAAGTGATTTAGTTAAAATATCATTATAATAAAAGCATATTGTTTTTATTTATTATTTATTTGTGTGATATATAATAATTCTAAATAATTAAAAGAATAATATAACCTATAAAAAGTTATTTCATAGCATGAAGAAATAATTTTTTTCTCTTAGATTTCTCTTTTGAATGATTGAATTTACTAAGGTTTTTTATTTCTCATATTGTTAATAGGTTTTATAATATGTATTTAAGAAACCATTATAATTTTATAAGCTTCAAATTTATCCATTAAAACCATTTTCAGGACCATCCATGTAAGCCAGTGATGAAAAGAAATACTGAAATCAATCATTCCACGAAGGCGTTAGTCCAAAATACACGTGGATGATGATTTTGTGTTAGATAGAAAATGGAAAAATAGTAACATAGTTTATCATTTAAAAATATAAAATATGTCATAAATATAAAACTTATATATTAAATTCTATATTAGGACCATCCTTTTATTTTGGTGAAGGAAAAAAATACATGTCATATAATGGAGGTGGTAGTCTACACAACACAGAAATGGTATTTTATTTTTTCTTAATAGAAATAAGAAAGTTAGTTTCCTCAAACAGCCAAATATATCCCTTAATTGGATCCAAAACCACCCCACACCATACCCAAGGTGTGTTCCCAATTTCCTCAGGCTGGAAACAAGTATCGGGAATCAATTTAAATCGATTGGGAAAAAACTATCCAAAAACCTAATTAAGAAAGAGTGAAAAAAATAATGTCCCATTTGAATATAGAATACCCATGATAGATAAAATAGTTTGTATAATAAAATATAAGAAGTAAAATAAGATAGAAAAAATAAACATCTACACTAATCCATCTTCTCATCACCAGTATCCCTCCCATACAAAGAAAAACTAAGCTGCATCTAGTTTCCTCCTATCCTCCCATAGATATAACTGCCCTCCATGCATAGAAAATAGTAAAATTATATGGGGGTAATTATGATAGAGAAAAGAAAAATAAAATTTAATACCTAAATTAACTCAATTTGACCATACTCACAACCGTACAATTTCAACTAACAAGCTCTATGATAAAATAGTTTCTAAGAATAAAATATAAAGTAGATAGGTGTGAGACAGAAAGCCAAGTTGGAATTCCAAGTAATCCAAACATCCTGATTTTACTTTAAACAGAAATTGTTTTCATGATAGTTTGTTAATAATTATAGAAAATTATGTTTTTAGTTTCCACTTAAAATACGAACAAAAGTCATTTACAATTTTGAAATATTTTATTCGAAACATGTTTGGTTATGTACTTTGATTAAAATAATGTCATTTAGAATTAAAATAAGAATAAAAAATTGAATTAATTTAATGTTTCACTTTATAAAATAATATTAAATCTTTTAGTTTGTTTTGATGTAAAACTACAACTATAAATAAACAAGGAAAACACAATGGTTAACCATATAATACTAAGGTTTATGACCTAGAATCCTTGTAATCCGTGTGACTAAACTATATATAAAATATTTCTCATGTTTATGAGACATTAACCATATCATATCACAATTTAGTTTAGTTAGTATTTTAGAGTGATCATACTATGGAGGGATGTCAATATTCCTTCTACCAATTACTAGTGTACTAATCCTAGTTTACCCACCTAAGTACCCAGGGTTCCAATACAGTATTACCTTTCAAAGAATCCAAGTTTCAGAAAAAATCAAATAAGGAATATTAATCAATGATTATAATACACATAGATATCCCATAAAACACAATTTTTTCACATGAAAAAAATTCAAGTAACATTTGAAAACTAGAGGGGAAACCAATTAATTAAAAAAGTCTTGGAATTTCATCAAACTAGCTACTTTAACAGTTCCAAATGGGCACCATAATTTAGAAAACAATGTTTGTCTTTAGAAAAACCAGTTTTATGCCATAATATTTAAATTTACAAATCATTATTTTCATTTAAAAACATATGAATTTATTTACAGATTCCCCTCATCAAAAATTACAAAAACAACTACAAAATTGTGTTTATCTAGTGCTAGTGCTTTAACAACACTAGCTAAAAATGCTGTTAAAGACCCACTTTATCGGTGAAAAAAAATACTTGTTAAAGGGGGTATTTAACAATGCTAAAAAAAGTGATGTTAAAGGGGGACCTTATTCATCACTTTTTTAATATCAATGATAAATAAGGTTTTTATCAGTGCTTATAAAAAAGCACGGATAAAGGGGGGGGGTGGTTATCTGCACTTTTTTAGGAGCCCTAATAAAGACCCCCCATTATCTACGCTTGTTTGAAAGTGATGATAAGAGTATACTTCAAAAAATTTATAGTTCATGAAAAATAATATATTAATATATAAATATATTTATATTGATATAAATATAATATATATTTTTTGAAATATGTTTTAGATAAGGTAAATAGGAATTTACACTTAAAATATAAGTTATTTTATGAAAATGGATTTTAAAATAACTAAAATATTATTTATAATTAATAATTTTCTTATTATTACTAAGTAATAGTCATTTAATATCATTTTGAAGATAAAAAAATCAAAAAAAAATATAAAAAGACTTAAAATAAGTTGAAAACATAACTCAAACTTCAAAGGACCATAACTTTTGACCCGAGTGTCCGTTTGTGCTCTACCACATATCAAATAAAATCTTGTGATGAGATATACATATTCATGACCAAGGGGGAGCCTAGTAAATATTTTTTTAGGCCAGAAAAGGCCAAAAAGGATTCTAAAACTAATTTTTTAGTCAGGGTACTGTAATTTTTTAACATTCGATGGATTTTTAAAGCCTCATTTATAGAGGCCTTTTTTTCCATTTTTCACTGGGGACTAAATTTATTCATATGGATTACATTCATATTGATATTATGTATTTTAATTTTTAACATTTTTTTATACCATAAGTTTTTTTATAATAAAATATATAACAATATGTACATGTTTTTTATATATTCACATATAAAAATTTAATTTTATAAATAAATAAATTAAACATATTTACATATAAAATTTATTTATTAATATATAAACATATATATAAATATATGGATAAAAAATGTAATGAAATATATATAAATATATAGATATATCATAAAATGTGAAACAAAACAGTATAAGGGAGTGGAAAGGCTTTGGTGTATATGATAGAGGTCTGGGGTTCAAAACTCACTAGAGGTAGGGTCACACGTGGGAGGCTGGGATTATATAAGGTTCTGATAATGGGGTGGGAGAAGCGCTAATAAAGGGGTGGACGGGTGGGAAGCATTGATAAAGGGGTGAGCGGGTGGGTTGTGGGAAAAAATTTTTATATACCATTTATCAGAGCTAAAAAAAGCATTGATAAAGGGGGCCTTTAACAACACATAAAAAAGTGTTGTTAAAGGACCCAGTTAACAATTTTTTTAGCACTGTTAAAGGGGTCCTTTAACATCCCTTTTTTAGCACTGATAAAAGTTTTTTTCTTTTAAACGCACTTTGATTATCAACACTTTTTAGCACTAATAATGGCCTTTTCTAGCACTGTTAAAGATTGATTTTGTAGTAGTGATAATCTCACATATAATTGTGAATATGTGTATAAATATATATCTATATATATAATTATTTATATGTGTATAAGTATCTAAAATTATGTTATGAATTTTAATTATAGCTCTTAATCCATTTAAAGAACCAATTTAGATCATGGAGGATAAAAATAATGGTTATAACCTCTGAAAGAGGAACCTGAAGGCCCGTTTAAAATAAATTAAGTCATTATAAATTTTAAAAATCCTTTATGAATCCATTTAAAAATTTTTATCAATATTTGGGTGTGAAATTAAGTTAAACATCCCTTTTACCATATATTTATTTCAAGGAAAATAACATTTCCACACATTGAGAATCACATAGAAATATATTTTCTCTTCCCAAAAAATGACATTAACATACAATATATATGAATTTGAAACATAAAACATGATTATGAAACCCATGTAGTCAATCGTTAGTATTTTAATGGCTAAATCATGAGGAAACCAACCTCAATCTTGTGCGATGATGTTGAAACTCTTGATTTTGGAAGAAGTAAGAGTTAAGAGACCCATCACATACCCTAAGATGAAAGAAGAAACAAAATCATAATCCAAACAACACCTAGGGTTTCAGATAGGGTGATAAGATATTATTTAAAGGAAAACCAAGGAATAAAAATGGAATAAGAGAGAGATGAAGAGGATGGATTCTAACCTAGAGAAGATGCCTCTCGAAATTGTATAAAGAAATGGCCTGAAACAGAGGGAGAGGAAGGAGGTGAGGCACAAAACTGGGATTCCTCCCTGGCCGATTCAGTAAGAGGGGTTAGGTGGGGGGATGCGTCACCTATGTGAAGGTTGAGGGTTGAGGGTGGTAGTTTTGTTTTTTTATTTTTTATTTTTTTAAATAGAGTGACACACAAGATTGGAACATAAAGTTTGATAATCTTATGGAGGTATAACTTAGGTTGGTTCATGATAGGTGGTTAATGATTATAACATTATTATAATAACATAATAGTATACTATTGGTATTTATGTTATCATTTTAATAGGGTTTAATAAAATTTTAGGAAGAATAAGTTCACATAAATAAATAGAAAGAAGCAGTTAGAAATTTATACCTCACTTCTTTCATTATATCATTTATAAATGGGATTTGTATTTTATGTATGGTATTTTGAGAAGACAGAAACCTCTACAAGGTTTATTGGAATTTTTTATAGAGTTTCGGGTAGACATTGGGATAAACTAAGTTGGTTTTGTTGTGAGGGGAAGTGAGGTTATGAGTTCTATTTTATAATTGAAAAGGAATAATTTTTTTTAAATATCAAAATATTTTTAATAACGGGAAGTCAATATAAAGAAAATCACTCCAAAATTGGGAAATAATAGAGAGGGTAAGGGATAAGGTCGATGAATGTAGAGAACTAGGCCACAGTTGAGTCCGGAATAAATTTATTCTCAGTGTTCCCAGAATGAATTTTAAAATACTATAAAGTATTTTTATACTATGAACATGATGGAAGTGGTGTATTTATCTAATGGTAGCTTGAATCAGAAATCCTAGACCACAGTTGAGTCTAGAGTGTAGCATTTACCCTAGGTGGGACATAACCTTATTCAGTGTGAGTTTTTTTGTAGAAAAAGTCACAAAGGGTGTTTTTATAATTAAATTATTTAAATTAAATTATTTTATCTTAAATTCTAAATTCAATAACATTTGAACTAAGTCTCAGATTGGAAATATGAGACCACTGTTAAGTTTGTAGAAGGGTGTTTTACCTAAGCAAGACCTAAAGTGAGAAGGAGCAGAATGTTTAGAGTCTATGAATGCTGAAAGTTTCCTATAAATAGGATTTCTGAGAAATGAGATAGCATTGGATCATTTCTCTTGTGGACAGTAGAGCTTTATTCATTTACTTATGATGAAAATTCAATGATCGAAATTCATCGGATCATGATGAAAATGTGGGGGCTAGTAGATCAGAGTGTAAAGAACACAAAGACAGATCCAAAATCGAGGTAGGATTTATATTTTAGATTCTACACCTCCTTGTCTGAATTTTTTGTCATTTTTGACTTTTGATCGAATTTTCTACTTTGATATTACTTGTTGATGTCCAAACTAACAATTTCCATCAACCATTTAATTTTTAGATCGTCCATTCTTCGCATTCTTCATCCATTCTTCATCATCAAATTTTCAATTTTTCGAAACATCAAAGAAACATAGGGAGAAGCATAGATCATTGAATCCCTAAATCCAAGGAGTTAAGATATATGCTTTGTTTTGAGTTTTGGGCATTGGAGGAGGCACAACAGCGATTAGAAGTAGTAACTACTTTTTGATACGCTGAAACGTCGATGGATATTTGAGCATAGGAAGTTTCAAAGAAGATCTCATCGCAAGGATCACAAATGTTGTTTAGAAATAATTTTCAATCACAAGGGTGTTCCCAGTGGTCCACATAAGGACTACTAGCAGTCTGCTGGGTGAATGTGGAGCCTCATGGTGATGAAGTTCCATGATGCTGGCAACGACATGCGGTGGAAACTGCATCAGATGCGGGTTTTTGCGAGGTGACAAGGGGGCACGTAGGCAGTGACACGAAAAGCTAGTGCAGCAGAGAAATGGTGGGCCCTGGTGTAGCTATAGTGGGTTGAGACATGGTGGAATAGGTGGGGCTACGACGGCTGTGCCAGGTTGAAGTAGCCGTACCAGGCCCAATTGTGCTTGGGTAGTTTCCAACTCCGATTACACCTAAACAGAGCATCCGTTTTGCATGAATTCTAAAACCATACATTCCTATCATCAAGAAGGATCTTTTAGAATAGTTCGGGACTTTTATTTTTGGGTTTTGTGGCTTGGTTCCACGAAATAACTGAGTTTAATAATAATAATATAATATTTATTATTCAGAAATCTTGTATCTGACCTAGCTGGAAAACTAGATGTCCGATTCACGTATCGTCTGCGGCAACGTGAACCTTACTTCAAGTTGGAAAATTTGAGGCCAATTAGAGAGATTTTAGTTCTATGATCAATGCTCAGTGGAATGAAGTATCCAATTTTAATAATAATAATATAATTATTATTATTTGGAAAATTTTGAAATGGGTGTATCTCCTGCATATGATATCCGATTGACATAGCGTCAGCAGTGTTGTGACCTTAAACTTAATGAAAAACATTAAAGGCCGACATTGGGTGCTTGAACCAAATTTTGAGATACAGTACCCACAAGCCCCGTTTAGGGTATTTGTAGTGAAATGTGACCTTTTCACCTCGTGTCTATTTTGGACGAATAAATATCCAATCTTGTGTGTTTTTTCGAGAGGATTGAAATGGTTCAATCCATATTATGTGTTTTGGGATTGAGACATGGCCCCCATAAATCACCATCCATGAGAAAGGCTACGAATTATAGACTATTCACTAGGGGTCTGATTCGAGCGAATGAATAGTCAATCCTATGTGTTTTTTTGAAAGGATCATGGCGGTGTGATCTGTTTGGTTATTTAGTTCCGTTTAAGGAGTTTTGTCTGTAGAATTATGTTTTTTCCCTTAGTACGAATAACAAGCATCATGTGCTCTTCATCCTTTTAGTTAGAGGTTAAATCTACTCTGAGAGTACACTGGCACGCCTAGGGGTTCTTGATAGTAGTTTAGTACCCGAGAATGGCTAGGTACAAGACTAGGTGAAGAAGCAGGGTCACACATAATTATGTCCCCATGAAAGCCATATACCACCTTACGGATGTTCTATCTCTCGTACCTTCTAATGTTGAACTTAGATTTTTGCATGCGAGTAGCCTATCCTGAGTGTTTTCCACATAGAATGAAATGATACCCTCCATTTTGTGTTTCAAGATACGATGTGAGATGTTATGAGTATGATTTCTATTCGAGACGATGTTCAATGACGACTGTGATCAGGAAGAATCACTAGAGCAGTATCAGGATTTCCCTCCAGCTGGGTTGGGTAGTGTCATTCCCGACGATATTTCCAAGAGGTACCATCCCGCAGGGATTACCAGTGTAGTTCCACGATGCTATTCAGGGTGGAACCCTCTAGCCGAGATGGGTATGGGTGCTCGATGATCATCGAAGTGGCACCCTCCTGCTAGGAAGGCCATGGGTCTTCCTACTTTTCTGAGTGGCAACCTCCAACTGGGATGAGTATGGATCCTTGTTGACACTAGAGTGGAACCCTCTAGTCGAGATGGGCATGGGTCCTCGACGACACTAGAGTGGAACCCTCCAGCTAGGCTGGTTATGGGTCCTTGATGACACTTTAGTGGAACCCTCCTGCCGGGTTGGGCATGGGTCCTCGACAACACTTGAGTGGAACCCTCTAGTTGGGATGGACATGGGTCCTTGACGACACTTGAGTGTAACCCTCCAGTTGGGATAGGCTTGGGTCCTCAATGACTCTTGAGTGGAAACCTCCATCTTAGCTAGGCATAAGTCCTCAACCTTGAGGCGTGACCTATTTTCTATACGGATTAGTCATGTGATATGGTTTGACGTAGCTTTGGACACATTATTAAGAGGGGAACATTCCCCACTGAGATGCGTCCTTGTGACGTGACCTAAAACTGTGATGGTGAGTCAGTGCCACCCAAAGAAGATAGTATCAAGGAGTGGTTATTGAGTCCCTTTTACTTTCATGTTTAGGGTAGATGCATGGGATATTGGGCATCATTGGTGGTTACTACTGGAACTATTGGCGACTCTTTTCTTGGGCTGAGCTGTGAGATGGAGATCCCCTTAATCTCTCATTTGGGTTTCTTTAACTGAACATACACACACACACACACACACACACACACACACACACACACACACACACACACACACACACACACACACACACACACACACAGATATATATATATATATATATATATATATATCCTATTTGGGTACCCACTCCTTGGGTTTTGGATACTCTCCTTTTAGAAGAGGAAAAGATACGTGGGGTATGCCATGTGCTTTCCCAGTCTAGCTACTTGTGGTTGGACAAGTCTACTCTCATACTATAGGTAGGAAAGACTCGATGTGAAGTACATATTATCACCATTTCTAGCTTCTTTTGTTTATATGATCTTACTTCACTCTCTTATAGGGTTGATCTATATTCCTTTTATTGTACCTTATTATATCCACTACTCCCCTCTTCAGTACATCTTTTTCTATTCCCTTGAGCGTTCGGGGCATTATACTGAATATTTTTATACTCACCCCTACTTAGGATTTTCCTACACTTAGTGTTCCCTTATATACAATAGAAATTTTTATCGTGACATTAGAGGAGCTTAGGGGTAGAAAGTTCTTGGACTGCATGCAGTGGTCATAGCTTGGGACCCAGTAGCGGGGCTCTCTCAGCTATTTACTTTTCCACTTGTTGTTGGGTTGTGGCACTCTTCTGGTTGGGCGAGTATTTTGCCCCTTTACCTTCCAGTTTACTTTACAACACCTGTACTTGTAGTGTTTAGAGGTCGATGCATATATGTTTGGTTTCCTTTTTATAGAAGTGTTGTGTCTTGTTTTCCATTCCCTATGCACTTTTTCATTGAGTTGGATACGTGTGTGTGTACAAGTTCTTATGTAAAGGCCTCCCCAAGTTTTTCATGAATTTGGTGCTTGTCGCCACACATGGCCTATGAAGGCGGGCTTGGGGTAGTTGTGGCTCAAGCCTCAGCATGGGTTAGGTAGTGACAATGAAGGCCTCAATCACCCATTCTCACACATGTTTTATACATGTTTGTGGTCATTCCCTCTTTTCTAAACCCCTTTCACCCCTTCTAATTTTTACCGAGGTAACTACTTTTTACTAAATTAATTTTTACTTTATGGTTGAAAATAAATTGGTCTTTATTACATAATTAGAACTAATTATTACAAGTTTCAATTCTATTTTAATATTTCAATTTTCTAAAATTGATAAAAATTTATTTTATAATACTAATTTATAATGTATTGAAAATATTTGTTTTAAAAAATAGAAATTATGTTTTAAAATGTAAAATATGAATTTTTAATTTTGTTTTTTAATTCTAAATTCACATATAAAATAAATATTTGGTCTTAGAAAAATGTTTCATTAATTTCTAATTCATACTTATATTCTAATAATATCATAAATATCATGTTATTTATAAAAATAGTATTTTTCACTAATAACCTATAATCATTCTTTTTAGAAAAATACCCAACATTAATCATAAAAAATATTATTGTGATGAATCGAAAAATAATTTTCATTTTTTCAATTTCAAATTGTTAAATTTATAAATTTAAATTTTAAATAAAAATATGAGAAATAATGATTTTTTTAGAAAGTAGACTTTTTAGAATACTAACCATTTTATTCGTATTTATTATAATTAACTAATTAAATTAGTAATATTGAATTATTTATATAAAATATATTTTTTCATTATTAATTACAAGATTCCGGAAATATAAATACACATCTCATAAAAAGGAAATATTTAGAAAAATAAATTTTTATGCATAAAATGATCATATTAGTTATTTTAGCTATACCAATTGTGTTTCATTCATATTAAAAGTATCATTTTTATTTATATAAATATTCATAAGTGGAGTAATATTATTCATTCCCACTAAATCAATGGCTAGGTTTTAATAGTCTAAACATGTCATAGTTTCATTTTAGTTTGGTTTTTCCTGCGGTGAAAGCTATCAAACACATTGTTCATTTAAAAAATTATATAGTGAATTATTTGGAATTTATACTACTACCATTTGTAACAAATAATTATTCTTTGAAAATGATATGTCTTAAATATTATCAACATATTATGTGTTATTTATATATTGTCTTCGAATATTTTTTATGTCATAAGGCATGAAATATAGATTTTATACCACTACTCTAAGCCTGTCATAATTTATAACATGGATATATCATGTGGAAGTGTCTTGAATTGAACCATATAGTATGATTCACTTTAACACCCTATTATTGATTAGAAATTAGCTATTAAAATTTCACATACATGAATCATCCACACATATGATATTATTTATTAAATCCAAATCATTTGATGAAACACTTGGGAGTCCAATCGATTATGGGATGGAAAATGTTTGTTACTGAAGGAATTTAATTATAAGACTTATAACATGTAAGTAAATGCATTGATTCAAGGAGTTTCCTTTGAGTCTATAAAAGGAGTTTAAACACTACTGTGATGGTGGTATGAACTTTACAAGATTCATATTGGTTCTCCCACACCAAAATATCTCATTGTATTCCTTTATTTCCATGATAAGAACCTTGGGAATTATTAAAGGTGGTGTATTTGTTTTCAAATTTTTATATGAGAATGTTTTTGAGAAATATTTTTTGATAAATTTGAAGATCCCAGAGGAATAAATCCAAACAATAGGTTTTGAGGTTAAAGAGTGGATGTATCTAGATGTCATACTTAAGTGTTGAGAAGGTTTGTTTATTCCATATCTAGAAGTTCATGCTATGGAACTAGAAGTTAAATATATGGGGTTTAAAACACCATTGGTTTATGGGTTACTAATGAGTACATATGTGTTTCTAGATGTTTCATGAATCCATAAAGCCTTAAAAAAATACAACAGGATAAACTATCAACCATTAAAAAGATATAAAGAATTTTATCTATGAACAATGAAATACAAAAGTTTAAATCTATATGTTTTATAGTTGTGAAAGAGTTATTCCCTATAATCAAAGTCACATTATATTTACCTAGATATTTAAAACACTATATAAGTGAGACAAAAAACTTATATAATGTGTATATTCTTGATAATTTGAATGTGTTATAGAAGGTGAATCCATAAGTCCTACTTATAAAATTCTATGATTATATTTCAATTTTAAAAAATATTTGTAGTTTGAATATTGTGATTCTTGATGAAATTGTTTAATGGAGTTTTTATTTGACTGAAAGTTAAATATCTGTAAGTTGGAATATTTTTCAGAAGATCTAAAGTTGAGTTTTTGTAAAATGCATGTGAACATGCATAATTAAGTTCTATATAAGTATAGTTTAGATTTTTACACACCAAACCAACTCAAATAGATGTTATAAGATAAGAAAATAAAAATATAGTTGTTCGAGAAGTTTATTTTATAGACTTCGTGAGAAGTTAGTTATGGAAGATGGCATGATGAATTTTTGTGGTTAGAAGTGAATGAAATAGAATGGATAAGAATATTAGAATATGAAGTAGTCATTAATATTTGTAAATTTAGTTCATGTAAATCTGAAAGTGTTATCATGATGAAAGTATAATTTATTGATCCATAGAGATTCATGGGACACAAAATCTATAATGTTTTATATAAAATAATTAAAGTAGATACTTAGTAAAAAGATGAATGAATTTATATTTAAATTAGTTTTGAATAATGGAATATAAAATAGAATTTAAAGATAAAGCTAAATAAGTATGAGTAGATTATGGAAGGTTGTAAGTATATGGTATAAAATAATATTTTCAAGGTTGAATATGCGTAAAGTGATGAGGATTAAAGGAAGAGGCAATTGAGCGAGCTGCAACATCCAAACTACTAAATGTTTCAAAACACAAGTGTGATGATAATGGGATATAATTTAGGATATAAAAATAATGATTTATAATCCATGATTCTAACCAATATTTTTGTAATCATTTAATATAGTTAATAATAAGTTTTGAGGAATCTTTGAAAATTTTTGATGCCTATATCCTCAAAATAATTGAGCACAATTGATTGTGATTTGAGTAAGTGGGTGTTTCAAAATTTGGATGCTATATTTGAATCCCTTGTTTCCACATGTATCAAAATATTAGAATGATATAAGGAGTATAAAAATTTAAAGATTAGTTTCTATGAGGAGATTTATGAGTGTACGTGTAAAAAACTGATCATAAAATTCATAAATATTGTATCATTTTTTATAAATATTAAATACATGTCAAAATTATGCACTCATCAAGATTGTATAGGTTTAGTTTATTTAGATAATAGATACATAATCAACTTATTTCCTGAAATATCTTTAATATCTCCCATAAATTTCTTTATATTTGTACCCTTATAGACATATCATTCTTATAACCTTACACCAACACTTGGGAAAGAAAAATACAATTAACGGTGAACTCATACTTTCAATAAGGATAAAAATTAGAGATATCAATCACAAGAGATCATAAGATAATCAGAATGGTATGATAACATAATCAAGTGCATGTTCTGAATGTAAAAGGTTCATACCAAGGAAATATTAGATTTTAAATTCTAAAATCAATTCATATACTGAAGTATGATTAAAAAGGGATTCAAAGAAGTAATCATCATTCAAGAGTCATAACATAGTTTTTTCTTATGGTATCATAATCATAGGATGGAAATAATAATATTGTGAACATATCTATTCGTAATCATTTCTTTACACAATCGTGTGAGAATATCTAGAAGCAACCAGACTCACACACCAGAACATGAAAGTAGCTATTCATAATCTTTCCCACACAAAAAATTATGTGCATAGCTAGTAGTGATCATCCTCACACATAAAAATGTGAAATAAACTATTAAAAATGATGTCCATTATCATCATCATAATTTATGAATATATATATATTTTGAAATTACCAAATCATTGGAGGGATATAATAGACCCACCTATTATATAATCATAATCAATTCATATATATGCCACAAGGTCATGAAAACATTTATCAATTATTCATAGCATAAAGAGTTGAAAAGAAAATGGGTTTCATTAAAATTTCATCATCATAATAAAAAAAAATCTAGATAAATAATATTGATTGTATCATTTTATTATTCCCCTAATGAAGCATAAGTAATATTAATTGGTGCTTCCATAGATGAAAATACCCTTAAATGATCACTGTAATATTTTTTAAGGAAAAAACCCTTTTCATTTTGAAATCAATTATTTAAAAACTAACAAATTATATAATATTTTGAAAAACATTTACTTTGAAAATAACCATGGAAAATTTTAAGGGAATATTAAAAGTGAAGATTATTCATGAGGATGGGAAAAACCATTCATTTGGTATAAGCTAAAACAAGTGCTCCATTCACACCTTTGGTAAAAAGTACATTAGTCAGAAAGTGACAATAAGAATAACTTTAAACCTATTTATTGAAATTAAAATATGTTTAAAAATGACTTTAATAAATCATTTGATAATAGTAAAAAAATTCTTGAAAAAATTTAAAAGGAAATGTGGACATGGAAGAAAAATTTCATCAACCAAAGTGGATATATGGTTTGTTATTATTAAAAATATTTTCTCATTCATTTTAATTGCCAAAGTGATAGAAATTAATCTATTACTTGATAATTATTGAAATAACTATAGAAAATAAAAATATATGGGATTTATAGGATATTGTCGTATAATTTACCTTAATTAAAATTTAGCATAGGAAATCATGAAAAGTAATGATATTGTAACATGAATCCATTCCCTCAAGTTTTGTCTTTATTTTTACATGTTAATACTTCATATAAAATATATATAGATTTATTATAAATATATTCCAGAACCATTTTTACACATAAATTACTAATTACCACTCATTTATCATTTCAATTACACTTTTATTAAATGTTTTTCATTAAAATGGACATTCAGTTGAAAACATGACCATTTTCCATGCATGCTTTAGTTCAAAGTTTTCTGTACTTGCACCTTGTTTATGGTTTCATCCTATCTATAATATTAACAATGAAATAAGTATTATATTTATACATTTTAAACATTTTTATAATAACTCATTTATATCTATAATGAAAAATGAATTACATCACTTCATGGAGACAATAGTTATTATATATGCATGAGTGATATTTCTACCTTTTTATGTATGGAATAAAATAAGGCACAAAATAATCCACATTAACATAATCATTATTATATCATAAATATCATATATATACATTTAATTAATCCTTAGTAGGATCCATGTAATAAATAAATAAAAAATGAATCACATCACTTAGCGATGGTGGTAGTCCACATATATGCATGAGAGATATTATCATTTTCTATTGGATGAGAAAGTAATGGACCATGAAATTTGGGGATGGGAAATGAATCATATCTATACATGGTGGTTGTAATCCACATGTAGGCACAAGTGATATGTAAATTTCATTTTTTATGGAAATAAGGTGGAAAATGGTTGTCCCATGATCATAATAACATCTCAGTATATTAAAAATTCTAGATTCATTATGTTAGGATAAATATAATATATTTAGAGGAAGTATAAGAATAAAGAAACTTGAAAAAGATCAGTAAGAATATATACCTCTTATCTGACAATCCTCCTTTAAATCTCTTCTTAAGGAACCTTGGGTAGGTCTTTTAAGAAGACAATCACATCTAAGACGTGGATAGGGAATTTGAGATGATATTTGGGTAGGGTTTGGTTGAGCCAAAGGGATCATGTGGAATATATAAGGGAGTAGAGGGGGTTTCATTTTATAAAAAAGGGAGTGGCTATAACATCCCTCCATCCAGTGCACTCTCACATGGAAATAAATGGTTGGTTATGATACCTCAAGAATGCCTCCCCATATGCCAGAGGCTACGAACTAGTAGTCTTGGTGTGAAAACTATAATTGGGAGACTACACCCCCTTGTATGAAGTGTAATGATAGTATAAATAATCCATTTAAATGGAAGAAATTAAAGTTTTGAAATAGATGAAACCAATAATAAAATCCAACTGAATAATATAATAAATAATAAATGAATAAATATAATTATGTGATGGAATGTTAATAAATATCATGTTATAAGTAAAACAAGAAAAGGCTAGAAAACTCAAATAAATACTAAAAAATTCCCTGTCCAAAACCCCATGTTGCTATCTCTACCAAAATCCATCCCATATAGCAATAAAATAATCAATAATAAGTTCCTTTTCCATTATCCAAACCTGCATCCACATAATCTTCTTGAGTACCATATGTAGGCCCGAATAGGGTGTGAGTATAACTCTGTAGTTCAAAACTACTTTGTCTAAAAAACTGGTATAATAATAAGTGTATACAATAAATCAATAAAAAAATTTATTATATAATTACACCATTAATAAAATACAACTAAAAACTACTTCAACTTCATGATGGAATATATCTAAACACATCTCACAAAAATTTGAACCACAACCATATAACCATTGTAAAATAACCCACTTCAGTGTTAGGTTAGAAGGTCTCTGAGCATGTCTCACAACCATGCCAACCATAACCATAAACATGTCATAGTCACTACAATCTGGTTCAAATATCAATAAAAATTATAGTATCTGGGTCAAATACGTAAAAGAATTACAATATGGGACTGACTCAAACTCACTCAATATAAGCTTTACAACATTCGATTCAAATCCCTATAAGCATTATTGCATGGAATTGGGACAACCCCACTCAATATAAACATTACAACATTCTGGTCAAATCACTATAAGTATTAAAATATTGTATTGATCCAAGCTCACTCAATATAAGCATTACAACATCTAGGTCAAAGTCTTATAAGCTTTATATCATGGGACTAGGCTGATCCTTCTCAATATAAGCATTAAGAATATTAGCGTGCAAGTTCTAGGGACATGCCTGATATATAAGTGTATCAAAAAGGAAAAAATATATGTCCTAATAGCATTAATATCACAATATCACATCATAATAATCAATGTTTAATTATGAGAATTACCATTTTTCTTTCAATTACATCGTTTATTTATATAAAAATTGATCGACAGTCAAATCAGTATTCAATAAGCTGTAACTTAGTGAATCTATATAAATAAATCACATAAGGTATCATTTAATGATAAAAACACTTTAATACATTATCCAATTCAATTAAATTTAAGGTTTTCTCACCAAACTGGTATCCATAAGCTAGGTCAAAACCCAATTGGAAGCAATAGATTCAATGGTATAATCCCATTCATTATTTAATAAATTCAAGTGCAT
This sequence comes from Viscum album, assembly GCA_963277665.1. Taxonomy (NCBI): domain Eukaryota; kingdom Viridiplantae; phylum Streptophyta; class Magnoliopsida; order Santalales; family Viscaceae; genus Viscum; species Viscum album. The sequence goes on along the minus strand of OY728128.1, from coordinate 55,008,413 downwards.
TCTATGTTGTCACAATAAAAATATTACATATATTTTGAAATTATCTAACCATACGGTTAAGATTTAGATCCCTTTCCTTTAACTGATGATTAAACAATGCATCCAATGGAAAACTCTCATAAGGAATATGGTGCGGATGATCATAAGAAGGATATTAGATAAAAAATGATCTAGATAAAAACTGATCAAGATCAAATCCAACAATACACAGGGTAAATGGATTACATCACGATAGATTGAGAAATAAGGGAGAGAAGGAATTACATAACCAAAAAGAATTAATAGGGATCAGATTCATGATCAGGACATTTATAAGGGAGGTTGGCACTCTAAAAATGCTTGGAGGGTCACCCTAGGTCGGGAGGAGAAATGTTGCACGCGGTTGAATGGAAAACCATCCACACAAAAAACTTTAAAATAGAAGGACATGGAATTACATGGTGTGTAATGTAGTTACATGTTGTGTAAATATTTTTAATTTGATACACCAAAAAACCCACCGCCTTGGTTGAATATTAAGAACACCCAAACATTACATGACCGACAATCCATTTACACGATGTGTAAATGATCTATAGATGGGTTTTCAGCGCATTTTATTTATAAACAACCCAAAAAACCTTTAAATATTCTCAACATATGAATAAACTATGAAAAAATATAACCCATTTATACTCAGACTCCATTAATCCAAACAGACATACATCTTCGAACTTTAAGTCATTTTCCCCAACAATGGCTCTCTATTTGGATCCACTCTGGTTTTGTAAAGTTTTCTTAGAACCCAATACTGTGTTTATTCAAATGAAAATTATCCATGATGAAACATGACCATCAAGGTTTAAATACGAGGCAAAACTCAAATTAAATAAGTTCAACAGAAAACTAAAATAGGTACATACCTGAAAATAGACGAGATCTTACAACCTCCCCATTATATAACCAACACCAACCATATTTTTGTATTTTCTAAAAACAATTTTTATTGATAAGTGTGAACCTGGACTAATTTCAAACCAAGTGACCAACAAGAAGACAAAATTCAAACTGAAAAAACCACTAAAAACCAAAACCATCAGAGCAACCTAATTAAAAACAGATATAAAATTCAAAATCACTCAAGACACTTGTCACCCCCACTTCACCACTATCCAAATCCATGAGAATTCAAATTTCAAAAATAAATCCTAACCGAGAATTTAACACCATACCATAAAACCTCTAGGAATGAAATCATCATCACCAGCCTCAAGTTGCGCCCCGAGATAGCATCGCTGACACACCATCACCTTGAACAATGAACCATTACTGGTAACTGGAAAGAAAGTAATCCTCCATCTTCATCGTTGAGACAAATAATACCAATGAAAAGAGAACTCCACCGGGAATTAGCAGAATGAAATAAGGGCCAAAAAGAGAATGGTCCTATGCCAGAATCACATCCCAGATTGTCGTCAACCGCTCGAGCCACACCTCCCAAAACTCTGAATGGGCCATCACACCAGCCTCCCCACTATATAACATCTCTTCTTCGTGCCCCTCTAAGAATCACTTTGAGGTATTATAAAACAAGTCTATCCATTGTATTATCATATTATAATACCACTCCTAGGTCTCCTTCAAAACTTTTTCATGCTTCAACTGCACTTAAACCAATGGTATAGTCCTACCCTGAAGATATTTTTCACTCTGATCCACAACTCATGTTAGATGCTCCTTAAAGGATGCATCAGCAAAAAGATTGATATCTACCACATCTATCATATTGGAAGTGTCTGGATGATATATACATAGTTTTGATACATGAAATACATCATTAATGGAACTATAGCATTATAGAATGGAGAAAAGATATGCTCCTGGACTGACCCTTGACACTATCTTAAATGGAGTGACAAAATTGGGTGCTTGTTGTCCCTATTTTATGATATGGTGTTTCCCTATTATAGGTGATACCTAAAGGAAAACATGATGACCAAACTTTAATTATAGATGCTATCATATATGGTCAACATACTATTTTTTTTATCTCTACATGTTTACCAACCATTGTCTGATCAACTGAACCTACTCAAATGTCTCCTACATAAGACAAGGTCCAAAAAGTGCTGACTGACCTACCTCCATCCAATAAAGAGGAAAATGACATAGCCTACAATAAAAATCCTTGAAAGGTTCCATTTTTATTGATTCATGGAATCAATTATTATATGGAAACTACATGACTTCCATATGTTTCTCCCATGAACCACCGAAATCAAAACATAGTGTCGTAACATATCCTCTAGAATCTAAATAGTCTACTCAGATTAACCATTAATCCCATGATGATTGTTTTTCCTCAAAAGAAACCAAATATCAGATCCTTCTGAAGGCCCTTCTATAAAATAAATTTAAAACAAGGATCTATGGACGAAATGATACTCCTTGGAATACCATGCAACCAAACCACCACGCGCATGTAAAGACCACCCTTATCATCAAATTTGAAGGTCTCTTTGATAGGTAATAATTGGGATAACTTCTTCATCCAATCAAAAATTACCCATAAAATATCATTCTTAAGGGTTTTCCTGGGTAATCTTTTCATAAAATCCATAGTGAGATCATCAAATTTCCACTCAAGAATGAGCAAAATCTATAAAATCCTAGTTGGCCTCTAATGCTCAACTTTCACCTACTGACAAGTGAAGCATCTATTCATGAAGCTTACTTCATCCTTCTTCATTCATGACCACCAATATTATCTATGGAGATCACAATACATATTTGTTATACCTGGACTCACCTCCCATCTAGAATCATAAAAATCCCTCATCGTCTCATCGTGTAAGCCAATTGGAGCCCATACTTAGCCATGGAAAAGAAGATAATTTCCACTTCCAAGAGAATATTCTGATGGTGTCTCCCCACCATATAATTCATATTTGATAATTGAGCCCTTCAGATCTGACAACTATTTGGTCTTGATCCAACATAAGGGCACATGTATAATAGATGTTGAAGTTATAGATACTTGTCCCTTAGACTCCTGAACATCCAGATTCATGTCTATAAAGAGTTCCATTATCCGCCACTCATCCCAAGACACCCACACTGCCTGTTTTTGTGTCTTTCATCTCAATGCATTGAAAATGAAGTTTTATGTTTCCTAGTGTGTAAACCAAATCTAATTCAAAAAACTAAAGATACTTAACCCACCTTCTCTACTGAACGTTCAAGTCTCGCTAAGAAAAGATGAACCTAAAGCTATTGTGGTCTATGTATACCATAAAACTCTCACCCATGAGATAGTTTCTCCAACATCTAATGTCATGTACAACTGTTTCTAACTCCAGATCATGAGTAGGGTAATTCCACTCATGCAACCTCAACTTCCTAGATCCATAAGTAACCACTAAATCCTGTCACATCAGAACTATTTTGAGTCTAACTATGGATACATCTCAATACACAATATATGTTCTACCTGACACAGATAAAATGAGGATAGGTTATTAGGCCATCCTAAATTTCATATCCTAAAAATATCTATAACAATAATTAGACCAAAAAAACTTCACCCCTTTATTAGTGAAACCAGACATCAGTGCTGTCAAATGAGAGAAATCCTAGGTAAAGTGCTGATAATAACCTGCTAAACCCAAAAAAGATCTAAATCTATAAGAGATTATTCAGCTATTCCTAGGATAGCATGACTGAAAATTTCTCCAGGTGCACTCACACTCCTTCTTATAAGATGAAATGGCTCTAGAAGTTCACTTTATTAATCCAGAAGCAATATTTTATTATTTTGGAATAAAGATGATGCTCTCTATGTACTCAAGATGATGTTATGATGTTGGGAATGATTGTTTGTTGACTGGGAGTACACTAATATATCATTGAAAACCCCCATAAACTGATTCAGAAAAGGATGAAATATTTTTTTCATGAAGGCCATGAATATCACCAATGTATTGGTCAAACCAAATGACATCACCATGAATTCATACAATCCATACCTACTCTTAAAATAAGTCCATGGTATGTCCAATGGTATCACTCTCAACTGATGGTAACCAGATCTCAAATATATCTTAAAGAATATCTAAGAACCTATTTATTGATAAAAAAATCATCAATACATGGAAGAGGATACCAGTTCTTTACCGTTATCTGGTTCAAACTTCGATAATCCACACATAAGCACAATGAAACATAAGCCTTCTTGGAAAATAGAACTAGATAACCCCAAGGAGATGTACTAGGCTGTATTAATCCTATAGATTCCAGATCTTCTAACTAAACATTAGACCCTTAAATATCTATTGGTTTCTCTATTTAAAGAGGGATAGAAACTGGCTCTACTCTAAGAACCAACTAGATCATGAAATAAATCTCTTTCTCAGGCAGAAAGCTGTAAAAGTTGTCAAGATATACATCTCGAAAATGATCTAACAATGGAGGAAAAGAATCCCACTACATTCCACCATCATCTAGAGTAATTATGGATATCTGAACCATGAGATAATACAATATTCACTGAATTGGTCTTGCATGACTAGCCTAAAGATCCCACTCACCGTGGTAAAAAAAGTTACCACATTCTGGAGATAGAAAGGTAACTCTCCTCCTCTAACAGTTGTTATGAGACCAGTAGAGAACTGTCCAATCCATTCCAATATTCAAGTAGAATCCTATCATTTACAGAATGAATGGTTCCCAAAAAGAAATGGTAACAACCAATTTATAGAGAAAATGCTTAATGACATCTGATATTGTTTGAATTCACTCCCAACAATGTGTATATGGTCATAGAACTGTCCAATATTTCCCCAACCAAGCCAAAAACATTTAAAAAATGAGAAGGTAGAAAAGAATATGATTCTTGTGTATCAACCAAAAAAAGGTAAGGTAGATGATATAAGAATCATACTTTTGATGGTAGATGGGCCTATATCCACAATAACTGGATTAGTCTGCATAATGTGTAGTTGAATTATCCCTCTCCCCTGGGATCTAGTTTGACTAACTTGAGTTATTTCCCTTGACTAGTATTGCTGCTCCTATATTGGGGTACCAAATCCCCTAACCCATATTGAAAGACTATTAGAACTCTAGATACTATCCTACTGAGGGGTAGATGAGCGCATTCCTGACTCAGGTACCTATCTTGATCCCATTGGATAGGTCTTTTGAAGAAAGTTTGCATAGAAAATCTGAATATGACCTAGTATGCCACATATACATCCCTCAACTATGGTAATGAGATAGATATCCACTTCCCTAACTGATTTTCCCAAAACTGCCTCAGTGGAAAATGTCATAGTAGTGCTTCTTTCTACTCGAAGAAGAGCTCCCAGTTCACCTTTTTCAAACATCCTGGACGTTTCTTGGGGCCTCTCTCAGATTCCCTTCCTTGAAAAGTGCCCAATTCATTACATCCTCAGAACTGCTCAAATAAAAAATGTCCACCTATGACCATGTTTCATAATGAATACCATTATGAAAAAATCACTACCTAGAGATCTAATGTTCTACCAAAGATGGCACAAAGATCTACAGGTTGGTGAAATGTACAGTATAGTCCATCACTAAAATTCCCTCCTATATTAGATGCATGAACACTAGAGATTTTTCATCACTCAACATCCTGGGATAGAAATGGATCATGAACTTTATATAAATGTCCTTCCAATATAGTTCATCCAACTAGATAGCTTCCTCCAGAATATCCCACTAACCCTTGGAAGGTCTATAAAACATATATATAGTAAGCTTCACCCTTATATATATGGGTGTCTCAAGATGATTAAATATTATTTGTATTGACTTGATCTAGAACTCATCTTCCCAGGGCCCTCCATCCCTAGTGAATTTAGGTAGATGTTTCAATTGAAACTCTCTTGTTACCTCACAAATCTGAGGAATGGTAAAAACACTCTCCATTTTCATAGATCACCTAATTCTAAAAAAACTATCATGAAACTGAATATCCATATGATCCTTAAGCATTAAAGGAATATCCTATTCATCTGTTTTTGGATTATGCTAATTTACACTCTCCTGAATCTCAAGTAAAAGATGATAAAGAGGCATTTAACATTGGGTATCAAAAAGGTATACCTCAACAAGTGTCTATAATAGATAACCAATGACTCATAGTCTCTCTAAACATGGATTACAAGTGTTCTTTAATGACATGTCAATTCATTTCATTTATCAGGTGTAACAAATATCTCATATCATAGTCTACAAAGGAAATATATCACATGCATATAAATACGTCCCTATCATGAACCATGAATGTTAGTGTATATCCCTATATGTCTATGATGATGCATGTATAAAAATATCACACCATAATAAGCCCTGATTACAAATAAAAGAAATTAATAACATCATAAATAATAACCTCACACAACATGTGAATCACCCAAGGTGAAATAACATCATCTATGACAAGAACATATTACAAACATGAATCCCATCCCCAGGCACTCAAATTTCCCCCCAATACATGGGTAAACTACTCCCATGAACAAGATCAATAAAAATTACCAACACATCCAATATCCTTTCTACCATTCTCAAATAGTATACCATTTCTAAAATCATTTGAATATCCAATACATTAAACCAAAAAAAACTATATATCATTCAAGAAATTAACAATATATTTATCCCTCAAATGATATAAAATCTGATAGTAACCATTATATACCCCAATACCAAAAGTGTAATGATCTTCAACAAAAATATCACGAATCAATTATCAAACCCAAAGTTACAAATAACATTTTAATTAACTTTTAAAAATCAATAACCCTTTATTTTCTCAAAATTAAGCATATATTAAACATAATATTTATCTATCCCTTAATCAGGTGTTCTCTAATATTTATCCCCAAAATATAACCTTGTCATAAAATTAATTTTAATGGTTATTGATACCATTTAATATATGTTTCCGATCCTTTTTTTTGAAAAAAATTTATTGGAGATAAATCCTTAGTTGTTTCACAAAATTATCATAACTTTTAGAATATACAAGAATACCATCAATAAATATCACTCACTTGTGAGATTATCTAAAAGTATCAAGAATTAATTTATATTAAAATATCATCCTTACTGTCTTAGGTAGGACTATGAAACTTTCCTTCTCAATCATAATAGGAATATACTAATATTCTCAACCATTTAATCATACTACCTTATTCGGTTATAAGACATAGTGATTTAAAGATATATACCTATCTTAGGTTCATTTTCATGATCCAATTTCAACCAAATACTAAATAAAAAATGAATAGGATAATATCCAATGAAATCTTAGTAAATGATAACATGAATATGTAAACAGAATCTTCTATAATGACACATTTATTTTACCCTTTTATACTTTTAATTTAATATTCTTTTCATTAAGTTAAGGTTTTATTTTACTTATTAATATAATCCTTAATTAGTAAATAAATCCATTATAATTTTTCTTAAATATAATGTGATTTACCAAATCATATCTCCCGAGGGTGTTAAACTAGGTGTGTAGTTAGACCACTTTATTATGCACGAAGTTATGATCAAGTTAATAGTGGATCTTACATTTTTGTGTTATGAACCCTAGGTATATCTATGCTAGAGCATGCATCCATTTGTAGTATCCCAACATGGATTTATTTTCTAGGAGAACCATATAATATCTACATTACCAAACTTTTCAAGCTGTTATTCTATACTTAGACCTATCCCTTATAATTATCTCTAGGGTTTTCACTAAATTTCTACTATCATAATCCTATAAAAATTCAATGTTACTTCAACTAACCTAAAATTTTATATATAAATTTGAAATTATAATAAACCTTAACTTATCAATATTTGATGAAATTTATATCTCTTAATTTATTCTCAATTGATATAATTCTAACCTCCAAAGTTATATAAACTATGATATAGTACCAATTATAGAACCCATGACCCATGCTCCTAGATATGGTGCCATAAACATATACTTTATATACTAGCTTTGATACCAACTGTAGAATCCCAATTATTACTATACCATAATCACATGACTTAAAGAAAATATTACATTATATATGTTCATAATCCCTTTAGGTTTAGAGATTTAGTGAATTGAGATGAACCATAATCTAAAAAATACCATGCATTTGTCAAATAATGGATTTTTTTCACTATATAATAAACTACATAATACATAATAAGTATTCAAAATCTCCCCCAAATCACCAAAAAATTCTATTATACTAGTTATATAACATTTAATACTTTTCTTTATAACCTAGGAAATTTAAATATAAAGAGTGAGATTGAAATCTTAGTAAAGTAAAACATACATTTGAGGAAATCATGAAATAAACATAGAAAAAATATTATGTTATAAATAAGTAATTATTATAATTCCATAATCAAATGAAATTGAGAGAATAATATATCCATGGATAATTGTGAAAATAAATAATTCACATGGATATCAATAACTAAATTCAAGGGGATGTAATTAATAATTCCATACATCTTGATCTTACCATCAATGCGTCATCCAAGACATCATTCTTTCCATCAAGACCGTAGTAAAAACAACCTGATAAATTGGTCCAATATACACCAATTACCCAAACATGTTTATCTCAAGAGACCTAGGAATTCATTAAGGGTATATATAATACCATGACCCACCTATCACTTTTTTTAAGTCCAATGGATTCATAATATGAGATAATGAGTAAAAAATTTATCAATAAACTTTGTGAATAATCATACATATAAAAATAACAACATATGGAATTAAAATAATTTTTCCCATGTCAATGAAAGGTATATCATGATCATAAACCATCTAGATAATAAATGTTCATGGGTAGACAATGCATATTTAACTTTCTTGAGTAATTAATAAACATCCATATCAGAATAGGAAAAATATATATTTTCAATAGTTATCCAATCAATAAATGGAATATCATTTTATATAAGTATCCCTCAACCAAAAAAAAAATGTATTAATGGTATATGGTTAATTCAATAATTTCCCCAACCTATCTATGTATGGTATATAGGTGAACACCCTTCAATTAAAGGAATGAAAAAAGGGCATTCAAAAGAAAAGGCATTGGAGAAAAGTTATGCCTATTCAAAGGTTATAGTCAGGAAGGAAAAAGGAAATGATTGATCATATCAATGATATAAAAGAAAACTACATAATATATATAGAGAAAGAATTTTTATGCTTAAAAAAACATAACCCTAGTGAAACAAAGAAAAATTATAAGGATATTAACATAGATGAAAAACATCCTTGAAAAATAATTCTTTGAATGTAATCAAACAATAAAGGATCAAGAATTTAATTATTTGATATCACAAGTTCAATACCCTAAATTATAATTATATATTTTAATTATATAATAAACCATGTAACATAAATTCCATGAATATAAAATATTTTGAGTATGAAAAGGAAAATGTAGGTGAAAACCTAAATTGAATCTAGAAAACATTTTCAACATTAACATAAAATATAAAATTACATGTAACTTTCAAAAGTATATTTAGAAAAGGTGACATGAAATATTTTTAAGAAATTTAACTTTAAAAATAATTTTCAATAATGTAACTTTGAAAATTATATAATTTTTTTTATACGAAATTTGGATCCAAAGATAAAACATTAGTTTTTAAAGGAACCTTTTTATTACTTTGAAATTACCTTTTTTGAAAAACTACTTTATAAAAAGAGTACTAAATCCTAATTTTGTATTAAAGCTTCATATTTCCCAATAGGATTATAAAATAACATATAATAAAGTATTAGGGTTTGGAATCCAATAATGGAAGGATAATGTTCAAGATTAAACTTTATATCTCAAATAAATGAGATTTGAGAAATCAATATCCCTTACGAAAAACATAATCCATATTGTAATAAATAATTTATAAGGATTTATATAGTAGTAACATAAATCTATAGAAAAAAATGAAAGAATATAACATAATAAAATCATAGATAAAATGTAACCAATATAAATGAAATATGTTTAACATAATGATCATAACTCTATGAGTGAAAGTTGAGTTATCAAAAATCATTACTAATGGGGTAAAAATTGAATCAACATCCATTTGAATAAGGGAATATTTTTTTCTCAGTATATCCCATTAAATAAAAAAGTAACGATAAAAATACCTCCATGGGAATTAAATACAATATATAAGGAAAACACGGTGCACAAAATGTATTATGTTTCAAAGAATCAAAATTAAGACCAAGAAAAACATTAAAACCCAAGAAAATTTTGATTCAAAACCCCTTTAAGGATACAATTTGAAATGAAACTTTAAATGTAACATACCAAGTAAGTAATGAATAATATATATTTTTATCTATGTCTATTAATGATTAAGATAGTGTTTTAGAGGCTTAAAATGAAAATAAATCCAATCTTAAGCATGGAATACACTAATATTCTTAAAAGATTGTTTTACTACCTTTTGATGGCAAACCATTTTTAAATCAAACTTTTGAAAATTTTATAATCTATGTTTGTCAAAATAAACTTATTCTTTATGATTGGGACATCAAAATTTACTTTGTGTGAATTTTTTGTATTTTTCAGACAATGTTCATTTTTTTTAATGAATAGTGAAAAATGTTGTATTTTAATTCAAAACCTCTTTTTAATCTAATTTATTTATATGATTAGATTATCTTTTGAATTGGTTTTGAAGTGAAATTAGAATATATTTTTACCATTTTATCCAATTATGGTCATTGGAATCAATTTCACTTTGAAATTGGACTTAAACTGGTATCAATCATTTGATACTTATTGTTTCATAAAAACACGCTATTTGTCATGACAGCGGGAATTAATTATTAAATTAATTAATGTGACTTAAATGTTTTGAATTTTGTAAAATATACTTCATTTTTGAATTCGGAATATCAAATATAGATTAGGGTGAATTTTTGGTAATTTTCTGAAAAACTTCAATTTTTGATGAATAGTGAAACCACTAAGTGGTACTTATAAAAACTGATTTTTCCGTTTAAATGAAATTTTGCCATCATTGTGTTTTGAATTTCAAAAATCCGACATACATGGTTGTCATTAAGAAGTAAAATGTGGTTCAATGAGATTAAAATAATTTTTTGGTGAAGAGTAACTTATTAAGTTCTTAATCGCAATTAAAGGTAATTAGTGTAGTTTAATGTAAAAAAAATGCTTAAATAAAATGAGATGAGCTTGACACATGTACTACCCTCATTGGTTGTGTCATTGCCGACCAATACAAGTCATGGGTCAACTTGGGGACCCCATGGAGCCACTTTGGTTGGGAAATGACATAAATAACTTTTTATTTAATATTAAAGTAAAAATGACACAAACATGAGTTATGTTACTAAAATAATTTTTACATGGGGTTATAAAGATCATATTTTTGATTATAAATAGTCATTGGAAAGATAAAAAGATTTCCTACATCAGTATATTTTTTTATAATTTTTAAACATTAAATAAATTAATTTAATTATGACATCATGATGATGCAACGATGACATCATTAATGAACTGTTTAAATAAAATGAAACGATAATATAAAATCGAAGACCTACACTTGTCCAAAAACTATTGGATGGAAATATTTAGAATCCTTATCATCTTATATTCGAAATATATCAATGTGTGACCTTAGAAATTCGAAACACTTTCTAAAATAAAATAATAGTTTCATGATTTCCAAAAGTGACCCTCCTCTCCTCTTATAAAAGGCCCCCACCTCTACCTCATTTCACACACTCCTGAAGCCTTTGGCTCAGCCATAACCTGCCCATTTACTCTCTCCACATCCCTCTCCTCATCCTAGAGGATTCCCTTTGGGCAGAATCCTTTCAAAGGAAGCCTTTAGGCTCAAATCAAAAGGAGTTACACTTTTAAAGGTAATTCATTCTCTCATGTTCATTTGTTTTATTTTGCTTCTCCACCCCCCTAAACTCTTTTTATTTACTTCTTTTGTAACAAAAAAAGTATCTTAAATATACTAGGATGTTGTTATAATATTTATTCGAGCTACACTCTCACAAAACTACATCAAATGGTTAAAGAACATACGGTTTCCGTGGATGGCGAAATTCTGCCTCCCGAAACGATGATTGTTCAATACTCATTTAACACCTTCAAAGGTGGCCATTATGATGTAACTATTTTTATATATGATATATAATATGTTTATTCTTTCTTTATGCTTCTGTATTTTTAATTTATGGCATACCATTATTGTTTCCATTATGGGTAAACACGATATCTTCATTTTAGGAAGTGCGGACTACCGTCCCCTGAAAGTGATTTGATTCGTTAATACCATATGTGGGATGTGTAAAGGATAAAGTTAATGATATTATATAAGTTATTATACTGGAATAATAATATAATCTTATATCATTATGATTCCATTCCAGAAAATATGAAATAGAAATGGAAGTAGCGTTCATGCGTACGTACGGCTTACCGTCTCCATGAACGGTGCATTTCATTTCTTACCTCTAAATGTGATGTAATATTATAAATACATGTATATGATGAATATATATGATATATATGTTATCCAAATCATTAATATCATTCTGGATATAGCGAACCTTTGACCAAATTTACAATATGTAAGTGTAAGAAGTCTATTTTTGACTTAAGAACCAAATACTGACAAAATGAACATTATTAACTTAAATGATTACATTATGTTAATAACATGGTATAAAAGGAATAATCAACTTGAAAAAGGTTCTTAAGCAAGTAGAGATTAACTCAAGTTTATTATTCAGGAGATTAAAGAACGGTCGGGTCAAGTCGGATACGAGGTATGGGACTTCGTCTCAATCTCCTTTCATTGAGGCATATTTTATTTTATACACAACCTTCTTTTATACGGTTTATAAACCCCTTTGACTTTTACGTTTATTCAAAAGGAATCATTTTTATACGAAGAGTTTACTAAACGACAAAAGGGAATGTTTTTGTCGTACGTATGTGGCGACAACGACTTCTCCGCCGCCGTGACCATTATTTGAGTTTCGGCTTCCTCTAAAAGCCATACCCTTTTTTTAAATGAAAAATAAATACCATGTTTTACTTTGGTATTGAAAATGGTTTTCATAATGTTTTTATTATATCAATGTGTTGTATTGATATCTTGTGATTGAAATGTGGAAATGTTATGTTTCCTTTATGCATGTTTTATGTGATATGATTATGTTATGGTTCTTGGGCATTATTATGTAGACGGGTGGTTCCGTGATAAACTAAGGGCGGGTGATCCCGTTATAGCTCTCCAATGCATTGGGTAACACGAAAGAGTGAAACGTTAAGGTTTCTATGATTATATTTTAGGGAATATACTGTGATGGGTATTCCAAACGTAACCAAGAGGGTTACTCCCTACGTAAGAATGTTATGAATGCCTCAATGTGTAATCTTGTAATAACTCAAGATTAAGAAAGGTTTAAGGCTGGGGCCTTATAGTTGGTATCAAAGGTCAGTTTAGATAACTTTAGGAGTTAGAATTCTATTAAATGAATATCCAAAAATATTTTTTTTATGGTCAAATTGAAGTGATATAGTATTTGAAGATTACCATGTTGCTTCATCTAAGACATGTTTGTTCAGAATGGTTTTCCGCAGAGGAAACAGGGAAGCAGTGCTAAGAAGGCATGCAGAAGGAAATAACCTTCCGAATTAGCATCCTGAGATGGTCGGAATTGGAACTGAACAGTTTGTTGCAGTAATGGCGCAGTTGACTCAGGCTATAAATGGTGGTGGTATCCATGCACGAGATCAGCCAGATCAACCGCAGAGGAACATGTCAGTGGTGGAACATTTCATGAGGAAACATCCCCCATCATTTAGAGGATCATCTGACCCTGTGCTAGCTGAAGGGTGGATTAAAGCACTGGAGAAGATTTTTGATGTCATGGGGTGTTCAGACAATCAAAAGGTTAGTCTTTCTATTTACCGTTTGGAGGGTGAGGCAGATCAGTGGTGGTCTATGGTTAAAAATATCAGGGACGCCGATGATATTGATGCTCTCGACTGGGATGAATTCAAAGGTATGTTTCTTGAAAAGTATTTTCCTAAGGCTGTTAGACTTAGGATGGAAAAACAATTCCTGGAATTGAGGCAAGAGGAAGACTCAGTGGTTGCCTATGAAGAAAGGTTCACTCGATTGGAAAGGTATGCTCCAAATTTTATCCGAGACCTTGATATTAAAATCAATCATTTTTATTCAGTATTAAAGCCAAAATATCGAAGGGCTTTAGCTTCTCGTGAGTTCAAAAGTTATGAAAAGCTTGTTCGATGTTCTGAGAAGGTAGAAATGGAGTTTTTCGATGATCAAGTGTTCTACAACAACCAGCAAAAGAAGAGACCGAGGTGGCAGGAGAAAGGAAAGAATTCTTCAAAAAAGTCTGATGGTAAGAAAACTAAGTTTCTAGTTTGTGATTATTGTGGTAAAAGGCATGCTGGGGAATGTCTTTTGAATATTGGAAAGTGCTACCGATGTGGTAAGATGGGACATAAGGCTCGTGATTGCACTGGAAAAGATCAGGGTGATGGTAAGACCAAATTTGATTTAGTGAAACGTTTTAAGTGCAATGAGATGGGTCACTATGCAAACGAGTGTCCGACAAAGAGCTTGAGTGATGGGAAGCAGTTAGAATACAAGTAGAAAGGGGTGGTGAAATCCTTTGCAACTACTTCAGCAGATGTCGGGCCATCAAATGAAGTTGTGTCAGGTACTTTGTTTGTTTTTTCAGATTATGCCAGTGTGTTGTTTGATTCGGGGTCTACACATTCTTTCATCTCTGAAACCTTTTCTAGTAAAATGGGAATACCATCTCAAGAAATGACTCCTGAACTTTTGGTAAAAACACCTGGGGGGAATGTTGAGGCAAAAGAATTTATAAGAATCTTCCTATCATTATCTGTGGAAAGAACCTACTTGAAAACCTTATTGTTCTACCTCTAGTAGAGTTTGATGTTATCCTGGGTATGGATTGGATCTCTATTCACCATGCTAAGATTGACTGTAGAGCTAAAGAAGTTTCTTTTCATAAAGACTTTAAGTTTGTGTAAAAGAATGAACCCTTACTGTTGATAACTTATCAAGAGGCCGAGAAACTTGTAAAAGATGGAAATGAATGTTACCTTGCACACATCGTTGAAAATAAAGGAACTATTCAGATTAACGATGTGCCAGTGGTAAATGAGTATCCTGATGTTTTTCCTGATGAGTTGCCTGGAATAATACCAGATCGGGAAGTTGAGTTTACTGTTGACTTAGTTCCTGATGCTAAGCCAATTTCAAAACCCCCTTATCGAATGGCTCAAATTGAACTTTTAGAGTTAAAGGAGAAATTGCAAGATTTATTAGAGAAAGGTTTCATTCGACCTAGCACATCACCATGGGGTGCTCCTGTTTTATTTGCTAAAAAGAAAGATGGTTCTATGAGACTTTGAATTGATTATAGAGCCTTGAATAATATTACTGTTAAGAACAAATATCCTTTGCCTCATATCGATGATTTGTTTGATCAGCTCCAGGGAGCTCAGTTTTTTTCAAAGATTGACTTGAGATCGGGGTACCATCAGCTGAAGGTAAAGGTGGAAGATATTCTGAAGACCGCGTTCCGTACAAGATATGGCCACTATGAATTTGTAGTAATGCCTTTTGGGATAACCAATGCACCTGCTGTATTCATGGACTTAATGAATATAATTTTCCATGAGTTCTTGGATAAGTTTGTGGTGGTTTTTGTTGATGATATTTTGGTGTTTTCAAAAAGTAAAGAGGAGCATGAAAGACATTTAAGGGTTATCTTGAAAACCTTAAAAGAAAAGATATTGTATGAGAAATTCAGCAAGTGTGAGTTTTGGTTGCAACAAATTTCCTTCCTTGGTCACATTGTTTCTAAAGATAGGATAACTGTTGATCCTCTAAAAACAAAAGTTGTGGAAGACTGGCCAAGACCCACAAATGTAACTGAGATTTGTAGCTTCCTTGGTTTGGAAGGCTATTACCGAAGGTTTGTTAGAAATGTTTCACGGTTATCTAGTCCAATGACTAAGCTAACTCGGAAGGGTGTTAAGTTTATCTGGACAAAAGAATGTGATGATTGTTTTCAGGAATTAAAAAGAAGATTGGTGAATGCTCCAGTTTTGGCACTACCTTCCAGGAATGGTGAGTTTGTTATATACAGTGATGGTTCATTGAAAGGACTTGGTTGCGTCCTAATGCAGAATGATCAGGTAATTGCTTATGCTTCACGACAGTTGAAAACTGATGAGGTAAATTACCCTACACATGATTTGGAATTAGCTGCTGTTGTTTTTGCTTTAAAAATTTGGAGGCATCATTTGTATGGAGTAAAGTGTGAAATATATACCGATCAAAAAAGTTTAAAGTATATATTCACTCAGAAATAATTGAACATGAGACAAAGGAGATGGCTAGAATTAATCAAGGATTATGATTGTACAATTCATTACCATCCGGGAAAATCAAATAAAGTGGCTGATTCTTTGAGTCGAAAAAGTAATGCTTCATTAGAAATGTTGCGTTTGGAACGTGATCCTTTGGTTAAGGATTTGATGAACTTTGGCATAGAAGTTGTTGGTGCAGGAAGTTCTTCTATTTTGTTTCAGGTATCAGTGAGATCATCTCTATCAGATAGAATCAAGCAAGCACAGAAGCAAGATAGTGAGTTGTAGAAAAAGGTAGAGCTGGTTCAGAAAGGTAAGTTGCCTGAATTCAACATTGATAATGATTGCGTTTTGAGATTTGGGAAGAGATTGTGTGTGACTTATGATTCATAGTTGAAGAGGGAGTTGTTATGTGAAGCTCATAGTTCTCCGTTTTCAGTTCATCCTGGCAGTACTAAGATGTACAGAGATCTGCGGGAGTATTACTGGTGGGATGGAATGAAAAGAGATATTGCTGATTTTACTGTGAAGTGTTTGACTTGTCAGCAGGTTAAAGCAGAGCGACAGTTAACGAAAGGGATGCTTCAGCCTTTACCAGTGCCAGAGTGGAAATGGGAGAATATATCCATGGACTTTGTTGTGGGATTACCGAAGAAATCTCGAGGTAATAATGCAATCTGGGTTATTGTTGATCTCTTGACTAAATCTGCTCATTTCCTTGCTATACGAGATACTTTTTCCCTAGATCAACTTTCCCGTTTGTATCTTAAAGAGATAGTCAGGTTACATGGAGTTCCCCTCTCCATTGTATCTGATCATGATCCCAGGTTCACTTCTAACTTTTGGAAAGGCCTTCAGAAGTCGTTGGGTACTGAATTAAATTTTAGTACAGCTTTTCATCCTCAATCAGATGGGCAGTCAGAACGAACAATTCAGACCTTGGAGGATATGATACGAGCTTGTTCTATGGATTATCAGGGAAGTTGGGACGAACATCTTTCTTTGGTTGAATTTTCATATAATAACAGTTTTCATTCCAGTATACAGATGGAACCATTTCAGGAATTATATGGGAAGCAGTGTCGAACTCCAGCTTTCTGGGATGAAGTGGGTGAAAGGATGTTGATGGGACTAGAATTGGTAGAAGAGATGGTATAACAAGTTCAGCTGATTCAGAAGCACATGAGAACAGCTCAGAGAAGGCAGAAGAGTTATGCGGATAACCGGAGGAAGGATCTATCTTTCGAGGTAAGTGATCATGTTTTTCTCAAGGTTTCTCCTTGGAAAAGTGTGATGAGATTTGGTAAGAAAGGAAAGATGAGTCCAAGGTTTATTGGACCATATGAAATTCTGGAGAGAGTTGGATCAGTTTCATACTGGGTGGCTTTACCTCCGAGTTTATCTCAAGTACACAATGTTTTTCACATTTCGATGTTGAGAAAGTATATGCCAGATCCATCTCATGTTTTGAGTCCAGAGGTAGTTCAGCTGGAAGAGAACCTATCTTATGAGGAAAAACCGGTCCAGATTCTTGACCACAGGGAGCAAGTGTTAAGGAATAAAGTGATTAAGCAGGTAAAGGTTTTGTGGAAAAACCACATGATGGAGGAGGCAACATGGGAATCTGAAAATTCAATGAGGGATAAGTACCCCCATTTATTTGATAAGTAAATAAATTGCGGGGACAAATTTTTCTAAAGGGGGGAAGGATGTAACATCCCAAGTAAGTAATGAATAAAATATATTTTTATCTATTTCTATTAATGATTAATATAGTGTTTTAGAGGCTTAAAATGAAAATAAATCCAATCTTAAGCATGGAATACACTAATATTCTTAAAAGATTGTTTTACTGCCTTTTGATGGAAAACCCTTTTTAAATAAAACATTTGAAAATTTTATAATCTATGTTTTTCAAAATAAACTTATTCTTTATGATTGGGACATCAAAATTTACTTTGTGTGAATTTTTGGTATTTTTCAGACAATGTTCTTTTTTTTAATGAACAGTGAAAAATGTTGTATTTTAATTCAAAACCTCTTTTTAATATAATTTATTTATATGATTAGATTATCTTTTGAATTGGGTTTTAAGTGAAATTAGAATATATTTTTACCATTTTATCCAATGATGGTCATTGGAATCAATTTCACTTTGAAATTGGACTTAAACTGGTATCAATCTTTTGATACTTATTGTTTCATAAAAACACGCTATTTGTCAGGACAGCGGGAATTAATTATTAAATTAATTAATGGGACTTATATGTTTTGAATTTTGTAAAATAGAATTCATTTTTGAATTCGGAATATCAAATATAGCTTAGGGTGAATTTTTGGTAATTTTCTGAAAAACTTCAATTTTTGATGAATAGTGAAACCACTAAGTGGTACTTATAAAAACTGATTTTTCCGTTTAAATGAAATTTTGCCATCATTGTGTTTTTAATTTCAAAAATCTGACATACATGGTTATCATTAAGAAGTAAAATGTGGTTCAATGGGATTAAAATAATTTTTTGGTGAACAGTAACTTATTAAGTTCTTAATCACAATTAAAGGTAATTAGTGTAGATTAAGGTAAAAAAAATGCTTTAATAAAATGAGATGAGCTTGACAAATGTCCTACCCTCATTGGTTGTGTCATGGCCGACCAATACAAGCCATGGGTCAACTTGGGGACCCCATGAAGCCACTTTGGTTGGGAAATGACATAAATAACCTTTTATTTAATATTAAAGTAAAAATGACACAAACATGAGTTATGTTACTAAAACAATTTTTACATGAGTTTATAAAGTTCATATTTTTGATTATAAAAATTCATTGGAAAGCTAAAAAGATTTCCTACATCAGGATATTTTTTTATAATTTTTAGACATTAAATAAATTAATTTAATTATGACATCATGATGATGCAACGATGACCTCATTAATGAACAGTTTAAATAAAATGAAACGATAATATAAAATCTAAGACCTACACTTGTCCAAAAACTATTGGATGGGAATATTTCAAAGACTTATCATCTTATCTTCGAAATATATCAATGTGGGACCTTAGAAATTCGAAACACTTTTGAAAATAAAATAATAGTTTCATTATTTCCAAAAGTGCCCCTCCTCTCCTCTTATAAAAGGCCCCCACCTCTACCTCATTTCACACACTCCTCAAGCCTTTGGCTCGGCCATACCCTGCCCATTTACTCTCTCCACACCCCTCTCCTCATCCTAGAGGATTCCCTTTGGGCAGAATCCTTTCAAAGGAAGCCTTTAGGCTCAAATCAAAAGGAGTTACACTTTTAAAGGTAATTCATTCTCTCATGTTCATTTGTTTTATTTTGCTTCTCCAACCCCCTAAACTCTTTTTATTTACTTCTTTTGTAACAAAACCAGTATCTTAAATATAATAGGATGTTGTTATAAGATTTATTCGAGCTACACTCTCACACAACTACATCAAATGGTTAAAGAACATACGGTTTCCGTGGATGGCAAAATTCTGCCTCCCGAAGCGATGATTGTTCAATACTCATTTAACACCTTCAAAGGTGACCATTATGATGTCACTATTTTTATATATGATATATAATATTTTTATTCTTTCCTTAAGATTCTGTATTTTTCATTTATGGCATACCATTATTGTTTCCATTATGGGTAAACACGATATCTTCATTTTAGGAAGTGCGGACTACCGCCCCTGAAAGTGATTTGATTCGTTAATACCATATGTGGGATGTGTAAATGATAAAGTTAATGATATTATATATGTTATTATACTGGAATAATAATATACTCTTATATCATTATGATTCCATTCCAGAAAATACGAAATAGAAATGGAAGTAGCGTTCATGCGTACGTACGGCTTACCATCTCCATGAACAGTGCATTTCATTTCTTACCTCTAAATGTGATGTAATATTATAAATACATGTATATGATGAATATATATGATATATATGTTATAAAAATCATTAATATCATTCTGGATGTAATGAACCTTTGACCAAATTAACAACATGTAAGTGTAAGAAGTCTATTTTTGACTTAAGAACGAAATACCGACAAAATGAACATTATTAACTTAAATGATTACATTATGTTCATAACATGGTATAAAAGGAATGATGAACTTGAAAAAGGTTCTTAAGCAAGTATAGATTAACTCAAGTTTATTATTCAGGATATTAAAGAACGGTCGGGTCAAGTCGGATACGAGGTATGGGACTTCGTCTCAATCTCCTTTCATTGATGCATATTTTATTTTATACACAACCTTCTTTTATATGGTGTATAAACCCCTTTGAATTTTACGTTTATTCAAAAGGAATCATTTTTATACGAAGCGTTTACTAAACGACAAAAGGGAATGTTTTTGTCGTACGTATGCGGCGACAACGAATTCTCCCCCGCCGTGACCATTATTTGAGTTTCGGCTTCCTCTACAAGCCATACCCTTTTTTTTAAATGAAAAATAAATACCATGTTTTACTTTGGTATTGAAAATGGTTTTCATAATGTTTTTATTATATCAATGTGTTGTATTGATATATTGTGATTGAAATGTGGAAATGTTATGTTTCCTTTATGCATGTTTTATATGATATGATTCTGTTATGGTTCTTGGGCATTATTATGAAGACGGGTGGTTCCGTGATAAACTAAGGGCGGGTGAGCCCGTTATAGCTCTCCAATGCATTGGGTAACGCGAAGGAGTGAAACCTTAAGGTTTATCCGAAGATATTTTAGGGAATATACTGTGATGGGTATTCCAAATGTAACCAAGAGGGTTACTCCCTACGTAAGAATGTTATGAATGCCTCAAGTTACCTTTATGTCTTATGATTTCTATGATTTATTCATGATTTGATGAGGTATGTTAAAGTGATTATGTTTTATGGGTAAAGTATGATCTCATCCTTATGTATATATGTACCCATGTTTCCTTTCCATATTTTTATATCCCTTACTGAGCTTTTTATGCTCATCCCAAGTTTTTTGAAATGTTTTTCACAGGTCAAAGGAAAGGTACATGATATGATGATAGAGTCAAGGAAGTGTCAAGAAAGAATCCATGTTTATTTTAAATATGTTTCCATTGATGGGAATGAAGAATACTATCTTTATGTAACCACTTTGTTTATATGTGGAATGTAATGCAAGTTTTATGATCTAATTCTATAAAACTCTAAACCCGAAAAGATCCTCAATGTGTAATCTTGTAATAACTCAAGATTAAGAAAGGTTTAAGGCTGGGGCCTTATGTTAAATACCATGAATAATGATATGATAATTATAAAAAATATTAAATGTTAAGTATAAACAACATTGCAAATAAAACATGGTGTATAATAAGAATTATGTACCAAGTAATTGAAAATTGAGATAATGGACCCTTACCTTTTATACCGGCTTCTATGAACACACTATAACCACCTATATAAAAAACATATAAAAACTTACTCTTATATTTTTACATATATTATCCTTAATTATAATCATTTTATATATGAATTATATTTATTTATTACCTATTTTCAATATTCGGTGTAAATAATCTTGAATGTTTTGAACTAGTTTTATAAAAAAATGGTGTTGATATTCATTATTTTTACAATGTTCATTATTCTATGATCATTAAAGTAATTTTAATATAGGTTCCATGATATTTATAAATGTATAATTTCATCCTATGGAAGTTTTGATTATAAATCATGATGATGAAATCAACGATGATCGTCTTTCATTGATTATTAACGAATGAATGGTTTTTTCTTAATCAACGATTTTGATAAAATTATTACCATTATAGAAAAAATTCATTATTTACTTATTTATATCATATATTTCCAAAAATTAATCTACCATATTCATCCATGATATAAATTTATAGCATTTCTCAATAAGGTTGTTAAACCAACCCAAACAAGAACATACCATAATTAATGGATGATTATGAAGTGATTTAGTTAAAATATCATTATAATAAAGCATATTGTTTTTATTTATTATTTATTTGTGTGATATATAATAATTTTAAATAATTAAAAGAATAATATAACCTATAAAAAGTTATTTCATAGCATGGAGAAATAATATTTTTCTCTTATATTTCTCTTTTGAATGATTGAATTTACTAAGGTTTTTTATTTCTCATATTGTTAATAGGTTTTATAATATGTATTTAATAAACCTTTATAATTTCATAAGCTTCACATTTATCCATTAAAACCATTTTCATGACCATCCATGTAAGGTAGTGATGAAAAGAAATACTGAAATCAATCATTCCACGGAGGCGGTAGTCCAAAATACACATGGATGATGATTTTGTATTCCATAGAAAATGGAAAAAGAGTAAAATAGTTTATCATTTAAAAATATAAAACATGTCATAAATATAAAACTTATATATTAAATTCTATATTAGGACCATCCTTTTATGTTGGTGAAGGAACAAATACATGTTGTATAATGGAGGTGGTAGTATACACAACGCAGAAATGGTAGTTTATTTTTTCTTAATAGAAATAAGAAAGTTAGTTTCCTAAAGCATCCAAATAGATCCCTTAATTGGATCCAAAAACCACCCCACACCATACACAAGGTGCGTTCCCAATTTCTTCAGGCTGGAAACAAGTATTGGGAATCAAGTTAAATCGATTGGGAAAAAATTATCCAAAAACCTAATTAAGAAACAATGAAAAAAATAATGTCCCATTTGAATATTGAATACCCATGATAGATAAAATAGGTAGTATAATAAGATATAAGAAGTAAAATAAGACAGAAAAAATAAACATCTACACTAATCTGTCTTCTCATTACCAATCTCCCTCCCATACAAAGAAAAAATAAGCTGCATCTAGTTTCCTTCTATCCTCCCATAGACATAACTACCTTCCATGCATAGAAAAAAGTAAAATACTATGGGGTAATTATGATAGAGAAAATTAAAATAAAATTTAATACCTAAATTACCTCAATTTGACCATACTCACAACCATACAACTTCAACTAATAAGCTCTATGATAAAATAGTTGCTAAGAATAACCTATAAAGTTGATAGGTGTGAGACAGAAAGCCAAGTTGGAATCCCAAGTTATCCAAACCTCCTGATTTTACTTTAAATAGAAATTTATTTCATGATAGTTTGTAAATTATTATAGAATATTAAGTTTTTAGTTTCCACTTAAAATCCGTACAAAATTCATTTACAATTTTGAAATATTTTATTTGAAACATGATCGGTTATGTACTTTGATTAAAATAAAGTCATTTAGAATTAAATACAGAAGAAAAAATTTAATTAAGTTATTGTTTCACTTTATAAAATAATATTATTCATTTAGTTTGTTTTTATGTAAAACAACAACTATAAATAAACAACGAAAAACACAATGGGTAACCCTATAATACTAAGGTTTATGACCTAGAATCCTCGTAATCTGAGTGACTAAACTATATATAAAATATTTATCATGTTTTTGAGACACTAACCATATCATATCACAATTTAGTATAGTTAGTGTTCTAGAGTGATCATACTATGGAGGGATGTCAATATTCCTTCTACCAATGACTAGTGTACTTAACCTAGTTTACCCACCTAAGTACCCAGGGTTCCAATATAGTATTCCCTTTCAAAGAATCCAAGTTTCACTAAAAAACAATAAGGAATATTTATCAATCATTATAATACACATAGATATCCCATAAAACACCATTTTTTCACATGAAAAAAAATTCAAGTAACATTTGAAAACTAGAGGGGGAACCAATTAATTAAAAAATCTTGGAATTTCATCAAACTAGCTACTTTAATGGTTCCAAATGGGCACTATAATTTAGAATAAAATGTTTTTCTTTAGGAAAACCAGTTCTATGCCATAATATTTAAATTTAAAAATAATTATTTTCATTTAAAAACATATGAATTTATTTACAGATTCCCCTCATCAAGATTTACAAACACTACTAAAAATTGTGTTTATCTAGTGCTAGGGATTTAACAACACTAGCTAAAAACGCTGTTAAAGACCCACTTTATGAGTGCAGAAAAAGCCTTATTAAAGTGGGTATTTAACAATGCTAAAAAAAGTTCTATTAAAGGGATACCTTATTCATCACTTTTTAATAGAAATGATAAATGAGGTTTTTATCAGTGCTTATAAAAAAGCGCCGATAAGGGGGGGGGGGGGGGTTATCTGCACTTTTTTAGGAGCCCTAATAAAGACCCCCCTTTATCTATGCTTTTTAGAAAGTGCTGATAAAAGTATACTTCAAAAAAGTTATAGTTCATGAAAAAAAATTTATTAATATATAAATATATTTATATTGATATAAATATAATATATATTTTTTGAAATATGTTTTAGATAAGGTAAATAGTCATTTACACTTAAAATATAAGTTATTTTGTGAAAATGGATTATAAAATAACTAAAAAATTATTTTTAATTAATAATTTTCTTATTATTACTAAGTAATAGTCATTTAATATCATTTTGAAGATAAAAAAATCAAAAACAAAAGATCTAAAATAAGTTGAAAACATAACTCAAACTTCAAATGACCATAACTATTGATCCGAGTGTCCGTTTGTGCTCTACCACATATCAAATCAAAACTTGGGATGAGATATACGCCTTCATGACCAAGGGGGAGCCTAGTAAATATTTTTTAGGCCAGAAAAAGCACAAAAGGATTCTAAAACTATTTTTTTAGTCAGGGTACTGTAATTTTTTAACATTCGATGGATTTCAAACCTCATTTATAGAGGTATTTTTTCCCTTTTTCAATAGGGACTGAATTTATTCATAGGGATTAAATTCATATTGATATTATGTATTTTAATTTTTATCATTTTTTATCCGTAATTTTATTTATAATAAAATATATAACAATATGTACATGTTTTTTATATATTCACACATAAAAATTTAATTTTATAAATAAATAAATTAAACATATTTACATATAAAATATATTTATTAATATATAAATATATATATAAATATATGGATAAAAAAATGTAATGAAATATATATAAATATATAGATATATCATAAAATGTGAAACAAAACAGTATAAGGGAGTGGAAAGGCTTTGGTGTATATGCTAGAGGTTTGGGGTTCAAAACTCACTAGAGGTAGGGGAGCACGTGGGAGGTTGGGATTATATAAGGTTCTGATAATGGGGTAGGAGAAGCACTAATAAAGGGGTGGACGGGTGGGAAACACTAAAAAAGGGGTGAGCGGGTGGGCTCTGGGAAAAAATTTTATATACCATTTATCAGAGCTAAAAAAGCATTGATTTAGGGGGCCTTTAACAACACATAAAAAATTGTTGTTAAAGAACCCATTTGAATTTTTTTTAGCACTGTTAAAGGGGTCCTTTAACATCCCTTTTTTAGCATTGATAAAATTTGTGTGATTTTAAACGCACTTTGATTATCAACACATTTTAGCACTAATAATGGCCTTTTATAGCACCATTAAAGATTGATTTTGTAGTAGTGATAATCTCACATCTAATTGTAAATATGTGTATAAATATATATATATATATAATTATTTATATGTGTATAAGTATCTAAAATTATGTTATGAATTTTAATTATAGCTCTTAATCCATTTAAATAACCAATTTAGATCATGGAGGATAAAAATAAGGGTTGTAACTTCTGAAAGAGGAACCTGAAGGCCCGTTTAAAATAAATTAAGTCATTATAAATTATAAAAATCCTTTATGAATCCATTTAAAAATTTTATCAATATTTTGGTGTGAAATTAAGTTAAACATCCATTTTACCATATATTTATTTCAAGAAAAATAACATTTCCACACATTGAGAATCACATAGAAATCTATTTTCTCTCCCCAAAAAATGACATTAACATACAATATATATGAATTTGAAACATAAAACATGATTATGAAACCCATGTAGTCAATGGTTAGTATTTTAATGGATAAATCATGAGGCAACCAACCTCAATCTTGTGCGATGATGTTGAAACTCTTGATTTTGGAAGAAGTAAGAGTTAAGAGACCCATCACATACCCTAAGATGGAAGAAGAAACAAAATCAGAATCCAAACAACACCTAGGGTTTCAGATAGGGTGATAATAGATTAGTTAAAGGAAAACCAAGGAATAAAAATGGAATAAGAGAGAGATGGAGAGGATGGATTCTAACCTAGAGAAGATGCCACTCAAAATTGTATAAAGAAATGGCCAGAAACAGAGGGAGAGGAAGGAGGTGAGGCACAAAACTGGGATCCCTCCATGACCGATTCAGTAAGAGGGGTTAGGTGGGGGGGGGGGATGCATCACCTATGTGAGGGTTGAGGGTTGAGGGTGGTAGTTTTGTTTTTTTATTATTTATTTTTTTAAATAGGGTGACACACAAGATTGGTACATTATGTTTGAGAATCTGATGGAGGTATAACTTAGGTTGGTTCATGATAGGTGGTTAATGATTATACTATCATTATAATAACATAATAGTATACTATTGGTATTGATGTTATCATTTTAATAGGGTTTAATGGAATTTTATGAAGAATAAGTTCACATAAATAAATAGAAAGAAGCAGTTATAAATTTATACCTCACTTCTTGGATATATAATTTATAAATGGGATTTGCATTTGATGTATGGTATTTTGAGAATACAGAAACCTCTACAAGGTTGATTGGAATTTTTATAGAGTTTCATATAGACTTTGGGATAAACTAAGTTGGTTTTGGTGTGAGGGGAAGTGAAGAGATGAGTTCCATTTTATAATTTAAAAGGAAGAAATTTTTTTAAATATCAAAGTATTTTTAATAACGGGAAGTAAATATAAAGGAAATCACTCCAAAATTGGGAAATAATAGAGAGGGTAAGGGATAAGATCGATGAATGTAGAGAACTAGGCCACAGTTGAGTCTAGAATAAATTTATTCTCATTGTGCCCAGAATAAATTTTAATAAACTATAAAGTATTTTTATACTATGAACATGATGGAAATGGTGTATTTATATAATGGTAGCTCAAATCATAAATCCTAGGCCACAGTTGGGTATAGAGCATAACATTTACCCTTGGCGGGACATAACCTTTTTTGGTGTGAGTTTTTGTAGAAAAAGACAGGGAGGGTGTTTTTATAATTAAATTATTTAAATTAAATTATTTTATCTTAAATTAGGAATTCAATAAAATTTGAACTAAGTCTCATATTGGAAATCTAAGACCACTGTTAAGTTTATAGAAGGGAGTTTTACCTAAGCATGACCTAAAGTGAGAAGGAGCAGAAGGTTTAGAATCTTTGAACGCTGACAGTTTCCTATAAATAGGATTTTAGAGAAATGAGATAGCATTGTATCATTTCTCTTGTGGGTGGTAGAGCTCTATTCATCTACTTCCAATGAAAATTCAATGATTGAACTTCATTGGATCATGATGAAAATGCCAGGGCTGGTAGATCAGAGTGTAGCGAACACAAAGACGGATCCAAAATCGAGGTAGGATTTCTATTTTAGATTCTTCACCTTCTTGTCTGAATAATTTGTTGTCATTTTTGAATTTTGATTGGTTTTTCTACTTTGATATTCCTTGTTGATGTCCAAACTAACATTTTCCATTGACCATTTAATTTTTGGATCAACCATTCTTCGCATTCTTCTTCCATTCTTCATCATCAGATTTTCAATTTTTCGAAACATAAGGGAAACATTGGGATAAGCATAGATCATTGAATCCCTCAATCCAAGGAGTTCATATATATGCTTGGTTTTGAGTTTTGGACATTGGAGGAGGCACAACAGGGAGTGGAAGTAGTGACTACTTTTTGATACGCCGAAAGGTCGATGGATCTTTGAGCAGAGGCAGTGTCAGAGAAGATCTTATCTCAAGGATCACCAATGTGGTTTAGAAATATTTTTTGATCACAAGGGTATTCCTAGTGACCCACATAAGGACTACTAGCAGTCCTCCAGGTGAAAGTGGAGCCTCATGGTGATGAAGGGCCATGATGCCGGGACGACATGCGGTGGAAATTGCATCGGCTGTGGGTTTAGGCGAGGCGACATGGGGGCACGTAGGCAGCGGAATGGAATGCTGGTGTGACAGAGCAATGGTGGGCCCTGGTGTAGCCGTAGTGGGTTGAGACACAGTAGAACAGGTGGGGCTGCGGCAGCTGGGCTAGGTCGAAGTAGCCGTACCAGGCCCGATTGTGCTGGGGTAGTTTCCAACTCTGATAACTCCTAAATAGAGTATCCGTTTTGCATGGATTCTACGACCATACATTCCTATCATCAAGAAGGATCTTTTAGACCAGGCCGGGACTTTTATTTTTGGGTTTTTTGGCTTAGTTCCATGAAATACCTAAGTTTAATAATAATAAAATAATAATTATTATTCATAAATCTTGTATCTGACCTAGTTAGCAAAATAGACGTTCGATTCACGTACTGTCTGTGACAACGTGAACCTTAATTCAAGTTGGACAATTTGAGGCCAATTAGAGAAATTTTTATTCTAATCTCAATGAACAGAGTAACGAAGTGTCCATTTTTAATAATAATAATATAATTATTATTATTTGGCCAATTTTGAAATGGGCGTATCTCTTGCATCTGTTGTCCGATTGACGTGCCGTCAGCAGCATTGCGACCCTAAACTTAATGAAAAAAATTTGAAGTCTGAATTTGGGTGCTTCAACCAAATTTTGAGATACATTACCTACAAGATTCGTTTAGGGCATTTGTAGTGAAATGTGACCTTTTAACCTGGTGTCTATTTTGGACGAATAAATAGCCAATCCTGTGTGTTTTTTCGAGAGGATTTCAATGGTTAAATCCATATTATGTGTTCCGGGATTGAGACATGGCCCCCATAAATCACCATGCATGAGAAAGGCTAAAAATTATAGACTATTCACTAGGGGTTTGATTCGAGTGAATGAATGGTCAATCCTATGTGGTTTTCTGAAAGGATCATGGGGGTGTGATCTGTTTGGTTATTTAGTTCCATTCAAGGAGTTTTGTTTGTAGAATTCTGTTTTTTCCCTTAGTACGAATAACAAGCATCATGTGCTCATCATCCTTTTAGTTAGAGGTGACATCTACTCTGGGAGTACACTGGCATGCCTAGGGGTTCTTGAATGAAGTTTAATACCCAAGAATGTCTAGGTACAAGACTAGGTGAAGAAGCAGGGTCACACATCATTATGTACCCATGAAATCCTTATACCACATTATGTATGTTCTATCTCTCATACCTCCTAATGTTGAACTCATATTTTTTCATGTGAGTAGCCTATCCTGAGTGTTTTCCACATAGAATGCAATGATACCCTGCATTTCGTGTTTCGAGATACGATGTGAGATGTTATGAGTATGACTTATATAAGAGATGTTGTTCAATGATGGCTGTGATCAGGAAGAATCACCAGAGCAGTATCGGGAATTCCCTCCAGCTGGGTTGGGTATTGTCATTCCTGATGATCTTTCCAAGAGGTACTGTCCACCAAGGATGACCAGTGTTGTTCCTCAATGCTCTTCTAAGTGGAACCCTCTAGCCGAGATGGGTATGGGTCCTCGATGATCATCAGAGTGTCACCCTCCTTCTATGAAGGCCATGGGTCCTCCTACTTTTTTGAGTGGAACCCTCCAACTAGGATGGGTATGGCTCCTCGATGACACTAGAGTGGAACCCTCCAGTAGAGATGGGCATGGGTCCTCAACGACACTAGAGTGGAACCCTCCAGCTAGGCTGGTTATGGGTCCCTGATGAAACTTTAGTGGAACCCTCCAGTCGGGCTGGGCATGGGACCTCGACGACACTTGAGTGGAACCCTCTAGTTGGGCTGGACATGGGTCCTTGATGACACTTGAGTGTAACCCTCAAGTTGGGATAGGCTTGGGTCCTCAATGACTCTTGAGTGGTACCCTCCATCTTGGCTAGGCATAAGTCCTCTACCGTGAGGCACAAACTATTGTCTATATGGATTAGTCATGTGATATGGTTTGACGTAGCTTTGGACTCATGAGTAAGAGGGGCACTTTCCCCACTGAGACGCGTCCTTGTGACGTGACCTAAAACTGTGATGGTGAGTCAGTGCCACCCAAAGAAGATAGTATCAAGGAGTGGTGATTGAGTCCCTTTGACTTTCATGTTCAGGGTAGATGCATGGGATATTGGGCATCATTGGTGGTTACTCCTGGAACTATTGGCGACTCTTTTCTTGGGCTAAGCTGTGAGATGGAGATCCCCTTACTCTCTCATTTGGGTTTCTTTAACTGAATATACATACATACATACATACATACATACATACATACATACATACATACATACATACATACATACATACATACATACATACATACATACATACATACATACATACATACATACATACATACATACATACATACATACATACATACATACTTATATATCCTATTTTGGTACCCACTCCTTGGGTTTTGGATACTCTCCTTCAAGGAGAGGCAACGATACGTGGGGTATGCCACGTGCTTTCCCTGTCTAGCTTCTCGTGGTTGGACAAATCTACTCTCATACTATAGGTAGCAAAGACTCGATGTGAAGTACATCTTATCACCATTTATAGAATATTTTGTTTAGATGAGATTATTCACTCTCTTATAGGGTTGACCTATACTCCTTTTACTTTACTTTAATCTATCCACTACTCCCCTCTTCAGTACATCTTTTTCTATTCCCTTGATCCTTCGGGGCATTATACTGAATATTTTTATACTCACCCCTACTTAGGATTTTCCTACACTTGGTGTGACCTTATATATGATATAAATGTTTATCGTGACATTAGAGGAGCTTAGGGATAGAAAGTTACAAGAATGCATGTAGTGGTCATAGCTTGGGACATAGGAGTAGTGCTCTCTCAGCTGTTTACTTTTCCACTTGTTGTTGGGTTGTGGAACTCTTCTGGTTGGGTGAGTATTTTTCCCCTTTACCTTTCAGTTTACTTTACAACACCTATACTTTTAATGTTTAGAGGTCAATGCATATATGTTTGGTATCCTTTTTATAGCAGTGTTGTTTCTTCTTTTCCTTTCCCTATGCACTTTTGCATTGAGTTGGATACGTGTGTGTGTACAAGTTCTTTTGAAAAGTCCTCCATGAGTTTTTCATGCCTTCGGTGCTTGTCTTCACACCTGGCCTTTGAAGGTGGGCTTGGGGTAGTTGCGGATCAAGCCTCATCATGGGTTAGGTAGTGACAATAAAGGCCTCAATCAGCCATTCTCACACATGTTTTATACATGTTTGTGGTTATTCCCTCTTTTCTAAACCCCTTTCACACCTTCTAATTTTTATCAAGGTAACTAGTTTTTACTAAAGTAATTTATTCTTTATGGTTGAAAATAAATTGGTATTTATTACATAATTAAACCTAATTATTACAAGTTTCAATTATATTTTAATATGTCAGTTTTCTAAAATTGATAAAAATTTATTTTATAATACTAATTTATAATGTATTGAATTTTTTTTTGAAAAATAGAAATTATGTATTAAAATGTAAAATATGAATTTTTAATTTTGTTTTTTAATTCTAAAGTCACTTATAAAATAAATATTTGGTCTTAGAAATTTTTTTCATTAATTTCTAATTCATACTTATATTCTAATAATATCATAAATGTCATGTTATTTGTAAAAATAGTATTTTTCACTAATCACCTATAATCATTCTTTTTAGAAAAATACCAAACATTAATCATGAAAAAATATTTTTGTGATGAATCGAAAAATAATTTTCATATTTTCAATTTCAAATTTTTAAATTTATAAATTTAAATTTTAAATAAAAATATGAGATATAATGATTTTTTTAGAAAATAGACTTTTTAAAATACTAACCATTCTTATTAATATTTCCTATAATTAACTAATTAAATTAGTACTATTGAATTATTTATATAAAATATATTTTTTTCAATATTAATCACAAGATTCAGGAAAAATAAGTATACATCTCATAAAAAGGAAATATTTAGAAAAATACATTTTTAAGCATAAAATGATCATATTAGTCATTTTAGCTATACCAATTGTGTTTCATTCATATTAAAAGTATCATTTTTTATTTATATAACTATTCATAAATGGGGTAATATTATTCATTCCCACTAAATCAATGGCTAGGTTTTAATAGTCTAAACATATCATAGTTTAATTTTATTTTGGTTTTGCCTGCGGTGAAAGCTATCAAACACATTGTTCATTTAAACAAATATATAGTGAAATCTATGGAATTTATACTAATACCATTTGTAACAAATAAATATTCTTTGAAAATGATATGTCTTAAATCTTATCAACATATTATGTGTTATTTATATATTATCTATGATGATTGTTTATGTCATAAGGAATGAAATATAGATTTTATACCACTACTATAAGCCTGTCATAATTTATGACATGGATATATCATATAGAAGTGTTGTGAGTTGAAACATATAGTATGATTCACTTTAACACCCTATTATTGATTAGAAATTAGCTGTTAAAATTTCACATACATGAATCATCCACACATATTATATTATTTATTATATCCAAATTATTTGATGAAACACTTAGGTGTACAATCGATTATGGGATGGAAAATGTTTGTAATTGAAGGAATTTAATTATATTACTTATAAAATTTAAGTAAATGCATTTATTCAAGGAGTTTCCTTTGAGACTATAAAATTAGTTTGAATACTATTATGAAGGTGGTATGAACTTTACAAGATTCCTACTAGTTCTCCCACACCAAAATCTCTTGTTTTATTACTTTATTTCCATGATAAGAACCTTGGGAATTATTAAAGGTGGTGTATTTGTTTTCAAATTTTTATATGAGAATGTTTTTGAGAAATAATTTTTGATAAAGTTGAAGATCCCAGAGGAATAAATCCAAACAATCTGTTTTGAGGTTAAAGAGTGGATGGATCTAGATGTCATACTTAAGTGTTGAGAAGGTATGTTTATTCCATATCTATAAGTTCATGCTATGAAACTAGAAGTTAAATATATGGGGTTTAAAACACCATTGGTTAAAGGGTTACTAATGAGTACATATGTGTTTCTAGTTGTTTCATGAATCCATAAAGCCTTCAAAAAATTCAATAGGATAAACTATCAAGTATTAAAAAGATATAAAGAATTTGATCTATGAACAATGAAATACAAAAGTTTAAATCTATATGTTTTATAGCTATGAAAGAGTTATTACCTATAATAAAAGTCACATTATATTTACCTAGATATTTAAAACACTATATAAGTGAGACACAAAACTTATATAATGTGTATATTCTTGAGAATTTGAAGGTGTTATAGAAGGTGAATCCATAAGTCCTACTTAGAAAATTCCATGATTATATTTCAATTTTAAAAAATATATGTATTTTGAATATTTTGATTCTTAATGACATTGTTTAATGGAGTTTTTATTTGACTGAAAGTTAAATATCTATAATTTGGAATATTTTTCAGAAGATTTAAGTTGAGTTTTTGTAAAAGGCATGTGAACATGAATAATTAAGTTCTATAGAAGTATAGTTCAGATTTTTACACACCAAAGCAACTCAAATACATGGTATAAGATAAGAAAATAAAAATATAGTTGTTCCAGAAGTTGATTTTCTAAACTTAGCGAGAAGTTAGTTATGGAAGATTGCATGATGATTTTTTTGGTTAGAAGTGAATGAAATAGAGTGGATAAGAATATTAGAATATTAAGTAGTCATTAATATTTGTAAATTTAGTTCATGTAAACATGATAGTGTTATCATGATGAAAGTATAATTTATTGATCCATATAGTTTCATGGGACACAGAATCTATAAAGTTTTATATAAAATAATTAAAGTAGATACATAGTTTAAGGATGGATGAATTTATATTTAAATTAGTTTTGAAGAATGGAATATAAAATAGAATTTAAAGATAAAGCTAAATAAGTATGAGTAGATTATGGAATGTTGTAATATATGGTATAAAATAATATTTTCAAGGTTGAATATGGGTAAAGTGATGAGGATTAAAAGAAGAGGCAATTGAGAGAGCTACAACATCCAAACTATTGAATGTTTCAAAACACAAATGTGATGATAATGGGATATACTTCAAGATATAAAAATAATGAGTTATAATCCATGATTCTAACCAATATTTTTGATATAATTTAATATAGTTAATAATAAGTTTTGAGGAAGCTTTGAAAAAATTCGATGCCTATATCCTCAAAATAATTGAAGATAATTGATTGTGATTTGAGTAAGTGGGTGTTTCAAAATTTGGATTTTATATTTGAATCCCTTGTTTCCACATGTATCAAAATATTAGAATGATATAAGAAGTATAAAAATTTATAGATTAGTTTCTATGAGGAGATTTATGAGAGTACGTGTGACAAACTGAGCATAAAATTCATAAATATTGTATCATTTTTTATAAATATTAAATACATGTCAAAATTATGCACTCATCAAGATTGTATAGGTTTAGTTTATTTAGAGACTAGATACATAATCAACTTATTTCATAAAATATCTTTAATATCTCCCATAAATTTCTTTATATTTTTACCCTTATAGAGATATCATTCTTATAACCTTCCATCAAAACATGGGAAAGAAAAATACAATTAAGGGTGAACTCATACTTTCAATAAGGGTAAAAATTAGAGATATCAATCACAAGAGATCATAAGATAATTAGAATGGTATGATAACATAATCAAGTGCATGTTATGAATGTAAAAGGTTCATACCAAGGAAATATTAGATTTTAAATTCTAAAATCAATTCATATACTGAAGTATGATTAATATGGGAGTCAAATAAGTAATCAACATTCAAGAGTAATAACATAGTTTTTTCTTATGGTATCATAATCATAGGATGAAAATAATAATATTGTGAACATATATATTCATAATCATTTCTATACACAATCATGTGAGAATATCCAGAAGAAACCAGAATCACACATCAAAACATGAACGTAGCTATTCATAATCTTGTCCACACAAAAAATTATGTGCATAACTAGTAGTGATCATACTCACACATAAAAATGTGAAATAAGCTATTAAAAATGATGTCCATGATCATCATCATCATTTATGAATATATATATATATATATATATATATATCAAAATACCCAAAGCATTGGAGGGATATAATAGACCCACCTATTATATAATCATAATCAATTCATATATATTCCACAAGGTCATGAAAACTTTTATCAATTCTTCATAGCATAGAGAGTTGAAAAGAAAATGGGTTTCATTAAAATTTCATCATCATAATAAATAACAATCTAGATAAATAATATTGATTGTATCATTTGATTATGCCCCTAATGAAGCATAAGTAATATTAATTGGTGCTTCCATAGATGAAAATACCCTTA
The DNA here is from genome assembly GCA_963277665.1 of Viscum album. Taxonomy (NCBI): domain Eukaryota; kingdom Viridiplantae; phylum Streptophyta; class Magnoliopsida; order Santalales; family Viscaceae; genus Viscum; species Viscum album. The sequence continues at coordinate 54,972,466 of OY728128.1, read as the reverse complement.
AATGATCACTGTAATATTTTTTAAGGAAAAAACCCATTTCATTTTGAAATAAATTATTTTAAAACTAACAAATTATATAATATTTGGAAAAACATTTACTTTGAAAATAACCATGGAAAATTGTAAGGGAATACTAAAAGTGAAGATTATTCATGAGGATGGGAAAAACCATTCATTCATTATATACTAAAACATGTGCTCCATTCACACCTTTGGTAAAAAGTACATCAGTCAGAAAGTGAAAATAAGAATCAATTTAAACCTATTTATTGAAATTAAAATATGTTTAAAAATGACTTTAATAAATCATTTGATAATAGTTAAAAAGTTCTTGAAGAAATTTAAAATAAAATGTGGACATGGAAGAAATATTTCATCTACCAAAGTGGATATAAGGTTTGTTATTATTAAAAATATTTTCTCATTCATTTTAAGTGCCAAAGTGAGATAAATGATACTATTAATTGACAATTCTTGAAATAAATATAGAAAATAAAAATATATGGGATTTATAAGATATTTTCATATAATTCCCTTAATGAAAATTTAGCATAGGAAATCATGAAAAGTAATGATATTGTAACATGAATCCATTCCCTCAAGTTTTGTCTTTCTTTTTACATGTTAATACCTCATATAAAATATATATAGATTTATTATACATCTATTATAGAACCATTTTTACACTTAACTTACTAAGTACCATTCATTTATCATTTTAATTAGACTTTTATTAAATGTTTTTCCTTAAAATGGACATTCAGTTGAAAACATGCCCATTTTCCATGCATGCTTTAGTTCGATGTTTTTTTTACTTGCACATTTTTTATGGTTTCATCCTATCTAGAATATTAACAATGAAATAAGTATTATATTTATTCATTTTATACATTTTTATAATAATTCATTTATATCTATAATGAAAAATAAATTACATCACTTCATGGAGACAATAGTTATTATATATGCATGAATGATATTTCTACCTTTTGATGGATGGAATAAAAAAAGGGAAAAAATAATCCACATTAACATAATCATTATTATATCATAAATATCACATATATTCATTAAATTAATCCTTAGTAGGATCTATGCAAAAAAGAAATGAAAAATGAATCACATCACTTGGTGAAGGTGGTAGTCCACATATATGCATGAGAGATATTATCATTTTCTATTGGATGAGAAAGTAATGGACGATGAAATTTAGGTATGGGAAATGAATCATATCTATACATGGTGGTTGTAATCCACATGTACGCACAAGTGATATGTTAATTTCATTTTTTATGGAAAGAAGGTGGAAAATGGTTGTCCCATAATAATAATAACATCTCAATATATTGATGATTCTAGATTCATTATGTTAGGATAAATACAATATATTTAGAGGAATTAGAAGAATAAAGTAACTTGAAAAACATATGTAAGAATATATACCTCTTATCTAAAAATACTGCTTTAAATCTTTTCTTAAGGAACCTTGGGCAGGTCTTTTAAGAATATAAGCACATCTAAGAAGTGGATAGGGAATTTGAGATGATATTTGGGTAGGGTTTGGTTTAGCCAAAGGTATCATGTGGAATATATAAGAGAGTAGAGTGGGTTTCCTTTTATAAGAAAAGGGAGTGGCTATAACATCCCTTGATCTAGTACACTCTCACCTGAAAAAAATGGTTTGTTATGATACCTCAAGAATGACTACCCATATGCCATAGGCTACCAACAAGTAGCGTTGGTGTGAAAAATATAATTGGGAGACTATACCCCCTTTTATGAAGTGTCATGATAGTATAAATAATCCATTTAAATGGAAGAAATTAAAGTTTAGACATAGATGAAACCGACAATAAAATCCAACTGAATAATCTAATAAATAATAAAGGAATAAATATAATTATGTGATGGAATGTTAATAAATATCATGTTATAAGTAAAACAAGAAAAGGATAGAAAACTCAAATAAAGACTAAAAAATCCCCTCTCCTGAAACCCATGTTGCTATCTCTTCCAAAATCCATCAGATCTAGCAATAAAATAATCAATAATAAGTTCCTTTTCCTTTATCCAAACCTGCATCCACATAATCTTCTTGAATACCATACGTAGGCCTGAATAGGGTGTGAGTATAACTCAGTAGGTCAACACTACTTTGTCTAAAAAACTGGTATAATAATAAGTGTATACAATAAATCAATAAACAAATGTATTATATAATTAAACCATTAATAAAATACAACAACAAACTGCTTCAACTTCATACCGGAATATATCTAAACACATCTCAAAAAAATTCCAACCGAAACCATATAACCATTGTAAAATAATCTGCTTCAGTGTTAGGTTAGAATGTCTCTGAGCATGTCTCACAACCATGCCAACCATAACCATAAACATGTCATAGTCATTACAATCTAGGTCAAATCTCAATAAAAATTAAAGTATCTTGGTCAAATCCCTATAAGAATTACAACATGGGACTAGCTCAAACTCACTCAATATAAGCTTTACAACATTCGATTCAAATCCCTATAAGCATTATTACATGGAATTAGGACAAGCCCACTCAATATAAACATTACAACATTCGTTTCAAATCCCTATAAGCATTTAAATATGGTATTGATCCAAGATCACTCAATATAAGCATTACAACATCGAGGTCAAAGTCTTATAAGCATTACATCATGGGACTAGGCTGATCCTTCTCAATATAAGCATTAAGAAGTTAAGAGTGCAAGTTCTAGGGACATACCTGATATATAAGTGTATCAACAAGGAAAAAATATATGTCCTAATAGCATTAATATCACAATATCACATCATAATAATCAATATTTAATTATGAGAATTACCATTTTTCTTTCAATTACATCTTTTATTTATATAAAAATTGATCGACAATCAAATCAGTATTCAATAAGCTGTAACTTAGTGAATGTATATAAGGAAATCACATAAGGTATCATTTCATGATAAGCACACTTTAATACATTATCCAATTCAATTAAATTTAAGGTTTTCCCACCAAACTGGTATCCATAAGCTAGGTCAAAACCCAATTAGAAGCAATAGATTCAAATGTATAATCCCATTCATTATTTAATAAATTCAAGTTAATGCTATGTTGTCACAATAAAAATATTACATATATTTTGAAATTATCTATCCATACAGTTAAGATTTAGATCCCTTTCCTTTAATTGATGGTTAAACAATGCTTCCAATGGAAAACTCTCATAAGGAATAAGGTGCGAATGATCATAAGAAGGATATTAGATAAAAAATGATCAAGATAAAAACTGATCAAGATCAAATCCAACAACACATAGGGTAAAAGGATTATATCACAATAGCTTGAGAAATAAGGTAGATAAGGAATTACATAACCAAAATGAATTAATAGGGATTAGATTCATGATCAGGACATTTATAAGGAAGGTTGGAACTCCAAAAAAGCTTGGAGGGTCACCCTAGGTCGAGAGGAGAAATGTTGCACGCGGTTGAATGGAAAACCATCCACACAACAAACTTTAAAATAGCAGGACAGGGAATTACACGGTGTGTAATGTAGTTACATGTTGTGTAAATATTTTTAATTTGATACACCAAAAAACCCACCGCCTTGGTTGAATATTAAGAACACCCAAACATTACATGACCGATAATCCATTTACATGATGTGTAAATGATCTATAGATGTGTTTTCAGCGCATTTTATTTATAAACAACCCAAAAAACCTTTAAATATTCTCAACATATGAAGAACCTAGGAAATAACATAACCCATTTATACTCAGACTCCATTAATCCAAACAAACATACATCTTCGAACTTTAAGTCATTTTCCCCAACAAAGGCTCTCTATATGTATCCACTCTGGTTTTGTCAAGTTTTCTTAGAACCCAATACTGTGTTTATTCAAATGAAAATTATCCCTGATGAAACATTACCATCAATTTTTAAATATGGGGAAAAACTCAAATTAAATAAGTTCAACAAAAAACTAAAAGAGGTACATACCTGAAAATAGACGAGATCCTACAACCTCCCCATTATATAACCACCACCAATCCATATATTTGTATTTTCTAAAAACAATTTTTAAAGATAAGTGTGAACCTTGACAAATTTCAAACCAATTGAAAAACAAGGAGACAAAATTCAAACTGAAAAAACCACTAAAAACCCAACCATCAGAGCAACCTAATTAAAAACAATTATAAAATTCAAAATCACTCAAAACACATGTCACCCACCACTTCACCGCTATCCAAAGCCATGAGAATTCAAATTTCAAAAATCAATCCTAACTGAGCATTGAACACCATACCATAAAATCTCTAGGAATGAAATCATCATCACCGGCCTCAAGTTGCGCCCCGATACAACACCGCTGACACACCATCACCGTGAACAATGAACCATTACTCGTAACTGGAAAGAAAATCATCCGCCTTCTTCATCATTGAGACAAATCCTACCAATGCAAAGAGAACTCCACCGGGAATTAGTATAATGAAATAATGGCCTAAAGGAAAAGGGTCCTACGCCATAAGCACCTCCGATATTGTCATCAATTGCTCTAGCCACACCTCCCAAAACTCCGAATGGGCCATCACACCAGCCTCCCCACTATATAACATCTCATCTTCGTGCCCCTCCAAGAATCACTTTGAGGTATTATAAAACAAGTCTATCCATTGTATTATAATATTATAATACCACTCCTAGGTCTCCTACAAAACTTTTTCATGCTTCAACTGCACTTAAACCAATGGTATAGTAATACCCTGAAGATATTTTTCACTACGACCCACAATTCATGTTAGATGCTCCTTAAAGGATGCATCAGTACAAAGATTGATATCTACTACATCTATCACATTGGAAGGGTGTGGATGATATATACAAATTTTTGATATATGAAATACATCATGAATGAAACTATAGCATTATAGAATGGAGAAATTATATGCCCCTGGACCAACCCTTGACACTATCTTAAATGGAGTGAAAAACTTGGGTGCTTGTTGTCCCTATTTTATGATACGGTGTTTCCCTAATATAGGTGATACCTAAAGGAAAACATGATTACCAAACTTTAATTATAGATGCTATCATATATGGTCAACATACTATTTTTTCAATCTCTACATGTTTACCAACCATTGTCTGATCAACTGAACCTACTCAAATGTCTCCTGCATAAGACTAGGCCCCAAAAGTGCTGACTGACCTACCTCCATCCAATAAAGAGGAAAATGACATATCCTACAATAAAAATCCTTGAAAGGTTCCATTTGTATTGATTCTTGGAATCAATTATTATATGAAAACTACATGAATTCCATATGTTTCTCCCATGAGCCATCGAAATCCAAAACATAGGGTCGTAACATATCCTCTAGAATCTAAATAGTATACTCAGATTAACCATTAATCCCATGATGATAGTTTTTCCCCAAAAGAAACGAAATCTCAGATCCTTTTGAAGGCCCTTATTGAAAATAAATTTAAAACAAGGATCTCTGACCAAAATGATACTCCTTGGAATACCATGCACCGAAACCACCACGTGCATGTAAAGACCACCCTATCATCAAAATGTGAAGGTCTCTTTGATAGGTAATAATTTGGATACCTTCTTAATACAATCAAAAATCACCCATAAAATATCATTCTTAAGGGTTTCCCTGGGTAATGTTGCCATAAAATCTATAGTGAGATCATCACATTTCCACTCAGGAATGAGAAAAATCTATAAAATCCTAGTTGGCCTCTAATGCTCAACTTTTACCTGATGACAAGTGAAGCATCTATTCATGAAGCTTACTACATCCTTCTTCATTCATGACCACCAATACTATCTATGGAGATCATGGTACATATTTGTTATACTTGGAATCACCTCCCATCTATAATCATGAAAATACCTCATTGTCTCATAATGTAAGCCCATTGAAGCCCATACTTAGCCATGGAAAAGAAGATAATTTCCACTTCCAAGAGAATATTCTGATGGTGTCTCCCCACCATATAATTCATCTTTGAAAATTGAGCCCTTCAGATCTGAAAACTAGTTGGTCTTCATCCAATCTAAGAGCACATGTATAATAGATGTTGAAGTCAGATATACTTTTCCCTTAGACTCCTGAACATCCAGATTCATATCTATAAAGAGTTCCATTATCCGCCACTCATTGCAAGACTCCCACACTGCCTTTTTTTATGTCTTTAATCTCAATTCATTGAAAATGAAGTTTTATGTTTCCCAGTGTGTAAACCAACTCTAAGTAAAAAAACTAAGGATACTTAACCCACCTTCTCTACTGAAGGTTCAAGTCTCGCTAAGAAAAGATGAACCTAAAGCTCTTGTGGTCGATGCATACCATAAAACTCTCACCCATGAGATAGTTTCTCCAACATCTCATGTCATGTACAACTGTTTCTAACTCCAGATCATGAGTAGGGTAATTTTTCTCATGCTACCTAAGCTTCCTAGAGCCATAAGTTACCACTAATTCCTGTTGCATCAGAACTGATCTGAGTCCAACTATGGATACATCACAATACAGAATATATGTTCTACCCGACATAGATAAAATGAGGATAGGTTATGAGGCCATCCTAAATTTCATATCCTAAAAATATCTATAACAATAATTATACCAAAAAAACTTCACCCCTTTATTAGTGAAACCAGACATCAGTGCTGCCATATGAGAGAAATCCTAGGTAAAGTGCTGATAATAACCTGCTAAACCCAAAAAGATCTAAATCTATATGAGATTATTTGGCTATTCCTAGGATAACATGACTGAAAATTTCTCCAGGTGCACTCACACTCCTTCCTATAAGATGAAATGGCCCAAGAAGTGCACTTTATTAATCTAGAAACAATATTTTATTATTTTGGAATAAAGATTATGCTCTCTCAATTTACTCAAGATGATGTTATGTTGTTGGGAATGATTGTTTGTTGACTGGGAGTACACTAAGATATCATTGAAAAACCACCATAAACTGATTCAGAAAAGGATGAAATATTTTATTCATAAAGGCCATGAATATCACCAATGTATTGGTCAAACCAAATGACATCACCATGAATTCATACAATCCATACCTACTCGTAAAATAAGCCCATGGTATGTCCTATGGTATCACTCTCAACTGATGGTAACCTGATCTCAAATTGATCTTACTATAATATCTAAGAACCTCTTTACTAATAAAAAAATCATCAACACATGGAATATGATACCATTTCTTTAGATTTATCTGGTTCGACCTTCGATAATCCACACATAAGCGCAATGAACCATAAGCCTTCTTGGAAAAGAGAACTAGATAACCCCAAGGAGATGTACTAGGATGTATGAATCCAGTAGATTCCAGATCTTCCAACTAAACATTAAACCCTTAAATATCTATTGGTTTCTCTCTTTAAAGAGGGATAGAAACTAGCTCTACTCTAAGAACCAACTAGATCATGAAATAAATCTCTTTCTCAAGTAGAATGCTGTAAAACTTGTTAGGAAATACATCTTGAAAATGGTCTAACATTGGAGGAAAAGAATCCCACTTCATTCCACCACAATCTAGAGTAATTATGGATATCTGAGCCATGAGATAATACAATATTCACTGAATTGGTCTTGAATGACTATCCTAAAGATCCCACTCACCATGGTAAAAAAAGTTACCACATTCTGGAGATAGAAAGGAAACTCTCTTCCTGTAACAGTTGTTATGAGACCAGTGTAGAACTATCCAATCTATTCCAAGATTCAAGTAGAAGCCTATCATTTACATAATTAATGGTTCCCAAAAAGAAATATTAACAACCAATTTCTAGAGAAAATGCTTAATGACATCTGATATTGTATGAATGCACTCCCAACAATGTGTATATGGTCATAGAACTGTCCAATATTTCCCCAACCAAGCCAAAAACATTTAAAAAATGAGAAGGTAGAAATGAATATGATTCTCATGTATCAACCAAAAAAAGCTAAGGTAGATGATATTAGAATCATAATTTTGATGGTAGATGGTCCTATATCCACAAAAAATGGATTAGTCTGCATAATGTGTAGTTGAATTATCCCTCTCCCCTCGGATCTAGTTTGACTAACTTGAGTTATTTACATTGACTAGTACTTATGCTCCTAAAATGGGGTACAAAATCCCCTAACCCATATTGAAAGACTACTAGAACTCTAGATACTATCCTACTGAGGGGTAGATGAGCGCATTCCTGACTCAGGTACCTCTCTTGATCCCATTGGATTGGTCTTTTGAAGAATGTTTGCATAGAAAATCTGAATATGACCTAGTATGCCACATATACATCCCCCGAATATGGTAATGAGATAGATATCCAATTCCCTAACTACTTTTCCCAAAAGTCCCTCAGTGGAAAATGTCATAGTAGTGCTTCTTTCTACTCAAAGAAGAGCTCCCAATTCACCTTTTTGAAACATCTTGGACGTTTCTCGGGGCCTCTCTCAGATTCCCTTCCTTGAAAAGTGACCAATTCATTACCTCCTCAAAACTGCTCAAATAAAAAATGTTCACCTATGACCATGTTTCATAATGAATACCATTATGAAAAAACCACAACCTAGAGATCTAATGTGCTACCAAAGATGGCACAAATATCTGCAGGTCGGTGAAATGTACAGTATAGTCCATACTAACATTCCCTCCTATATTAGATGCATGAACACTAGAGATTTTTCATCACTCAACATCCTGGGATAGAAATGGATCATGAACTTTATATCAATTTCCTTCCAAGATAGGTCATCCTACTAGATAGCTTCCTCCAGAATTTCCCACTAACCCTTGGATGGTCCATAAAACATATATATTGTAAGCTTAACCCTTATATATATGGATGTCTCAAGATTGTTAAATATTATTTGGATTGAATTGATCTAGAACTCATCTTCCTAGGGCCCTCCATCCCTAGTGAACTTAGGTATATGTGTCAATTGAAACTCTCTTGTTACCTCACAAATATAAGGCATGGTAAAAACACTTTCCATTTTCACAGATCACCTAATCCTAAAAAAACTATCATGAAACTGAACATCCATATGATCCTTAAGAATTAAAAGAAGATCCTATTCATCTATTTTAGGAGCGTGCTGATTTCCACTCTCCTGAATCTCAAGTAAAAGATGATAAGGAGGCATTTTATCTACAAGACAAATTCACACCTTAAAACATTGGGTATCAAAAAGATCAACCTCAATAAGTGACTACAATAGATAAACAATGACTCATAGTCTCTCTAAACATGGATTACAAGTGTTCTTTAATGATATGTCAATTCATTTCATTTATCAGGTGTAACAAATATCTCATATCATAGTCCATAAAGGCAATATATCACATACATATAAATATGACCCTATCATGAACCATGCATGTTAGTGTATATCCCTATATGTCCATGACGATGCATTATAAAAATATCACACCATCACAAGCCCAGAGTACAAATAAAAGAAATTAATAACATCATAGAATAATAACCTCACACAAAATGTGAATCACCCAAGGTGAAATAACATCAACTGTAACAAGAACATATTAAAAACATGAATCCCATCCCCAGGCACTCAAAATTTTCCCCCATACATGGGTAAAATACTCCCATGAACAAGATCAATAACAAGTACCAACATATCCAATATCCTTTCTACCATTGTCAAATAGTAAATAAATAGAAAAATAAAACCTTCTCCTTTTATATGACGTTTTAATATCCCTAATTTGATAGTGTTTCATATGGAAAAAAATGGTTGGTTATGAGACCTCAACATGCCTCCCAAAAATTCTAGAGGCTACCGACTAGAAGCGGGGGTGTGAAATTTATAGTGGAGAGAATATACACCCATGTATAAAGTGTCATAATAGTTAAAATAATCCATTTAAACTGAGTAAATAAAATTATAGACGTAGAGGAAACCAATAATAAAATCCAAATGAATAATCCAATAAATAATAAAGGAATTAATGTAATGATGGGTTGGAGTGTAACTAAATGTCAAGATTGAAGAAAAAAAATAAAATAATAGAAGAATAAAATAAAGACTCAAAATTCTTTGTCCCCTCAACCCTATGTCAGTCCTACCTCAAAACTCCAATACATCCAGTAATCAAACAATCAACATCACGATCCTTTTTTCTTGTCAAAACCTACAACAACATAATCTACTCAGATACCAAAATGACATCCCGAATCCGGTGTGAATATAACTTAGTAGGCCGACACCACCATGTCTAAACAAAACAGTCTGAGAAGAACTGTATACAATAATGTTATAAATGGATGTATTAAATAGGTTAAAAATTAATAAAATATTACAACAACCTTCTTCGGCTTCATTCCAGAATATCTATGAGTATGTCTCACAACCATGCCAACCACAACCGTATAAACATGGTAAAATAACTTACTTTGGTGTTATTATGGAATATATTTGAGCATGTCTCACAACCATTACAACCATAACCATAAACACGACATAATCACAATGATCTGGGTCAAAGACCTATAAGAATTACAACGTCTGGGTCAATTCCCTATAAGCATCACATCATAATATCGGGATGAGCCTACTAAATATAAGCATTACAACATGGGACTTGGACAAGCCCAATAAATATAAGAATTACAACATTAATCTCAAAGACCTATAAGCATTATATCATGGGAGTGGTCCAAGCTTACTCAATATAAGCATTATAGATTCCAGGACAAAGCCCTATAAGAATTACATCATGTGACTTTGCCGAGCCCTCTCAATATAAGAATTAAAACCTATACGTATATAAGTTATAGGTCCATGTCCGATATATAAGAATTTTAGAAAGTAAAACAATATATATCCAAAAAACATGGATATCACAATATCACATCATAATCCTCAATTATTAGTTATTCGAATTACCATTTTTATTTCAGTTACCTCTTACATTTATATCACAATTGAACAATAAACAAATTAATATAAAGTAATCCATAAATTTGGGATTCTATATTAATCAATCACCTAAGGTCTCATGTCACACTAAACACACTTTAATCCATTATCCAATTCAATTATATAAATGGTCACCCAATGGGTATCCACAATCTAGTTCAAAACCCAAATGGAACTAATGGATTCTAAGGAATAATACCATTTATTATTTAATAAACCCAGAAACATGTTATGTTGAATAAATCAAAATATTTCATATACTTAGAAATTGTTAAACCATAGGGTTAATTTTTAGACCCCCTACCATTAACTGATGATCAAAAAACACTTCCAATGAAAAAACACTCATGATGAAGAATGTGAAGGTGATCACAAGATGGATTCTAGATATAAACTAATCATGATCAAAACCAACAATGAACACGATCATAGGATTACACCACAATTTCTGGAGAAATAAAGGAGAAAAGGAAAACCCTTACCAAAAGGACTTACCAAGGATTGGATGAATGATCAGGATGTTCATAAGGGAGGCTGGGACTAAAACAATGCTTAGAGGGTTACCCTAGGTTGAGAGGAGAAAATCTGCACACAGGTGAATGGAAAAATTAGCTATGCATTATACTTTAAAATAGCAGGTCGGGGAATTACATAGGGTGTAATGTAGTTACACTTCATGAAAATATTTTTAATGGGATACGATGAAAAACCCATCACATTGGATTAATATTGAAAAAACCCAAACATTACACGACGTGTAATCCCTTTACAAGATGTGTAAACATTTTATAGATGGGTTTTCAGCCCGTTTTCTTCATAAAAAACCCAAACCCCCTTTAAAGATTCTCAAAATACCAAGAACCAAATATAACAAGTGAACCATTTATACTGAGACTCCATTAATCCAAAAGAACAAACATCTCTAGAAATAATTTTCCCTAATAAATGCTCTCCACACAGATCCTCTCCATTTTTATTAAGTTTCCTCACAACCCAAGAATATGTTTATTCAAATGATAGGTATCCCTGAAGAAATAAGATCACCAAGTGTCATGACCCGTCCTTGGAGCCCGTTCCATGACTACCCCAAGCCCACCTTCCATAGGCCAGGGGCTGGCGACTAGCACCAAAGGCGTAAATCCCAATAAAAGGGAAGACATTGCCTTTATAAAGTAAAAAACCACCACAGAGTACACAAGCTGAAGTAAACACTAAGTAAACCGAGTACAAAAGTAAGTGCTAGAAAGTAAATGGTCCAGAATACAAACCCAACTGAAAGTAAAGTAAAACTGAAAAGAAAGTACAGCAGCAGAAAAGTAAAGAAGCAACTCCGAGCCGTCCTCTGCAAATCCCACCTGAAGGGTGGTGGAGATAGTCTCCTCTTCTCCTTGGCTCCAGCCGTCCGCTCCGTGTATGTCTTGTCCAGTGATCCACCTCCAGGTACCATCCAGCTCCACGAGCTCCCACCTCAATCAGCGCTGTCCGTCATCTGCATCCAACACAACGTAGTGTGGGTATAGCCTGTGCAGGGGTGAGTATACGCTACTCATTAGGGACCCCGAGACCCCGAAGGTCTCCCAGAATCCATGAAGGATAAACCGCAAAGGAAAGATACAATCACTAAGTAACAACCAACACTAATTAGGTATATGCCCATACATATACCTAAGTCATCACTTCCAGCTCGGCTCTAGCACACAAGCCTAAGTACAACCCAATCCACACAGGGAAACATAACCCATTCCACATAGGAATTCACAACCAAATCCACACAGGAAAGCACAACCCAATCCACACAGGAGGGCACAACAATCATATCTATGATAATGATTGAAAGTCAAGACTCATCTCACACAGGTATACTCTTCATAAATCAATAGAGATGATCAGATGTAGCCACTGATTCTTCTAAGCTATCAGACCCACATAGGATACAATACCAGCTAATCTGTCGGACCCACAAAGGATACAAGACTAGCTACTCTGCCGAACCCACATAGGATACAAGTACAGAGTCAAATACTACCAGAACCACATAGGATAAATGAATAGTAGTCAAGTACTGCCAGACCCACATACGATAAAAGAACAATTGTCATTGCTGTCGAACCCACGGAGGATACCAGTACGGTCGTCGTCATTGCCGAACCCACGGAGGATCCCAATATAGTCTTCATCGTCGTCGCAGTCGCAGCCAGCTCTAGGGTTCCCGCACACAGCACGCTCGATTCCAGGAGGGTCCGCTACACGAGCTAAGGGGTCGATACATCAACTGTCACAAAGTCTTGAGTTGATGTATCACAAAGTTATGTCTCGTCAATAGGAACTCATCGTGACAGACAGCGCATCAATCAGACACCCGATCTGAGAGTTATTGGCTTCTTCGTCCTAGGGGCCCGGTTGGTTTTTAAGCCATAACCTACCCGAATGTACTCCAGATGCATCCAAACCTCAAGCAGAGTAATCCAAAAGAACCTTATCACTAATAGGAATCCATTAAAGTTTTTGGCACGTCAATCGGACGTCCGGAGCTCAAGTTATAAGCTTTTCCGCTCCGAGGGCCCGGTTGGCTTCGTGTCCGAACCAAAAAATTCCATTCCCAAAGTTCTTTGAAAACTTGATTTTAATATACCAAAACGACCGTCTCTATCCAAGGATTGCTAGGAAACAGACGGTGCGTCGATCGGAGGTCCGTAGACCATGTTATGGGTGTTTGAACGGATCTGTATGGAAATTAGGGGGTTCGGGCCCAGTCCGACCTGGCCCGATACCCCTGGGTCGGCCCGAACTAGGTTGACCCAACCCGGGTCCAGCCCGTTAGGGCGCGGCCCGGCCCGGATGGCGCAGCCCGGCCCAGCCGGAGTTGCCCGGCCCAGCGCGGGGGCCCGGCCCGGTGCGGGCGACCTGACCCGGCGCGGGGGAACGGCCCGACGCGGGCGGCTCGGCCCGACGTGGGGGCCTGGCCCAGCGTGGGCGGCCTGACCCGGTGCGGAGGCCCGGCCTGGTGCGGGCGGCCCGGCGTGACGCGGGCGTCCTGGTCCGGCGTGGGCGGTTCGGTCCGGCGCGGGCGGGCCGACCCGGCGCGAGGGGCCCGACCCGCGTGGCCGGGGGCTCGACCTTTGGCCCAGCAGGATGCGGGGGGGGGGGGGGGGAGGGGGGGTGCTGGCCCCCTTGATTAAGAAATGGTCGAAAAATTAAGGCCGACCTTAATTTAACCCGCGGGACCCGTAGGGTCCCGCCTCTAGCTGGCGCCAGCGGCCGACTCAACCTATCTCTCCCCCGAACTACCGCGACCATAGGCCATGGCTCCTCCCATTCCGGCGCTGTGCGACGGTGCGGTGCCCCTACGCCGCGACCCGCACTTGGCTGCAGCCACCTTCAGCTTCACCGGCACGGCGCGACAACACCGCGCTCCTTCACCGCGGCCTGCTCCGGCCACAGTTCTATCGTTCCCGCACGGTGCGACGACACCGCGTCGCCCCCGTTCCAAACCACAACGAAGACCATCAACAAAGGGGGATGAGGGTCGACCGTGTTCGTGCGGTCCGACCTCCTCCCGTTATATTGATAACAAGCGTCCAAGAAATAACGATGAACGCCAAAATAATAATCCTCGAACAAAGAAACAACCTCTACCTCAAAGTAGTTTGTGGAAGCTAGCGTCGTAGAAGATGGAGTTGCAGGGTGAGGCTCTGTATACGTCGATGGAGAACATCCGAGGAGGAAGCAATGTCTCCCTTTCTTTGACGCAGAGAGAATATGGAACGACGTGACGACGTTCTTCGTCGAAGCCTCGGCGTTCTTCAAAGTAAAAGATGAATTTCTTCAAGACTTAGTGTATTCTCTCCAAAATCTCCACACAACGAAACAATCCCAATAAAATAAGGTTTTTGCCTTATTTTATTACTTATGACAACATTTTTAAAAATTCAAAAGTTGAATTCACTAATTAATCTTGGGTTGTTAAAATTAATGGAGTGTTAAGTTGGAAACATTAATGTGAGGGAGAGTCACATAATTTAAGCGGGGTTTTTAGAGGAGTTAGGGAGTTATGGGAATTTGAAAAGGTGGGGGATCGTGTGGGCCCCACCTCACCTTTAATCCTCTCATGGGAAGTTTACAACCAGTGGGTCCCACTTCAACTTCCACACCTAGGATCTAACACTTAGGAAGGTGGAATAAAATTTGTAAGAAAATTTTATTTCACTTGACACTTAAACCACATTTTTAAACAACTCTTCCCAAGAAAACACAACTCTAGTAAAGGTCTTCTTAAGTAGTTACTGGCACTGCGGTTTAATCTGTGCCCTTGGATTTCAATTCCGAGCACCGGTTCAAAAGTTAGAAAAACCTGCTCCTTCGTTCACTGAACGTACCTGATCTAAACTTTGGAAATTGATTCCGGGCACACCTTGCTTCAGAATTACGTGCCGTCAGAAACTGCATACTCGTAAAATCCCAAAGAATTTAAGAAAAGAAATTTTCCTTGAAATTTATGGGTTTTTAAATTACTCCAACCTCAGGGATTTACGTGATCATAAAGATACATCAAAAACTAGGGAAACAAATGAGGGTACTGTGCACGCATCTGAGCCTCTCGCTCCCAAGTGCTCTCCTGGAGGTTCCTGTGCTGCCACATGATGCACACTAGAGGAATCGACCGCCCACGTAGTACCCGCTCCTATCGATCATCGATCTCCACTAGGACCTCCTCAAAAGTTTCCCCATCATTAATGTCCAGCTCCCCATGGTCGATGATATGCATCGGGTCGTGCACGTATCTCCTCAGTTGAGATACGTGGAAGACGTCGTGCACCCGGTGCAACTGAGGTGAAAGAGCCAGGTGATAAGACACCTCACCTATCCTACTGAGAACTTGAAATGATCCGATGAAGCGCGGAGATAACTTTCCACCCTGGCCAAATCTCCATAATCCATGTCGAGGTGAGACCTGTAAGAAAACGTGGTCGCCATCCTCGAACTCTAGTGGTCTCCGCCTCCTGTCAGCATAAGACTTCTGTTGGATCTGAGCTGTCCTCATCTGCTCTTGGATGACCCGAACCTTCTCTGTCATGGCCTGGACCATCTATTGTCCCATAAGTTCTTACTCTCCAGGGTATTTCCATCACAAAGGTGATCTTGAAGGTCATCCATACAATGCCTCGTATAGTGCCATCCTGATGGTGGAGTGGTAGCTGTTGTTGTACGCAAACTCCACCGAAGGAAGTTGATCCTCCCAACTGCAACCAAAGTCGAGGACACATGCATGGAGCATGTCCTCGAGAGTCTGAATTGTTCTCTCCGTCTGACCATCCGTCTAAGGGTGGAAGGTGGTGCTCAGGCGTAGCTGCGTCCCAAATGCCTCCTGCAACCCCTTCCAAAGTCGGTAAGTAAAATGAGCATCTCTATCGGATATGATAGATGATGGCACACTATGAAGCCGTATGATCTCCTGATCATAGAGCCGCACCAAGCTCTCCACTGAGCCCTGCTCTCTGATGGGTAAGAAGTGGGCCGACTTGGTGAATCGATCGACAATCACCCAAATGGAGTTGTGTCCTATGGATGTACGTGGAAGCCCAGTCATGAAATCCATAGATATCCCGTCTCACTTCCACTCTGGGACCTCCAAGGGATGTACCAAGCCTGCTGGTACCTGGTGCTCCACCGTCACCTGCTGGAAGGGGAGGCATCAAGAAACGAACTCTGCCACAACCTTCTTCATACCCGGCCACAAGTGTTGTCGTCTGAGATCCTGGTACATCTTTTCCACTCCTGGATGTACCACTAAAGGGGAAGTGTGAAACTCTCTCAGCACCTCCTCTTCTAATGCAACTGGTACCATGGTACGTCCTCTAAAAAGGACGACGTGCTCTCCTCCTATAAAGAATCCATCAGGTGCCTGTCCTATGGAAATCTGTGCATGCTGTGTCTCAATGTCAACGTCCCCACGCTGTACCTCTCTGACCCGCTGAAGAAATGGAGGTGTGACTATGAGCGATTGAAGAAAGGCTACCCCATCTCTATCCATGAAGGATATCTGCAAAGCGGCTAGCTGCTCTATCACCTCCCCAAGTAGCTGAATTCCCATCCTCCTGCTGAGAGCATCAGCTACTACGTTCCCCTTTCCAGGAGTATAGACTATCTCAAAGTCATAGTCCTAGAGGAACTCGAGCCATCGCTGCTGTCTCAGGTTCAGGTCCTTCTACGAGAAGATGTACTTGAGACTCTGGTGGTCAGAATAGAATGTAAAGTGCTCGCCCATCAGATAGTGCCACCACATCTTCAAGGTGAAGACCACTGCTGCTAACTCCAGGTCATGGGTAGCGTAGTTCTGATCATGCTTCCTAAACCGTCCTGATCCATAGGCGATCACTGCTCGGTCCTGCATCAGGACACACCCGAGTCCAGTCCCTGATGCATCACAGTAGACTACGTACCTTAATCCCTCCTCCGGTAGCCTCAAGATGGGTGCACTGGTCAATCTCTGTCTTAGCTCCTGGAAGCTTTGCTGACATCTATCTGACCACACAAAGGGTTTCCCATTCTCTGTCAAATCTGAAAGTGGTGCTGCAACTTTGGATAAGTCTGGCACAAATCTTCGATAGTACCCAGCCAGACCTAGGAAATTCCGCACCTCCATCACACTCCTGGGTGGCTCCCAAGATAGCACTGCCTTGATCTTCACAGGATCCACCGCAAATCCCACCTCAGAGATGACGTGCCCTAATAAGTGGACCTCACTTATCCAGAAATGACACTTCGAGAGCTTAACATAAAGCTGGTGCTCTCAGAGTCTATCTTGTACATCCCGCAAGTGGTAGGCATGCTCCTCCTCAGTGGTCGAGTAAATAAATATGTCGTCGATGAAGACTACGACAAATTGATCGAGGTAAGGTTGGAAGATCCTGTTCATGAGACTCATGAACAATTCTGGAGTGCTGGTTATGACGAAAGGCATAACCAAGAACTCATAGTGGCCATATCGACACCAGAAGACCATCTTCTACACATCCTCGTCTCGAACTCTGAGATGATGATAACCTGACCTGCGGTCTATTTTTGAGAACCATCGTGCTCCCTTGAGCTGATCGAAGAGGTTGTCGATCCTCAAAAGTGGGTACTTGTTCTTCACGATCACCTGGTTCAGGCGAGGGTAATCGACACATAGTCGTAAGCTCCCGTCCGCCTTCTTAGAAAACAAAATCAGGGAAGCCCAGGGTGAAACACTGGGTCGAATGAATCCCTTTCCCTGCAAGTCCTCCAACTGTACCCGTAGCTCTCGAAGCTCAACGGGAGCCATCCGATATGATGGAGTAGATATCGGGGCTGTCCCAGGGTACAAGTCAATATAGAAGTCTACCTATCTGTGAGGAGGTAGTCCGGGAACATCGTCAGGAAAAACGTCCGCATACTGATCCACCATGACAGGAAAACTCGGACTCCGCACGTCAACTACTCCTAGGATGAGGCTATACAACTGATGAGTGATCGGTTGTCCTCTCCTCTGCGTGAGTCCATCCTGCGCTACAAGGGATCCCTTCTCACCAGTGAAGGTGAAACTGCTCCCTTGGTGCGGACACACCGCACCTTGCGCCTAATACAGCCGATCTGAGCATGAACTGTAGATAACCAATCCATGCCTAAGATGACATCGTAAGGCCTCGACGCCGCTACAAGAAGATACCAGCTGAATCTCTCGCCTCCTAGAGTAATCTCACACTGCTTGAACCAGTGAGTAACAATTGAGTCTACTCCCATAAGAGTCTCTAGCCGTAAGGATCGAGCCAACGGCTCCATCGAAATCTCCGAGCTCTGAACAAGGGAAGCGACAATGAAAGAATGACTCGCTCCTGTGTCTATAAGAACTGCAGCAAGGGTGGATTAGACACAGATAGTACCTCAAATCATCTCTAGTGCACCGTGGTTGTAGGCCTCCACTTCCTGAAGCTGCGCATGCCTCTATCCGCCCGCTTCCTGTGGTTGGGGTGGACCTCCTGGTGGTGGTGGTGGTAGGGCCTCAAAACGTCATCCACCACCCACTGATCGGCCATCTCCTCTGCCTCATTCTCTTGCTCCCTGTGGACCGCCATGGTCGAACCTCTGCCTCTTCCTGGGAGGTCCCTCCACGGTCTGATGCTCGTCTGCATATCAGGTCGGGCAGTCACGAGCCATGTGGCCCTGCCCGCCGCATGCATAACACTGTCTGCTCCTTGTAAGGATGGATCTGTGCCATGTGCCCTGCACCTCTGAGCTAGTATCCTAAGGTCGTCCGCCTGATGGTCTGGTCTGCTTGGACCCCTGTGACATCCATCGACTGCCAGCTGCAAAAGACTCCACTACATGCCGCACTAGGGTAGGTCTCGCTGCTGGTGTAGGCTCAGCAAGAAATCTCTCTACAAGAGGGGCTCGCTCCAGTACTCCTGCCTGCGTCGGAATGCTGAGGGAGATCATCAAAGCCCTAATCTCTTGCTTCAATCTCTGATCGAAGGGCCATGACCAAAAGAATGGGTCCCGTACCATGTCCATGGAATAGCACGAGAGATTAGTAAATCTCGCCGAGTACTGGGCTACTGTCATGCTTCCTTGCCACAACTGTAGTCGCTCCTGAATGCGCACTGCACGGAGGGTGGCTGGTACAAATTCTGAGCGGAAGAGGCTCTCGAAGTCTGACCAAATAAGAGATGCCTCGTCGTGCACCTGGAGCATCAGACTCCACCATCTACCTGCTACCGCGTGCAGGAGACTCGCTACAAGGATCACCATGAGGTTAGCTGGTGTCCCCACTAACCTGAAAACTCATACAACAGTCTCCATCCAATCCTCAGCTACCTGAGGGCCCATCTCCCCACAGAAACTGGGCATTCTCTAACGTGGAAACTCGTGCAGTGCACTCTCAATGGCTGGGGCTGGTGGCATCGGTGGCTCGACGGGTAGAGGTACCGCCGGTGCCTCCGCTGTAAAGGGGCCCCTGCACCGAGGCCTCATCACTCGGTGGGCTTCCGTTTCTCACAAATCTCGGAACCCTAGTTGGCTGCCATCGTGGGGCCATACTGAAAAGAAATAGGTGCACCACAGTAAATAAAGTATACCTAGTGAGCTGACAAAAAGTAATCACAAAGAAAACTATTGAAACACACATGCAATCAATTTTTTCATGCATTGAGTCGGAAATCAGAAGTCAGGGTCCTGGTGTATGGATACGTCGGCCGCCACACCAACACTGGACTCCCTAGATTGATAACCACACTCAATACCCTTAACACTATTGCTTCACATAGAATAGAGATCAGAGTCCTGAGTTCTACGGTAGAACCGAACTCCTCTGATACCAATTTGTCATGACCCATCCTCGGGGCCCGTGCCGTGACTACCCCAAGCCCGGCTTCCATTGGACAGGGGCTGGCGACAAGCACCAAAGACAAAAATCCCAATAAAAGGGAAGTAATTGCCTTTATAAAGTAAACAAACACCATAGAGTACGCAAGCTGAAGGAAACACTAATTAAACTGAGTACAAAATTAAGTGCTGGAAAGTAAATGGGCCAGAATATAAACCCAACTGAAAGTAAAGTACACCTGAAAATAAAGTACAACAGCAGAAAAATAAATCAGAAACTCCGAGCCGTCCTATGGAAATCCCACCTAAAGGGTGGTACAGATAGTCTCCTCTGCTCCTTGGCCTCAACTGTCCGCTCCATGTACATCCCGTCCAGTGATCCACCTCCACGTACTGTGCAGCTCCACGAGCTCCCACCTCAATCAGCGATGTCTGTCGTCTGCATCCAACACAACGTAGTGCGGGTATAGCCCGTGCAACGGTGAGTATACGCTACTCAGTAGGGACCTTGAGACCCCAAAGGTCTCCCAGAATCCACGACGGATAAACCAAAAAGGAAAGATACAATCATGAAGTAACAACCAACTCTACTTAGGTATATGCCCATACATATACCTAAGTCATCACTTCCAGCTCGGCTACAACACACAAGCCTAAGTACAACCCAGTCCACACAGGAAAACATAACCCATTCCACATAGGAATTCACAACCCAATCCACAGAGGAAAGCACAACCCAATCCACACTGGAGGGCACAACAATCCTATCGATGATAATGATTGCAAGTCAAGACTTAGCTTACACAAGTATACTCTTCGTAAAGAGATAAAGATGATCAGATGTAGCCACTGATTCATCTAAGCTGTTAGACCCATATAGGATACAAGACCAGCTAAGCTGTCGAATCCACAAAGGATACAAGACCAGCTACTCTGCCGGACCCACATAGGATACAAGTACAGAGTAAAATACTGCCGGACCCACATAGGATACAAGAACAATAGTCAAGTACTACCGGACCCACATAGGATACAAGAACAGTATTTATCGCTATTGAACCCACGGAGGATTCCAGTATGGTCGTCGTCACTACCGAACCCACGGAGGATCCCAGTACTGTCGACATCGTTGTCGCATTCACAGCCAGCTCTAGGCTTCCCGCACACAGCTCGCTCGATTCCAGGAGGGTCCGCTCCACGAGCCAAGGGGTCGATACATCAACTGTCATGAAGTATTGATTTTATATATCACAAAGTTCCATCTCATCAATAGGAACTCATGATGACAGACGACGCGTCAATCGGACGCCCGATCTGAGGGTTATTGGCTTTTTCGTCCTAAGGGCCTGGTTGGTTTTTAAGCCATAACCAACCCAAACGTACTCCATCTTCGTCCAAACCTTGAGCAGAGTAATCCAAAAGAACCTTCTCACTAAGAGGAATCCATTAAAGTTAACGGCACTTCAATCGGACGTCTGGAACTCAAGTTATAAGCGTTTCCGCTCTGAGGGCCCGGTTGGCATCGTATCCGAACCAACCCGGCCGTACCCAAAGTTCTCCTAAACCTTGAGTGTAATATACCAAAATGACCGTATTGATCCAAGGATATCTACGCAACTGACAGTGCATCGATCAGAGGTCCGTATACCAACTTATGGGCATTTAAATGGATTTGTTTGGAAATTAGGGGGTTCGGGCCCTGTCCAACCCGGCCCGATACCCCTGGGTCGGCCCGACCCGGCTGGTGCGGCCCAGCCCATCCGGTGTGGGCAGTCCGGCCCGGCCCACGTGGCCGGGGGCTCGGCCTTCGGCAGAGCGGGATGCGGGGGGGGGGGGGGGGGGGGGGGGGGGCGCTGCCCCCCTTGATTGAGAAACGACCGACCAATTAAGGCCAACCTTAATTGAACCTGAGGGACCCGAAGGGTCCTGCCTCTGGCTGGTGCCAGCGGCTGGCTCAGCTGGCCGCTCCCCCGAACCATCATGGCCATAGGCAATGGATCCTCTTCGTCTGGCTCGGCACACCGGCGCCGCGTCCCTCCTCCGCGGCCCACCCCGGCTGCGGCCCTCCATGGTGCTCTGGCACGGCGCGGCGGCTCCATGCCCGTCCGCCACGAGCCGCACTTGGCCGCGGCCACGTTCGGCTTCACCGGCGTGGCGCGACGGCCCCATGCTCCATCGCCGCATCCCGCTTTGGCCGCAGTTCTCTCGTTCCCGTGCGGTGCGATGGCGCCACGTCGCCCCCATTCCAAACCACAACGAAGACCAATAAAAAAGGGGGAGGAGGGTCAGCCGTGTTCATGCGGTCCGACCTCCTCCCGTTATATTGATAACAAGCTTCCAAGAAATAATGATGAATGTCAAAATAATAATCCTTGAAAGAAGAAACAACCCCAACCTCAAAGTAGTTTACAGAAGCTAGCGTCGCAGAAGGCGGCGTCGCGGGGTGACGCTCCATATACGTTGATGGAGAACGTCCGAGGAGGAAGTGGCGACTCCCTTTCTTTGACGCGGAGAGAATATGGAACGGTGTGATGACGTTCTTCATCGAAGCCTCGGCGTTCTTCAATGTAGAAGATGTAGTTCTTCAAGACGTAGTGTATTCTCTCCAAAATCTCCGCACAACAAAACAATCCTAATAAAATAAGGCTTTTGGCTTATTTTATTACTTATGCCAATATTTTTAAAAATTCAAAAGTTTAATTCACTAATTAATATTGAGTTGTCAAAATTAATGGAGTGTTAAGTTGGCAACATTAATGTGAGGGAGAGTCACATAATTTAAGTGGCGGTTTTAGAGGAGTTAGGGAGTTATGGGAATTTGAAAAGGTGGGGGATCTTGTGGGCCCCACCTCCCCTTTAATACTCTCATGGGAAGTTAACAACCTATGAGTCCTACTTCAGCTTCCACACCTAGGACCTAACACCTAGGAAAGTGGAATAAAATTTGTAACAAAATATTATTTCACTTAACACTTGAAACACATTTTTAAACAACTCTTCCCGAGAAAACGCAACTCCAGTAAAGTTCTTCTTAAGCAATTACCGGTGCTGCGGTTTCATCGGTGCCCTCAGATTTCGATTCTAAGCACCAGTTCAAAAGTTATAAAAACCCGCTTATTCGTTCACTGAACGTACCCGAGATAAACTTTGGAAATTGATTCTGGGCACACCGGGCCTTAGAATCAGGTGCCGTCAGAGACTGCGTACTCGTAAAATCCCAAAGAATTTAAGAAAAAAAAATTTCCTTGAAATTTACTGGTCTTTACACCAAGGTTTAATGATGAGGGAAAACTCAAATGAAATAATTTTAATGAAAAAACTCAGTGAGAGATGTACTTAGAAAATGATGGGATCTTACATTGACACATTTATAATTATTAAGAATATTAAAATATTACAAAGTCATGCTCATGGGAATATGGCTCTAAATTGGATCATGTTCAATGATATGATGATATATAATTGAAATCTATTTTTAAAATTGGATATATATTAAATTTTAGGTCATTTTAGCTTTAATCTCTTATAACCCCTCATTAACCCCTTTTAACCTCTAACATATTAATGAATTTATGCCTTGATTACTATTCATTATGAAAAAAATTAACTTGAACTTATTACATATTATAAATTATTATGATTAAAATTATGGAATACATTTTATAAAATTCAATTTCTATAAGTGGTATAAATTCATTTTAAAATTTCTACACAAAATGCAACAAATTATTTTTTATAAACATTTAATTTATGCATAAATTGGAGTTTAATTTCATTCCTTTCCTTGTAAAAACAATTATATGAATGTTAAAATATTTTATTGAATATATTATATACACATTTATTTTAAATAATTCATTAATATAGATTTGTTGAATTTATTATGATAAAAATATATAATGCACATATTTTTTTTTTGAAAACGTCTATTTTTTTACCTTTAAATAATTTTTTTAATTTATAATGAATTGAAAACCGATGAATTAATTTTATACATATATAAAAAATTATTTTTCATAATTTAATCTATCTTATTTATACCCTCCAAGAAAATGACTAGGCGATAACTGTCACATTAAATAATAATAATATTTTAATAATATATCATGGTCTCTTTAAACTCAATGTTGCATGAAAAAATATCTAAAAAAAATAATTTTTTTTATAAAGAAATACATCCTAAAATCTAAGGTTATTTCATTATTTCTCCCGTGTAATAATTTCTTGGCCAGGATTCTATCATTCTGATAAAGAATACTAGGGATAGTTATGCCTCATCACATCATTGGGTTCCTAAGAAGCTTCCTAAAATTTAAGGGTTTTCCACGAAACTTTGAAAAAGTTAGTGGTCTTGTTTCACAACATGTTTTCTCTTTAATATATAATCTCCTTAAATTATTCTTCGTAAGAGAGATCATGCTCTAGTTGTACATCATTTGAGTTCTGTACATGTAAAGGATCAAGTATGTACTTCCTCTAAAGAGATACTTTGAACACATCATGATTTGATATAGATTCAGTGGAATCACGAAGATATAATAAACCATCCCAATATGATAAATAATTTAATAGGGAGTAATATATCTAGGTATAAACTTTCCCTTCTTTCCAAATCTGATAAACTTCTTCTAAGGATATATTCTTAGGAATACCCTGTCCCAAATATTGAACTCTATATCTCAACGATGCTTGTTAGCCTAATTTTTTTTGGAATTTATGATACACTAATGTTATTCTATGTAATATCAAAATATTTTAAAATAACACTATGTTCTATATAAAATATGACACACAAAACCAAGCTTAAACAAACCAAAAAATATTATTATTTTATGACCGATGTAACCTAGCAGTTGTATTGGTTAGTATGAATAGTAGTCACAAAATAATGATATATATATATAAGGTTCTAATAAATTGAAATGTATTGATAATTTATTAGGAAATTATCACATATTTTTTTAGTAAAGTCACTTTATGCTTCAAAAATACATTTTCTTCAAAAATGATTTATTGTTGTGAGTGGATAATATAATTAATTTTTGAAAATTTTAGAAATTTTATTTGATAAAATGTTTATAATTTTTTAATTTAGAATTTTAATATTATTTTAATGTAAATTTCTAGATTTTTTCTGAAAAGATTGATTTCTCAGTGTATAGTAAAAAATATCATTTTTTGTAAAATGGTCATTTGTTTTCATTTAATAAAGTAATTTAAAAGTACCATTATGATTTAAAATTTATCCCAAAGTAACATAAGTATTAATTAATTAGATAAAATCTAATTAATTGCATTTGAATCATCATTATACCTAGTTTTGGTATAAGTTCACTTTTAGTCTTTATGATGCATTTTTCTAAAAAACTATTTTTCATGGTTATTTGTGTTTTTATGTAAAGTTAATTTCTCCAAATTATATAAATTGAATATTTAAAATTGGAGTCCATAATTTTAATATTGTGCTTTAAATTTGTAAAATATGTACTTTTTTTTGATAACTATGAATACTAACCGTACTAAATTTTTGTTACCACAGTAATGGTAAAATGAGTTATTTTTTTGTTAAAACTAAAGTGACAAGGCTTAAAATTCACTAAAAATATCAAATTAATTTTATTTTTTATTATATTTCATCTATAATAATAAAAAATAAAAAATATGATATTTAGGTTCCATTAACTGTAATTTTGACCTTCATTATATATTATGTAAAGGTAAAGTAAAAAATGTCCCTCATATTGCTTTTAGTATTTGTTTTGAAATCGATAAAAATAACTTATTCTAGGTTATAAATTTTATTTTAAATATAAATGATTTATATTTATCATGGTAAATTATTTTTTATTTTTAGGGATGATATAATTATCTTAAATGGTTACACAACACAAATATAGTGCTTGTTCTAACAGTAGAAAAACCTAATAAATGGTTTTAAAAAACTCTAAAAGTGATATTTTAGGTGATTTATATCATCCAATTCATTTCATAGATTAATATAACATATTTTTGTTTTTTAAGGGTTTATGTTCTAAATCATTTTTTATATTATTGTCTTTAAAGTCAAGCTAAATGAATAGTGTAAAAAATGACATTAATGATGTTTTATGTTAAATAATATTTATTAAATTATTTAAAGATCATAAAAAATATCAGTAGGAATATTAGGATGAAGAATGATCTAAAACATCATCACATGTCCATTTATGAGCCAATTTTCACCTTATAATTAAAATTATAACCCTTTAATACGGAAAAAGTCATTACTACGGTTAAGGATAAAATTTGTTAACCAAGGGGTTTAACCAAAATATTAGGTTTAAAGTGGTATCTAAACCCATATAAATTTTATTGGGCGATTATAATAATATTATACACGCATTATATTTGAATAAATGTTATTTTGGATCAATTTTACATGAGTTCGACACATATTATATTATAATATTTCATATATTTAAAAAACACTAATAATATTTTAAAATAAAAAATATTTAATTAAATGATTTGAAATTAAGAAATTATATGTCATTGGAAAAGTGAATATAATATGGTTTAAAATATAAAACATGGTCCATTTATGGGTCACTTGTCCTTTTATTATAAATTGACCCCTAAAGAGTATAAAATAATAGTATCGTGGTAATTATCCTAAAGGATAACGAGGGTTAAAACAAACTGATAAGGGTGAAAACATCATATAAACTTAGAATTTTTTTATTTTATATTAGTATTTAAACTAATCCTCATATTGGAGAAAAATAAAACAATTTGGAGCCATTTGAACTTGAAAATTAATTTATATTAATTTAATATTTTAATAAATTCTAGGAATTCCCCTTTCCTCACTTATAAAAGAGAATCCACTCTTATTTTCTCTCCACACTTCAAAATACATTTGGTTCTGACAAGACTTTACCAAATTCATTATTAACATCACTCCTCACATTTTAGAGGTCTTATTTTGGACAAAATACCAATCTTAGAAGGCTTATGGTGTAAAGCAAAGGATGCTGTCCGAAGAAGAGTTATATCTTTTAACAATTTTTTTAGTTTTATTTCTTGTTCTAAATCCCTA
This sequence comes from Viscum album, assembly GCA_963277665.1. NCBI lineage: Eukaryota > Viridiplantae > Streptophyta > Magnoliopsida > Santalales > Viscaceae > Viscum > Viscum album. The sequence goes on along the minus strand of OY728128.1, from coordinate 54,945,043 downwards.
AAATATTTTTCAAATATGATGAAATAATAAAATAATTATATTCCAAATATTTATATTCTATTATATTAATTTCATAACCTATATCCATCTCCTCTATAATTAAAAGGGAATTGAAACCATCATTCTAGTGTTGGGAGGACTACTGCCTTACAAAATGTTATAATTCATTTTTATATAAACTCCTATCATGAATAGTTATAATGATAGATTTAATGTATATATATTATATTCATGACATATTTATCATTCTGTAGATACAATATATCATCTAATTTCTTACCCATCCATCAATTGAAAAATGATTACATTGAAGCGATGTGATTCATTTTTCCTAACTACATCACATGACTACTATATATATAAATATATTTAAATAAATAAAATAATATTTATTATATAATCATAATATTTTAAATATAAAATGATACTTACCATTTTTCCTTCATTATCTTTGAAAAATGAAATTGTTACTCATGTGTACATATGACTTACTGTCTCCATGATTAAAACATAGTTCATTTTTCTTAACCATCTTTCATAGTTAGTTTTAAAAGTATAATTGATATATAAAATTGATAATTATATCATATTTTTTTATTATAGATATTATTTAATAATATCCTCTTCATCCACAATCAACTTACCCAATCCATTTTGGATATATGAGATAAATATCATCAAAAAATCCTATGTAAACTTAATTTATTAAGTAATTTCATATAAAAAGGTAATATATACAATAAATGGAATAATAAAATTGAAAAACTATTTTAAGAAAGTAAAAAAATTTATATATGTTTATTATTATGTAATTTAAATGACATATGGGACAATTAATACATGAGGTATGGGACACAACTTTAAATACACCATTTTAAATGTTTTAAATATATGTTTTTAAATATTTATATTGAATATAAATATTCATAAAAATCATTTTTATGAAAATATTTATATAGACATATATAAATTATAAAGGGTATTTTATGTCACTTTTTAATTTTTTTAAAGGTTTTCAAAATGAATCTTTTCACATATTTTATATGGAACATTTTCATTTTCTTTATAAAAGGGAAAAAGTAATTTTCTATTTTATCATATATGGTGTCAGTAGATTCTCCCAACCCTATAACTATTATTTGATGATTGAATTAATTTACAATCTATTATATTTTCTTCAAATAAATACCCTCATTACCATTTCTCTGAGAATTTTAGTTTTGAAAATTTGGGTTTAAAGGAAAGGGATATAAAAATATCTAAAAATGTTTTTATAATGGGTTTAAAAGTACATTTTTATCTTTTTGATTATGTAAATAAAATATTTTTTGTGTTTTATTCATGTTATGGTCATTGGGAATTATTTATGTCTGGGTGAGCCTTATATAGCTCTCCAATGTATTGAGTAATGATTATGTTCTCTATAAAATTATGTTAAAAGTTGAACACATTTTTTATTCCACTTAAAAGGGTTCTTGTATAGGTTCTATGAAGATAATGTCCCAAGGAATATATTTTAATTTTCTATGATTTTTAATGAGTTTTATGGAGATAATTTTATTTTAAAGGCAATGTAATAATGATTTTGAAGGAATGATTACGCCCTTTGAGGGTGAAAAAGAAGGGTTTTAAAGTTTTTTTAAGGGGTCTCAAGTTTTTTAAAAAACCCTCAATATTATGATTTTACCGTTATGTTTTATTATAAAGTGTTTTATGAAAAAAATTAGGTAGTAAAGTTTATTTCTTGTGTAAGTAAATGATTATTTGGGCTCAAAGTTTATTATTTTAAAGATAGACTTTCTTTTATGATCTCATGGTTTTGAAATAAACAAAAAATATTATTTCTTCTTATTTTATATGCATATTAGTAAGATATTTATGATCATACCATGTTTTTAAATTTTTTAAGAGAGTTTAAGGATGATTATGAAAAATTATTAAAACTTAATATAGAAAAATTAATGATGAGTATAGTGATAATAATTTTCAATTAAAGAATTGGGTGTTATTATATAAAAATTTATCATAATTATATAATAATATAAAACTAAAATTTCACTGTCTATGTAAGGGGAACCATAATTCCTTTTAATATTTTATTCATTGATATGGTTGATATTGGGTCACATTTATTGGTATCATATCTATAAATGTAAAGTTTATGTTTTTAGCACTAGATCCAGGAGTACGGGTCTTAAGGATCTTGTATGCGAGATAGTTCTAATAATCTTCTCAATTTCCTTAGAATTATTAGGTACCTATACCTTTCATTATTGTATTTCATCCCAACACAGTTGAGTTTTTTTACTTCATTCCATATAGGGATCTATAAGGTGCTATAAAAATTCTCCAAGGAAACCTATTTTTGTTTGAAAACTTGAACTAAGAAATTTATTGATCCCAACCAACTTTGAAATCAATATAACATGATCATAGTAAATCCTATAGGTGTTTAATGGTCCTATTAGACCAAATATCTATCTGAGGATGATATCTAGTGCTAAATTGTTTCTTTGTATTTACATCTTGATGAAGAATTCTACATAACTTCAATGTAAACACCAGATTATGATTAAATACAGTAGGATGACGTAATCCAAGAAACCATAACACTTCCTTATTGTTTGTAGTGGAAATATTATTAAGATAAAAATATTCTCTTATTAAAATGTGATTACTTCATAAGGTGATCGACTACAACCAAAATATCATTGTTCCCTTTAATTTTTTTTTGTAGGAGTTTGATGATGAAATCCATGGCAATGTTTTCCCATTTTAATTTTGGTATGGGTAATGATTGTAACATATTCTTATACTTTTCCCTCTCATCCTTAAATTTCTATCATAGGAGTAATTGAGATACATACTCTAAAATATCCCTTTTCTTGTTATCCCATTATAAATACTCTTTCATATCTAGATAAATCTATGTAAATATTTGATAAATATAGAATGATGAACTACTAGCTTCATATAACAGATTCTTATTCAAGTTTGGAATTGATGAGACACATATTTTTTTCCAGAACCTTATCATTCCATTACAGTCATGGTTGAACTTTGGAATATTTCTCACCTCCTTCTAGAGTTACTAATATTCTTTTTGTACCTATTTAATCCTCAAATGGATGATTGATTGATTATTATATGGGAAAGATATTACCTATCCCATTTATTCATGATTTGAAGGTCCATCTTTTGGAAAACTAGAAATATTGGATCTCTTTATTTCCTCAACATGGAAAAACTAGAATGGACATTCTGAATCAAAGCATCAACCACCTTTTTCAACTTACTAGGTTGGTAGTGTATTGAGAAGCCATAATATTTAGTTAATTCCAACCACATCCTTTAAAACATGTTCAAATATCTATATATGAATATTTACTTAAATATTTTATGATATATATAAATATTTGTATATATATATATTAAATCTTTCACTGTTAATATAATACTCTATATTTTTAATGAAAAAATTATATCAGCCAGTTTCGAATCCTGAGTTAGGTATTTTATCTCATGAATTTTCAAATTGTGTGAGTAAAATGTATCACTATATCATTGTGGATTATTAATTATCCTAATCTCATATTTCATATATTACAATTAATCAAAAACCCTTCTACACTACATGATATCTTGAACATAGGAGTACTAAGAAACCTTGTTTTCATCTCCTTGAAATTGTAATTACATTCATCTATCAATAAGAACTTGGATCTGTTCTATATAAACTTGGTTAGTGGATTATATAGTCATAAGAAATCCCACATGAAGAATTCATATTATCCAATAAACCAAAGAAAACTATGGATCTTTGTTTCTGAGGTCATTTTTGGCCATTGGTCAATAACTTATATCTTTTAAAGATCTATTAATATACCCTTACTTGAGATTGGATGTCCCAAGAATTAATTTTTTTTTCATCTAGAATAAAAACTTGATGATTTTTTCATACAAATTATCCTTCCTCATGATCTTCAATACAATAATAAAATTGTCATCATAACACTACTTCCTCTTCGAATATATAATAATATCATCTATAAATACTACTAAAAACTAATCAAGGTAATATCTAAATAATCCATTCACTATATCCATTAAAATAAAGGGGGAATTGATAATTCCAAATGGTGTTAATATAAATTCATAATTTCCATACCTTTTATAGAATATTGCCTTTGTTATATCTTGCTTATTGACCCTTAATTGATCATATAAATAATAATGGTCAATTTTTTGAAAAGTATTTAGCTCCATGTAATTGATCAAAAAAGTCATAAATATAGTTCAAAGGATACTTGTTCTTGATAATCATATTTCTATGTTCTTAATAATCAATGGAAAGTTTCATTGAACCATATTTATTCTTTACAAAATGAATAGTGAACCCCATGGTGATTCAATTTGGTGCATGAATCCTATATCAAGATTCTCATTGAGTTTTTTCTTTAATTATTGCATCTCAATTGGGGAAATTATATAAGGAGTATTAGAAATAAGTGTATAAATGGGTATAAGTTCAATTGTAAACTCAACTTCATGATTCAAGGGAAGACTAGGAAAGTATTCTAGAAATACATCTTCATATTACCAAAAAATAGGTGTATATTTAATGCTGAGTTTCTCTCTAACCATTTTTGATAAGTATTCCTTGTGGATAGGTAGTAAGTCCCATAAAATGGATGTAATTCCCATAAAAATTTATATTCATCCTCATACTAATATAAAATAATATATTGATTTGGAAGATAAAATATGACTTCCCATAATTATAAAATGATATGATATGATATATATATATATATAGAAAGACAATCCATACCCAAAATCACATCAAATTCAACTTGATTGATAATTATAGGATTTTTAGGAATCAAATTCCCACATAATTTAATCAGAGAGGAGCTATAAACTTGAGATGTAATCATCATTCTAATAGAAGTTTTTTAACAACTCAAAATTTAATTTTTAATGTGGTGATGTGATAATGTTATAAAATTATTCTTATATAAAAGAGTGGGTGGATATAGAATCAAATATTAAATGTTCAGTTCTATATTGAATGATAAATGTACCTTCACCACATTATTCTCATGACCAACTTCAACTGTGATATAATAGGTCTCCCCTTTATCCTTTTTATTTGAGGGTTATTAAGACTTACCATCCTCATTACCTATTGTATTAGGAAGTTGATTCAAATAATTCTCAATATCCATGAATTAAAAACATTTTAATTCTTTGGCCAAATACTTTTTAGCCTTTGTTTAATTTTCTAACCTTTTCCCCAAATTGAAAATTAGTCACTCAATGGACATCTTTTCCACAATATAAGAATTTCCCATTTCTATCACATAATTTCTTGAGTAATTTTCCCCACATTTTTGTCATGTAAGCAGTTAGAATTTATTTCATCCATGGGATTTATGAATTGAGTTTCCATGAAGTTAATTTTTTCTCTTCTTTTCAATAAAAACAAAAGAATAGTTAGAGTTCCGAATCTTCTTTTGTACCTTTTTGAGCAAATTGAATGATTTATTCATAGTGACCAATGTATCTTATGTCTAATGACTTTTGAATAATTTTTTTAGGCAAATAAATATTCTATAAATTTTGCTTCCAAGTTCGATTATAAATCTAGAATCATAACTTGAAAGTCTTATAAAGTCTACTTCATAGGTTCTAATAGATTCATCATCCTTATTTTTAGAATCCTCAAAGTCACTTTCCATTTTTATATGATAAGTTCAAGGGAAGAATTTATCAAGAAATAACCTCTTATACTCCTCCTATTATGTATATTATATTTCATCCTATTTCCTTATGTTCTTAATATGATCCCACCATTGATAAGATTTTCCTTCTAGTTCATAGACTATTAAGAAAAATTTATCATAGTCCAAGAACTAAAGAAAAGAATATATATCTTACATCACATTTATCCATTACTCATAAAGTAGTGGATAAGAAGACACATTGAAGGAGGCTGGATGTTGTTGCATAAAATTATTCGTGGAATGTTTCTCTCTCCTTGGTGTATTCAGAACCTCAACACTGTTCATGTTATTATTAATATATTTATAGTGTTGTGTGATTATAAGCACAATATATTTAATCCTATATCCAAATACATTTGGTTTCTCATGAGGATGGTCATTTCATTACCTTTCACATTGATTTTTATCATGATTCATTCTAGTTCCAACCATTGGCTAAAACCAAAAAATAGCTAACATAAATATTGATCAACAATAAATATAGTTATCAATTATAAGAAAATAATTATTAATATTTCATAATTTATGACATATTTTTATTAAATAAAGACACTTTAAGATCATCCTATATTAATGTTGGTTCACCATAGGTTATGTTAGGTTATATCCTCATATTTCCCACAAAATAATATAAAAAATAACTAAACGGTTCTCTAATAAAAAATGGGTTAAAATACCATAACATACATAAATTTTATATCATTTTAGATTAATATTCAAAACATATAATAATTATACACACGAAAGGACCATAAAGGTTTATTTTTTTAGGGACTAAATGCATAATAAAATTATTTTATAAAATATCTTCAATATCTCCACCAAATATCCTCATATTAGTACTATTTTAGAAATATCATATATAGAACCTTCCATAAAAAATGAGGGAAGGAAAACATAATAAATGGTGAGCTAAAGTACCCCATAAGGGTAAACATGGGAGATATCAACCTTAAGAGAATATGTGATACTCATAAGGGTATGATAATATAATGACGTGCATGTTCTCAATGAAAAATATTATTACTTAATAAATTTTATATATGGAAATTCAAAATCAATTAATATTTATAATCTTGATTAATTATGGAGTCAAATTAGTAATCATCATTTTAGAGTCATAACATAGGCATGTGGCATCATAAGAATTTGAAATAATAATCTTATCGACATAGATATTCACAATCATGTGAACACATAATATTGTGAGAATATCTAGAATCAATCATTCTAATGAATCTAAATGTTAATATAGTTGTTTGAAATCATTTCCATGCATAATATTGTGAGCATACCTAATAATGATCATACTCATGCATCAAAAAGTGAACACAATTATTTTTAGTCGTTTCCATGCTTATCATCATCTCATAAGATATTTTTTTCAAATTACCTTAGACATTAGAGACATATATTGGACTTACCCATCATATAATCATTATCCATTCATATATATTCCATATAGTCATGAAAACAATTACTATTTAATCATCACTTTACCCATGGAAATGAAAATGAGTTTTATCAAGATTTTATCATCCTAATAAATAAACATTGAAATAAATAATAAGGATGATTTCATTGTATTATGTCCCCAATGAATCATAAGTAACATCAATTGGTGTTATGATGTGTGAAAATACCTTTAAATGATCACTAGAACACTTATTTAAGAAAATACCCTTTTAATTTTGAAATAACTTATTTAAAAAATAAATATTTTGTAGAATATTAGGAAAAATATTTCATTTGAAAAAAAACCATGTAAAAATTCAAGTTAAGGTTCAAATAAAAGAGTATTCATCGTGATTGGAAAATCCATTAGTACTACAAAAGTTAAAATAATGGTTCCATTCACACCGTTGCTAAAAAATAACTCATTTAGAAAATTAAAATAAGATTTATTTTATAAAGTTTTTATAGAAAGTAAAATATGGGTAAAAATTATTTTACTCAACCATTGTATAATAGTAAACATATTCTTGAAATAATTTTAGTAATAATATGGACATGGAAGAAAAATTTATCCACCAAAGAGGAAATAAGGTCAGTTTTTATTAAAAAAATTTCTCAGTCATTTTATGTACCAAAGATAGGAAAATAGAAATATTACTTGATAATTATAGGAATAACCAGAGTATAGGAACATATATTATATTTAAAGGAAAATATCACATAGTTTCCCTCAATTTAAATTTAGCATAGAGAATCCCAAAAAGAAATGAGATTGTAACATAAATCCAATACCTATAGTCTATCTCGCTACATACATGTTAAAAATTCCTATATAATTAGTATATATTTATTAAAAATGTATTATAAAACCATATTAATTCATGAAATTATATGTACCATTCTTTTATAATTTCCAATTATCCTTTTATTAACAATTATTTCTTAATATGGACATTCAAGTGATAACTGGTCCATTTTCCATGCATGTTTTGGTTTGATGGTACTATTAATTGAACATTATTCATGGTTTCATCATATATATAATATTAATGATGAAATAAGTATCACATTTATTTTTTATACATTTTTTGTAACCATTCATATAAAGTGGTTTTGGTTAATGAATTACATCACTTCATGAAGACAATAGTTTGTACGTATGCATGATTGATGTTTTAACTTTCCAATAGATGGAATGAGATAAAGATAAATAATATTTCAGAATTAAAGAATCATTATTATGTCATAAATATCATATATATTCAATAAATATATCTTTATGACCATCTATTTAAAATAGAAATGGAAAACTAATCACATCGCTTCGTAGAGGTGGTAGTCCACATGTATGCCTGACTGATGTTATCATTTTCCAATGGATGGTAGGTTTAGAAAATAGATAATATTTTATAATTATAGAATAATAAATATTTCATAAATATCTTATATAAATATTAAATCCATCATAATAACCAACCATGAAATATGGGGATGGAAAATGAATCATATCACTACGTGGAGGCTATAGTCCACACATATGCATGAGCGACACTTTCATATCACATTTGATGGAAGGATAATGTAAAATTTTTATTTATTAACAATAATAACATATAATTATAATTATTAAACTGTATTTTTTTTATTATGGATAAAATAGTTTTATTAGAAGTATAATAATAATTAAACTTAAAAAATATTGGAAAAAACATATACATCTTCTTTACGGATCCTCCTTTGAATGTATTCTTTAGGACCCTTGGGTTGGTATTTTAAGAAGATAAGGTCCTCCAAGATGTGTCTAGTGAATTTGAGAATATATTTGGTTTGGGTTTAGTTAATCTATAGGGATCAAGTTATTTGGAGAATAGATGATAGGGGGTTCCCTTTTATAAGTGAGGGGAGTGGAACCCATGCAATTATTCTGAATATTACAATATAAAAAAGTCTCTCTCTTGGGAAAGTGGATCCAAATTGTCTCAAGTTCTAGGGTAAGATGATATTGAATCTAAATATATTGATATTTTAGCATCCAGACCTGGATCACCACTCGAACAGTGCTCTCGTATGGTTGGACACTAGGCCTTATGCATGCCTCCCCATATGCCAAAGGCTATCGATTAGCACTGAGGGTTTGAGAGGTGATTGTGGGGTGACTATAACCTTTTATGGTGGTAATAATAACAGTCTATTAGTAAATATAATATCCTAATAAGGACCATAAAAATTATAATCAACATAATAAATTCAGTAGAAGCATAAACACAAGCAATAATTATAATAATAATAATAATAATAATAATAATAATAAAATAAATAAATAAATATAAATTTATACCATTTTTAGACAAAACATATCATATCTGGCATACAAAATAGTTGTCATGTAGGGTTACCCATGGCCGACCATAACAATACATACTTATATAATGCTTGGAAAGCTCAGAAGTTAACTCCAGCTGATGCTGAGGAACCACCATGGTGCAATTCCATCCATCCGATTAAGATGGTACAACATGATCACTAATATCAAACTCCTAAAACCTATCCCTTACCAGATATTAGAGACATAAAGTATACAAGCATCTCTAAGGGCCCGTGTATGGTGTGAGAATAATTTCAGTATGCCACCACCAATGTGTTCCGGTATTACTTTCATAATTATGATGGTGTATGAAAAATAGAAATAAAATATTTATCACATACACATTTAATAATAAACTTCTTCCCTTGTGCTCAAAAGCCCCAAGGAAGTGATCAATTTCTTCGACAATCATCGGTACGAGTCTAAACTCTTGAACCCAAATATACATATGGTATATGACACCAATATATATAAATATATATATATATATATATATATATATAGTGTTGAGGATCCATGGATTAACACCCAAATAATCCCTTTTATGAGTATCATATTAGGAAAACCATCAAGTTAAACCTATAACCATGTCACAAACACCTCATGCCAGCAAAAACTTACCCAATGTCAAATGGTATGCCGAATCATGTCCCGAGTCCCTTAAAACTCATTATAGAAAATAAATGTCAGATCTAAGCCTAAAGTCCCATGGCCCAATGATATCTATCCCCCAATATATAATCATCATCATCTAAACATCTGACATCCTGAGGCACGGTGATATCTTTCATCCTATAGTCCCAACCCAGTGACCTATAAAATAACGGCAAGCCTTATCCCCCAACCAATGGTCTCAACACCGTCAACTGATGGTTAATAACTATCCTTGTGGATTTATACGGTTATAACCACCAATGTATACAATATAAAACACCATCCCTTAAGCCACATAGTCTACGAGGGCCTCTACCCACAATGAGGGATCAACACCTACTCAACTAAGTCCTATCTACGTGCACACGACTCTGAAAACATGTTGGCCAACAACGGTGAGCATAAATCACCAAACAAACTAATCCACATCATTCAAAACCTCATTCCCCAGGGACTATGTCACTAAATCCCAATGGTTAATCACTATCTAATGTATCAGGTGCCATTCCCTCATCCTAAAAACCTCATTGCTTTAAATCTCAATGACCATGTTTCCCCAATCTGGTGATCATCGATAACCCATGTGTCCCAAGCCATACCCAACCTGAAAAACCATGTCACCTCAGTCCAGTTTATCTAAATCACCTCAATCCTTGATCCAAGCCCATAATTCTCCCATGGAACTGATCATATCAAATTAGAAAATATAAATAAAAAATTGCACACTCTTCCTAAACTTCCCATGTTGGTCTAAGTCCCTTACCATGCTTATCCATTTATAGTGTAGTAGGATAATTCCCATATGCATCTCATATCATTAATAAAATGATTTAATAAGAAATTAATTAATTAATTTGGGGAATATATCGGACTACCCACATGGAATATATAGAATGAACCACCAAAACATCCGCAAAATCAAAGATAAATCTTAGAACCACCTACCTTATAATAGTAGGCCCCCACTCATCTCTTCTCGGCCTCTAACTTGAGAAAAAACTAGATAAATTAGTGTTTTAGATGAATGATCTAAAATAGGGTAAATGAGATCACATATATTTAGAACTCTGTATGGGGAGATAAATAAATAAAGAAGGTAATAGAATTTAATACCTTAGAAATGATCTTCCAATGAGACCGATGTTGCTCAGACAATGGAGTTGGATAAAATTATTCAAAGAGGGAAAGAGGAAGGATCTACCTCTACTATGTATGCGAGTGGAGAAGAAAATAATAATAATGAAGATAAATAAAAGGAGGGGTAGAAGATAAATTTCCCCCTTTTAGTTGAGCTACTTGATTTTTCACCACGGTTTGGATAACCGCAAGCCAACCATGCAGTTCTCTCTACCTAAACACCACATGTGCATGAGATAGGAACATAGTTTGACTAAATATGAATAGACCATAGAAATCACCTCTATTAAAAATTGTAGAGGTGTCACATGACCATTCACCCCTACCTTCATGGTTTTCCAAACTATGTATAGAGCCTAAGGTGGTCTGCATGGTTTTTCTTGGGAGGCCACAAAGTTTGTCCAAACAGTGCACCTCTATATGTGCTTTCAAAAATAGAGTTTCTGGGATCTGACACACCTAATACTCACCCAAAACCTCCAGAACTTTTCATGACTTAAAAAACATATAATAAAAAGTCTTTAGTTCAAACAAACTCCCAAAAATAAATTTTATATATCAAGATAATAGTTTTCCGACTCACCGAACTCAAACAATTCAAAAAGGTTGAGGATTTATGACTCGCTAAAAAAATCAGGGCATTAAAATATCATTAACTTAACATTTCTCATCCTCAAGATACCATGTCTTACATAGATATGGTACTGGCCATACCTATATAATCAAAATCAACCCGTTCTTTCCTGATTATCAATCACATTTCAACTCCTCTCATTGCACCCCCACCTTAGGAGTTACCTACCCAGTAACTTCCTGAACCAAAACTAAAATATTTTGATGGTCCACCAACCATCCCCATGATCATAAGTCCAACAATGATTCATATTCATTCATTCACCTCATCAGGTGCTTGAATCATTCCCATGTCATACTTGACACCCATTAAGTCTCGCATCTCATCTGATGCCCATAAGTTCCAATTCTATACACGACACTCATAATAACGCACACCTCATCCAGTGACCATAGATCCCTTTTCTCAACATATTCCAGAAATAATCCCACATCATATATATACATATGAATTCCCATAAAACAACCAATGACTAATCAACTCATATTGAACCGACATAAACATCGATGCCCAGATGCCTACACACCCCATATTCAAATCTATATAACTTTGATTCCGGTATAAATCCCAATGCCTACACTCCTCATATATATATATATATAATAAATATTGATTATAACCTAATAAAAAATTTCTGGTTAGTCCAAAAACAATACCCATGCACCTCATGCATCAAAACTGGCCAAATACAAAGGTAAGAAAACCCAGTTACACCTCAGGATTGTCTCTAACTATCATCGACTACCTATCATATTTTATAGCTTTTAGCTCAACTGCGTGTACTTGGATTGAAGTTCAACTACCCAATTCCCAACCTCCCTTTGATAATACAGAAGCTACCATCCACTAACTCCATTTTCAGGTCCCAATATATCTTCCACAACCTCTACGAGTAGCTAAATCCTGGCTACCAACTCCTAGTATCACTGCCATTCTGACCTGAGATCCCTAAATCTTCTCTGATCCCTAGATTCTGACTATTTAATAAGGATTCCTATAGAACCTCTCCTAATGGTCCATTTGGTCATATGCCAAACACTCCTTTTGAACCCAATCATAATGGGTCTAAATGTTCTCGAGGTACACACACTATAAGAACACCACTGACTACCCTGTCTTTAATGTTTTGCTTAAATCTTTGTCCTAACTGACCTATTAAGATTCCACATGGCCCCGCATCCTACTACCTGAAGCATCACCACTAAGATCACTTGATGCCTTCACCCATCTCAAATATGAATGGTCCATCAAGTTCTTCTTGGATATTACAATTTTATCGAATTCCTCTAAGAAAGAACACAACTTGAAGATGTTTACTTTAACTCTGATGGCATACCATAAAGAATCCTAAAAACACCGCACCCCAGAGATGTTGTTTCCCACCATATCATGTGAGAATCACAAAATATATCAAAATTTATCTATATAGTCCATGAAATAAGTGGCCAAATACTATATATTCATGAAATCATAGTCTTAGTCCACCCTCAGTGTCTTTGGAAATATGTACTCAAAGAATCTGACCTGAAAATCCTTCGAAGCCATCCCCTCATGTTTGTTTGCTTAACTATGCACATCCCACCAATTATTTTCTAGTCCTCTAGTCATGTATGTTTTTAGCTTCACACCTTGGCCTAGGGGTGTATCAAACTGATCAAAAATAGTCTAAACCAAATATATCTAGTTCTCTACCACCTATAGTCAACCCTCACCCTAAATTAGTGGTGGGTGCTAAGAATGGAACTCTTGAGTTAAGTATTCCATTTGTGGATATTCTCCTTGAGCTCCCTTATTGTTGCACTATATGACATAGACCAGGATCTCCATGAGTTTCTCATCAATATAAGGACCAAATTCTATCATTTATGGATTTAATACCTATACAAAATCTTTTATGTGTAACCCGTGATCATATTGACTCTCCAGGGCCTTATCCCAGGCATGTTCATGTGGCACTATATCACCACCCTCTTGACACTCCACTAGAATCCATCTTGGTGGAATCCCACTAAATACTAATCATGATGGTTAGAAAACCATAATATTATATATATATATATATATTTATCATAGAGAGGGGAATATATAATAGGTAGTGCATCCCACCACCCTTACACTCCTATAATACACCCTGTCTCATGACATTCAGTATAAAACACCCTTACCTACCCATATCAAAGTCATGTATCATGTACTATCCAACCTCATGGACCCTTACCTTCACATATATGGGATATGTACCACTTGTAAACCAACCTCTTGGACCCCTTATTACCCATATCTGAGTTAGGCATCACATATCTTGTATGAAACTAGGGCAGTTGAGTTGAACACCACCAAAGAGGCTATATAAGAAAATAGTACTTATCTTCATTGTTGTGACTTTAAAAAACTCATCCCCTATCATCATCCTTTGCTACCCTTATTAGGGTTAGGACCATATATCACATGAATATATAATCACATATGGATATCATTAGAACTACATACCTTGGTATGCTGTGTAGAATGAAACCAAAAAGAGGCTCAGTAAGAAAAGTTGATTTGACTTATTTTTTAACACTTTAAATAACCCAAATCCTCTAAGAAAAATCTAGGTTCCCAATGAAAATTCTAAGAAAAAAACATCATATGAGCCTTAGTTCCTATCATGATGTATAATCAACCCTCCCTTACCATACTGGGCTAGGGTTCAAAACCCATATAACAGATAACCATAAATCCCAAGTGTGCCACTTGAGGTGGTAATAAAATTAATTGTGAAAATTAAACAACATAACATAGATTTACCACCATGGGAATCTTGGTATCTCCCAAAAGCATGGGACTACAGGCACCCAAATATGAGCTCTGTACCAATTCTTGACTACATCCTAGTCTCCAGTCTACCATATCCCAAATAGTAATAAAAAAGGGAAAATAAATCTTATTTGATACGATTTATATCAACCCAACCCATTTCACCACCCATTAATCTTTATCTCAGTTGTCTAGTAGTCCTTAGGCACAACTCCCCATATTCTAATGGTTGCTAACTAGCAGCGAGGGTTTGATAGATTGGGGAGACTATACCCTATGGTGGTGATAATAATAAAAATGGTCCATAGATAAATAAAGTAGCTTAGGAAGGCAGTAAAAGCAGAATAAACACAACAGTATCAGCAGAAGCATAAGCAACAATAATAACAATAGAAACAACAACAAAACAACAATAACAACAAAAAAACAAAGAAAATTATTAATAAGTTCAAAGGAATACCATTTGTAAACAAAACATCTCATATTAGGTCATATAAATTATTTGGCATACAGGTTCACCCATAGATGATCATAACACAACAAACATATATAAATCTTGGAAAGATCAAAAGTAAAATCCAACTGATGTAGGGGAATCACCATGGTACAATGCTATCCATCCCATGAAAAAGGTCCAAATCAATCACTAAGTTCTGTCTTCTAAGATCGACCCCTTACATGATCTCGAAGACATAAAGTCTACACTAATCCTGAAGGTCAAGTGTAGGGTGTGAAAAAATTCTCAGTAGGCCACCAATGATTTATTCCTATCTTACATTAATAATTATGAAGGTGTATGTTAAATATAAATAAAAGAGACTAAACATTTACATTTAATAATAACCTACTTCCCTAGTGCTCAACATCTACAAGTATGTGATCACCAACTTCGAACATTAGGTGTATGAGTCCAATCATGTTCCCCCAAATATATAAATGTGGAATACCACACCAGTTTGCATATATATATTTATAATGGTAGGGATCCATGGACTATAGTCCAAGGAATCCACTAATGAGTATAATATTATGTGAAACCTTGGGTTGAACCTATAATCTGGCCACTAAAACCTTGTGCCATCAATAATGAACTCAAATTCCAAACAGAACACCCAATCATGTCCCTAGTCCCTCAAGATTCATCAAATAAAATCACCATTGGCTCAAAGCCCGATGTACTGAGGCACAATGATACATGTACTAAAATATATAATAATCATCAGATCAAAAATTTATTTCCCAAGGATTGATGATATCCATCCTCCCATAGTCCCGACCCAATGACCTTGATTATAATGATGAGCCATATCCCCCAACTGAAGTTCTCAACACCATAAGACAATAGTCCACCACCATACACATGGATTTCTATGATGAGCTACCCGAACATATCCCATGTTCAACACCATACACTTATCCACATAGTCTATGAGGGCCTCCTCTCACAACAAGTGGTCTACACCACCTCAACCATGTCCTATCTACACGAACACAACTCTAATGATGCGTTGGTCCACAAAAGTGAGAAATAATCACCAAACAACCTAAGTCACATCATTCAACACCATATTACCCTATTAAATTATTGTTATATCAAAACGTTCAATCACTATTCAAAGTCCCAAGTTCCATTTCCTCATCCTAAAAACCTTTCTTCCTCAAATCCCAATGACCATGTCACCCTAATCTGGTGATCATGTTCACCCCATGTGTCTCAAGCCACATCTGGCCTAGAAAACCATGTCACCAAACTATAGGTGATCAAAATTATCTCAATACTTGGGCCAATAACATCACCTTACCATTGAACTAATCATATCAATATATACAATTTAAATAAACAAATTGCACACTTAGCCTAAACTCCACAAGTTGGTCCATTCCCCTTAACCGACTTAACCTTTTGTAGTGTAGTAGGAGCATGAAGATAGGAATCTCATATCATAAATAAAGTGATTTAATAAGACATTAATTATTTAATTAGGTGTATTTATTAGAATAACCATATGGAATATATATAACACACCCAAAAATCATTTAAAAAAATCAAGGAGAAATATAGGCACCACCTACCTTGTACTAGTAGGAACTTACTCATTTGATATCAACCTCTGAATCGAACCATAATGAGAAAAATAATCATTTTAGATGAATTCCATGAAAATATGGTAAATGGTATTGCAAATATTTATCAATCCATATGTATAGGTAAGCAAAGAAAGAATTAAAGAGGACTGAAGGCCTAACTGATGCACTTCCAATGAGACCAATAGATCTAGGATTAGAGCTCCAATGATAGAGTTGTCTGAAATTATTTGAAGATGGGAAGAGGAAGGATATACCTATAATGTGCATGTGGGTGGGGAAGAAAATAAGAAGAAATAAGATAAATAGAATGAAGGGAATAAATGAAATTCCCCCACTTTAAGAAACCTGCATGGTTTGGCTAACCGTTCACCAACTGTGTAGTGCACTCATCCTAAACTCGTCACACACATGGGATATGTGAGCGGTTTGAAAAACCACACACATAACATGTGAATCACCTCTATTAAAAACTATAGAGATATTGCATGGTCTTTAACCCCCACATACATAATTTTCTAAATAGTGTACAGAGCCTAAGGTGGGCCACACAGTTTCTCCTGAGAGGCCACATAGGTTTTCCAAACAGTATGACTCTATTTGTGATTTCTTAAAACATATTTTTTGGGATTAGAAACACCCAAAACTCACCTAAAACCCTGAGGAACTTTCCAAGCCTTAAAAATATAAAGACCTAGATTTTCTATGTAATTTTTTTAATTATATGAAATTATTACGAGTCTATGAAAATTGACGACACGTGATTCTGAGGCCCGGTGTGTCCGTAAAAAATTTATGAATTTTTTTTAAGTTACGTTTAGTAAACACATGAGCAGTGTTTTCAAACTTTTGAACCAGCGTTCCGATTAAAAATATGAGAGCACCTTTGAATCCATAGTGTTGAGATTCTCTTAAGGGAGGCTTCACTTCAACCATAGTGGGTCAGGAGAAAAAGATATATTTTTGTACTTTTAAAAGAATAATAAAACAACAATGTAATTTTTTTTAGCTCCTTTCTTTTCCTCCAACAGACGAGCGGTAGTGGCGGGACCAACGACATGTCCATCCATTAATTTTCTTGAACTCTCAATGTTTTTAACCGTACTATTAGAATTAGGAAGGTTCATTATTAAATGAATCTCATAAATTCCTGACGGCGTCACTCCCCCTCCCCCTCTCCTATTTATATGGAGCTCAGGGTGGAGTATTGACATGACTTCACCAAGTGATGAAGGTCTGAAAAAGTACGTCGTTGCCAACCACTTGGAGGATGGAACTAGTTCTAGAGAGTAGTGTTGAGTGCCACCGAATCACAAACCAACGAACACTTACTCTTCCTCAAACGGGGATGTTCTCCAATGATCTTGAGGTAGGGTTTTTTTATTGTCTAATTTCAACAGTTGTTGAATCATTATACTACCCTCTTTCCATCGAGATAACGTGAAGGGAATGTGCCAAATGAACAAGGCACGAACCCTCCACCTTTTTTTGAAATTTAACGTGTTCTCTGCAAGCGATTTATTCGGGTTGGATGAAAACTACAATGGTGGGTTCTGCAATGAATAGGGCATCCTGGGGAGTTTTTTGGCACCTTCGAAGAGAGAAACAGGCCATCGGAGCTCCCATGGTGACCCGTAGAAGTCCACCGACAACCGGTTCCAGCAGAGGAGGTGATAGTGGCCACCGACACTGATCGGCCATGGAGGAGATGGCGGCGCGCCATCACATGCTGCCAGCAAAATGGCCACGGCCGTAGCCGTGGTGTGTGAAGACGTGCCACACGAGCCCAACGGGGGGAAAATCCCCCCCCCATGCCAGCTAGGGAAGCCCCCGCTCCAGCGGGCCACACCTCTAGTGGGATACACCGTTCCACGGTTCGGTCCGCGTGAGCCTAGTGGGCTACGCCCTCCATGGGCTAGGCTGCGCGAGCCCAGTGGGTCACACCCCTTAGTGGGCCGGGCTGCGTCATCACAGTGAGCCGCACCACCCCGGCAGGCCAGGCTTGTCCGTAGCCCAGCCCAACCAGGCCGACCCAGGTCAGACCGGATTGGGTCGGGTCGACCTGAATTGGGCCGGGTCAGTCCAACCGGGTCGGACCGGACCTGATCCCTTTCAAGCCTCGTTTCAATAAAAGATCCCTAACTTGTGAACCAGACATATTTTCGATGAACTGTGTGTGGAGCTGGGATCCTTGGAGTTAGATGCTCCTTTTGGTATTATCCACTTGAGTTGTCTAGAAATTTGGAGTATGTCTGAGTTGGATCGAACCCAAATCCAACTGGGCCCTCAGTACTAAAACACTTATAATTCACAGACTGGGCATTCGATTGACTCACCGTCTATCACATTTGAACCCTTACAACATGGCTGTACTCTGGGATACTTATTCATGGAACTTAATGGTAGTTGTTGTAAAAATTATGTCTTGAGGAATGGATCCTCCCGGAATGAAGCATGCTTAGTTCGGGAATCTCGTGGCTGGCTGTAACGTAATGAAAGAACATCGATCCTATTTGTGTCAGAATCTATCTATCCTATGTGGGTCAGTGCTTAGTGATTCTGTGTGGGTCAGTATCTATCAATCCTATGTGGGTCGGTGCCTAGAGATCATGTGTGAGTTAGTATCTATCGATCCTGTGTGGGTCAGAAACAAATCCTCTTGATAGAATAAAATGATCTAGTTTTATGACTAATCATATGTACTTCTATGCACAGGTTATATACCTGGTGTGAGTTGAGTATTTACCTTTATGGTGTTACCATTGTGGTACTTTTACCTTCATGTGTTACCTTTTTGGTACTTTTACCTTCGTGGTGTTACCTTCATGGTGTTACCTTTGTGGTATTCTTCCCTTGTGGACCAGTTGTGCAAATGGAATAAAAGTTGGAGCCTTATGATTCCTCATGTATGAGACAAGTATATTTGGATAACTTAGGTATATGTATGGGAATATACCTAAGTATAGTTCATGGCTACTTTGTGCTTTGTGATTGAGGTATTTCTTTGGGGTTTTTCCTTTATGGAACTTTGGGAGGCCTTCAGGGTCCCTATTGAGTATTGTTAAACTAAGCCATACACTGGCTATGTCCGCACATTTATATGTCTTGTGTAGATGATGAAAAACGTTGATCGAGGCTAAGGGAGTGAGAATGGATGATGCTCAAAGGTAGACCATTTGACATCTCATGATGTAGTGACTACAGATCGTGAGCTGTACCTACCCATCAGGTAGGATCCTCGATGGGCGTTCTAGGAGATGTTTTCTCTTTCAGTTGTACTTGTACTTTCATTTGGGCTTGTATTCAGGCCCCTTTTCTTTCTGTACACTTCTTACTATTGCAGTTTACTTCATGGTTGCTTCTTTTTATGTTCTTGGATTGTGTGTTTGTACAGGTTTAAAGGCAATGCCTTCCCATTATAGGGATACACGTTTCCGGTGCTAGTCACCAGCCCCTAGCCTATGGAAGGCGAGCTTAGGGTAGTCATGGCATGGGCCTCGGGGGAAGAGTCATGAAAAAAACACATCTAAAAAATGGCCTCAGGTCAACAAAAATCCTAGAATTAGGTTCCCAAGACTAAGAGAAAATCTAACTAGCTGACCAAACTCAAAAAATTTAAAAAGGTTAAGTATTTATGACCATATCAATAACCTATGTTATTATACATCGGATTTGACAAGTTCTTAGTTCTTTTTAATACTTATCTTCTTATTTTAAACCCTCATTAACCCATTTTCTCCTTTACCGTAGTAATTTTTTTACCTTAATTCCTATTCATACTGACCAAAAGTAAAATCTAAATTATTACATAATAATAGTTACACTGATTCAAGAAATGGAATCCATTTTATAATATTTAATTTCTTAAGGTGGAAAAAATTTATTTTAAAATATTTGTAGGAAACACAACAATAAATTTTTTTAAAAAATGGTTTTTTAAGTATATAAATGAGTTTAACCTCATTAATTAAATTTAAAAACTATTAAATGAATATTAAAATATTTTATTGAATATATTATCTACATATTTAATTAAAATTAGTAATTAATATAGATTAATTTATTTATTTTAGATAAATTTTTTTGTTCACATAAAAATCATTTTAAGAAAAACTTCAATTTTTTACCTTCAAATGATTTTATTTTAACTTATAAGGAATTGATAACCAATGAATTAATTTTATACATATAAATATATATTTTAAAAAATTTAGTTAGTCTTATTCATACTTTCCAAACCAACTATTATACAATAACTGTTTCATTAATTAATAATATTTCAAAATTATATCATGTGATATTTAAACTTGATGTTACGTGCAAAGAAAGATATCAATGAAATGAAATTTATTTAAATATAAATGATTCAAAAAATCTCAGTGTGTTTTAGTACGAGTAGGGGGTCTTCAAGTTCCAAAAATATTTTTAGTCACAGAGAAGAGTGGTGATTCTAGAATATTTTTCTACTGTGGGGGAAGAGTCGAAATTCTAAAAGATCGTAGTGTTGATATAAACAACCCAAAAATTATAGTAAGTGTCATTATAAAAAAAAGAGTTTTGAAAATAGTGAGCAAGTACTATGTTTTAATTTTTAATAAGGTTTGAATTTCGAGGAACCTAAAAAAGTTATCAAGAGAAATACTTAATCCTAAAAAAGGTCTTAATTTATTTACTAAAGAAGAGGTCAAGTGATAATTCTATAAAATTTAGAACAATTATTGGAAGTACATTTTTTATGAAAAAAACATATTTATGATAAAGTGATATTTCTCACTCTGTTTGTGTGTTACTTTTGTAAGCTAGTGGAAGCTAGTCTAAAGAACCTTTTGGGAGATATTTAACTGTTTGGAGATAGTGTTATGTGTTTTTTGATATATCCTTGGGTTCATGATGACACACTTCTTTTTGTAACCACTTTTTATATTAGTGGAAAATTTTCTTCTTAGAATAAACCCAAAAAAACAAGGAGTATATACCCATATTTGGATCAAAGCTTGTAATTTTTATTGTTTATTGTGTTATATTTTACATTTTCTATATATAGGTGAGTGTGTGATTTAATATTTGAGTGTATCTTGATTCTAAAAAAATTAAAAATGTTAATTTATGGATTATATTGTGAAAGAGTAATAATTATTTTACCCCCTTATTAGTGTTATATCCTATTTCTGGGCACTTCAATTTGTATCTGAGAAAACTCTAGTTTTTTATGAAGAATCAATTTTTGTGAAGTTGAAAGTGGTGAATATTAATTCTATTTTTATTGTAGTTGTTATCGTATTTAGTGTAAAGAACCATTATATATTGAATAATATGATTTTTTTTATTATTTCATATTGACCATAGTTTATTGATGCTAAGACTATTGGATTTCACTAATTGAGAAATATTATTTTATGACTTTTACTGATAATAGAAACTAGATGCTTGACAGAAAGGTTGTGAATAAAATTTTTATGTTCTTAATAGAATTTTTTTTTTACAAATGCGATAATACATTATATATCCAATGAGATATAGGATAAATATAAGAATATTCATAAAGGGAATTTCAAAGTAAAGGAAGGTATGCTAAAAATATAGAGTAGAATGTTTTAATATATGAGGATGGATGATGGGGAAACTATTGGAGGTTACTTTATAATAGTAAATGAAATTTTTAGAAACATTAGATTTTTATAGACATATATAAAGATTAAAATATTATTAAAAAACTAGTGAGAAACTTCCCTAACCAGTTTTATCCAAAAATTTTATCTTTTTAAGATAGGGATGTTTTTTCTCTTGATGATTTACATAATACTCTTGTTAAATATGTGACGAGGAAAATATCAGGGTGGATATGAAAATAAAATCCATTAGAATGCTTAAAATCAAGGAATAATAAGATTAGTAATCGAGATAATTTGAAGAAAAAGAATAAATGGAAGAATAACAAAATAGAATCATGACTCTTATCTCAAAGAACTTTAGAAAATGACAAGGTAGTACAAGAGTAAAATACCACTAAAATGATTTAAATATGGTAGAATGGGGAACCTATTAAATGAATGTGAAAATAATAAAAGTGGCGAGTATAATGGAGATTAAAATGTATAAATTATTATGAATAATATAGAGATTGAAAACAATATTAATGATAATGAACCAGTTGAAGGTAAGAAATGGTTCCCTAGATGGAAAAGAAGAAACATGTTGGGAAAATAAGAGGAATACCACTACACTTCAAGTATTAAATCCAAAGAAGTGGTTCATAAAAATTTAGGAACTTTATGTATCACATGAAAAAACATAAAGAAACTTTAAGTAGCGGTGAACATGTTTAATAAGGTGAAAAAACTTACACCATGTTCATTTTGAATGTCAATCATGAAGCATGTATTTATCGAAACACTCAATAAAAGATAGAAATTAGGATTCTAGAGAAGGATATTGAGTAGCTAATGGAATGTGAAGGAAAATTTGAAAATGTGAAAGATGATTATTATAATGACACAAAGTTTAATCAATGGAAATTACCTTCTTATAATTATGTCATATAATCACATGAAATCACTATGCAATGAACTAATAAGTAATATGTGACGATTAAACATAATTTGCTCACTTCTATGTTTTGAATTTTGAAAATATGACCTATATGGCTGTTTTCAGGATGTTTTTTGGGGTCTAATGAAATGAACTTAATTTTTGGTGAATAGTAACCTAACCTTATGAATAGTAACATGCCCTTATGAATAGTAATATGACCCTTATGAATAGTAAATCATCCAAAAGAATAGTAATAACACCCATGAATGTATAAATAAAATTTAGACATCTTATAAGTAACAATATGACCATAGTAAAAGTATTTTTATTTTTGTAAGTTATTAAAAATTAATTACAATTATGTAATTAGTTTAAAAGAAAATGTATTTTCCTAAAAGGTTTTCATAAATTATAAATTTTAATGTCTTCTAGGTTTAAGATAATTTTATAATACATTAGGTATTTTTTGAAGGCATTATAAAACCAGTTATAATTTTAAAATATGTATTTTTCAAGTATATTATGATTTTAATTAAAAATTAAATTAATCATATTTAGAAAATAATTTTGAAAAATTTATTCCATTTTTGGATTCTACCTGTTGAAAAATGGTTAGGGTGAATTTTTGGGATTTTTCTAAAATACTTGAATTTTTGATGAATAGTGAAATATGAAAATTTACCGTATATATACATTAATTGTTAAAAACACTACTCCTAACATAATTTATGATGTAAGAACCCTAAGTGAGAACTCACATGAACATATTAATACTTTTTACCATGTAATAATAACTATTTCTTTTCTAATGGAGAAATAATAAACAATTGATTAAAATATTAAGAAAACCCTCCTCCCCTTCATTATAAAAACCACCCACATTCCCCTCTTCTCTTCACTAATCTAAAGAATTATACCTTGCCTAAATTCTACTAAAATATCTCCCCAAGAACCTACCCCACATCCAATATCCCTTGGTCTCTTAAAAATACCAAATCCTCTCCACTTAAGAGGATCTCAAGAAAGATTAATTTAAGAGTTAAATTCCTCTTTTCAATTATTTTACTTTCCTTTTAAGTTATTTTGTTTTCTTTTCTATCCTTACCTCTCCTTATCCAAATTTTATGAAACCTCCTGTACCTTATTTTTAATAGAATATTTTTATTATAACGGAATAATTTATTATCATCTCTCCTTTACACTTCTTTTATACTAGTAGTAACAACACCATCCGAGATGTGTTAATTTACCACATTCAAGGATGACTGGTTTTAAATTTCCATTACCATGTTCAATTCTGGTCATAAAACCATTATTATGGTTAAACCAGACTATAATATATGTATTATGTCTCATATGTGGTTCTTTAATATTTTTTTTCTACACATGGTTTTGATTTACAAAACCAAATGTGTTCCTTGTGATCAAAAACTCCCAATTAACCCAAAAGGTTATCACTAAAGTTATATATAATGATTCATCTTCACTCCAAGTAACCAAATGAAATTTACAAAAATGTAACCTTATGAATTTTCAATGTTAAAATATAAATCTAATTCTATACATCCATACTCATTTTACATGATTATCCATTCATGTATATAAGTAAACCGATCATGAAACAAACAGACCTGAACAATGAAATTGGACCTCATAATCAATCAAAAACGTTATGAATGAAATCAAAACGTTTATACTAAATAAATTTAATATAAAACAGGTTCTGTAATTATTAATTAATGAACCTAATTTTATTATTCAAGTCATTAATATCAAGCGGAGAACACCATCAGACTAAGGGTAAGGCGTTTTACCCAAACCTCCATTATTCCCTCAGGTTATTCTTACTGTATTTTTACCCAAATGAGATCATATATTTTATTTATGTACATATTATAATTTCTGTTCATTTTTATAAACTCATGTATAAATTTCCATTAATCATTCTCATTTGGGGATATACATTCTTTTAAGTGATTCCCTCCTCAATACTGTCTGAAAAGCAAACTCATTTTAAGGGAACTTCCCGAATTTTTACACAATTTCAAGTGCACTATACCATCTGGTTTAATCCACCATTGTTTTAATAAAATAATTATTTTTATTATCTAAAACCTAATTGTTTATCTTTTGGGTTTATATAAAATATTATTCCCTTTTATATTTTAAATGTTCTTTAGTATTTTCCTTAAAACCGCACTAAAATGTTTTAATGCTAAGATTTCTTAAATTATATTTTTACTTGTTATCACTTATTTTTGACATCACTTACCATTATATATGATTATTTTACCTTATTTATTTCCATTTATGTTTTAATTCCTTTATTTTATGGGCACCTGTATGAGACATCCATTCATTAGGCATTATGACATGATTATGATACCCATTTCTTTCCATGAGTACCCTTATGTTTATGTATGATTGATTATGTATGATTCCTTATGTGGATGTAATATTTATGAACATGTTAATATGGTTGTGACCTTATATTAGTCCAATTAATTGGGTAAATTTTAATCTCATGAGACGTTATGTTCAAAGGTCTTAGTGGTTACCCTTGACCTATGCTACCATGTGCAACGGTCTTGGCAGTTAGCATTGACTTGTGCTACCATGTGCAACTATCTGGCTGTTTATCCTTGAATTGTGATCCTCTATGTGAAACGATCCTTGAATCGTGCTAAATTCAGGTTTTATGTTGCTTCCACATTACTATGATTCCATGATAATATGATCCCAAGTTATACATGTTATGTTTCCATATGTTCAATTACGTTATGTGACTTTTGATATTATTATGTAATGATTCCTAACCAATGTGCTAAAGCTTTATTCTTATGGTTATTCCCTTACTAGATTTTTTAGCTCACCCCTTTGTTCATGTTATCCCCATATCATCCTATTACCATGTATGAACAGAGTGGAATTTAGGAGCTCAATGTGAAGATTAAATAAAAAAATGTTTTATGTTTTCAATTTTATGTACCTAGTCTTCAAAGACACTAGAGTTGAAGATCCTTTCCTTGTATTATTATGTATAATTTTGCATAAAATCATGTAATGTTATGTTCAAATGTATAGGGTCATTATTGTTGGTATCAGAGGATGGTCAAGTTATTTTTGGAGATTAGTAATAGAGCACTTTAGTAGGAACCTTAAGGATGAGACTAAGTATAAGAAAACACCCCTAAATTTTGGTAAGTATAGAGTAAGTGTTTTATCGAGAAAATGCATACCTTTCTGGATACAAATAGGTAGAGGTGTATCTCTTATATACGTATTTATGGGTAAAACCCAAAACCCCCACTTTGATCTAGGCTCGAATGAGAACTGGTGCATGAAAATGGGCCTTGATGCACTCTTGGTTTGAAACTCCTAGTGGATATGCTTTGGTAAATTAATGAGCATGGTATAAACCATTATTAAGGGAATAAAAAAAATATCCCATAAGAATATAAGTTAATAAATAGATCAAGGATAAACTATATTTAAACATAAGGAATCCCAAGTTAGGATACACTTCTCATTTACAACTTTATCCTTTTATGTTCAAAGTTTCATTTTTATGCTTAATAGATAAGTATGAAAGTCCACTAATTTTGCATTATTTTAATTATTTAATGTTGGAAAATTTAAGAACAAATACCAACAATCAATGTGATAGGGAATGTGAAGATTACCCTAATGATATTCCAAATATTATGGGAACGAGTGCTCAAAAATTCATGATAGTTTTTGCTCAGCTATCTAAAGTTATGAATAATAACTTGAATCATGTTGAATGACCTACTCCTAAAAGGAAAGATAAAGTTTCTTTTGAATACTTCATGCGGCAAAGGCCTCCCATATTTAGTGTATCTTCTGATCCCCTCCTCATGGAACATCATATTAACTCTATTGAAATGATATTCTCTATCCTCCAGTGCTCATAAGAAGAGAAAGCCATACTGGTTGTCAATCGTTTTGATGGGGAAGCTTATCAGTGATGAACACTAATCAATAATACAAAGTCCCAAGTGGAAATTGATTACAAGGATTGGGAGAAATTGAAGAAAACGTTTTTCAATAATTACTTTCCCCAAACCCTCTATCTCAAGATAGAAAGGGAGTTCCTCGGACTCAAGGATAAGGAAGATGAGTCCATGGGGGCATATGAAGCACACTTTACAAGGCTTTCAATGTATGCCTCTAGCTTTATTATAAACACTGAAAGTAGGGTGGATCACTTCTTTAGTGTACTAAATCCAAGTCTATGAAAATAATTGGGGATTCGAGACTTTGAAAGTTATGAGGATATTGTCCGTTGTGACCTCAAGGTTGAAATGGAGGTTGGAGACTCACAGTGGGATCATGGGCACGATGTCAAAATGTGTAAGATGGAGTCTAATATGGCTAGTTTTTAAAATAAATCCCCTGATGGAAAGAATATCGAACATCCCACGTGTCAAAACTATGGGAAGAATCATCTTGGGAACTGTTTAAAGGGAACCCGAAATTGCTCTAAATGAGGAAGAATGAGAAATCAGGAAAAATTCTGAAGGGATATGAAGAATCCCGCTAATGTGGAAGAATAAAGGAAGGTTCACAAAAATAATCAGCCAGTGGTGTAGTGTTACAACTTCAGGGAGCATGGGCATTATGAAAACAATTTCCCTAAGAAAAGGGTTTTATAGGAAATCAAAAACAATCTCCAAAGAAAAAAGGAAGTACTTTTTCTGTCACTAATACTGAGGTGAAGTTGGAAGACAATGTGGTGGTAGGTACACTAGTTATTAATTCAATAATAGTGAACGTGCTATTTTATTTTGGTTCCATGTATTCTTTCATATCTGTCAAGTTTAGTAGAACTTTTCAAACACCGCCTAAAAATATGGAGAATTAATTATATGTGAGAACCACGAATGGAGAAATTATTTCATCCAAGATTTTTAACTCCTCCATAGTAAATGTTTTTAGACTGAACCTCCCATAAAATCTTGTCAAATTTACTTTAGTGGAGTTTGATGTTATCTTTAGAAAGGATTGGATATCTTTATATAGAGCCAACATTAACTTTCGGGAAAGGGAGATCACTCTTCACATCCCGAAGAATACTATAATTAATTAAGTGTTAGGAGGAAGATGAATATAATTTAGAATCATTATCTCAAGTTTGTATATTACTACCTTATGAGAAATCATGTATAGATCAAATGATTGAGACGAACGAGTTGATACTTCTCGAAGATATGCCCACTGTAGGGGGTTAAACTGATGTATTACCAACAGAGTTCACTGGTCTTCCTACTGATAAAGATTTAGATTTATTAGTTGAACTTATTCTTGAAACTCTACCTATATCAAAGAAACCTTATATAATGGCCATCGTAGAGATGGAAGAGCTGAAGAAACAGTTACAGGAGAATCTGGAGAAGGGTTTTATACGCTTGAGTGCTTCACCATGGGGTGCGCTAGTCCTCTTATTCAAGAACAAGGATGGATCAATGAACCACTACATTGACTATCATGAGATCAATAAAATCACAATAAAGAACAAGTATCCATTTCCATGAATAGATGACTTGTTCGATCAGTTTCGTGGGGCCAATTATTTCTCTATGGTGGTCCTTCAGTAGGGATATCACCAATTAAAGGTGAGGAAGGAAGATATTACCAATACTTCCTTTTGAATGAGTTCTGGAAACTATAAATTCATAGTGATTCCCTTCATACTCACTAATTCTGTGACAATTTTCATGGATTTAATGAATAGATTATTTAGAATTACCTCAACAAATTTGCGGTAGTCTTTATCGATGATATTCTAATATACTCCAAGAGTAAGGAGGAACATGAAGAGAATTTGAGTACTATGATAAAGAATTTGACAAGGGAGAAGTTGTATGTAAAGTTTATTAAATGTGAGTTCTGTATGGATGAAGTGTCATTCTTGGGGCATGTTATCAACAAAAAAGGGATATATATAGATCCTTTTAAGACAAAGGTAATTGAAGAGTGGCCCTGGACAACATCTGTAATAGAGATCCATAGCTTCCTTGGTCAAGCTAGGTATTATAAATTATTTTTGGAGAAATTTTCATGATTTGAAAACTGAATGAAAAAACTGACACGGAAGGGGGTGGAGTTTTTCTGGACTCAATAATGTGAAGAATACTTTAAGGAGTTGAAAAAGAGGTTTATCACTGCACCAATATTCACACTCCAAAAATTGGAGAACTTTTTGTGGTGTAAATTGATTCTTCAAATATGGGATCAGGCTATGTGTAATTCAAAATGATAAAGTGATAGACTACACCTCAAGGTATCTGAAAATACAAGTGAAAAACTATCTTATGCATGATTCGGAATTGGTGGCTGTGATCTTTGCATTGAAAATTTGGCGATATTATCTCTATGGGGAGAAGTGTGAGATATATATATATATCATAAGAGTCTCAAATATATATTCACATAAAAATATCTTAATATGTGCTAGTGAAAATAGTTAGATCTCATCATGGATTATGAACACTCAATCCACTACCATACTGGTAAGGCGAATAAGGTGGAAGATGACCTAAGAATAAATAAACTTGCATCTTTATCAATGATGAGAATTAAAAAGGATCCATTATTATTATATTTTCATATTGTGGATATGAGAATCATTAAGGGAGGAACATCATCAATCCTTTCTCAATTGATTTCTCAACCATCCCTAAGGGATAAAATAAAGGATGCTCAAAGAAAAGATGTGGAAATTCAAAAAAGGGTGGAAGCCATTAGAAATGGGAAATTCTATGAGTTCCATATTGACAAGAAAGGAGTTTTAATATTTGGGTTATGATTATGTGTACCATCCGATCGAAATATAAAAGAGATTTTTAATGATGCACATAGCTCAACCTTCTCTATTCATGTAGTGAGCACAAAGATGTATCGAGATCTCTAAGAGAACATTTCGTGGGACAATATGAAGAAGAATATTTCTGAGTATACATCAAAGTACCTGGTATGTCAGCAAGTAAATATTGAAAGGAAAAAGTATAAGGGGATGATACAACCACTACCCATACCAATATAGAAGTGGGATCACATCACCAGGGACTTTGTCACTGGACTTCCAAGGACATCTAGAGGGAACAATGCTATATGGGCCATTGTGAACCGTCTTACAATGACAACTCAGTTTATTCCAATTTTAGAGCACTTCTCATTGGATAAACTTTAAAGGATATATATCAAAGAGGTGGAAAGGCTGTATAAAGTACCACAATCTATTATATCTGATTAAGATACGATATTCACCTCAATGTTTTGGAAAAGTATCCAACATGCTCTAAGCACTAAGTTGAACTTCAGTACAGCCTATCATCCTCAAAATTATGGCCAATCTAAAGAAACTATTCCGACACTGGTATACATATTGAGAATGTGCTAAATGAACCTAAAAGGAGTGTGGGAACAACAACTTCCACTGGTTGAATTATCCTACAAAAAAAATTTCCACTCCAACATCAATATGGCACCATATAAATCTCTTTATGGGAAATGGTTTAGAACACCGGGTTGTTGGGATGAAGTTGGTGAGAGTATGTTGCTAGGACCTAAAATGATTGAAGATTTGGGGGTGAATGTGAAAACCATTCAGCAGCACATCAAGGCAGCCCAAAGTTGAAATAAGTGTTATGCGTACAATCATTGACAGGACCTTGAGTTCCAAGTCAAAGACATGGCATTCCTCCACATATCTCCATGGAAGAAGGTCATGAGGTTTGGGAATAAATGAAAGCTAATTCCTAGGTACATCTCCCCCTTCGAGATTATTGATCATGTTGGAGCTGTGACCTACCGACTAGCACTACCAACTACCATGTCTAATGTCCATGATGTATTCCATGTATCCCTATTAAGTAATAACATACCAAATTATTCACATATACTCTCTTTAGAGTTGGTACAATTGAAGAATGATCTTTCTTATGAGGAGCATCCAGTGAAGATCTTGGATCGTAGAGATAAAGTTCTATATAACAAGATAACACACCCAACCAATGTTTTATTGTGGAACCATAAGTATGAAGAGGAAACATGAGAACTGGAGGAGGTAATGAAGTAAAAGTACCTGCACCTGTTTATGTCTTAGAATGTAAAATGAAATTTTTATGGTGGAATATCATAAGGGGGGAAGAAACGGACCTGAACAATGAAATTGAACCTCATAACCAATCATAATGGATATGAATTAACTCAAAAAGTTTATAATAAATCAATTAAATGTAAAATAGGTTTTTGAATTATTAATTAATGAACCTAATTTTATTATTCAATTCATTAATATCAAGTGGAGAACAC
Organism: Viscum album; assembly: GCA_963277665.1. Classification (NCBI taxonomy): domain Eukaryota; kingdom Viridiplantae; phylum Streptophyta; class Magnoliopsida; order Santalales; family Viscaceae; genus Viscum; species Viscum album. Next base: position 54,913,260 of record OY728128.1, on the reverse strand, counting down.
CATTTGACTTAAGGTAAGAGATTCTACCCGAACCTCCACTATTCCCTCTAGTTATTCTTACTCTCTTTTTAACCAAATGAGATCCAATATTCTGCATATGTACATATTCTAACTAATTTTTATATTTCCAAACTCATGCATCAAGATCCATTAATCATTCTCTTCCGGGGATATACATGATTTTAATTTATTCCCTCCTCAATACTTCCCAAAAATAAAACCTCTTATAAGGGAACTTCCTAATTTTTTACCTAATTTCAAATGCACTCTAACATCTGTTTTAATCCACCATTTTTTTTATAAAATCAGTATTTTTATTATTAAAAAACTTCTTGTATAAATTCTATTTTTATATAAAATATTATGTCCTTTTCTATTTTAAATTGTCTTTAATATTGTCCTTAAAACCGCACTAAAATTTTTTAATGCTAAAATTTATTAAATGCTCTTTTTACATGTTATCACTTCTTCTTGACATTATTTACCATGAAATAATCTTATTTTCCCTTATTAATGTCTATATATGTTTTAATTCTATTATTTCATGGACACTTGTATGACACACCCATTAATTATGCTTTATGACATGATTATGATTCCCATTTATTTTCAGTGTTACCCTTATGTTTTTGTATGATTCATTTTGTGTGATTCATTATGTGGAAAGAATATTCATGAAAATTTTAAGATGGGTGCACCCAGATATCACTCCAATGCATTGTGAAAAGTTGACTATGATGAGATTTTATGTGAAACGGTCTTGGTGGTTAGCCTTGACTTATGCTACCATGTGTAACGGTCTTGGTGGTTAGCCTTAGATTGTGATACAATGTCCAATGGTCTTGGTGGGTAACCTTGAATTGTGATCTTCTAAGTGAAACAATCCTTGAATCATGCTAAATTCATGTTTTATGTTGTTGCCACATTAATATGATTCCATGTATATATGATCCCAATTTATACATGTTATGGTTCCATATGTTCAATTACATTATGTTCCTTTTTATATCATTATGTCATGCTTTCTAACCAATGTGCTCAAGATTTATTCTTTTTCTTATTCCTTTACTGGGGTTTTTAGCTTACTCATTTGTTCGTGTTATTCCCAGGTTATCCTATGCGGATGAATGAACACAATGGAATTTTGGAGCTCAATATGAAGATTAAATAAAAAATGTTTTATGTTTTTAGTTTTATGTACTTAGTCTTCAAAGACACTATAATTCATGATCCTTAACTTGTATTCTAATGTATAATTATGCATAAAATCATGTAATGTTCTGTGAAAAAGGCTATGGTCACTATAGTTATTATCACAGGATGGTCTAGTTATTTTTGGTGATTAGGAAGAGATCACATTAGTAAGAACCTTAAGGATGAGACTTAGTATAAGAAAACACTCCTAAATTTTGGTAAGTATAGAGTAAGTAGTTTATCAAAAAAATACATCCCTGTCTAGATACAAAAAAAGTAGAGGTGGCTCTAGCATAGATGTATCTGGAGGAAAAACCTGAAAGCACCACTTTGAGCTAGACTCGAATGGGAATTTTTAAATGATAATGGGCCTTACTGCACTCTTATTTTGATACTCTAGGGGATATTCTTTTATAAATTCCTGATCTTCATAGAAACCATTATTAAATGAATAAAAAATGATCCCATAAGAATATATTTTGAGAAATTGGTCATGGATAACCTTGATTTGAACCTAGGGAATCCCAATTTAGGATATACTTATCCTTTACAAGTTAATCCATTTATGTTCAAAGTTTTCTTTTTATGCTTAATAACTAAGTATTCAAGCCCTCCAATTGTAAATTATTTTACTTAGTTAATGGCAGGAAATAGAAGAATAAGTGCCAATAATTAATGCGAAAGGTAATGTGAATATTAACCTAATGATATGCCAAATATGATGAAAATGGGTGCTAAAAAATTCATGTCATTACTTGCTCTGCTGGCTCAAGTTATGAATTATAACTTGAATCATGGGGAACTCCCTCCTCCTCCAAGAAAAAATAAATTTGCCACTGAGTCCTTCATCCAGAAAAGGTATCCAATTTTTAGTCGATATTCCCATCCCCTCCTCATGGAAAAGTGGTTTAACTCCATTTAAAATATATTCTCTATCCTTTAGTTCTCAGAAGAAGTTGTACTAGTGGTCTATCATTTTGATGGGGAAGCTGATCTGTGGTAGATACTGATCAAGAATATGAAGTCCCAAGAGGAAATTGATTCCATGGATTGGGAGGAATTGATGAATTTTTTTTTCAATAAATATTTCCCTTAACCCTCCATCTCAAGATGGAAAGGGAGTTCATCAGACTCCGGCTGAAGGAAGATGAGTCCAACAGGGAATTTGAAGAAAAATTTACGAGGCTTGGAAGACATGCCTCTAGATTTTTCATGAACACCGTAATATTGGTGGATGAATTCTTTAGCGGACTAAATCCAAGTCTAATAAAATAATTGGTGATTTGAGACTTTGATAGTTATGAGGAGATTTTAAATTGTGCCCTCATGGTTGAGATGGAGATCAGAGAATCCCAGTGAGCTGACGAGGCCAGTGACAAAAATTGTAAGATGGAGTATAATTTGGGTGGTTCGGTAAATAAATCTCATGATGTAAAGAAGATCAAACATCCCACATGTCAAAATTGTGGGAAGAATAATATTGTGAATGGTCTAAAGAGAACCCCAAATTGCTTTAAATGTGGAAGAATAGGACATCTGGAATAAAAATTCCAAAGGGATATGAAGGATCCCACTAATGTGGAAGAAGCAAGGAAGGTTCAGATAAATGCTTAGATAGTGGTGTAGTGTTACAACTACAAGGATCATGGACATTATGTGAACAATTTTCCTAATCCAAGGGTTATGAGAGGAAATAAAAAAACCTCCAAGGAAACAATGAAGGTCTTATATTATAACTACTGCTGAGGTGGAGGTAAAAAATGATGTGGTGATAGGTACACTTTTTATTAATTCAAGAATAATTAATGTACTATTTTATTCCGGTTCTATGCATTCTTTCATATCTTGAAAGTATAGTTTAACCATTCAAACACCACCTCAAAATTTGGAGGAAAAGTTATATGTGAGAATAGTGAATAGTGAAATTATTGTGTCCAAGATTTATAACTCCTCTCCGGTAAATGTTTTTAGACTAAAACTCCCAAAAAATCTTGTCATACTTACTTTAGTGGAGTTCTATCTTATCTTGGGAATGGATCGACTATCTTTATACAAATCCGACATCAAATTTAGGGAAAGGGATACCACTCTTCACATCCTGATGCATCATCCAATTATTTATAAGTTTAAAGAGGAAAATGAATCTCCTTTAGAATAATTTTCTCAAGTGTGGATATTACCACCTTATGAGTAATCAGGTATAACTCAAATGATTGAGATGAAGGAGATAATATTTCTCAAAGATATTCCCATCGTGATAGATTACACTAATGTATTCCCTGAAGAGTTTCCTGGTCTTCCTCTTGACCGAGAGGTTGAGTTCTCTATTGAACATATTCATGGATCTATGACCATATCAAAGACACGTTATAGAATGGCCATCGTAGATCTAGAAGAGCTAAAGTAGTAGTTACAGGAGAATCTGGAGAAGGGTTTTATATGCCTGAGTGCTTCACCATGGGGTGAAATATTCTTCTTTTTCAAGAAGAAGGATGGATCAATGCACCTCTACATTGAATACCTTGAGATCAATAAAATAACAATAAAGAACAAGAATCCTCTTCTATGGATATTTGACTTGTCCGATCAACTTTGTGGGGCCGATTATTTATCAAAGGTGGACCTTCGGTCTGGATATCACCAATTAAAGGTGAGGGAGGAAGATATTCACAAGAATTCCATTAAAACAGGGTATGGAAACTATGAATTCATAGAGACACCCTTTAGACTCACTAATTCTCTAGAAATTTTGATGGATTTAATGAATAGAGTATTTAGATATTACGTAAAAAAATTTGTGGTTGTATTTATTGATGATATTCTGATATACTCCAAGAGCAAGGAGGAAAATGAGGTTCATTTTAATACAATTCTAAATACTTTTAAAATGGATAAGATATATGAAAATTATAGTAAATATGAATTCTGGATGGAGGAAGTGTTATTTTTTGGGCATGTTATCACTAGAAAATGGATATCTATAGATCCTTCTAAGACAAAGGCAATTCAAGAGTGGTTAGGACAACATCTGTAATGGAGATCCATAGCTACCTTGGTCTAGCTGGGTATTGATGATGATTTGTGGAGAAATTTTCACAATTTTCGAACCTAATGAACAAGGTGACACAAAAGGGGGGGGGGGGGGGTGAGTTTTCTAGACTCAAGAATGTGAAGACTACTTTAAGGAGTTAAAAAAGAGGCTTATTACTGCAGTAATACTCACACTCACAAAAAGTGGATAAATCATTATGGTGTATAGTGATACTTCAAATAATATATCAGGATGTGTGCTAATGTAAAATGATAAAGTGATAGCCTACGACTCATGTTATTTGAAAATCAATGTGCAAAACTATCCTACACATGATTTGGAATTGGAGGCTATGTTCTTTTCATTGAAAATATGGCGACATTATCTCTATGGGGAGAAGTGTGAGATATATATTGATCAAAAGAGTATCAAATATATATTAAAAAAAAAATAGATTAATATGAACCAATGAAGATGATTAAATCTCATCAAGGATTATGACTGCTCAATCCATTACCATCCTATTAAGGAGAATAAGGAGGCAGATGCTCTAAGTAGAAAGGATCCTGCATCTTTATCAATGATGAGAATTTAAAAGGATCCAATATTCTTAGATTTTTAGTGGATGGACATGGGAATTATTAAGGGAGGGACATCATCAATCCTTTCTCAAATGATTTCTCAACCACCCCTCAGGGATGAAATAAAGGACTCTCAAAGAAAAGATGTGGAAATTCATAAAAGGGTGGAAGGCTTTATAAATGGGAAATCCTTTTAGTTACAAATTGATGAGAACAAAGTAGTAATATTCGGTTCATGATTATGTGTACCATCCAATGCAGAGATAAAGAATGATCTTTTGAATTATGCACATAGATCAACCTTGTATATTCACATTGGGATCACAAAGATGTACTGAGATCTTCAAGAGAATTTTTAGTGGGACAATATGAAGAAGGAGATTGCTGAGTATACATCAAAGTGCCTGGTATGTCAGTAAGTGATGGATGAAAGGAAAAAGTATAAGGGGATGATGTAACCACTACCCATACCGACATGGAAGTGGGATCACATCACCATGGACTTTTTCACTGTACTCCCAAGGAAACTAAAAAGAAACAATGCTATATAAGTCATTATGGATCGTCTTACAAAGACAACTCACTTTATTGAAACTATAGAGGACTTCTCATTGGATCAAATTTTACAGATATATATCAAAGAGGTGATAAGAATGTATGGATTACCACAATATATTATATCCAATTGAGATCCGAGATTCACATCAAAGTTCTAGAAAAGTTTTCAACATGATCTAAGCACTGAGTTGAACTTCAGTACGACCTATCATCCAAAAATTGATGGCTAATCTAAACAAACTATTCAAAAACTAGAAGACATGTTGAGATCTTACTATATGCACTTAAAATAATGGTGGGACTATCATCTTCCACTAGTTGAATTCTCCTACAACAATAGTTTCCACTCCAGCATTTGAATGGAATCATATGAAGCCTTTTATGAGAAAAGGTGTAGAGAACCATCATGTTGGGATGAAGTTTGTGAGCGTAAGATGATAGGACCTGAAATGATTGAAGAATTGGTAGAGAAGGTGAAAATTTTTTAGCAACACCTTAATGAAGCCCAAAGTTGAAAAAAGTTTTATACATACAATCATCAATGGGACCTTGAGTTAAAATTTAGAGACATGGTATTCCTCTGTATATCTACTAGGAAGAAGGTCATGAGGTTTGGGAAGAAAGGAAAGCTAAGTCCTAGGTACATCGGCCCCTTCGAGATTCTTGATCGTGTTGGAGCTTTGGACTATCAACTAGCACTCCCACCTACCATGTCTAAAGTACGTGATGTATTCCACATATCCCTCTTAAATAAGTACATACCAAACCCTTCACATGTACTCTCTTCAGAGGTGGTACAAATGGAGAATGATATTTCTTACGAGGAGCATCCAGGGAAGATCTTGGATCATTAATATAAATTTATATGTAATAAGACTACTCACCTGGTCAAAGTACTATAAGTGAACCATAAGTATGGAGAGAAAACATGATAATTGGAGGATGTAATGATGGAAAATTACTCACACCTATTTACAACTTAGAATGTAAAACGAGATTTTAAGGGTGAAATTTCATAACGAGGGAAGAATGTAATGACCCAAAGTTTAATCAATGGAAATTACCTTCTTATAATTATGTCATACAATCACATGAAATAACTTCACAATGAACTACTAAGTACTATGTGAGAATTAATCAAAATTTTCCCACTTTTGTGTGTTGAATTTCAAAAATCTGATATACATGGCTGTTTTGAGGATGTTTCTTGGGTTTTGATGGAGAAAAATTAATTTTTTGGTGAATAGTAACTACCCTTATGAAAAGTAACCTACCCTTATTAATTGTAAAATGACCCTTATGAATAGTAAATCATCCAAAAGAATAGTAATGACACCCATGAATGTATAAATAAAATTTAGACATATTATAAGTGCCAATATGACCATTATAAAATTATTTTTATTTTTGTTAGTCATAAATAATTAATAAAAATTAATTAATTAGTTTAAAATAAAATTTATTTTACAAAAATGTGTTCATAAAATAGTAATTTATTTATATTCTGGTTTTAATATAATTTTATAATACCTTATGTAATATTTGAAAGCATTATATAACTAGTTATAATTTTAAAATCTATATGTTTCAAGAAAATTATTATTTTAATTAAAAATTAGATTATTCATATTTAGAATTTTATTTTTGATAAATTTATTTTATTTTTTGATTATACATGTTGAAAAATGGTTAGGGTGTTTTTTTGTATTTTTCTAAAATACATGAATTTTTGATAAATACTAAAATATGGTAATTTACTGTATATATACATTAAGGGTTAAAAACACTATTCCTAGAATCATCAATGATATAAGAACCCCTGGTGTGAACTCACATGAACTTATTTCTATTTTTGGTCATAGAATCATCATTATTTCTTGTCTTATGTAGAAATAAAAAACTAATGATTAAAATATTAAGAAAACCCTCCTCCCCTCCACTATAAAAACCACCCACACTCCCCTCTTCTCTTCACTCATCTCAAGCCTCGTTCTTTGCCTAAATTATTCTAAAATATCTCCCCAAGATAATCCCCCAAATCCAAAATCCCTTGGTCTCTTTAAAATAATAAATCCTCCCCCCTTAAGAGGATCTCAAGGATGATTAAATTAAGTGGTAAATTCCTATTTTCAATTCTTTTACTTTTTTTCAAGTTCGTTTGTTTCTGTTTATATACTTACCTCTCATCATCCAAATGCTATGAAAAAATATGGTACGTTTTTTGCACTTAAATTTTTTTATGATAATGGAATAATTTATTATCATCTCTCCTTTACCCTTCTTTTATACTAGTAGTAAAAACATCATCCAAGATGTGTTAATTTACCACATTCAAGGATGTTGGGTTTTCAATTTCCATTACCGTATTAAATTATATCCATGAAACCATTATTATAGTTTAAAAAGAATATAATATAAGTATTATGTCTTATATATGGTTCTGTAATCATTTTTTACACATGGTTTTGATTTATAAAACAAAATGTGTTTGTTGTGATCAAAAACCGCGAATTAACCCAAACGGTTATCACTAAAGTTCTGTATAATGATTCATATTCACTCCAAATAACCAAATGATATTTACAACCATGTTACCTTATGTATGTTTAATAATAAAATATAAGTACAATTCTAGACAACCATACTAATTTTACATTATTATTCATTCATGTATATAAGTAAACTGATCACGAATCAAACTAAACCGAACAATGATGTTGAATGTCATAACCAATCAAAAAGGTTTTGAATGAACTCAAAAAGTTTATACTAATTCATTTAAATGAAAAATAGGTTCTATAATTATTAATTAATTAACCTTATTTTATTATTCAGGTCATTAAAATCAACTGGAGAACACCATCAAATTTAATGTAAGAGATTCTACCCGAACCTCCATTATTCCTTCAGGTTATTCTTACTCTCTTTTTACCCAAATAAGATCCTATATTATGTTTATTTACATATTATAATTGTTTTTTATATGTCTAAACTCATGTATCATGATCCCTGGATCATTTTATTTTGGGGATATACATGCTTTTATGTGATTCCCTCCTCAATATTTTCCGAAAAGCAAACCTGTTTTAGGGGAACTCCCCGAATTTTTTCCCAATTTCAAGTGCACTCTACCATATATTTTAAGAAACCATTATTTTTATAAAATCAGTATTTATATTATTAAAAACATATTTTTTAACTTCTAGTTTTATATAAAAAATTATACCCTTTTCGATTTTAAATTATCTTTAGTATTTTCTTTAAAACCGCACTAAAATATTTTAATGCTAAAATTTATTAAATACTATTTTTACATGTTATCAGTTCTGTTTGAAAAAAATTATAATTAAATATGATTATTTTCTCTTATGAATGTCCATGTATGTTTTAATTCCTTTATTTCATCGACACTTGTTTGATATTCCCATTAATTATGCTTTATGACATGGTTATGATACCCATTTCTTTCCACAGGTACCCGTATGTTTATGTATTATTGATTATATATGATTCATTATGTGGAAATCATATTCATGATCATGTTAAGATGGATGTTCCTAGATAGTGATCCAATTAAATGGGTAATGTTTACTCTCATGATATGTTATGTGCAACGGTCTTGGCGGTTTGCCTTGACTTGCGCTACCATGTGAAATGGTCTTAGCGGTTTTCCTTGGCTTGTGCTACCATGTGAAATGATCTTGGTTTTTAACCTTGACTTGTACTTATATAATTGAAATGAGCCTTGAATTTTTCTCAATTCATGTTTTATGTTTCTTCTATAATACTATGATTCCATATTTATATGATCCCAAGTTATACATATTATGGTTCCATTTGTTCAACTATGTTATGCGCCTCGTTATATCCTTATGTCATGATTATTACCAATGTGAAATAGCTTTATTCATATACTTATTACCTTAATAGTATTTTTAGATCACCCATTTTTTCATGTTATCCCCAGGTTTTCCTATGATAATTTTTGATAAAAATGGAAGTTAGGAACTCAATATGAAGATTAAATAAAAAAATGTTTTATGTTTTCAGTTTTATGTTCCTAGTCTTCAAAGACACTAGACTTCATGATCCCTGGCTTGTATTATGATGTATAATTATGTATAAAATCATGTAATGTGTTGTGAAAAGTTATAGGGTCACTATAATTATTTTGAATAAATTAATAATAACAAGATGAGAATTACAGAACAATGTAAGATGTTTAAATATCATGGTGTAAAAATTGATATAAAGGAAGAAGAGTTAAGTAGGACACAATCAAGGTGTCTTGAATTTAAAAATAATATGAATATGTTGAGTGAAAATTTCAACAAATATATGAATATTATATATGAATGATCTATTTTTAAAAAAAACATAGAATGGGGAAAAATGTACAAAATAATCCCATTTTTCAAAGGTTTCTAAATTTGTTTCAACTAATAGTGAATGTTCTAAAATTATAACTCAACATGTATGGGTTGGTAAAATTTTTGATAATCCCAATACTATGTAAATAAGTGATCAAATTAATTTTATGAGGAACTAATCTCCCAATCAGTAGTAAAAGGAAGATCATAATTTTCCTGGAAAGAAACAAAACTTTCAGGAATCATATTTCTTTTATCAAAGAGTATTAATATTCAAAGTTCATTTTATTTCCATGGATACTTTGAGAATAAAACCTATAGTTTTTGGTACAATATTTCACTTATTTTGTTTAGGAATTAATTGAGTGGTAGAAACACCAAAAATAAAATTATAATCTCTACGAAGTGGATTAAAAACCTTAGGAATATAATTTATTTGAATAAAAGTTCATCATTTCAGACTACTAATTTTTTTTTATTTTCTAGAAGAAATATATTAAAGATGTAACTAACATGGTAATTATTCTAAAGAATGTATATATATAATTCCTGGGAAATTTTCTCTTGTTGAAGTTAGAAAGTAACATTAAATAATGAAAAAGGAAGAAAAATATTTATTTGTTGAGGTGGATCTATAATAAAGTAGAAAAGTTAAGCCATGGATACTTGATAATGACTATTCCACTTGATTTCAGGTTATAAAATAATCTTTATGAAAATTGATAAGAGTTGTAGTGGTTTATTTAATTTTTTAAATGAAAATTTCATAAAAATTAGAGTAATTGATACATCTATTATTGATGCTCAAAAGTTAAAATAAAAAGATGTTTTATTTGATTATGAGATCAAACAAAACTTTTTGGGTGTTACAAAACTTTGTGATCATTAGAATGAAGTTATTTTTAGGAAGAGCACTTATGTCCTGAAGTGCCTAAAATATATAATAATCAGAACTAGGGGATAAATAAATATTGGTAACCTATTCTAAATTGGTGATCGAAGTAACTCCTATTATCTGAGAACAAAAAGAGGGAGAAAGATGTAGAATATAAGACTAGGCCATCTTGGCCAAAGGATCATGAGAAGAATCTCATAGTAAAGCATAGTGATATACTTTCCATATTTTAAGGGATAAAGAGGTGTTATTTTTGAAACATTTTATAATGATAATATGATACATGGAAGTCAAAAAAGGTTAATATTTAGTCTTCCATGAGAATTGATTTTATAAACTATTTTTTATCTATACTTTGGGGGATATACATCCAATATAGATGATATTTAATTTATTACTTTCATTGATTATTTCAGTAGAATGAATAATTTTATTTTCTTGAAGCACACAAATGATTTTGTGTAGATTTTAAAAAAATTTAGAAGGGAAGTTGAGAAGGAACCTATATTTTATATCATTGTTTAGAGAATTTAAAATGAAATAGAGTTTACTAGTAAATATTTTTAACCCTATATTGATATATATATGGATAAAAATAAATATTTCTCTCTTTAAACACAATATTAATATAGGTTAACATAAAGGATGAATATAAGTTTAGTTTAGTTGGGAAGAGAAATGATTACTAAATTTAAAATCTTAATGTTACTCTGAAGGGAAGATGTAAGTACAAAAATGCATTTTCAGAATAAATGTTTGCTGAGGAAAAAATAAAATGTGATTCCATATTAATTTTGGAACAAAAAGAAACCTATAATTTAGAACATAAATGATTTTGTGAGTTTGTAATTAATAATGATTGAAAACCCAGATCTTGGAAAATTTGATGGAAAAGCCAAGGAAAGAGGATTTGTTGTTTATTCACCCAATTGTAGAGGCTACATGTGATAGAAAAAAAGGAAATATAAGTTGGTGGATTATTTTGATGAGAAATTTATTGAACATAAACTCATATTTGGAGAGGTAAGTGGTGTGAATATTGATTAATTTGAAGTATATTCCATGGAAAATTAAATAATAATTAGTGAAATGAAAGATGATAAAACTAAAAATTTCAATCCTAATTCTGATGAATGCAATGATGGTGAGAATATTGTTGAAATTGTAAAAGTAAATTTTATTAAACTAAAATGTAATGTCAAACCTAAAACCATCATTGGATCTTAATAAGCATAAATTTAGATAAGAAGAATGTTGAGACGTGACAATCAGCCAACTATTTTTTCATAGGAAGAACCTAAATCAGTTTTTGAGTTTGTTAAACATAAATAATGGATAAATTATAGGGATGAGGAGATAGATCATATTGAAAACTAAAACAATTTGGAACTCACTTTTAAAACCCTTGTATAGAATACTATAGAAAGAAAGTTGGAGTTTAGGAATAATATCAATGATTATTGTGATGTTTTGGTAAACCACGCCAGATTAGTTTGCAAAGGGTATTCATAGGTAGAAGGTGTGGATTTTGAATAAAATTTTTCACAAATTGAAATACTTGGAATTATCATGGTGTTTTTCATCATTACAACATCTAAGAAATATAAAGTTTATTAGATGGATATGCAATCCACTTTCCTAAATGAAGATCTTGAGGAATAATTTTTATTGGAAAACATAGTGGTTATTAGAATTATGTAAAGTCTCTTAAATAAAAATCATATGTTTACCAAAGGAGAAATATTATAGAACCCTTTATGCTTTCCATAGAATCTATAGTTGGATTTAGTGGATGGTGGTGTGGTTTTCATATTTTTTTGATCTTTTAATGGGTTCTTTTAATGGTGGTTAGTTCACCAGAAGTTAATCTGGTGTTTTATTCCCCCAAAAAAGAAAGTTTCAGAACTTGAATCACTCTTAGAAATAATAATGTGGGAAATTTTGAGGTGTTAGAAGCAAAATTCCACTACTTTTGATTGGCATTCAAACCTAGGAATACTATAGCATATCAGTTGAACATTGCAGTAGAGGTTTTTACACACATGTAGGAAGTTGGTGCTACTAGATGATCAGATGGGGCCTTATATAAAAGGGATTATGACCACTTTGATAAGGTTTTTATATTTTTTATGAGTTAGCAATCAATATGGTTGGTATGTAATAAGATATTGTAACCTTTTCACATTTCATGAGATAAATAATTTCAATGGTCTTCTCTATGTATGTAGGATGATTATATGAACCATATAAAACCATGTTGTATCCTTTTATATGATTTAATTTCCCTTTCATTATTATATTTTAATTTTTTGTGGGTTGGAGTAGATAGATTGATTAATTTCAAGTTAGTTTAGTGATTTGGTTGTAGATATTTATTCGTAGTTTTGGTACATTAACATTATAAGGTTCCACTTCTAGTGACCTCTTTTGGCTAGTGCAGTCTTCCAGTGACAATCTTATTTTTTTTGAGAATTTAAGAGAGATTCTCAATAATAGGTATCAATGTAGTGTGATTTTTTTCTCTTAGAGATTAGCAGTATTCTTAATGACTACACAGGTAAAATTCTCATATTTTTAAATAATTTTTTATTCAATATGAATTATTATATGAGAAGGGGATTGTGTCAGAATATGGAAAGTTCTGAATAAATAATTTCAATGGGAATAGTTTTAGTTTCTAGAAGACATAAATATAGAATTATCCCATCTAAAAAGATCTGTAAACTATAGTGAATGTTGATAGGCTGGAGTAAATGGATAAAGATGAATTGTAAATGAAGGATCAAAATATTTACGTGTTATGAGGATGAGATTATTGTAGAATGATTATTAGAATATATGGGAGAATGTTATGATAAAAAAGTTAATTTCCTCCTATGTAGTTATGTAAGATAAGACTCCATAACTCAATAAATTTTGCTTAATATGACAACTGTCAATCATTAGGCTAATAGGAGGAAGATCTATTGTGGATCATGTGAATGATTTCAACTTGATTCAGAGTTGGCTTAATTTTTTAAAGGTAATATTGATGAATTATTTTATAGTGATATTATTAATATCATCATTTTTGAAATCATTGGAAGAAATTGTAATAAGTATAAGTAACTCTAGAATAAAAGGTGACTTGATATTCAAAGATGCTTGGATGTTGATTCCGAATGAAAAGATCTTAAGGTGGGGAATGAAAGGTCCTACCATGAATTTACTTTTCATAAAAGGAATATAGAACTTTCCTCAACGAAGAATTTAATTATTGTTAGAAGAAAAGTTGCTAGAGAGGATAGAGATAAATCTACTAGAACCAGTGTAGTGTGTTGGAACTCTGAAAAAAGAAATCACCTTAAAAAATATTGTTTATTAATGAAGGGAAATTTCAAGGAACCAAATTTTTGAGGAATAAGCTGAATTGGATCAATTAGATAAAGTAGTACAATTCTACAAATGAGCATATTACCACTATAATAGAAAATATTCATGTATAATAAATTATGTATCTAGAACATTTGGTTGAGTGAATATTACAGATGATTAAGATCTTGATGTCATGGGGAAGGGATATGCTAAAGTCTAGTTGAAAAGTTCATTTTTTACCATGCTAAAGGATGTTCAAAATATTCCATGACTTTAAAAGAACTCGATCTCCTTTGATAAGTTGGATAAATATAGATAATGAATGAACATTGCTGATGGATGGTGGAAAATAAATTGGGGATATCTTGTCACATATAAAGGTGCAAAGGATGGTGCATTGTATATGTATTGAAGGGTAGTGATATCTATACTTAATGTATCTTTAATAATTGAACATTAATATTTGTGGAATTCCCATCTTGGTAACCTCAAAAATAAAGGTATGAAGACACTAGCAGAAAAGTTTGGCTGAATTTAGTACATTTAGAGTTTGGTAGTTGTGGGAGTTTTATACTAGAAAGGAGTTGATGGTGATTTTTAATCTTTCTTGAAGTAATCTAGTCATCCTAAATCTTGAACTTGTACATTTAGAGGTATGAGGACCTTCCCCAATGAAATCAATGAGAGGGTCATAATACTTAGTGATATTCAATGATGGATCCATAAGGAAATTATGGGTATAAATCCTAAAATATAAATCTAAAATGTTTGTGTAATTTATACAATGGAAATATATGGTTTAAGGATATATTTCACGTAAACTAAACTGATTAAGATTAGAAAATGGAGGTGATTACACAAAAAAAAGTTTCCAGAAGTTTTACCAACACATAGGAATTAAGCATGAGAAAATTATACATAGAATACTTGAGAAAAATGGAATAGCTGAATTGATGAATCATACATTTATGGAATGTGAAAGAATCATGAAGATACATTCAAGGGTTATCAAGACCTTTTGGGAGGAAACAGTTAGTACCACAACATGCTTAATTAATTGAATCCCTACAACACCAGGGAGATAGAATATACTAGAATCTATATGGATAGAAAAGTATTTGGATTTTTTAACTCAATATCTTTATAAGTTTATCCTATAACCATGTTGAAGATAAAGATAGAGATAATATGGAAGAAAAATATAATCAATGTGTCTTCATAGGCTATAGTGTTAAAGAACTTGGATACCAACTTTGAGATTGCCCCGCTAGGATGAATGTATCACTAAGGGGGGAGGGGGGAAATTATTGATATAATTTTCTTTTAAGTTTCCTTTATTTTGAAACAAACTTCACCTTCTATTAAAGAGTTATAACTTTGTTGAAAAAAATCACACATCCATAGGAACACAAGAATTTACAAGGTTCACTACTCAACAAGAGTAGTTACGTCCTTGGTGTGGTTTAAAAACAATCCAATACCACACAATCCACTAGAAAACAATCATTTTTTGTGTATACGATAAGTAGGATATACCCTTACAATTGTGTATCACTATGACCAATACAACATTTAATATTCTTCAAGTAGTACAAAGTGATGTAATAAAAATTTGTGAAATAATTTTAATAAAATTTCACTAGTTGCATAAAAAATAAGTTACTGTGTTGTCATGTAAAATTTAAAATATATGATCTTCAAAACTATTCTTCACTTTCCTACCCAGCAATTGGTAATAACTTCTATGGACTTCATAATGATGCTCATTTTTATTCTCCAATTAGATTCTCCATGCTGATTATTTAGTTTGAAAATAAAGTTGTTCTATAATACCACAGAAATAATTCTGAACTGATTTTGTCATAGTCCGAAATCCCCAGTTAGTTTTTTATTCTGACAACCCAGTTCTTTTTGAGAAACACTAAATACAATCTTTCTTTTTTTTATATTTTATTGTTCGGAAAACTTCCTCATGAATGCTCAATATAGAAACTCCTTCTCTCTAAAAACTTGCATTTCTCAGCCTTCTCTCTTTACCTATGAATAGTACAAGTATAAGAAAGTATATAACACTTACCAATATTTATAGGTGTGCCAAAATTGGCTTAGGTGGGAATTTGAAAATTTTTCCCGCATAACCAAATTTCTTGAAACTTAAAATTCTCCTAGAATTTCAGATGCATCTTGGACTTCTTCAACCCTTACCAACTATTACCATTTCTTCTCAAACCTTCTCAAATATCCTTACAACTTCAGTTGGAGTCATTGTTTCTAAAATTTCTTTAGCATGACTCTGATTGTCACTTCGATTTTCTCATTACGATAAGAACATATGTACACGAATAAATTCTTCTTGACATTTCTCTACACCAATTAAAAGATATGAAATTCCAATGTCTTCTCATTAGGATTCTTGAATCCAAAGGAAAACAAAAATCTCATTCCTACGCTTTGAAGAAATTGTAAGATATAACATATTGAAACCATTCTACAATAAACATTTTTGATACTTCGTTAGACTTAAATTTACTTTATTTTTCCCTAAACATAGTAACAACTTCAAAATATGTCAGAAATTCCTTAGCAACACCTCAACATTGGCTTCAGAATTTATTAATTTTTTTCTCTAATCTCTTCAAACATCAATATTCCCTAGGAAATTTTTTTGATACTCCTTAATGATAACATCCTTTTCATATTTTACTTTAATTAGTGACCCGATAATCAATGAAGTTATTAGTTTGAGTCTCAGTCTGATGGATCAGTATCTAATTCACTATGATAATAAGTTTCATTTCTTGTCTAATTAATCTTGACCCAATTGATAGAAACAAGATATAGTTATTCCAATTGAAAACATATTAGATTTATTATTTCATTCTTGACCCAATTAATAAAAATTAATCCTGATGAAAATGGTTAAATACATTGTTGATTGATCTCTTTCCTATTTTTCATCAGTACCCACAAACTCCACTTCATTTTCTTATCATTATTCCCAATAACTACCTATAAAAACAATATACTTCGAAAACCCTTTTTACCTTTGATTCCCATTATCAACCATCTTTGCGACTGATGATTGATGTCAAGATTACTCCAATGATTGGTAGCGCACCACATTAGATGGAATGATATCAGCATCTTAGAATTTAACAACTTCTTTCCTTTTCTAAATACGGTACATGCCAACTTATTTCTTTGAATATTTTTTTCTTATAACTTATTTTTTTGACTAAAAACCAGCATCTTCATCAATTCACATTTCAAACAAGAACTTCACAGTGCTCAAACAATTATCTATCTGGTGATCTCACACGAATGAACTCATATCAAATATCTCTGACTTGAAAAACTTTATTCTTCCACAAAAATATTCTTGTATCATGAATTATTCACGAATTTGAGAATTTTTAGGAAAGATTTGGCATTGTTTCACTTTCAATGTAAATTATTATAAATTTACTTCCATCCAATATTTTATTTCTTTCTAATCAAACCCCAATTCCATTTTGAAGAAGTTTTTCTCCCCCTTTCCTTCATACAGAGTGCATCTCATGTTTTCTAGATTACTTTTGATTTATGGGAACTAAAAGAACAAAAAAGAATCTTCAGATTTTCATTGGATCCATAAAAACTCCCATTAACTTCCTCAATATGACGATAACATTATTTCTTAGACTCAAGGTGAGTCCGATGAGACATTTCTCCAAGAAAACTTCTTCTCAAACTACTAGAATTTATAAATATTTTTGCATCCAATTACCTGATTATGATTTTGATTCTAATCACCAACTTTTACAAAGTGAGGCAATTTATTTTATTCTTTAAAAAAAGACAACAAAGACTTCTTGTAGTCTCCAAAAACAACATCCTACCAACTTGATCCCAAAAATCTTCCCATTTATATTTATTTTGAACTAAGGATCATAAATCATTGAAAATTTAAACCTCAATCTACGAATTATATATAAAAAATTCTAAGCCTATATGAGAATACACATTATAGAAAACAATAATAATTGATAGAAAGACTATGCATTCATAAGTTGTGACTCATAAAACATATGAATCTTTTATTCACATATTTATTCACTTCTTTTACTGTCTTGTAAAGATTTTTTTTAAAAACCACTCCAAAAAACTATTAAAATAGTTTCCACACTTACATGTTTAGATCACAGATTACCTAAAACTCCCCTTACATAAATTATTCCTTAAAAGTTTAGTATATATCAATTGATAGATTTATGAAACAATTTCCACCCTTGAGAACACTATACAAATAGAAGTTGAGAGATGGAAAAAACACAAACCTCAACCATGATGAGAAAGAGTTTGGATGCCCATGTTCAACCTAAGTTTAGAGAATTCCTCCTTTTGTTAAGGTTTTATGAAAATTTTAGCAACTTGTTATGATGTAAAAACATACTCTGGAATAAATTTGTTCTTCTCCACATGATTTTTAATGAAGTTTTATTTGATGTCAATATGATTTGAACAATAATGTTGTACCGTATTTCTTAAAAGGTTGATGGAACTCTGATTATCACAATCCAAGATACAGGGTAACATTACTTCAACAAGTAAGTATTCCAACTGAGTCTTCATCCATATAAGTTGATTAGTAGATTGAGTGAAGGAAACCTAGTTGTCTTTAAATATGTTAAGAGTTACAAAATTTTGGATTCTTTTCATTCCAACAAACACAATGTTTTCCCAGAAAGAAAAAAACTAGATGTGAATCTTTTATCATCACTATTTTCTACCCAATCAACATCGGAATACCCAACAAGTCAATATTTTCTAGGCTGCTATACCTAATTTTGAAATTTTCTGTTCATTTGATATATATTAGATTTTTTCCATCCAGTAGATGTGATTATTTTAGATCACTCTAAAATATTGAACATAATATAACAATATAAACAATGTTGGGTATTGAGGTAGTAATATATAAAAAATTACTATCAAAATTGGAAACTCTTTAGAGTTAACTTCTTTTCCTTATCCATCTTTCATCGAATTAGTTCAAAATAAAATTGGTGTGGAAACTAGTTTTGAATTTTCCATGAAAAACTTTTTAGGAATATCCTTAGCATACCTTTTTTTGGTGAAAAAACATATTTCTTCTTTTGTGATATTTGTAACCCAAGAAAGTATTTCATTTCTCCCAGAATGGACATCTTGAAAAACATTTTCATCTATTTAGAAAACCATTCACAAATTTTTTAATCATTTCTAACTAAGATAATATCATCAATGTAAACATTTATAATGAGGGAAATTCCTGACTTCGTTTGATGTAAATATTACTATAAACTCTACCCATTTTAAATCTCTTATTTCTTAAGAAGGAATCCAATTTGGAATACCATGCAATTAGAAATTGTTTTATCTCATACATATATTTTTTCAATTTTCACTCATAAATTTCATCCTTAATAACAAAAAATCCACATGTTTATTCAATATATACTTCTTTATCATGATCCCCATTCAGAAATGCTGGCTTCTCTTTGATCTAAAATATTTTGTAACTTTATTGCGTAGCAATAACAATAAATATTCAGATTCTTTCTAACCTTGACACTAGAGTAAAAGTCTCATCAACGTTAATGAACTCTATTTGAGAGTATCCTTTGTACACTAATCATTATTTTTTTTCTTATCACTTCGCCATATTCATTCAGATTGTTTCAGAAAACCCACATTATATTGATAACATTTTTGTTATTTGGTTTAGGTATGAGTTCTCATGTGTCATTATTTTCTATTTGATCTAGCTCTTCATTAATCGCCTGAATATAGTTCAGATGCTTGAAATCTCCATTCAAATATTTCAGCTCAAATTTTGAATACAAGGATTTATGTATAATAGGTTTTGATGTTGTTATATTTTGAAATTTTTGATGTTAATCACCAATTATGTTTTGAGGTTCCACTTGCTTCCTCATTTAGGTATTAGATTTTTGAGATTCTTCCTTATCTTTATAAATAGATGAGCCTGATTCTTCTTCTTGACTAGGATTGAAATTGTTAGTATCCTTACAAGAATTGTTAACAAAATTTCTTTCCTCCTATTCTATATCCTTATTAGTGCATGTTTTTTTAGAATCATCCATATCATTTTCAATAACTTTCACATCAATAGAGTCAACTAATATTCCCATATATTTGTTAAAACATATATATCATCTTCCTTCTGGATCACTGGAAAGAAAAATTCTATCTTCACCTTTTTGGTCACACTTTAAAGATTTCCACCTTTCTTCTTTATAATGTAGGGTCTCCCAAGAACTCTAAAATGTTTCAAATTTGATGTTTTTTCATAAATAAGGTGTCATATCAGAACTTGGTCTATAGAAACATCGATTTTTAATATAAACAATAGTGATTATAGATTTCATCCAAAATTAATGAGAGATACCATGTTCAGGTAACACAGTTCATCCCATTATAACCAAAATTCTATTATTACTTTCATAAAAATCATTTTGTTGAGGAGTGTATGGTGTACTGAACTCATGAAGAACTCCCTAATTTTTAAAACAACTTTCAAATTCATAATTCTTATATTCACCACCATTTCCTATTCTTCTCTTCTTCACCAAATACTCGCATTCCTTCTCAAAATTCCTCTTGAAAATGTTAACCATTTTTAGACCATATAACTTTTGTTTCATATAAATAATACAATTAATGCATGTAAAGTCATCAATGAATGTAATGAAGTAATTATCACTATGATTTGATTAATTTCTCACATATATCAAAATAAGTAAGTTCAAGGGCTCATTTTTAATAAATTTAAGCTTTATTATGAAAAGAGTTTGTAATCATTAATTTTTGATTAGTTTCACAAAACGAATATATTCTTCTTGGAATATTAGGAATTATATGGACACTATCTAACTTTCATAACTTTATCATGTTTATCTGACACATGTGTCCCAAAATTTTATGGCATAACTAATTTTCTTCTATAATAATTTGGTAACAAGAGTTTTTAACCTCACCAACAAGGAACAAATTTCCTTTTGTATGTTGAACACTTGTAATAATCCTTCCATATTCATCTCTTTTCACAAAAAAACCCATATTTTCTAAAAATAAATTTGTTGAATTCATTATAGAGTTGTGAAACACTAAACAAGTTTTGTTTCAAGCCATTAATAAACAAAGACTTCTTGGATTTCAAATTTTCTTCCCCAATTATGGATGATCCAATAACTTAAATTCTGAGAGATTCATCATCGCAAAATGTTACTAGTCCACCATTGAAGTCTTTCAAATTCATAAAAAATTTTAAGTCTCCTATGATATGAGAAGAAAACACAGTATCCAGAATCTAGGGTTATTCTCCTTTTTGAATCTTTTAGAGTGGTTTCTATAATAATATATTTTTCTTTGCCTTTATATTTATTCATATTTTCCTTATAAGTGTTGTTAAAAACCTTTTGTTGTGATTTTAAAAAAACATGACATTCTTTCTCAAGATGTCTAGGTTATTTAGATTTTCACCAACAGTTTCCAAAGATTAGAACCTATTTTCAACTTTCCCACCAACCGTATCAGGTTTCTTGAAAACATCCTTCTCATAGTTTTTACTTTGAGAGGATTGAATCCATATAAAATATTTCCTTCTATTATTTTTGGAATATTAGTAATGTTGTTGATTGAACGAAAACATATTTTCTATATGTTTGAATCCATCACATCATCAGCTGTATGCATGGAAAGAATATTTGTCTCTATAACTTTCATACTATCTAGAGTTGTGAAAATATTTCTTATCAACCTTATTATCTTTCTTATTAGAAATTTTTTAACCTCCAAACTTTCTGTTATGAACCAGAATCTTCTTTTTCAGCTCAATTTTCTTTTCTTTTTCTCTATTAGAACTAGAAGTAATATAAACTTTTTCAGACTTATAATTTTTAGAATCTCCCGACTTCTCCACTTTGTTGTATTTTCCCTCATACATAACTTTCCTAGTTTTATTCTTCTTAGAGACAATTTGAATTTTCTTATAAGCCTTTAAAGTTAAATTTTTATCCTTTCTAGGTTTCCCTTTTTCATAGATTTTAGTAACTTTAGAGATAGAATTATTGAAACTTGTTACCCTCTTTTCAGATTTATAAAGTTTTGTTGGAAACATTACAACTCTTCTTCTTTTGACTTTAAATTTAATTTTAGATGTTCATTCCAATTCATTTCTTTCTCCAAATATTTCTTCAACTCATCAATCTCTTCTTGAAGCCTAAATTTTTCACCAGGAAAACATTATTGGTTTCCTATGAATGAATTTTCATTTTATAATTTCTTTATTTATTTCTCAATGATTCTAATATTTCTCAGACATTATTTCAATTATTATTTCAAATGAAATTATAATTGATTTTCTTATACTTAAAAACTACTGCTTTAGAACTCTTCATTGTTAACTATTGAAATACAAGTTTTATATCTGACCTTCTTAGTATAATTTTAAAAATTAATTTTTTTATCTTATTATTTATCATATTCAGACATAAGACATCTCCTTTTGGATTTGAATAACCCTTTATCTTTCCCTTTGGAATAGGATTTATCCTTACCCCCTGTTTCTTCCACAATTGTCACTACCTTCTATCATAATAATAAATTTTTTCTTCTTTCTTTATTTTAGGATAATTAGCTGTAAAGTGCCCAAAAAATCCACATTAAAAAAATTTCAAATAAATATTTTTCTTACATTTATCTGTACCTATTATTACATTTTTAGAAAACAAGGATAAAAATTCATCAAAATTTTTATGTACCTCATTTTTGAAAGCAGATTCCGAATCTTTTTCTTCTTATTCTTCAAGAACCTTCTTAGATTTTCCTTTCTTAGAATCCTCGATGGAACTTTATCAATCAAATTTTGTTTTTTTCCATTCATATATTTCACTAGTATCATTTCTTAGGTTTTGAGAGTACTATGAAAATAATCTAGAGTTATTGTTTCTTGATTTCTATCTTCCAATAAGGGAACTTTAGCATCAAACATATCAGGAATAATTATCAAGATATTTTTGGAAAATAGTAGAATACTCCAACTTTTCACCAAGACATATAACAATGCTGAAAATGTCATTTACCCTGGTAAATAAGTCACTAACTAATTCATACTCAATTATCTTTTTATCTTCATACTTCAGTCTTCGGATTTGTAACTTTTTCTTCTCAACCTTTTTATTTCATTCATAAATGTTACTCAACTTATCCTAGACACGTTTGGTAGTGTTAACACCCTTAACTCTTAAAAAATAACTTTCATAAAGTGATTAAAGTAAAATATTATTATCTCTTCCATCATTCTCATGATTATTCTTATTAACGGATGTGATAGGTACTTTTTCATAAATCGTAGGAAATCCATGTATTTCAGCTTCAAGAACATCATTCCCAAAAGATATAAGATAAGGAAATATTCTATCTTTCTAGATTTGATAGTTCTTACTATCAAAGACTAGAATCCCATTACTATTCACACAATTCACTTTATCCATCATACTATTTCTTAAAAAATTTCAATAAATAGTAAATTAAGGAAACCTACCCTTTGATACAAATTGATATTTCCCAGTAAGGATAAATTTATCACCGAGAGGGAGAGAGGGTGAATTAGTGATATATTTTTATTTTAAGTTTCCTTTTTTTGAGACAAACTTCACCTTATGTTTAAGAGTTACAACTTTATTAAAAACAAAACAATCACACACCCATAGGAACAAAAGAATTCATAAGGTTCACTACTCAACAAGAGTAGATATGTCCTTGGTATGGTTTATAAACAAAAAAACACCACAAAATATATTATAAAACAATAATTTTGTATAGATAGAGAAAGTAGTATATACCCTTACAGTTGAATTATACTATGATAAATACCAAAATGCTTGTGATTCAAGGAGCACCAAATGATTTAGTATAAATATGTGTAACAAGTTTAAGAAGATTTCACTAGTTTCTTAAAAAATAAATTAATATGATACCTTGTCAGCTTTTAAAAATATGATCTTAAAAATAATTCTTCAATTTCTAACCTAGCAGTAGGTAATAACTTCTCTAGAATTTGTTACAATACTAAGCCTGATTCTCTAGTCTAATCCCCCTGTTAAATTGTTCAGTCTGAAAATATAACTCTTCCAGAATACCACTAAAAAAATTCTAAACTAATTCTTTTTTAGTATATAATCCTCAATCTTATTTCCAATTCTAACAACATTGTACATTTTCTGAAACCCTTGAAATGATCTGCCTTCTTCAACTTATTTTTTATTCTCTTTGGAAAACTTACTCACACATGCTCAATCCAGGAACCCCTTCTTTCTAAAATATTTTATCCCTCCACATTCTCTCTTCACCCATGAACAACAAAAGTATCCAAAAGTACTATGTACTTCCTACTATTTATAGGTTCACCAAAAATGGTTTAGGTGGGAATCTAAAAATTCTTTCTACTTTACTAAATTTCCCAAAACATCAAATTCCCCTTAAATTTTGGATGCATCTTTGAATTCTTCAACACTTATCATGTAAACTCATTTCTAATCAAACCTTATTGAATATTCTCATAACATTAGCTCACTTCATAATTTATAAACATTCTTCAGACTATCTTTGATTATATATCTGGTTTCCTCATTATGATGAATACATATATACAACAACAATTTCTTCATCACATTACTTTGAAAAAATTAAATGATATGAAAAGAAAATTTATTATCATTATAATTCTTAAAACCAACTAAAAACAACCTTCTGATTCCAAATATTTGTACCAACTTTTAGATATAACACATTAAATCTATTATTCCATAAACATTATTTCTGATTATTAAGACTTTATTTGCGTTTCTTTTTCTATAAACATGGTCATAATTTCAAAATATCTCAAAAATTCCTCAACAACACTTCAACAGTAGATTCAAAATTATTTGAAAAACATTTTATCTAAACTCTTAAAACTTCAAGATCCCTTATAAAACACTTTTCTAACTTATATAAGTATTCAACCTTTGCTTATTTTCCTTAGATTGATGATCCCACATCAAATGAAGTTATCAGTCTCAACCTATGTTTGATGGACTAGTCTCTACTTCTATCTGATAATCAGTGTCATCTCTAGTCCGATGGTGCTTGACCCAATTGATAAAAATATGAGATTGTTATTATAATGGAAAACATATCTGAGTATTCTTTTGTTCTTTTACTAATTAACAAACAATTCATCCAATTGAAAATGGTTTATTACATTATTCGTTGATCTCTGATCCCATTTTGCGTCAGTCCCAAAAAACTCAACTTCCTTTTCTTATCATTGGTCAAAAAAACACCCAATAAAAACAATACACTTCAACAATTTTTCTTTCCTCTAATTCCCTTTTTCAACAATCACTGCATGTGATGATCGATGTCAGGATTACTCCGAATATCGGTGGCACACCATGTTTGATAGACCAATATAATCCAATTTGACTTCAAAAAATTCTTTCCTTTTCTAATTATAGTAAACAAAAAATTCATTCTTTGAATATTTATATCTATCAACTTATTGGTCTAATTGAAAACCAACATCTTAGTATTCGTATGTTTCAAATAAAAACGAAACAGTTTTCAAATAATTCTGCGTCTAGTGATCTCACACCAGTGGACTGAGATTGAAAATCTATGACTTTACAAACTTTCTTCTTCCATAAACCTCTTCTTGCATCATAAATTCTTCAAAAATTTGACAACGTTTAGGAACATCATACAATCATATGAATTTCAATGTAAAATATTATAACATTCTTTCTTAACGAAATATTATTTCTTTTCAAAAAACCTAAATTCCAATTGGCTATTTGTTGTTCTCCCCCTTTCCTTTATATGGCTTATATAATAAGTTTTCTAGATAATTTCTGATTTATGATAACTCCAAGGTCAAAAAATAATCATCATATTTTCATCATATCCATGTATAATCTAATTAAATCCCTTTTTAAAATTTGGAAATTCTTTCTCAGTCTCAAGGTGAGTCGGATGAGCCTTTCTACCAGAAAACTTCTTGTCAAACCACTATAATTTCTTAATATTTTTTTCATATGATCTTCAGATTATACTTTTGAGTATGATTACTGAATTTTATAAAGTGATGTGGTTGCTTTTATTCCTTGACAAAAAAGTAAACACAAACTTCATTTAGATTCTAAAAACAACTTCCTACCAACTTTATCCAAATAGTTCTTTGGGTGAATAGAAAAGAAAAATCATCAGATGTAGAAATGTGTTCTTTAATGAGAAGGATTTTTAGAAGGACTAAATTTTAAAGGTTTATAAAGTTAAATGTAAATATTCAACTTATAATCAAGTTGATATGGTTAAAGGTACCTGATTATAAGAAATTCCAAAGATATTATATGGTTTTGAGGCTACTAGAAGTATAAAAATTCTAGATGAAAAATTTGTGGGAACAATATTGGGTTGAGGATGAAATCGGTGGAATATATATATAAAATTTAAAGAACTAGAAATTATAGGTACAAATTTTTTATGATTGAAATTCTAGAGGTCTTAGTTTAGAAAATAGAAGAACCACATGTACAGTTGTGGAGATAAAAAGGGATAGAAAACTAGTACATAGGTATGGAGCTGACCTGGATGTCATTTTTTTATTGTATATAGGTTAATAATAAATCCTAGAAGAAGTGGATACTATTGTAGAATATAGTGATTGGGAGTTTTCCAAGTATGAGGAATCAAATTCTCTTCATGAAAATAACACTTAAGAGCTAATAAATTTACCCATAAAAAAGAGTGTTCTTGAAAACATATGTTTTTTTTTGATAAAGGTTGAAGCTAATATAAATAATTTATATAAGGCAAGGATGGTGGTGAAGGGATTTCAGTAAAAATGAGAGAATTAAATTATTTTAATTCTTCTCTCCATTATTTAAACATACAACCATATGAATGATACTTAGATTAGTTACTTCTGGAGGATTATATCTAGAGAAAATGGATGCTAAGACAATTTTTTATGCATATATAGAGGAGGAAACCTATATGTAGAAACCAATTTGTTTTTTGGATAAATAAAATTAAGAAATGGTTTGTAAACTCAAGAGAAGACTCTATGTGTTGAAATAAGTATCAAAGAAATCGAATTAGATTTTTGACCCATTCATAGAGGATAATGGTTTCATATAAAGAAAAATAGATCATTTTTTTACAAGGATTTTTGTGATGGGTATTTCTTCATTTTACTATTTTACATGGACAACAATCTTTTGTCGGGCCCATAAATAAAATTTATTTAGGAGTTAAAGAAAAAAATTTCAAATAAGTTTGAAAAGAAATACCTTAGTGAAGAGAGTAAAAACATGGGCATGCCGATTGAGTGAGATATGAAAACCAGATGTTTGGTTTTGTCTTAGAATGAGTATGTTCAAAAGATCATGGAAACGTTTTGGATGACTATATGAAAAGATACTTCGAATCCTATTTTTAGACACTGGAAACTCTCGAAGGATCAAGCACCACAAATAGAATAAGTAACATATCACATAGAGAGAATACTATATTATTTGGATTTAGGAATTCTTAAATATTTTATTATGTTCACTCATATAGATCTTTCCCAGATATTGGGATTTTTTAGTCTATACATGTCAAATATAGGGAAAGAAAATTATGAAGCTATGAATTGGATTATGAGATATCTTAAAGGAATGAATTATACAACCCTTTTCATTGGAGATGATGATATAATAGTTGGGAATATTAATTATAACTTTGTGGGAGAGTCATATTTGTGGAAAATCACAATTTGGTTTGTATTTACTTTTATGGGAACCACCATTAGCTGGATGTCGAGGCTACCAAATACAATTACACTCTTAACAATGAAAGAAAAATATTTTATGAAGTAAAATAAAGAAATAAAATAGTGTGGTTGATAATTTTAAATAATGAGTTCATAAGTAGTGAGAAGAGTGCATCACTTTATTGTGATTGTTAGAGTGTGATACATTTGGCCAAAAATCTTGTGTTTCATGTGAGTACAAAGAAAATTTAATTTAAGTACCATTATATCAAGAAATTACTTGATGATAGAGTGTTGGGGTTGAAAAATATAGCCTAATGGAAGAATTAAGTGGATATATTCACCAATAATTTAGTTTAGGAGATCCTAAGGAAACAATTTGACTCAATTAGACTTGAATTAATATATGTGAATGAAGAAGAAGCATTGGATACAATGAAAGTATATGAGGTGATGTTTTCTAAAGTTTTGAAGGATATTGTGGGATCCTTAAAGTAGTATTCAAATTAGAGATTATTGGTATTATGTGAAGTTACGTCAAGAAATAGATTAATTTCACCATAATTAGAGACTTCAGATAAACCTTTAGTCTTTTCATAGAAGTGGAAATAGGCTCCAGTGGATGGATATGAGTTTGTTGAATGTTATTGAACTTCTCATAGTTTCTTAATGTGATGGTTTGTATAATAGAAATTTTTTAGGTGTTTCATTCATCTAAAAAATAATGCTTCATCATTTGAATCACTATTATCATGAATTATATGGGAAATATTGAGGTTTTAGAAGAAATTTTTGACTACTGATGATCGGTAGGAATGCTGAAAAATGCTACTTTATATTTTTGTAAACAAAATTCAATTGTTGGTTTCTCACACATATATGAAGTCAATGTTAACTATTCACTGGGTGGGGTTCACTATAATAGGGGAGTGGGAACAATTTTCTATGGTGTTGATCTTTTATATGAGTAAGTGATCTATATAAAGGATAATTCATAAGATATTTTAACCTTTTCACTTCAGATGAAATGAAAAACTATGATGCTTCTACTCATGGATGTATGATAAAATTATGAACCACATAAAACCTTTATGTTTCCTTTTATATGATTTAATTTCTCTTTCATTATTAAATATAAATTTTCGGTGATTTAGAGTAAACAACATGAGTAAGTGAAATCTAGTGAAGTGATTAGGGTGAATATACTTCTTGACAATTTCGGTATATTAATATTTCAAAGATCCACATTCACTGACATGTTTCTACCAATGTGATCTTCCAGAGAATAACATAATAAATTTAGAATTCCTAAAATATCCTCAAAAAATGTTTTAACATAGAAAATTATGGAACTAAATTTTTCTATTTGATGAAAAGTTTATATGGGTTGAAACATGCCCATAGTGAATGGTACTCAAAACAAGGAAGTTTCTTAATAAAATGGAATTATCAAAAGTAAATATAGATAATAAAATTTATCTAATGTGGTTGAGAACATGTACTATTATTGTTATTATTTATGTTGATGAAATAATTTTTCCAAGTGATATAGAGTACTGTTGGGTGAAATTTTTAAAAAATTCATTTTTAGATGTCAATGCTTGGAGAGATGTGTTTCGCTTTAATATTATAATCTAAAAAAATAAAAATAAAAAAATATTATCTTATATTAGTAGAAATATTCCATTTATTTATAGATGAAATTCTTCATTTTACATTTTAGGGAATTATCAATACCAATAATGTCAGGTGTGAATCTAGGAAAATATGAAGCATAAAAAATTATGAATCAAAATTTATTCATAAATATAATAGGAAAATTGATTTACATTACAATAATGTGGCTATATATATTTTTAGTAATATTGATTGAGATATATCAAAGTGTTCTAAGGGAATCACACATGATGATTTTAAATAAAATTCATAGATATATTAAAGTAACATTGTGTTATGGTATGATTTATAAAATAATTGAGGAATTAAACCTAATGGGTTTTTTTATTAATGATTATTGGGTTAGAGATTTTAATGAGGGAAAATCAACACTGGGAAGAAATTTCATTCTAGAAAAAGTATGTGTGAGCTTTCATAGTAATAAATAATGTTTTGTAACATTGATTATAATTGATGTATGAAATGTTGTAGCTATTAATTCTTGTAAAAAAAACGATGTATATGAATGTGTATTTAGAATACTTATAGGTAAAAGTTGAGAAACCATTGATAATTACTTGTGATAATAAAATTACTATATATCTTCCGAAGAGTCCAAAACAATACACTAGAACAAACTATTTTGATATAAAAAACTATTTCCTTAATTAAAAAGTTTCAAATTGAGATTAGAATTTAAATTATATTTCTAAAAATTATCATATTATCGATATATTCACTAAATCTATGATAATGGAGAGATTTGAAGAGTTAAGGTTGAAACTTCATATTTATCCTTTCCCTCTTACTTATAAATGACATGATTTTACCTAAAATACTTTGTATTTAATTATCATGGGGATATGAGTAAGAAAATCTTGTGTGATAAAGGAGTTTAGTCCTTTATGAATAATACAATGTTTTTATTGTAAATTAGGGTAGAAAAGATAAGATAGTTGATTAAATAAGAGGCATTAAGTTCATCGGTCAATATTTGATTTCATCATGGGATATAATTCTATAAAAAACATTTCCTTATCAATTTGGGTCGTGTCATGATACTTCTATTTGAGAAAGATTGTGAATTGATGGAAAGATGATAGTTGTTAGTGAAATCCCCAAATAAGATCATGCAGTTACACTGAGTTGGGTTGTGAATCAATGTGATCCTATTTATTGAATTATTTTTTTTATTTTAACACACTATATTTATACTAAAAACTTTGTGTCAATAAAGATTTATAGGTATACTTATTCATTACCAACACACAATACTATATACAAAATAGTAAATAAATAAGATATAATAAAATGATATATTTTTACTATGTTTTATACCAATGTGGGTATCTACTCCTTATTGTGTTTGGGTCCAGTCTGAGACTAAGTTTTTTTCACTAATCAATTATAGTTATTAGAAAAGGTAGTAAGGTACCATCCTTAACTCAACACTTATAATGTTAGAGATGGTATTATCCATAATACTGGGGAAGTTATCACCCCTAAACCAATAATATAACCTGATCATAGATATATCCTGATAAATTTATAGTTTCCCAATTAGTTTGTATAAGATTATATTAGATCCATCCAATCCTCAATGCTTCTATAACTTCCTCATTTAAATAAAACCTTTCTTATGATCTTTAATGTCGTTGAATCACTCTAATAAGATATTATTCCTTAGAAGTAGATGTTTCATTGCCAATGTAAACTACACTATAGTCATATAAAATTCATGATGTATTTATAATAATAGAATAATATTTAATCTAAGTAGTGGAAGCCTATAAAAAACATAAAACCATGTACTATATGCTTCTGAAACTGAAACTGTACATTAATATAAATGAAGAACATGTATAACTTTCACTATTGAATGCCTAATCCTATTTAATTTAATCTGTGTTTGATTAGGATCACTAAGGAATAACGAAATGGTTCATCCTTTTTATGTGTGTCCATGGGTTTCTATGAATTTACTGAAAAATTTGGTATGGATTCTATAACCCTTCATGATATACTAGTATTTGGAAGTGAAGAAGTAAAAATAAAGAGAGCTTTCAGATGAATATGTTTTTATCCAAAATGAAACTAAGAGAATTTCCCAAAAATTTCTTAAGGCCTTACCTCCTTTATATAGGATAATTGGATCCTCCCCAATACTTGAATTCACACCTTGAAATTTCTTGTATATTTTATAAACACCCTAGTAATTTATTTAGCTATACCATACATAAATCTCAACCATAACCCTCCCACATTTTAATGATAGTTGATGTATTGAAGACATCCAATAGCTGAATGAACCATGTAAATGAAATTTAAATGAATGTAACTATTTTAATTGTTATGACTCATCTATATTGTACTATAAAATAAATACATGTTGTTAGCATACAATATCTTATATCATAACATTCAGATATCCAATACATATCCTAAGATATCTCAATATCACCTGATATGATATAACCTTAGGTATGTCCACTAACGAGCTTGTACCCAAGTGGTAAAAGCTCCTGTTTGGCATCCAAAAGTCCCGGGATCAAATCCGGGCAGGGATGAATTTCCGGGTTACTGTAGCAGCGACGACACTGTAGGGGTGGAGGCACTATTGTAGGGCACTGTAGTGGTGGTGGGTACTGTAGCAGCGTGGGTACTGTAGCGGTACTGTGCACCGAGGGGTCCTTTGGGCCAAAAAATGGGCTTTCAAGCCTTGTATTCCAGCCACTTGGCCTTGGGACTTCAAGCTATGTAATGGGTCTCCCTCTACCCACACTAAAGAGGTATTTCCTTTAAATAATAAATTGAGGCTTTGGCCCCAACCTTTAAAAAAATATAACCTTAGGTATGGATAAAATAAATTTTCTATATTCTATTTGTATAATATGATAATCCCTATTATACTATACGATATCTGTGGCTTTAGGGAATATTCCTTTAAATATCCAATTTTCACTAAAGCCTATAATATTATTTTTTCACTATTTTATCTTATATCAGATCATATATAATAACTTATGAAATAATTTTCAAAAAATCCTCATATATCTTCCAATTTTTTTTTAAAATCTATAATTAACTTTACCATGTAGAACTTCATATGAAATACCTTGTGAAAAAACACATCCAATAATATTTTGGATAAAATTATAAAAAAATTTAGAGCAACTCTCTGAGTTTAACGCAATCTCCATTTATTGAAACCTGAAGTGTCCCCCATGGACATTTGTAGAATTGGAAATAATATGAATCATAAGATCCATAAATCCAAGTAAATATTACACCCTATAAAATCATTAATACTACTCAAGATGTAAAGAGATGTGGAATGAAATCCATAAAACAAAAGTATATCTATCCCATGTTCACCAGCTGTATCACACACTAGCATGAATTTGTTTATTCAACATTTATCCAAGACCTTGAGTGACCATGGGATAAGGTGAATTTAAATTCATTAAAGACTCATAAAATACTCCTGACACTCTATGTATAGAATTACTAGTTCAATGAATACATCACTTTTCATTAATCTAGTAGACCAGAACATCTTATACCCTATATCCAAATAGAAAACCACATCACATTTACCTTCTACATATGGTTATATATTTCCTTAGTATATCTCAATCAGGGGATCATATTCTATAATTATTATATGAGAGGAAAAATAAAATCAGGGTTGATCTCTAACTAATGATATAATTTGTAATATACCAAACCAACCCCTGATTTGCTATGCTTAAATAATTTCATAAGAAGGGTATCAACATTTGATGGTTTTCATGGTAGTTATCTCACCAACCTTAGGTGAGGGGGCTCAAAATATAAACAATGAACCCCTATTCTACAAAATAAATATTCTATGAAACACTATTTTATATAATTCAAGGGGCATTTTGGGTATAAAACACTTTTATACCATATGATCATATTTCATATATCCACATAATAATTCTAGTCATTATAACCGTAATATTTCATCATGACCTAATATACTCCATGAAGAAATTTTTTTAGGGATGACTCAAAGTGATACTTTGAGTGTTCCATTATCATTGCACTTTGAAAAATTTATATCACTATATACATATATATGTATATATATACATATCGAATTTGATGGAATGATAAAGTACAGAAGAAATTTAATATGATACATTTTATATCCTTAAACTATTTTAAGAATACTATATAAGATCTCAGTATAAGAATCTGTCTATCATACCATATATTAATAACTATGAGATCAACATTATCTTTGTGACACCTTTTAGGGTTTAGTTAACTTATTAAATCTATCTATAATTCCTACCCATCTCTATGTGACCATTTAATTAAAATATTTTACTAAAATATTTAGTGAGTAACATCTATAAATTATTATAGTTTTGAATAATTATGATATTTAGGAATCATTTTCATAATGTTGAAATCCTAGAATATATTCATACTTATTATCTCAACAACATCTAATGTTGTAATGTTAATATCTATTTTTGTCTTCATATAACATTTATATGTTCATCATCGTCATCATTATAAAAATTTTCATTAAATTTTCCTGTGAAATATTTTGGTAACTAATATAAAATTTTCATTGTATGTTTACCAGCATATCCTAAACCTATTTGGTTATCATGTGGAATTTACCCTATTTGGTGGTGGATTAATATTCCATCTTATAATTTGATAAAAAATTTCCTTAGATTAAACCCCTTTTATCCTTATCTCATTTTCAAGCACATTAAAATATTTATGTGAATCATAAACCATGTGTAATAAAAACTTCAACTCATTCACATAAACAATTATTTTTTATAATATTATCTCTAGATAAAAATGAGATATATAATAAAAATTATTTAAAAAATATATCCAAGATTTATGTTTTCCCAACATCTGATACTTTATTACAATAAGTCCTTCAACCATTACTTAAAATTAAAACATTAAGCTCCCATAATCAACTCATTATAACTTCTAAAATCTATTATATTAATAATACTTGTAAAACATACAATCAATATCATATTCCCTTTAGAATAAAATAATTCAATTATATAATAACTAAAGTGCAATATCCCTGAGGTTCCTTGGAAAACTTAATGTATTTTGGAATATTCCTCTTTTTATATATTGGTTTTCCACAATGAAATAACTTCCCGTCCTAACTGTTCTTTGGTTTAGGTGGTACTATGCAGTCTTTATGGACACTTTTTTTTCTATCTAGCCAAAAATTTTTCCCTTCACTTTCTACACCATCATAATGGATCTTGAGCTTGAACCCCCCATGAAATTTAAAATTTCCATCAACATATTGAATAGATAAAGTAAAAATTTATTAAATTCAATAATGTTATAATTTAAAGTAAATAACCATAATCTTTTTGAAAGTTATTGAATAATAAATTTAGTAGACAGATCAAAACTAATAGGTGAACCTAGACTCTCTAAGTCATTGAAGTGGGAAATAATATTGAGGATATTAGTTGAGTCTGAAGTTCATTATTACATTTTACACTAAAATTGATCCATAGATACCCTATAACTCTCATTCAAAGCTTGTTCATGAGAGATATTTTTTAGACTGACTATCATTTTTTAAGAATCTATTGTCTCATGTTGTTTTTATAAACTTTATTCTATGGTCACAAGCATGAAAGTAAATAATGATAGTGATGCTTTATATTATTATAATATCCATTGAATTTCATTTTATTTATTATATTTATGGGTAAGTTTATTAAGGAGGTGTCCCTATAAAACATTGAAGTTTTCCTCTTTCTTGAGAACTATTCTCAAGTTCTAGTAACAGTCATTGAAAATATAACCATCTTGTTTTAAATTATCCAAAATAGACCTGAAATTCATTATTGATGATGATGATTCCATAATATATACCAAAAGATTCATTAGATGAGTATCAGGATAGAAATTCATTCAATAAGGAAATTTATTAAATTTAATCCAACTAAAAAATGATTACCTCAAATATCATATCCATTTTTTATGCCAAGACCCATATTTTATAATGAATTGCACTGGAAAACATGTGAATAATCCATATTAATATATATTAGAAAATAATTTTCAATTATATCATATATTATTGTTCTATATCCAAGAAGATAACTCTTTATCCAAATCCATCACATGTATTTACTCAACTCTATTCCGTTAGTGTTATAATATCTAGAATTTACTAGCAAAAAATAAACCAAGGAAAACACCAAGAATATGGAATATAATGGTTAAGGTGACTTTATTACATTATTACCTTATAGAAGGTAATCTATGGGAATGTAACAGTTAGGGTCACATATATTAAATGGTCATTTTCTTGAAATGTGTTTCCTTGGAAGGAATCTAACACTCATTATTTTAAAGGTATTTTATTCTCATAATCTTATGTGATGTTATTCCATTTATGTATGTATTTTTCTAAAAATTTAGATTTGGAATCCCTATTCAAACCACAAAATTAATATGTTCACACCATATTAATGTTAAAATCTATAGATAACCCATATTTTGTGTTACTCGCCTAAAAATAAAAGACTAACAAATTTATATATGTTAAATTTCATACCTTGGATAAGGTAAAATAATTAATCATATAAATGTTTGTATTCATATAATATTTAAAATATTTATTTGAATAATCCTAAATCCACAGATAACCAAATAACACTTTTTTAGAACAAGGTATATTTCTAC
This sequence comes from Viscum album, assembly GCA_963277665.1. Taxonomy (NCBI): domain Eukaryota; kingdom Viridiplantae; phylum Streptophyta; class Magnoliopsida; order Santalales; family Viscaceae; genus Viscum; species Viscum album. The sequence goes on along the minus strand of OY728128.1, from coordinate 54,877,055 downwards.
AGGATAGTGGGAAGTGTTTGGTTGGAATAGAAAATATGAAGACACAAGAGGGTGGTGAATTGTGTTCTCTTAAAAAAATGAAAGAAACTAAACTTCCATGTTAATATTAAAAAAATTATATCCTTATATCTTTTATATTAATTATTAGAGGAAAATAAATAAGTAAAAAACACAATTATGTATAGTGGTTAGTGGAAAAAGAACCCTTAGTGTACTCCACTAATTCTCTCTCAATGAGCTTAGTGAATTTCACTAGTAGGAAATTTTTTTATGAACCTATAAAAATGATCATACCCACTTTAAACCTTATAATCAAGGATTTTATAGGTCCTTCTTTTACTTTTATAGGGAACCAAAACGTCCATAGATTAATATGAGAAGTTGAAACACCATCAATGATTGAGTAAGTGTAGCCAATACACTAAATAGAAAAATCAATAGGATATAGATGTTGAAACAACATCATCACATAGTTGCAACAACAATTGATAGTTGTAAATGATCTTTAATAAAACAAATCAATGAAAAAAATATTATTTAACATAAAACAAGATTTCTATAGATATCAGTAGATAAAACACTAGGTAGGTGATCAAACATGTATGTTTCCAAAGTTTGACTCTAATAAGTTCTTGGGTGGGATATAAAAATATTTTAATCAATGAAATATAGATGAAAGAACAATTAGTTGATCCACCAGATAATAATAAATACATGTATTCCACTAATGTGTATCTATAAAGATGATGAATCTTTATTACTTTTTAACTCAAGATTTTTTGTTTAGAAAAATAATATCTTAATCTTTATAAGACAAATATCTTTGTATTTAATAATATGGTCGAATTAATTTAGGTAAAATAACTCTAGAAATATTGCATCATCAAACATGAATATTTGAATTCAAAACATTAAAAGAAGGTCGTAATTTCCCTTAAAAATAGAAATTATTTAATCTATTGAATATGATCCTTTGAATCAGAATTTATGTATATTTGAAGAGTTATTTAATTTTGGTGATATCATTACAAAAAACAAGGAAAAAATCCATAATTCAAAACTTAGTATTTGATCAAGTCAAACTTAGTATTTAATTGCATAGTGATAAAATTGAAAAGTATGGTTGGCAGTGTATGGCTAATGAAAAAGAAGGGATGACTAATTATACATTTATTCTTAAAATGTAGGGTTTATTATAAACATAAGGTTTCTGATCAATACTTTTATTTCAAATATAGGGTTTACAGACCACACTTTCCACTTAAAATGTAAGGTATGAATAATGGTTCCTTACTAATTATAAAACACATCCAAAATAAATTATCTTTTGAGAAATCAAATAACCTCCCATGGGTTAATGACTGAATGTTATTCAATAATAAAAATATTATTCCAGTAATTATTATCTTGGAATTATCTTAGAGTAGCTACATTAGCAACATTAGTGTGGGTGTTTTTGAGCAACAAAATAAAAAATAAATTAAATTTTTTTTTAAATTAAACCTTTATAAAAAATACCCCCTTTTTGATTATCACAACACCCATAAAAAATATTTATATTAAAAAAATAATAAAAGTACTTTTAAAAATACGAGAATAAATAAATTTGGAGAAAATTTCTCCCTTATAAATAAGAAGATTTTAAAAATAGAATTATCTCATATATATTTTATATTTTTTAACATAGTTATTTATAAAAATGTCTTATAAAATTCTCCATTAATTTCTCAAAAATTTATCCCCCTTTTTTGACAACAAAAATAAATTATGAAATATTTTATTAAAATTTTTATCTATAAAAACATTATTAAAAAAATTTAAATATAAAAAAATTTCATACATAAAAAATATTTCTAACTTTGATTTTGGATAAGAAAAAAAGTTGAAAATGAATCTAGAATTTATAAAGGTTTAAATGGTTCATCTGTCCTCTCAAAACTTTTAACTCATTTACTCAAACCAAAAAGAACTGTTGATAATAGTTTTATTCTCCTTTGAATATATGTTTATCTTTGATATATTAAAGAATATGAGAACTATTTATCTAAAAAATATTTTAGTTCATTAACATATCAGTTAGTAATAGTTTCTTGTCTGATTATCTCTATTTGACTCCTCTTTAAATGCATCAAAGTCTACTTTAGAAATTGAGATCTCCTAAAAATTTTTGATACTTACTTTGAAGAGTATAGACACTATTTTTGAAATAGAAGTATTTTCCATAAATTCATACAAATTTTTAGATATTTTTAGATCTTCATGAAGCTCTACAAGAACTTCATTTTAAATATTAAACTTGGAAAAAACTATACACCAAGAATTCTATGTTTAACTATTTTAAAATGTCTAACTTCTCGTTCTAAAAAAATGATTTTCTAAATTTTCTAAATTATTCTTATAAGGAATAATTAACAAAGGAAACTGACTTTTACTCAAACAGATTATCCATAGCCTCCAAAAAACAATTAACCCCCTTTTTATTTTGATAATAATTTTTTTTTTCAGAAAAAAATTCCAAAATAAGGTTTTATAAAAATGAAATATTAAATTAAGAACACCATTTTTATTAAAATAAACCTGACTTTTTTTTCATATGGTTTTAAATTATTATAAAAATGTACTACATGATACCCTTGAATTATAACTTTAAAAGATAATATTTTTAAAAATACCTATAAAAAATGTTTACAATGATTTGGATACTTTAGAAATTTTGTTAATTATCCTAAGATCCAATTAAATAATCTTTGATGATAATGAATGATATAATAAAATTTTTAATAGATTGATTCATTACATAAAATAAAAGAGTGATTAGAGCATTAAGATTTTAAAAATAAATATAGTAAAAGGTTTATCTCTCGTATAAAAAACATTTAATGCATCTGAATTGAATATTTTTATGGAAATGAAATAATTCTTGGATAAACAACTTCAACTGTAAAGAAGTTTCCACAAAAAATATAAATATAATATTTTTCATTAATCTTAAAGTAACCACTCAATGATATAAGAATGAATTTCAGTAGTGAACACCTATAATATGTCAAATACAAGTTCCTTTTGGTACCCATATGATTTTGGGTTTGGAAGTGCTAGCAACGAAAGAATTAGGTCACCAAATTTGGTTTTTTGAGAAGAGACTCCATAATAAATGTTAAATAACTCTTTAGAATAATAATCATTCTTGGTATCATAAAATTGATATTTTATAAAATAGAAGTCATTTTCATAATGTTATTTATCCTAGAGTGAAAAAATTTAATAATGGATAAAATCTTTCTTTTTTGAATCATGAAAAAAATAATTTCTATATAACTTGAGTTTTTCTCCATTACCAAAACTACCTTGTTTTCCTTATTATTAGATTTATTTTTACGAATAATTTTATTTAAATATTTTTCTCATTTAATAATAATTATAGAAGTTTGTATAAAAGTATTAATGTCATACAATAATTCTTTAATTTTAGTTTCATAAAAATCAGAAGAAAATTTTGATCTTAAATTTGAAATCTCTTTAGATAAACACTATTTATCAACTTTGATAACATCATATGTTTTTATAAGTTTTCTATTATTTTTTTATGGATTAAAATTGGTCCTGAATCATAAAAAAATATTTATTTAGTTAATAATAATATTTTTTGGAATCATAATTTTGAGTGTTAGAATGAGCTATAAGACAAAGATTTACCATTTAATTTTGATGATCAACATCATAGTTTGTTATAAATCATTACTTGAATCAAAATTACCACTCCAATTAGTATTCATGAATTTATTACCTTTTATTTTATAATTGATTTTCCTTTAATCTTTAACCATAGGTTATTTAGACTTTGTGTGACCTTTCTAATTACATTCATAGCATCTATCTTCTTTATTCATTTCTTACACTTGTTCTATAATTTTCAAAATCATTTATAACGTACTGATAATTATTTTATTAAATATAGATAACTTAAATTACATGATTCATCCATACTTTTAATTGTAGCATCTTAATTTTTGATAGAAATATGATTTTCATATTCATCTTTTATCTCAGATTCATACACCATCAATGTGCCAGTCATTTATTTCATATTCAATTATTTAACTTATGTGGATTGATGAATTACAGTAGATTTTCAATTCCACTTATATGGTAAAAATATAAGTACCTTAAACAGATTTTCTAATTATTTAATTTATTATACCTATGAAATAATTTATTTAGATTGACTATCTTTAAATATACTATTATTCCGAGATTTTTTAAACAAATAATCTTGTGTGATTTAAAACATACATAATTATCACCATTAAAATAAGGTTCTTAAATAACCAACATACCTTCTATAAGATCATCCATTGATAATTATCATGGACTCAAACTTTAGCTTTGAATATCTAGAGTTAAAATAAATATAACCACTTGAGTCAAAACTTCTGATATCAATCATTATTTTTGGGAATAATCATAAGAATCTTCATGAATATAAATATATCCAATGCATTTTTTCCTCTGATTATACTTATTCAAAGGTAAAAGTTACCCAGATTATCAAAAATATAAATAATGAAATATTGAAAAACCTCTGATAACAATTTTTTGGTTGTAACAATAAAGGTAAAGAAAAAAATAAGGGGGGGGGGGTGGATTGAGTTCCTTTAAAAAATTGATAGAAACTCAAAACCCCTCTTATGATTAAATAAATTTATTTATTCCCTCTTAAAGATGAGTAAGCATTGGAAAATATAAAAAAATTAAAGAACAAAATAAGGTATAGTGGTTTAAGGCACAAAGATTCATCATTACACTTCACCAATACTGTCTCTATGAGCATACTGATTTTCACATGCAAGTTATTTTTACAGGAACCTATTCAACTATTTTTAGGTATTTCACACATTATAATAAAAGCTTTTACAAGTCCTTATGGTTATTTTAAAGGAATAAAAAATATCCATAACTTATATTGAGATGTTGAAACTTCACTAATGATTGTGTATGAGTCTTAAATACTCTAAAAAGATAATAGAATAGAATGTAGATATTGAAACAACTTCAAATAAAAGTTGCAACAAAAACAAATAATTGTCTATGATCTTCAATAAAACACAACAGTAGAAATGTACTTTTCAATGTAAAACATTATTTCTTTAGATAAAAGTAGAGAAGAAACTGATTTTTTATGAGAAATATATTTCTCCAAAGTATTATTCTGATAATTGATTTGTTAAATTACAACAAAATATTAATCAATGAAATATAACAACAAGAAAAGTGAGTCAATAAACAAGATAAGAATCAAAACATGGATGTCTTCAGAGTGTATATTTATAAGTGAAGAATCATTATTATTTTCAAATGCACATATATATATTTATAATAATAATATATGTATCTTTAGAATGTAAGAATATTCATGTTTAATAGTAAGGTTGAATTCCTTCAGGTAAAAAAGATCTTGAAATACTTCATGATAAAACACGAATATTTGAATTCAAAATGTTCAAACAAAGTAATAAATTACATTTGGAATAAGAATGATTTAATTTTTTGAATGATATAATTTGAATTGTTGTTTAATCATCCTTAAAAAGATATTTAATTTTAGTGAGACTATTTCAAAAAATGTAGAAATAATTCATGATTCAAAACTCCATATTTGACTAAGTCAAACACTAGGTTTGAATACATAGCGATAAACTCTAAAAGTATGATTGATAAAAAAAGTTGAGATGATGAACTATACATTTAATTCTCAAATGTATATTTTCTTCCAAAAGTAGGGTCTCTAATCCATACTTTGATTTCAAATGTAGGGTTTAAAAACTATATGTTCCTCTTAAATTCAAGGGTATAAATAGTTTTTCAAGACTACATATAAAACACATCTTGAATAATTTATACACTAAGAAATAAAAAAAACCACTCATGGATTAATTAATGAATATTATTTCAGAATAAGAAAACATTCCAAAAATTGTTATCATAAAGTTAATTTAAAGTAAATTTATTAGAAACATAATTTGGGTGTTTGTGAGCATGAAAATCAAAAACAAATTAACAAATTTTTGAATCAAAACATGATCAATAGGAAGTCTGACCCAAATTCTGTGTACATAGGGATAAATTACTCAAGGGGGAACAAAATTCTCGATAAATCTAAAACATAATAAGTAAAAAATATATTAAATAATTAAATTCATTCTTAAACCTATATTAACAATCCAAGGTCAGAGTAGTTGATAACTAAATCTTATTTTGGCATGCCTAGCATAATATGGCCATTTAGAAGATACAGTCCTTGTCATAAACTAAAGAATTCATAATAATTCATAATAAAACAATTATATCTATGAATTATATGGGAATAATAAGTACATAGACAATTCAATAATTTTACAAGAGGTAAAAATTTATGAAGAAATTCTAAAACAATAATTAGAAAATTTTTACAATTAATTATGAATAGTCCACAATATGATGAATATAAAAAATTTACATTTATTTCCCATTTTAACTCTTAAATATTTTTCATTGTATGGTACATTATTTTAATATATGATATTTCATGAAATATAGAAACTTAATATTTAAATTTCTATTATTTAATCAATTTAAATAATCTTAATTTCATTTCATAATATTTTTTCACCTTTAATCAAATCATTTATCGAAACCATTTTAATAAGGTTCAAATAATTTTCAGAAAAGGATATTTTAATTTAAAAATTTCAAATTAATTATTATAAAGAATTCATAACTTTCTAAATTTAAAAATTTTATATTTTACATTATTTTTTAATTTATAAAATATTTATAAAGTACTATTATATTTTTTAAATAAATTATTTATATTTATATTATAAGATAATACATATAAATTTTATAAAATATTTTTTTAATATTAACATTTTATATTAGGGAATATTTAATAATAAATGTACCATTAACATATATTAGTGAATTACAAACACTTTTTAGTTAATAAGTTTATAGACACTATAAATCGATAAATATTTCCAAAATACCTTTTATCACTATTTATAATTTATTTATAAATAAAAGAAATCTAATTCATAATTTAATGTCAAAGAAAAATAATTTTTTATGCAAATCATATTTTTATGATATAAGGGGAATCATAGATTATGACTAATAGGAATATGAAAGATAAACACTCTATATGTTTTCTGTTACACTTTATGGAAAATAATCCTATTGTTAAATATGATGTAAAACATACATAAAATTTTTCAGGTATAACAATAAAGTGGAAAATTTATGGATTTAAGGGAGAACCTTAAATATATGTGACAAAAAACTGATATATGATTCATATTTTATTATAAACTAGGTTGTCATAAAAATGTTACCAAACTTTTTTTTGAGTAACTCAATGTATAAATTTAGTTTAAAATATCCCAATATCATATGCTACAGTTAGTAAAAACTGTTCATTTTTATGAAGTGTCTTCTTATGATATAAACACATCATAATCCACGATCCAATTGACTAGAAAACACCATGAATCATATTTAATAACATGCACTGAAAATTCCTAAAACTATTATTTTGAAAATGATTTCAATGATCAATCAATATAGAAAGGATTTGATACCACTGATAGGGTGTCATGGGAACTTGCCCCCATATAGACACGTCTAATGTGAAATACATATGAACCTATTAAAGATATACATTACCTCAACACATGGAATATGAAACTTGTTACAATCTTAAAGGAGACCCTACGTAGAGAACCTCACTTCATCATTAATCATTCATGATGGTTACCAAGATTGGTTAAACACTTATGATTTTATTTGATACCAAAGATCAGTTTCTAGGAATAGATTAAAGTTTAATCTAATATTGGAAGAACATAAAAACCATAAAACCAAGAACTCATTAAATTTTAAACTAAAACCATTTATGAATAAAAATTAAGAATGCCTGTACCATCCACCATCATATTCATACTGTTATTGCCTTCAGTTTGTGTTTGATGATGGTCAACAATGAGGAAACAAGAGGTTCTTCTATATGAGTTATTTCCTAGGGTTTTTATGAATTTCCCAAGAATTTTGGGATGTAATGATTATGAATTCATCATTTTCTATTATCTAGACGTGAATAAGGTAGAAAAATGTAGATTTAGGATGGAGATTATTTTAGCTAAATTCAAGAAGGAGAATCTGACACATAATTATCAAGTCCTAGACTCCTTTATATAAGATACTAGGATGATCTCTATGCCATGAATATATTATATAAAATTAATCATATGTTTCATAAATATACAATTAATTAATTCAATTATATGACATGTAACTCTCGACCATAAATCTACAATGTTTTAATGATAACTAATGTGTAAGAGACTTTGGATAGATTAATGAGTCATGGAATAGATTGAAAAATGAATTGAAATTATAAATTCATTACGAATCAACAATTTCATAGGACACAAAAAATCCATGTAGTTAATATAAAATATCTCATATCATTAGATATGACTATCCAAGAAATATCATATCATATCTATGTTTTTATAGTAAAGGAATAATTAAAATTTAAGAAAATTATATTGAAATAAACATGTTACCACTTTACTTTCTTTTATAATTATTTGATGGTCTTTCCACCCCTCATTGATTTGTGGTTTTTCATTCATTAACTTTCTAATTATTTATTTCTTCTAATGGTAGTTTTATACTCCATGTCTAAATTTTAACTTTAGACTTAATTCATTCTTATATAGGGACCCGTTTAAGCATTATAGTAAACTTTACCCTTCCCACTATAATTTATTTAAAAGAATATTTAGTATCCCTCTGTGAGATGTGGGTTTTCAACCAAGGTGTTTTAAAATAATGACCCTTTTATAAAAGAGGTAAAATTGTAAGGGAATAATTTTTTTATTGGGGGATAATTAAACAACATTAAAAAAATTGCACAATAATAACTTAGATAGCTTTCTTAAAACACAACACCAAGCTTTAATAGAATTCAAATATATTATAAAAATATTATTAAATTTTTTTAACATTATAACCAAGTCATTGAATTAGAAAAAATAGATATGATTAACTAAATTATGATATATATGTATATTATTCTCACTCAATACAAATTTATTGATTAACTATTAGGATATGGAAAATAAATGTTTATTAAAGTATTTTTTATACTTCAAAAATAATTTTTCTTGCATTTTGTGTATGAAAAATATAGTTAATTTCTTCTAATATTATAAATTTTATTTCAAAAAATGATAATAATTTTTTAAATCATCATGTTAATATTATCTTAGATTTAATTATTTATAATTTAATGAAAAGTTCTATTTTTTAGGAATAGTAAAAAATATAGATTATTATTGATAGTTGTTTTTATGTTTAACGCATTTACAAAGTATTTTTTTTTAAAAATGGTTTTAAAAGTAAAATTAGTTCGTTTATATTATTAATAATCCAGATAAGGTCATTGGAATAAATTTTATATTGGATTTTGATATAATAACTCTCAAAACGTTAGAAATAATTGTTTTTTTGAAAACTACTTTTTATCGCATTTTGTGGGTTTAATTTCAAATTAAATTACTCCAAATTTTTTAACTAAAAAGTGAATAATGGACTAAATATTTGCAATCATGAGGTTCAAATTGGGTAAATTTTCCCATTCTATTTTTTTCATTAAAAATAGAAACTTGGTAATATTTTTCACCTCAGTGATGGTATAATGGATAAAATATGTTTTGAACTTTGGTATAAGTCTTTAATAGTTTTCCAACACTTTTCATTATCTTATTTTATGGGTTTAGTTTGGAAATTTTCATCCAAGTATTTAATATATAGCCTCTTGTTTACATTTTTTTTATTATCAACTTTACATTAATTTAAGAAAAGAATAAATATAAAATTATACTATCTTAACTTCAATATCTCTAAAATTTTTATATATGCATAGAAAGAGTATAAGATAAGTTATAAATGTTTAATTTAAATATGAATTAATTTTTTTTATCATGGTAATTTTTTTTAAATTTTAGTGATTGAATAATTACATTATATTTTCACATAACACCAACTGAGTATTTACTCAATTAATAGGAAAATAAAATAAATGATTTTAAAAATATTCATGGTAATAAAATTTGGGTAAAATAATGTGTTCCAAAGAAAAAATACCGACCATAACACCGTAAAAGTGAACCTCTACTCCTCTATCCCTCACACCATTTTAGCCATATGTGTTAGAAAATACCTACCAAAATATGTTAATATCTTCCTTAATTACATACTAGAGATTCTTTTCATGCCAAAATAACATCTTTTCAAGGATTAAAAAGTTAAATAATGAAGGTTTCACAATGATGAATTATAACTCTTAACCGAGTGTTTTTAATTTTATTTCTTATTATACCCACTATAAATATATTTTAACCATTATAAAATAATTAAAATAGTATATTAAATATTTTTAATTGCTATTATTATTATTCAACAACCATTATACACTTTTCCCCCATCTGTTGGGAAATAATTACACCGCTCATGCATACGTGTGGACTACCACCTAAATAATGTCACGTCACTCATTTTTCATTTATGATTTACATGGATGGTAATGATAAAATAATTAATGAATATATATGATTAATATTATAAAATAATAAATTTTTATTGGTGATTTATTATTTATCTTTCTTTCAATATATCGAAAAATGAAATAGCATCCATGCAAATGCATGACCGACTATCTCCATGAACGATGTAATTCATTTTACTATCTATACCTTTTATGGATGACTATAAATATAAATATAATGAATATATATGTTATTTATATCAATATTAAAATTATTTCGATGATTTATCTCTCATATAATTATAAATACCAGTACAAAAGAACAATACCATGTATGAAAAACTAAGCTGTTATCACCCAAAACATTGATTTTAAAAAATAATTATTAAACAATTAGTGATAATATTTTATAATTAAATCATATATGGTGTAAAATATAGTAATATTGTTCTAAAATAACTTTATAATAAATATATAATTATTATAAAATAGTTTTTAATGATTAATAATAAATACGAGGCTTCCGGTAATGGATTTTCAGGTAACTTTTATTTCTACGAGACACATGCCATATTTTCCACTGGTTTCAATTATATGGTGAAAATTATTACAAATAATGTATTTTATGATCATTATCATAAAAATTATGAGAATAAATATATCCATATAAGTTTCTCTATTTCATGATGTTGGTAATCAAAAGTTACCAAAGTTGTAATGGATTAATGTTTGAATCCCATATTGTTTGTGGTTGTTTATGCACAAATTTTTATAAAAGAACTTTTATGATAATTTGGGGATAAATACATTAATTTTTTTATAATATATTTATTTATGGAAAATACATGTTTTCCTTTAATTTTCTGCACATTATTTACTCAAAATATTAAAATAGTGTTCCAAAGGAAAAATTACTATGTTTTACTATTCAATCGATAAATTATACTTTCAAGTCCATATTTTATTTAAAATGTATTTAATAATATATTTTTATTATTCTCCAATGATTTTTAAAATCTATTTTTAAGCATTTTTCTCTTCGAAAAAAATGGATCTTATTTTCGTTTTCTAAATGAGGTAATTTTTAACGAAGGTTTAAACAAAATCTTTGCTTTAAAGATTAAGACATTAACCAAATTTTCCACTATCATGGATACCAAATGTTTTGAATATTAATTTAAAAATTTTCATGGTTCTTTTCAAATAAAATGATATCCTTAATATTTTATAAATATTTTTATTTTAAATAATTTATTTTAAAATGAAAAGGGTATTTTCTAAAAAAATCAAAAAAAGGAATTTCAATTTATAATAGAATACTTTAATTTTAATTATGATGGAATGGTGATATTATCTAATGATTACATCCTTATACTTTCATAGGATGGTTTATGATTATAATGATGACATGTTTATAAAACCCATTTATTTTCCATTGGCTGTTGTATAATGAATTTATCAAATGTTTAGGAAACTTTTTTCTTTGCATGGGTCTTGATACGTTGATATAATAAATGTTTTATAAAATTATTGTGCAAATATATATATGGTTTTTATTATGTTATGGGTGGTCTTGTAATTATATATAACTCTATTGTGTTGGGTAAAGTTTAATATCTCCTGAGATAGTTATGGGAAACAAGTTGATGTGCTTGATACATCATGTGAAACAATTCAATTTTATTGATCCAACATGGGAAACTAATTAATTATCTTTTTCCCCAGGGTTTTTTAAAACCGTGAGAATAGGTCTTCAAATATAAACCTATACCCACGGTTTGTCCCACAACCATGGGTATAGGTGACCTATAACCATAGTTTTCAAAAACCATTGTTATAGGTTCCCATAATACCCCTATACCCAAAGTTTCCAAAAACCGTGGGTATAGGTGTGCCCTATACCCACGGTTTTTGAAAATACATTGGGTATAGGGCTATTTTTCAGTAGTGTTTTAATGGTATTTCCACTCATCAATGAAAAAAAAAACATAATGTTACATGTAAAGACCTAGACCCCAGTTGCACAGTGTCAGTACTTTATTTTATTACATTGGTATATAAACAAGGAATTCAATTCCCAATGGACCGAATAATATAGTAGTTTTTTAAAACCAGATACATACATAAGTTTTACATTACAACTTTAAAGGAAAAATTATAAATAAATTTCATTGGAAACATTCATAACTCATAGATTATCCCTACAAGTAATTCAAAATACACTTCTTTACATCCTATGGGAAAATAAAACATAATAAAGTGGTGAGGTTATATGCTCAGTAAGGGTAATTTATAAAATAGAATCATAAATAGAAAGGCATGGTGAATAATTAAAAGTACACATACAATTAAAATTAAACTTGAGCATAAAATGGAAGGAATAAAAGAAAATTAAACAATATCATAATAAAACATATCCATGGATATTATAATAGTCGAATAATCACACAGACTATAGATTATAAGTTTCATAATGAGGGAATACACAATAAAAGACAACTTAACCATAATTTCAAGGACTCATTCTAAGAGCATACAAAAAATGGTAAAAACCCAAACTAGTTTTCCTCATGTGACCTACCAATGCATTTCGGGGCTATAGAAGGCCCTAATCGTCACATAGTTTGTCCGATGAATTACTAATATATGTAATTCAATGATATATTTAAATAAAATTTTCCAACACCACTTTGATGTATCATAGATGAAATTAATCTAATAAAATCATTGAGAAATTCTTGAGGAAAATAATCTTTAAACATTCCAAAGTGTCTCATACCACGTTGAAACAATTAAATATTAATCTCTATTAATGTTAAATGAAGATTATAATATCATGAAAATAATATAATTAATGATATAATATATCATTGGGTATTATATACACCAAAAACAAGGAAATAGTGGGGAATAAGGAATATATCTCATAGAAGTAAAAATGGGATGATAAAAATGCTTTTTTACTTTGGAAAGAAGAGTTATTTTAGAAAATCATTTGTATTTGTTTTCAAAATATGATTTTAAACATGTAGATTCTAGAAAATAAAAGTTAATGACATTATACTTTAGGTATACAAGATGTCCCCCTGAAGTGAATTCATGTAAAAAGAGATTTTAAGAAACTTTAGAAATAAAACATTTTAGTGTGGTTTAATTTTAAAGAGATTTTAATGAGGAAATGAATGTTTGTTTTTTTTAAAACCATAAATGAACCAAGACAAATTTTTAACAAAGAATGAGTGATTTTAGAAAAATATAAGTGGCTTAAAATATATTTTTTGTGCACTTCAAATCCAGTAATAAATCATGAAGTTCCCTTGAATCAGGCTTGTTTATTGGAAAGAACTGAGAAGAGAACATTTTTAAAACATGTATACCCCCTATAAAAAGGATGATATAATCTGTATATTTGAGTTTGGATCATATAAATACAAGTTATAAGAAATATAAAAAAATAAATAAGCATTAAATTTCATTAAATATTGAGAAATAGTAACCTGAAGGAAAAATGGGGGTTTAGGTAGTATACCTTAACACTTTGTAATCAATTGAATCATATGAACCAAAATTAATAATCCTAAAATGATAAATTTAATACCATGAAAATAAAGAGATTAATTATATGACACATCAATGAAAAGTATACATACACCGCACAAAATAATTAGTGTCGAGTACGACATATCTCAAAGAAATGAAAGTGAGTTAATAAAACCCTTAACTTATGTATGAATGTGTTCTGAAATTGACCTTAAAGTCTTGGAATATAAAGTTATACTCATAAATAATTTAATTAATAACATATTAGACATGTAATATAGTTTATTATAATTCTATTAAGATTATTTTTGGCCTTTTTTATATGTTATAAGATTGAATTCCATCATTTTAGAGTGTTATTTTCCTTGTTTTTTATGATCGATATACTTGTTTGTGAGTATAGAAGTCCATGTAGAATGGGTATAATTCTACATAATTGAATTTTAAGATATAAATTAACATAAAACCATAATTGAATTTATAGGATATAAATTAACAAAAAAAATTTAAAATGTTTATACATATTATTTGGTTATGTGGTATGAGGATGAATCATTAGATACAACATCTATTGATAATTGATTGCATTATTACGATGGGTATTGATCACAACAAACCCATTTTGTTTTATTATTTTGTATTATGTAAATAATTTACATACAGAATATAAGAAATATTTGAATGCATATTTTATAGTATGTTTTTTTCTATAAAATTGGTTTCATTACCAGCATTGAAGGAGAAATTGAAGAATGAAAATCCATCATCCATGAAGATTGTAAATATACACCTCCAGGACGATGATTTCTTTTTTCAAATTAAAGAGAGAGAAAAAGGAGTTCGAGTGAGGATATTACATTAAAATTATATCATTATAGTATATATATTATAATGTAGTTATCATTTTCATTTTTATAGAGGAGGTTAGGAGATAACAATAAAATAAAAGAACTTCAAAAAAAACTAAAAGGGAAAGGAGGAGGATTTTACCTCTTAAATACTCCTTGAGAACCACCTTAAAGTGATTGGTTTTGGTATTTTGGTAAGAAAAAGAGATATAGGATTTGTGGGAGAGACTAGTTAATAGGATTTGGTTTGAATTTTTACAAGATTCAAGACTTATAGTTGTGAGGAGAATATGGGGTGAGGGGTGGTTATTATAGTGGAGGAGAGGGGTGATTTCTCATTATTTATACATTATTTTATTATTTTTCTCATGGAAAAATATATTTTAGATTATTGTGACAAATTAAAGTAATAAGTGAATGTGATTTTGAACCATGGGTTCCTACATCTGACATAAATCATCTATGACTCCATAATTCAAGTTTTTAGAATTTATCCTAAATTATCATATTTTACTATTCACCAAAAATTCAAGTATTTCAGAAAAATCCCAAAAATTCACCCTAAAAATTTATTGACATATAAAATTAAAAAATGAACTAAATTTTATGAAAATAATTTTCTAAATATTATAAATTTAATTTTTAATTAAAACTATCAGTTACTCGAAAAATACAGATTTTAAATCTATTATTGATTTTATAACGCTTTCAAAAATTAACTTGGGTATCCTAAAATTATCATAAAATCATAAGACAATAAAATGTTTATTTATGAACAAATTTTACATAAATATTTTTTTATTTTAAACCATTTTATTAATTATAAAATTTTATTTAAATATTTATGAATTATAAAAATAACAACACCTAATTTAATAATTTTTAAAAAATTTATTTACTTATAATCAGTTATAATTATATCATACGTTCATTTATAAGATGGATAGATTTTATTTATATATTCATGGGTGTGGATACTATTCCTTTGGCCAATTTACTATTCATAGGGGTCATACTACTATTCAAAAGGGTAACATTACTATTGCCAATGGTCAAGTTACTATTCACCAAAAAAATTAAGTTGATCCTATCAAACATTAAATCTCATACTGATCGAAACCGTGTGTGTCCATTTTTTTATTAAAATCATAGAAGTGTAAAATTATGTTTAAATCATGTCATCCATTATAGGTCTGTAATACTTCTTTTAGAAAAATATTTCCATTAATATGTAAAATTGAATTTATTCTTGTAAAAATTTGATATAGTATATAAATTTCATAATACTATTCATTCCTACCAATTTATTTTCTAGGATATAAAGGTCATTTTAAAATAATGATATTTAATTGTTTATCTTTGTTCCTTTATGTTTGGTGTTGTGTGAAACCTATATTGTTGAAGATATTAAATTTAAGATGAGTTATACCATAAAACATTGGGATGTTACATTCTACCCTCCAATAAATTTTTATCCTCATAATTTAAAATTATAATTTGAATGTTAATGGTTGATACTTGATAATTCCATTGTGGGAAACCCACAAAAGAAAAGGGTAAATAAAATATCTTCTTAAAAAGAGGTTAAGGTAAAAGAGGAGGTCATCACAAAATTATGCTTTCGAGTATGAGTGTATTAGTGGGAAGTGAAAACATGGACATGAAATATAAATATAACCATCTAGTTCTAATGTATAATTATAGAGGACTTGGTCATTATAAAGTTAATCAACACAAAACTATAAACTATAGTTATGACGAAGTTTATTGATATTATAAAAAATTATGATAATAGAGTCTTTTCCCAGAGTTGAGGAATTATTGCACTCTATAATTTTATAAATATAAGTTTCTATTATATAAACAAAATATTATCCTTTTTTTTCACCTTGAACTATCTATACTTCATCTCTTAGCAGAAGTTGCATCATGTGGTAATGAATTAACCTCTAAAACCTCATAAAATGATCAATATAAACCATTTCATAAATGGTTAAACTTTCCAAAAGATCATGATCCAACACTTTAGAATCATTCATGTGGTAGTTATTACTATCCAATTCACTTTATCTATATGAATTATCTCTATATAAAACATCATTATCTCATTACTAGGAACATTTTAAGGTTTTTCATTCCCTTAACCATGTATTTCCCATGTTTAACTTGCTACCAAACAATTTTTATCGGTACCATTCAACATAAGACCTCAAGTCCTTAATGAAATCGTACTGTAATAAAATCCTTATATATTTCATAATTCATATAACCAACACATCATTGATAAAATAATAAAATAAAATAATTAATTAATCCAAACATAACTACATTAACAATTCCTCTTCATCCTTGGTAGTAATATAATCTTGACCATGATCGATTATCTTCTTATGTGGTATATTCCTTTGACATATGAGACATTTATTTTCACAGTGTCCTATCTCTTTGCAATTGAAGTAGTGATCATTCAAAAAATCTTTAATTTCCTTATAATCATGAGAATGGTGGCATTTTTCTCAACATTTGAAGAAAACTACTTTTCCTTTTATGCATATACCAAGGTGTTTCCTTCTACAATTATCACATATAGGAAAATACATCTTTCTGTTCTTCCCTTCATCTATCTTTCTCCTAGTTGTCCTATGATTCTCTTGAATCCTTATAAATGCATAATACTCAGAAAAATATTTCTCTTTATTATAAAGAAATGATACTATGCTATCATATGATGAGAATATTTGATATACTAGTTTCCTTAAATAGTATGGATTAAACCCATCAAAGAAAATATCATTCATACTCTTTAGATTATGTGCACTAATGAAGTTATCATTCGTTTCGGTAGGATCCATTTCAAAATAATTTCATACAATATATTATATCATAACATTATGAAACATAATATATAATCCCAATACTAGTGAAATACTTAACATAAATTAAAAAATTTATGTGTAACTAATCTTGTAATCATAAACATGGTTTCTTCTATTATATATCTACTTTTAAATCATTCATAGTGGTTTGTAAAAAAATGCGACTTATAATAAGCATATCCCATGGGAGTGAAAAACCATGTGCATTGTAAGGCCCGTTGTTGTGTACTAGGTTACCCTGAGTCAGGAACAGGACACGTTGTGAGAGTTATTACCCCTAGGTACATCTGTGCTAGAACCACAACCAATTATAGTATCTTGATAGGGATATATTTTTAGTAACTTCCACATAATCTCCACCTTAACAATATTCTATTATATTCTCCTATTCTTATTCTTAAAGTCTATATTAGGATTATGTTTCCTAATATTTGTTTTATATATCTATTTTCTAAGGTTTCTTCAAATCATTCTCTAATACCAAATATAAAGACTCATACCCTAGTTACCCATAACCGATGCCTTATTTTATCACATTATTATATAAACAATTAAGACGCATCTTGAGGGGAAAAATAATTTATTATTTTTAGAAAAACAAATACATAAATTTGTTTTACAATATAACTTAAAAGAAAAAATAATATAGAAATTATTTAAGAAACATCCACAAGTCTTAGATTGTCCCTAAATTCATTCATTAAAATAATTCTTCAAATCATAGGAAAAAATAAAACATAATAAAGGGGTGAGTTCAGATGATAAATAAGGGCATGTTATAAAATAGAACCATAAATTATAAGTCATCATGAATAACTAACAGTACACATTCTGTTAAAAGTAAACTTGTGCATAAAATGGAAGGGAAAAAAGGTGATTAAATAATGCCACAAAAGAACATAACCAGAAATATTATACTTGTTGAATAATCACATGGACAATCAGTTAATTATTTCACAATAAGTGAATTCATAATATGGGACTTCCTAATCATTATTTTAAGGCCTTATGCCCAGACCATACATAAATGGGTAAAACCCCAAACTAGTTTCCTCATGATACCTACTGATGTATAGAGGGTATATAATGGGCCCCACCCATCACATACTACGTCCAATGAATTACTCATATGTATAATTTTGGGAAATATTTAAATCAAAGTGCCACATACTACTTTTAAGTATCATGGATGAAATTACTCTAATAAAATCATTGACAAATTCCGGAGGAAAATAATATTTAAACATTCCAAAGTGTCCCATACCACCTTGAGAATTTAAATATTAATATTTTTTAACATTAAATGAAACTTATAATATCATGAAAATAATTTAATTAATGATCAGATATATCAATGGGAAGTATATACCCCACTAAAAAGGAAATAGTGGTGAATAAAGCATATATCTTGGAGAAGTAAAAGTGAGACGGGAAAAGCCCTTTTTACTTTGGAATGAAGGGTTATTTTGGGAAATATCTTTTATTTTTCAATCAAATCAGATTTTAAACATGAATATACCAGAAAATAAAGGCAAGTACATTATATTTTTGGTATAAATGATGTCCAACTGAAGTGAAATCAAGTAAAAAGTGTTTTTAAGAAACTTTAGAAATAAAACATCTGAGTGTGGTTTAATGTTAAAGAGATTTTAAAGTGGAAGACATGTTTGTTTTCATAAAAACATAAATGAAAAAAGATATATTTTCATGATAAATTTATTTATTTTATAAAAATATACATGGATGAAAATATATTTTGGGGTGCACTTTAACGAGGGTAAGAAATTTTGAAGTTACCCTGAATCAAGCCCGTTTATCAGAAAGAATTGAGAAGAGAATGTTTTTAAAACATGTATATCCTCATAAAATACAGATGATGTTATATAGATATATAATATTGGAACATATACAAAGAATTTATAATAAATATAAAAATATAAATAATTATTAGTTTTCATTAAATATGGATAAAGAGTAACCAGAAGGAAAAATGGGGGTTTGGGTAGTATCCATTACCACTTTGTAATCAATTGAATCGTATGACCAAAAATTAATAATCCTCAGATGATAAATTCAATATCATTAAAATAAGGATATTCATTATATGATACATCAATTGGATGTATACGTACAACACGGACAAGAATTAGTGGCGAGTAAGGCATATCTCATGGAAATGAGAGCGAGTAGAGAAAACCCTTACCTTATGTCTGAATGTGTTCTACACTTAACCATAAGGTCATAAAATATGAAGTTAGAAACATCGATAATTTAATTAAGAACATATTATACATGTATTTAGTTTATTACAATTTTATTAAGTTTATTTATTCCCTTTTTGATAAGTTAAGAGAATGAATTTTGTTATTCAGTAGTGTTTATTTCCAAAGCTTTTATGATTGGTATACTTGTATTTGAGTATGGAAGTTCATGTGGAATGGGTATAATTATCTAGAATTTAATTTTTATGATATTAATGAACATATATAAGTGAAAATGGTAATATATATCATTTTGTTTTATGTTATTAGGATGGATCAATAGATAATACATTTAGTGACAATCATTTTCATTACTATGACAGTTATTGATCTTAACAAACTCATTTTGTTTTATCATTTAGTATTATGAAAATATGCTACTTAAAATAACATAATTAAGGTTATAATGCATATATTATAGTATTTTTTAACCATAAAAATGATTTATTACCATACTTGAGGAGAAATTTAATAACAAAAATCCTTCATCCATGAAGTTTGCAAATCAGAAACTCCTGGAAGATGATTTCCTTTTTATAATAAGATAGAGAGAGAAAGAAGTTTGAGTATGGATATAAAATTAACATGATATAATTACAACATATAGGTGATACTGGAGTTATTGATGTTTCAAAGGATTTAATTACAACTGAGAAGGTTGGGGTGTGGGTTGAATCAGTTGTTCACTTTTTATAAGTTTAAAAAATCTTAGAAACTTAACCCTTGGAACCTGTTAAGATTTATTTCCTTATTAACTTTTAATAAATACTCATGCATACAAGAATAGTAAAGAATGTAAAACACACAAGATTTAAATGTTTTACCCTCAGTGTGAGAACTTACATAATTTCTGTAGCCACTCCTGTGGTTCTATGCAAAATCCATTATTTTTAAGAAGTGAATACAACTTGTGAAACTCCCATTTGACACCTTCCATGTCCTACCTAGAAATATTATACTAAATCCCATTAGTTTATAATATTTTATTATAAAAAAATTGAGACAAACAAAATAATAACAAATTCTATGAAACTGATCCACAATTGCTCAGTCTGAATCCTCAGTCTGATTTGCATGGATCTGATTTTCTCCAATAGATGACTCTGGATATGATTCCCTCAATATAGAATTTCAAGTTCGGAGTCTCTCAATATGATGAGTCTGAATCCGATTTTCTCAATACAATCTCTCTGGATATGATTGTATCTATAGATGGACTCGATAGAATGAACCCGTTATCAATATGCATAACTAAAACTCTGTTTAAATAATGAATATGATATACTTTAATCCGATTCATTTATTATAATTGACTTAATACAAAATTCTCAAAATGATATTTCTCGATTTTGTAAAAAAACATTCATTTTCCTAATTCTCCTTACAATATCTCTGGAAAATAATGAATCTCACTTGATTTCTTCAGCAATCCACCTTTTCTTCTTGTGTTGGAAGTCACAATGAAAAATTATCTAAGGAAGTATTTATAGGCGAATCAGAAAAGAAGGGAGGAAATCTTAGAAACTTTACGCACTTCCTCAAATATCAAAATTTCCAAAAATATCTTGCATTTAAAATGTCACCTTTGACTTATTAAAACCTCATTATATTTCTCTGAGATTTATTCAAAATTTAAATTCAAGGTTCAACTCTTATACTCTTCATAAAATTTATCGAATGTTCTTTTTGAGTCTTCTTCATAATCAGATTATTATGAATATGTTTCCTTCTCCGAGTCAGTACTATCTTTGTTTCCTTCTCAAAGTCAGTTTGATTTCTATTTCCATCTTAGAGTTAGTCCAATTTAATTTTCCTTCTCACTGAATCTGAATTCTATATCCTTCTTAGTGAATTCGAATTCTATATTCGATGAATTTCAATTCTAGTTCCTTTCTAGTGAATCTGAATTTTGTATCCTTCTTATCTCATTATGATGAAATCTCCAAACTATAACATTTAAATTCTTCATACCCCTCGACCATTTCTTTTAAATCTTTTATCATGAAAGTTTTCATGATTTTTGGTAACTTTATGATCATGGAGTCATCATCTCATTTTTTTAATAAAGTTTGAAAACTTTCTAACTCTTGACTTTATAATCTTCTTTCAAAACATTTCAGCAACAATATGACTTTTTTAAACCACAAATTATTTATTTATAAATCATAAACTTATTTAATTTAATGAATATGGAAAATAAAAAATTCTAAAAAAAATAATTTCTTCCACATATTCTTTTGGATATGATTATTTGAATCTGATGAAGATGAATCAGATGATTTGAAATCGATGCTAGTCAGTTTGATTATATTATTATGATGGACTGGATCCGATTATCGGAAAAAAAATCTTATACGAAAAGGTTAGTTGTAAATAAATACATATACTTTGTTAAAAAAATTCATCATAAAGGTTCTTTAATCTTGCCTTTTGGATTTTTTGACAACCCTCGTTAACAACTTTTCCAACTCTCATAATTTTTTCACAACTCATGTTATTTGAATTTTATAAAAAACATAGCCTTTCTCAAAATTGAGTGTCCTCAGACCAAAATACTGAATAAAGTAATATTTTTGATGGAATTAAATCCTATGGTTAAAATAAAATTTTCAAGCCATATAACAACAATATCCCACTCACTTTTATCTTTTCCTCTCACTTTCCTTTTTTTTATTACTTTTCTTTTTCTCTCACTTTTCTTTTTTTCCTTTCATTTTTCGTTTTCACTCATCCATTCTATGATAACAACAAATTAATATTAATAAAATAAATATAAGTAAATAATTATTACAAATTTGTTACTTTCTCTCCCCCGTTTTCAAAATAATCTATAGTACATCGGTGGTTTTTCTTTATGAGGTTTAGGAAGACATGGGAGGTGGCTGAGCATGAAATTGTAGCCTTAATTACAAAAACCTTTCTTTTGACATTGATTTCTCAAGATATCAGTAATATGATACTTTTTTCGAAATTTATTCTACTAAAACATATCCCACATCAACTTCTTATTTTATAAAGTTAATCTTTATAACATTGTTTTTTGATCTTGAATTCTAAACAAGATTCATAGAAAGATCAATTGTACTATGATTTTAATAAAGTATCTTCAATTGTTTGGAACATTTAATTTAAAATATTCCTGCTGAACTTTCATCTATAACATTTGATTACAGATCTGAGTCACTGCAACATATTCAGATTCAAATGTGCTCAAAGTTATTGGACTTTGTTTCTTACTATGCAAACTCACACAACATTCACACAAGAAAAATGTTCCTCATGAAATTGATTTTTTATCATTACAATATCCATCCCAATTGGAATTAGTATAACCTTGAAACTTTATGTCACTATTTATTTTGTATAAAAACCCATGTGAAGTTGTTCCTTTTACATATCTCAAAATTATCTTTTCTTCCCACATATGTGATTCTTTCGAATTAATTTGAAACCTGACACACAAAGTCACAACATAAAAAAAATAATGCCTCAAGGCTATAAGATAGATAAGACTTCCTTTTAGATTCCGAAAGTCATTCTCATTCATAATTGTTCTAGATTTATCTTTACTCAATTTTTTCTCACTAAAATAGGATTTGAAACTTCTTGGATTCTACGATTCGAAAATTATTTAACAATTACCTCACACTCATTTCTTGAGATAAAAAAAATGTAATTTTCATTTTGATAAACTTGTAAGCAAAAGTAGAAAGTTAATTCTCCCAACATATACATTTCATAATTCATCTTTATTTCCTTAAATTTTTTTACAAACATCTTCTCTATTCCCAGAAAAAATTATACCATCCGCATAAAATGGGCTTTCAAGCCTTATATTTAGGCCAATTTTCCTTGGGCCTTCAGGCTATGTAATGAGTCTCCCTCTACCCACACTAAAGAGGTATTTCCTTTAAATAATAAATTGAGGCTTCGGCCCCAACCTTTATAAAAAATATAAACTTAGGTATGGATAAAATAAATTTTCTATATTCTATTAGTACACTATGATAATCCCTATTATACTATACGACATCTTTGGATTTAGGGAATATTCACTTCAATATCCAATTTTCACTAAAGACTATAATATTTTTTTTCACTATTTTACCTTATATCAGATCATATATAATAACTTATGAAATAATTTTAAAAAAATTCTCAGATATCTTCCAAAACACTTTTTAAAAATCTATAATTAACTTCACCATGTAGAACTTCATATGAAATACTTTGTGAAAAACCACATCCAATAATATTTTGGATAAAATTCTAAAAAAATTTAGAGCAACTCTCTGAGTTTAACTTAATACCCATTTATTCAAACCCGAAGTGTCCCCCATGGACATTTGTAGAATTGAAAATAATATAAATCATAAGATCCATAAATCCAAGAAAAGATTATACCCTTGAAAATAATTAATACTACTCAAGATGTAAATAGATGCGTAATGAAATCCATAAAACAGAAGTATATCAATCCCATGTTCACCAGCTATATCACACACTAGCATGAATTTTATTATTCTAAATTTATCCAAGACCTTGAGTGACCATGGGATAAGGTGAATTTAAAGTCATTATAGAATCCTAAAATACTCATGACACTCTATGTATAGAATGACTAGTTCAATGAATATATGACTTTTCATTATTCTAGTAGACCAGAACATCTTATACCCTATATTCAAATAGAAAACCACATCAAATTTACCTTCTATATATGGTTATAAATTTCATTATTATATCTAAATCAGGGGATCATATTCTATAATTATTATATGGGAGGAAAAATAGAACTAGGTTTGATCTCCAACTAATGATATAATTTGTAATATACCAAACCAACCCCTGATTTTCTATGCTTAAATAATTTCATAAGATGGGTATCAACATTTGATGGTTTTCATGGTAGTTATCTCACCAACCTTAAGTGAGGGGGCTCGAAATATAAACAATGAATCCCTAGTCTACCAAATAAATATTCTATAAAACTCTATTTTATATAATTCAAGGGCCATTCTGGGTATAAAACAATTTTATACCATATGATCATATTTCATATATCCACAAAATAATTATAGTGATTATAACCATAATATTTCATAATGACCTAATATACTCCAGGAAGAATGTTTTTAGGGATGACTCAAAGTCATACTTAGAGAGTTCCATTATCATTTCACTTTGAAAAATTTATATCACTATATACATATATATGTATATATATACATATCCAATTTGAAGGAATAATAAAGTAGAAAAGAAATTTAATATGATACATTTTATATCCTTAAATAATTTTAAGAATACTTTATAAGATCTCAGTATAAGAATCTTTCTATCATACCATATATTAAAAACTACGAGATCAACATTTTCTTTGTGACACATTTTAGGGTTTAGTTAACTTATTAAATCTATCTATAATTCCTACCACATCTCTATGTGACCATTTAATTAAAATATTTGACAAAAATATTTAGTGAGTAACATCTATAAATTATTATAGTTTTGAATAATTATGATATTTAGGAATCATTTTCCTAATGTTGAAATCCTAGAATATATTCATACTTATTATCTCAATAACATCTAATGTTGTAATGTTAATATCTATTTTTTCTTCATATAACATTTATATGTACATCATCATCATCATTAGATACATTTTCATTAAATTTTCCTGTTAAATATTTTGGTAACTAATATAAAATTTTCATTGTATGTTTACCAACATATCCTAAACCTATTAGGTTATCATATTAAA
This sequence comes from Viscum album, assembly GCA_963277665.1. Lineage (NCBI taxonomy): Eukaryota > Viridiplantae > Streptophyta > Magnoliopsida > Santalales > Viscaceae > Viscum > Viscum album. The sequence goes on along the minus strand of OY728128.1, from coordinate 54,851,175 downwards.
TTCACCCTATTTGGTGGTGGATTCATATTCCATCATATAATTTGATAAAAAATTTTCCTTAGATGAAACCCCTTTTATCCTTATCTCATTTTCAAGCAGGTTATAATATTTATGTGAATCATAAACCATGTGTAATAAAAACTTCAACTCATTCACATAAACAATTATTTTTTATAATATTATCTCTAGAGAAAAATGAGATCTATAATAATTTTTTTTAAAGAATCTATCCAAGATTTAAGTTTTCCCAACATCTGATAGTTTAATACAATAATTTCTTCAACCATTACTTAAAAGTAAAACATTAAGCTCTCATAATCAACTCATCATAACTTCTAAAATCTAGTATATTAATAATACTTGTAAAACATACAATTGATATTGTATTCCCTTTAGAATAAAATAATTAAATTATATGATAACTAAAGTGTAATCTCCACGAGGTTCCTTGGAAAAATTCTTGTATTTTGGAATATTCCTCTTTTTATATATTGGTTTTCCCCAATGAAATAACTTCCCCTCCTTATTGTTCTTTGGTTTAGGGGGTACTGTGGTGTCTTTATGGACACTTTTTCTCTCTCTAGCCAAAATGTTTTCCCTTCACTTTCTACACCATCATAATGGATCTTGAGCTTGAACCACCGATGTAATTTTAAATTTCCATCAACATATTGAATAGATAAAGTAAAAATTTATTTATTTCAATAATGTTATAATTTAAAGTAAATAACCATAATCTTTTTGGAAGTTATTGAAGAATAAATTTTGTAAACAGATCAAAACTAATAGGTGAACCTTGACTCTCCAAGTCATTGTAGTGGGAAATAATATTGAGGATATGAGTTGAGTATGAGGTTCATTTTTACAATTTACACTAAGAATATGAAATCTAATGGTTAAGGCGACTTTATTACTTTATTACCTTATAGAAGGTAATCTATGGGAATGTAACTGTTAGGGTCACATATATTGAATGGTCGAGTTCTTGAAATGTGTTTCCTTGGAAGGAATCTGACACTCATTATTTTAAAGGGATTTTATTCTCATAATCTTTTGTGATGTTATTCCATTTATGTATGTATTATTCTAAAAATTTAGATTTGGAATCCCTATTCTAACCACAAAATTAATATGTTCACACCATATTAATGTTAAAATCTACAGATAACCCATATTTTGTGTTACTCGCCTAAAAATAAAAGACTAACATATTCATATATATTAAAATTAATCCCTTCGATAAGGTAAAATAATTAATCATATAAATGTTTGTATTTATATATGATTTAAAATATTTATTTGAACAATCCTAAATCCATAGATAACTAAATAACACTTTTTTAGAATAAGGTATATTCCTACAGAATAGTGGGAAGTGTTTGGTTGGAATTGAAAAGATGAAGACACAAGAGGGTGGTGAATTGTGTTCTCTTAAAAAAATGAAAGAAACTAAACTTGCATCTTAATATTAAAAAAATTATATCCTTATCTATTATATATGAAGTATTAGTGGAAAATAAATAAATAAAAAACACAATTATGTATAGTGGTTAGTAGAAAAAAGAACCCTTAGTCTACTCCACTAATTCTCTCTCAATGAGCTTGGTGATTTTCACTAGTAGGAACTTTTTTTATTAACCTCTAAAACTGATCATAGGTACTTGAAACCTTATAATCAAGGATTTTATAGGGAACCAAAACGTCTATAGATTAATATGAGAAGTTGAAACACCACCAATGACTGAGTAAGAGTAGCCAATACTCTAAATAGAAAACTGAATAGGATATAGATGTCAAAACAACATCATCACATAGTTGCAGCAACAACTAATAGTTGTATATGATCTTTAATAAAAAAAATCAATGAAAAAATATTATTTAACATAAAACATGCTTTATTTAGATATCAGTAGATAAGACACTAGGTAGGTGATCAAACATGTATGTTTCCAAAGTTTAACTCTTATAAGTCCTTTGGTGAAGTATAAAAATATTTTAATCAATGAAATATTGATGAAAGAACAATTAGTTGATCCACTAGATAATAATCAATACATGTATTCCACTAATTTGTAGCTATAAAGATGATGAATATTTATTATTTTTAACTCAAAATTTTATATTTAGAAAAATAATATATTTATCTTTATAAGACAAACATTTTAGTATTTAATAATATGGTCGAATTAATTTAGGTTAAATAGCTCTAGAAATATTGCATCATAAAACATGAATATTTGAATTCAAAACATTCAAAGAAGGTCGTAATTTCCCTTAGAAATAGAAATTATTAAATCTATTGAATATGATCCTTTGAATCAGACTTTATGTATATTTAAAGAGTTATTTAATTTTGGTGATATCATTACAAAAAACAAGGAAATAATCCATAATTGAAAACTTCGTATTTGACCAAGTCAAACTTAATATTTAATTGCATAGTGATAAAACTGAAACGTATGGCTGGCAGTGTATGGATAATAAAAAATTAGGGATGATTAATTATACATTTATTCTTCAATTGTATGGTTTATTATAAACATAAAGTTTCTGATCAATACTTTTATTTCAAATATAGTGTTTACAGACCACACGTTCCACTTAAAATGTTGGGTATGAACAATGGTTCCAAACTACTTATAAAACACATCCAAAATACATTAACTTTTGAGAAGTCAAATAACCTCCCATGGGTTAATGACTGAATTTTATTCCATAATAAAACAATTATTCCAGTAATTATTATCTTGAAATTCTCTTAAAGTATCTACATTAGCAACATTAGTGTGGGTGTTTTTGAGCATCAAAATAAAATTTAAATTAACAAATTTTTTAAATTAACACATGCTAAAAAATACCCCCCATTTTGATGATCACAACACCCATAAAAAATATTTATATTAAAAAAATAAGAAAAGTACTTTTACAAATACAAGAATAAATAAATTTGGAGAAAATTTATACCTTATAAATAAGAATATTTTAAAAAGAAAATTATCTCATATATATTTTACATTTTTTGACATATTTATTTCCATAAATGTCTTATAAAATTCTCTATTAATTTCTCATAAATTTATCCCCCTTTTTTGACAACAAAAATAAATTAAGAAATATTTCATTAAAATTTTTATCTATAAAAATATCAGTAAAAAAATATAAATATAAAAAAATTTCATACATAAAAAATATTTCTAACTTTGATTTTGGATAAGAAAAGAGGATGAAAATGAATCAAGATTTTATAAAGGGTTAAATGGTTCATCTGTCCTCTCAATACTTTGAACTCATTTACTTACACCAAAAAGAACTATTGATAATAGTTTTATTCTCCTTTGAATATATGTAGATCTTTGATCTATTAAAGAATATGAGAACTATTTATCTAAAAAATATTTTAGTTCATTAACATCTCAGTCAGTAATAGTTTCTTGTCTGATTATCTCTATTTGACTTATAATATCCTCTTTAAATGCATCAAAGTCTACTTTAGAAATTGAGATCTCCTAAATAATTTTCACACTTACTTTGAAGAGTATAGAACACAATTTTTGAAATAGAATTATTTTCCATAAATTCATACAAATTTTTAGAAATTTTTATATCTTCATGAAGCTCTAAAAGAACTTCATTATAAATATTAAACTTAGAAAAACACTATACACCATGAATTCCATGTTTAACTATTTTAAAATATCAAACTTCTTGTTCTTAAAAAAACGGATTTTATAACTTTTCTAAAATATTTTTCTAAGGAATAATTAACAAAGGAAACTGACTATTAGTCAAATAGATCAGTCATAGCCTCCAAAAAATAATTAACTCCCTTTTTATTTTGATAATAATTTTTTTTTCAGAAAAACAAATTCCAAAATAAGGTTTTATAAAAATGAAAGATTAAATTAAGAACACAATTTTTATTAAAATAAACCTGCCTTTTTTCATATGGTTTTAAATTATTATAAGAATTTACTACATGATACCCTTGAATTATAACTTTCTAAGAGAATATTTTTAAAAATACCTATAAAAAATGTTTATAGTGATTTGACTACTTTATAAATTTTGTTACTTATCCTAAGATGGAATTAAATAATCTTTGAGGACAATGAATGATATAATAAAAATTTTAATAGATTGATTCATTATATAAAATAACAGAGTGATTAGAGCATTAAGATTTTTAAAAATAAATATAATAAAAGGTTTCACTCTTGTATACAAAACATGTAATGCATATGAATTGAATATTATTATGGAAATGAAATAATTCTTGGATAAAAAATTTCAACTGTAAAGAAGTTTCCACAAAAAATATAAATATAATATGTTTCATTAATCTTAATGTAACCACTTAATGATATAAAAATGAATTTCAGTGGTGAACGCCTATAATATGTCAAATACAAGTGACTTTTGGTACCCATAGGATTTTGAGTTTGGAAGTTCTAGAAACGAAATACTTAGGTCACCAAATTTGCTTTGTGGAGAAGAGACTCTATAATAAATTTTAAATAACTCTTTAGAATAATAATCATGCTTGATACCATAAAATTAATATTTTATAAAATAGAATTCATTTTCATAATTTTATTTATCCCAGAGTGAAAACATTTAATAGTAGATACAATATTTCTTTTTTGAACCATGAAAAAAATAATTTCTATATAACTTGAGTTTTTATCCATTACCCAAACTACCATGTTTTCCTTATTATTATCTTTATTTTTACGAATAATTTTATTTAACTATTTTTCTCATTTAATAAGAATTATAGAAGTTTTTTTAAAGTATTAATGTCATAAAATAATTCTTTAATTTTAGTTTCATGAAGATCAGAAGAAAATTTCGATCTTAAATTTGAAATCTCTTTAGATAAACACTATTTATCAACTTTGATAACATCATATGTTTTTATAAGTTTTATATTTTTTTTATGGATTCAAATTGGTCCTGAATCATAAAACAATATTTATTTAGTTGATAATAACATTTTTTGGAATCACAATTTTTAGTGTTAGAATGAGCCATAAGACGTAGATTTACTATTTAATTTTGATGATCAATATCACAGTTTTTTATAAATCATTACTTGAATCAAAATTACCACTCCAATTAGTATTCATGAATTTTTTACCTTTTATTTTATAATTGATTTTCCTTTAATCTTTAATCATAGGTTATTTAGACTTTGTGTGACCTTTCAAATTACATTCATAGCATCTATCTTCTTTATTCATTTCTTACACTTGTTGTACAATTTTCAAAATCATTTATAACGTACTGATAATTATTTTATTAAATACAGATAACTTTAATTACATGATTAATCCATACTTTTAATTTTAACATCTTAATTTTTTATTGAAATATGATTTTCATATTCATCTTTTATCTCAGATTCATACCCCATCAATGTGCCAATCATTTATTTCATATTCAATTATTTAACTTGTGTGGATTGATGAATAAAAGTAGATTTTCAATTCCACTTATATTGTAAACATATAAGTACCTTAAACATATTTTCTGATTATTTAATTTATTAGACCTATGAAATAATTTATTTGGCTTGACTATCTTTAAATATACTATTATTCCAAGAATTTTTAAACAAATAATCTTGTGTGATTTAAAACATACATAATTATCACCATTAAAATAAGGTTCCTAAATCACCCACATAACTCTTATAAGATCATCCATTGGTAATTATCATGGACTCAAACTTTATCTTTGATTCTCTAGAGTTAAAATAAATATAACCACTTGAGTCGAAACTTCTGATATCAATCATTATTTTTGGGCAGAATCACAAGAATATTCATGAATATAAATATATCCAATGTATTTTTTCCTCTGATTATAATTATTGATAGGTAAAAGTTACCCATATTATAAAAAATTTAAATAATGAAATATTGAAAAACCTCTGATAACAATTGTTTGGTTGTAACAACAAAGGTGAATAAAAAATAAGGGGTGTGGGGTGGATTGAGTTCATTTAAAAACTTGATAGAAACTCAAAACCCCTCTTATTATTAAATAAATAAATTTATTCCATCTCAAAGATGAGTAAGCATTGGAAAATATAAAATAATAAAAGAAAAAAATATGGTATAGTGGTTCAAGTCACAAAGATTCATCAGTACACATCACCAACACTATCTCTACGAGCATACTGATTTTCACATGCAAGTTATTTTTATAGGAACCTATTAAACTATTTGTAGGTATTTCACACATTATAATAAAAGCTTTTACAAGTCCTTGTGGCTCTTTTAAAGGAATCCAAAATATCCATAACTTACTTTGAGAAGCGGAAACTTCAACAATGACTGTGTATGAGTCTTAAATACTCTAAAAAGATAATAGAGTACAATGTAGATATTGAAACAACTTCAACAAAAAGTTGAAACAAAAACAAATAATTGTCTATGATCTTCAATAAAACACAACAGTAGAAAATTACATTTCAATGTAAAACATTATTTCTTTAGATAAAATTAGAGAAAAAATAGATTGTTGATAAGAAATATATTTCTCCAAAGTATTACTCTGATAATTGATTTGTTGAATTACAACAAAATATTAATCAATACAATATAACACTAAGAAAAGTGAGTCAATCAACAAGATAAAAATAAAAACATGGATGTCTTCAGAGTGTATATTTATAGGTGAAGAATAATTATTATTTTAAAATGCACATCTATATATTTAGAAGAATAATATATGTATCTTTAGAATGTAAGAATATCAGTGTTTAATAGGAAGGTTGAATTCCTTTAGGTCAAAAAGCTCTTGAAATATTTCACGATAAAACATGAATATTTGAATTCGAAATATTCAAAGAAAGTAATAAATTCAATTTGGAATAAGAATGATTTAATTTTTTTAATGACATAATTTGAATTGGTGTTTAATCATCCTTAAATAGATATTTAATTTTATCGAGACTATTTCAAAAAATATAGAAATAATCCATGATTCAAAACTCCATATTTGACTAAGTCAAACACTGGGTTTGACTACATATCGAAAAACTCTAAACGTATGATTGATAAAAAAGTTGGGATGATGAACCATACATTTAATTCTCAAATGTATATTTTTTTCCCAAAGTAGGGTCTCTAATCTATACTATTATTTCAAATGTAGGGTTAACAAACTATATGTTCCTCTTAAAATGAAGGGTATAAAGAGTGTTTCAAGACTACATATAAAACACATCATGAATAATTTATACACTGAGAAATAAAAAAACCTCTCATGGATTAATGAATGAATATGATTTCAGAATAAGAAAACATTCCAACAACTGTTATCCTAAAATTAATTTATATTAAATTTATTAGAAACATAATTTGGGTGTTTGTGAGCATGAAAATAAAAAATAAAATAACAAATTTTTGAATCAACACTTGATCAATAAGAAGTATGACCCAAATTCTGTGTACATAAGGATAACTTACTCAAGGGGGAACAAAATTCTCGATAACTCTAAAACATAATAAGTATAAAATATTTTATATAAATAAATTCAATATTAAAACTTTATTAACAATCCAAGGTCAAAGTAGATGATAACTAAATCTTATTTTGGCATGCCTAGCATAATATGCCCATTTAGAAGATGCAGTCCATCTCATAAACTAAATAATTAATAATAATTCATAATAAAACAATTATATATATGAATTATATGGGAATAATAATTACATAGTCAATTCAATAATTTTACAAGAGGTAAAAATTTGTGAATAAATTATAAAACAATAATTAGAAAAATTTTACAATTAATTATGAATATTCCACAATATGATAAATATAAACACTTTACATTTATTTCCAATTTGAACTCTTAAATATTTTTCATTGTATGTTAGATTATTTTAATATATGATATTTCATAAAATATAGAAACATCATATTTAAATTTCTATTATTTAATCAATTTAAATAATCTTAATTTCATATCGTAATATTTTTTCATAAACAGTAAGTTTGTTACCCCTTAGATGGAAGGGTGTGTAAGTGTAGGTATAAAAAATTGAATTAATAATATTATTATATTTAGGATAATGGTGTTATTATATAATCATGGAATATTAATATTTTAGGGGGTGTATAGTGATAATAAATCAAAATATTAGGAGGAAGGACATTACCTCTTTTTCGGACAACTCCTTTTGGTTTTCACTAAAGGGATTTAGTGGATGAATTTATGCCCAAAGAGAGGATTATAGTTTTATAAGGTTTATTTTAAAGATATATTTGAGTAGATATTTTTTGATCCAAATTTTCTTGAGAGGTGTGGGGAAGAGGGAGGGTGGGGTTCCATTTTATAGTGGAGGAGGAGTGACACTAGTAAAATTTTGAAAAGGGAATTCCACTCATGTTTTTCCTATTATAAGTTTCTTGAATAAATGGAAGTATTATAGAAAATAGATAATAGGGTATAAATATTTCTATAAAATGGAATCCTTAAAAGTTTCTAGGTAATTTTGGATCTTTAGATTAAAGTTTAGTCTCCTCTTAATCTATTGTTTCTCCTAATCATTGAAATTTATTTTAATAACATTCATTAATATTTTTTTTTCAAAAACAAATTTTAATTTATTAGAAATTATAAATTATGATTATTAAAAGTATGGAATCCATTTTTTTAAATTCCAATTACATTATTTCTAAAAATTAATTTAAAATTAATCCCTCAGATGAGACGATAATGAGAGGTTTTAAAGTAAAAATGTTCGAAAGTTTGCTATGTTTTTTCTTCATATTTCATTGTAACATTGGTTGCAGTGACCTAAGTTAGATTTATTGATTTATAATTGATATAATTTAGGTTAAAAAAATTTAAAATATAATTTAAACTTATAAATAAATTATACAAGAAATGATTTTTAAATTGAAATTCATTATTTTTTTACTATTCATTAAAAACTGAAACTTCACAGTAAAATACCAAAAATTAATAATAACATAATTTTTATGTTTATATTTAAAAATTGGAGTTTATTTTTAAATATAATATATATAAAAGTTAAAAAAAATGTATTTCAAATAAGTTTTTCATTAAAAGGATTTAAAATTACGTTTATAAAAATAGATTGTTTTTATGTGTAAAACTATGTTTGTTCTTATATTGTCCATATAAATTCTATTTGACGAATGTAAAAATATTTTACTGACTATATCATATATATATTCTATTAAGCTATTTAACGTTATTCATAATCAATAATTTAATGTCTTCGTTAAGTATTATTATATTAAATATTTTATTTCATAACATATTATTTTTTGGTAAAACTCGGTCATGCGTGTAACACAATCCATTGAAAAACCTCATTGTTTAATGTGAAAGATGATAACTTAGTATCAAAATAAATTCATTCTATATCATGGAATAATTTAAAATTTAAAATATATAATAAATTATTGGGTTATTAAATTCCCTTACAAACTTGGTGTCGCATGTCAGACACGTTAACAAATACAATTCTTTTGTTTTAAAATTTTGGGGAGTTATATATTTGTTGTGGTATTAAGGTTAACCATTTACGGAATAGTTTATGATGAAATTCAAATAATGTTTTGGATGTTAATGTATTATATAATCATGTTTATATTTGTCCATATTTGATAAGTTGTGATAACCATTTTGGGTTTGATAATAAATAGAGATACAAGAAAAATTTTATTAATCTTATATGGATCCAATTCTATATAAGAAGTTAATTTTAGCGATTTAGGTATGAAATTTTTTCTTAACTTCTTAAAGTAAGAGATATAGATAAAATTGATAAAAAAAACCAAATAATGATATTATGCCTATGATAACCTAGAAGAAGTTCAAATAGTAAGGATTAAATTTACTATGATGGGGAATGTAACACCATGATATTTTAAAAGAAGAAAATTATGTTTGATAGTGGATATGACATGCAACACCGATCTTAAATGAATAATGAAATATTATTATTTAAACATTATAGAAAAAACCTAACAATTAAATTGGTGGTATGAATAGAATTAATCACCTTTTGAAATATATATATTTATATATATTGGTATTGGAAAATTATTAGAAAATAATAGCTCACTTTTTTCAGTAATGTCAATTTATTCTTTAAAGATACATTTTCCTCCAAAATGATTATTATTGATTTTCAGGAGAAAATAATATCTTATAATTTTTTTAAAAAATTTATTAGATTAAATTAATCTTATTTATTATATAAATACATAAAATTTATATTAAGGTGAAACTTTAACATTCTTATGGAAATGTTGATTTTTTAGAAAATTGTGAAAATACCATTTTGGTGTATTTTTTTAAAAATTTACATTTTTTATTTAAATATAAAATTATGATTAAAAACTGAAATTGAAATTAATATGGATGTATTTTAATTACAAATAATATAATTAATTACATTATTATCATTATTATACATGATTTATCTTATAAATTTAAATTTGGGCTTAAAAATGCATTTTTTTTCTAGTAACTAGTTCTCATTACATTTTAGAAATTTTTACGAAAATAAATATATATAAATTATATGAATTGAATTTTATTAAACTAATTTTATTTTTTAATTAATAAATTCAAATTTATCCTATTATTAATGTTTGATATTTTTCTAAGGTAAATTTTTTGATGAATAGTAAAAAATTTTAGTTTTGGGAAATACATTATCTTTTATGATATCACCAAGACATAAAAATAGTATAAACATTTCTGAAACTTATGGAATGAATAAGGCATGAAAATATTATTAAAATATAATAAGAAAATAATTTTAAACATAAAAATTATATTTTATTCTATGATAAATATTAAAATCATTTTTAGTGCAGACATAGTGTTTGTACAACACTAGAAAAGTAAAATTTGGTGTCCTAAATATAATATATGAGATAGAAGAATTACTCAATCATATTTTTTTAATCAAATTTTAATTATTATTTATAATATTTATTGTTATATATTAATTTTGGTGTTATATAACCAGCGACTTATCCAAATTCTTATGTAATGCCTTCACAATGCCAGAAAAGCCAAAATAAAATATTAAATAGGTTTTCATGACATAGAGGTGGGTAGAAATACATATTAAAAAAATATAAAATAATAAATTTAAGTTAAAATTTTTATGGTGTTGATTTTTAATTTTAGTGATGAAATATTTACCTTAAAGACGTACACAATGCTGAAAGAGAGGTTGTGCAAGGAGTAGCAAAATCATGTAGTTTATTTTTAAAAACAATAAAAACAATATTTTATGGATTCATTATAGTCTCAAATTAATTATATATATATATATATATTTTCTATTATAGATTTTATAAAGGATTATGTTTAATTTCTTTTTGGTCTATATAAGGTTAAATTAAATTAAAAGTGTCAAAAATTACTTTAGTAGTATTTGTTATAAAATAATGTATTATTAAATTATTTAAAAATACCAAAAGTTTTGAACGTGGAAAATTTGAATAAGATATGGTCTAAAATTTCATGCCTTGTATATTCATGATCCAATTTTGTTCTTCAAAGTAAAATTATAACCCTTTAAAAGTGAAGAATACATTACCGTGATTAAGGATAAAATAGGAAATCTAAGGGGTTTAATAAAAATATAAGGATTAAATCACCACATAAACCTATCTAAATTTTATTGTTTGATAGTCTTTCAACCCCATAATACATAATTTTTAAATCCCTGTCCATTTGGAATTATTTTTTGAGAGAATGTGTTTAATATATTTCAATATTTTAAGAAATCCCAAGAGTGTCCCTTCTCTCAATTATAAAAGATCACTCATACTTTTTATTTTTTAAACCAATTTGAGCCACATATATATATAAAAAACCACGAAAAGTATATTATAAACTCCCGTGTTCATGTTATTTTTTCTATAGTATTCCAAAATGACCAACCCCAGAGTCCTTAAGAAAAGTTCTAAACTAGTTATTTCAAAAAAGAGGTAATCACCTTAACCAATCACTTCCATCTGAATTATTATTTTAGTCTATATAAATATATTATATTATTCAGAAAATAATAACTTTAGTACCATAAAAATATTTAAATTTTATTTTTAATATTAAACCACCTTTATTCACCATCTTTCCAACAAATGGGAAGTGAATGTATCACTCATGCGTACATACTTCATACCATTTCCACTTAGAAATATAAATAATTTTCCGTACCAATATTTCTTGTATGATTATTATGGTGGGTTTGATTTTTATATATGATATATGTGAAATAATTACACTAGTTTAATAATAATATAACTACAACCTTCTTACCTTCCAATCCGTTGGAAAGTGATAACGTCACTTGTGTATATGTATAGACTACCACTTCCAAGAAGTGATGTGATTGGTTTTTAATATATGTTTCACTTGGATGGTAATAATTATGTATTTAATGAATATATATGATATATATGACATAATAATTAGTGTATAATTTTTAATTAATATTAAATTTTATTCCTTTCTATCTTTAAAAAAATTAAATTGCGTTCGTGCATATGTGCGACCTATCATCTCCTTGAATGATGTACTTAATTTTTAAATCTATAGTTTTATGGATGAATATAAATTTTTAAAAACATAATATATATTATATTTATATCATGATTAAATTTTTGCAGATTATTGAAATATTATCAATGTATAAGGATTTGAATAACTGAACATAAATTCTCCTGAAAAATGAAATAGTTAACACACAGAAATGATGATTTTAATAAATAATTATTAATAATTTTTTTTGAAAAGTTAGAAGGTAATAATATATTATATTATAAGTATTTATATTAATATTTTATTTAATTATAATAAATTGAAAATTTATTATATCGGATGATACAGAACTTTTGGGGAAATTCAAACTCGAGGTAAGGTTTTATCATCTAAAATTATCTTCTTTAGGGAATATGTTATGTCACACACATATCTTTATTGATGAGGTGTATATAATAATCTTTAAAATTTTTTATCATGATTATCCTTATGTTCATGATTTTTAGTTTTTCATTTGTAGTAATTATTTCTTGGATGTTATGATTGAAATGTTACTAAAAGAGTAAGGGATTTTTGATTCAATCCTATTTTAATGGGGATTGATTATGTTTGAATTTCCATCAAGGAAATTATTTGTTCCTTATACAATAAATACCTTGAGTTTTTATTCACCTATAGTTAATTATGAATTTTTTTTCATTTAATTTTCCTGACTTTAAGTTCTCAGGATATTTAAATAATATTTTTAATTGAAAATCAAATTTATTTCTCTCTTCTGTCAAAAAAATATTTTCTTTCATATCCAAGTTTTATAAAAGTGTTTATAAGAGTGTTTTTAATATTTACATTTTATTTTTGAACATAATTTTTACCCATTATTTAATTTGATATTTTTTGAAAGGGAACTTCTGTTAATTTATCGAATGAGGTACTTTTTGACCCTTTTTAAAATAGTGTGAAATGAATACTTTCTTTTAACTCATATGGAATGAATTCTCAATGATTTGAATATTTATTTAAAATTTTACACATTTATTTTCAATGATTTTTTTTAAATATTTTATAAATTTTAATATTTTAAGGAATTCATTTGAAAATTGAAATAATATTTTTCTCAAAATTTTTTAATGGTCTTTTTTACAATATTCCTCATCATCAATTATAACAATCTTTGATTATTTTATGTTTTACGTGGGATATGATCCAATAATATCATAATTATTATTTATATGGATTGTTTGTAATTATATTGATGAGATTTTTAAGAAAACCCTTTATTTTTACGGGTTATACTATTTTGAGTTGAGGAAAGGTTTATAAAAATTGTTTTCTTTTCATAGGTGATGAAATGATTATATGATGAGTGTTTTATTATGTTTTAGAACACATATATATTATTTTCATTATGTGATATGTTGTAATAGAATTATATAACCCTAAAATTCATTGGTAAATGTTTTATATGTCATTTGATTACTCTAGGAAACAATTCCATGTGTTTGATCCATTACGGGTAACAAGTTTAGGTTTTCGATCCACTATGAAAGATAAGCCACTGTGATTGATCAATTATAGGAAACAATTTAATGTGGTTGATCCATTATGATAAACAAGTTGACATTCTTTATCCACTATAGTTATGATATTTTCATGATTGGTATTTTATTATTTTACTATCTTGGTCTTTAACCATAACATGTGAAATTGTTTTTATAAAATTAAGTGTGCCACAATATTATGAAATGAAATTATGGTTCATGATTAATTTATGAATTTTATTCACTCTTATGATTTTATGTATTTTGAAATGATAATGTTTTATAACACAACTTGTGTTTATTATATTTTAAATATTAGGTATAGACATTTTATGTTATAGTTATGATCTCATACCCTTATGAATTTCTAATTCTTTCATATGATCATTAATTTATATCTCCCACTTTTACCCTTACGGTGAATCTATGCTCACCCTTTCTATGATTCCTTTCCCTAGGTTATAAATAAAGGTCTTAAGTAGGGTTTGTCTATGAAGATCATTAAAGGGGAATAAATTTAGGTGATATATTTAAGATATTTTTCTAAATTATAATATTGTTCATCTTTTATCCAAAAAAACTGAACCATGACGGTCCATTGGTGTGTATTTGTGGAATTTATTTCATATTAATCGAAAAAGATGTAATATTTGTGTGTCAAAATACTGTTCCATTACAATTTTTTGGATTTATTTACCCAAAGTCAGCATCTATACATTACTTTATACTTTTTGATCCACCTACCTATGATAGTGACATGATATTAATAATTTTTTTATTAATTAGAGAAGTGTCAACCCTCTCAATTATAACAGGATTAATTAGGAACCCCAATTTTCCTCGCACATTATGCCATTTTGTTCAAACTCACTCTAAATAAATTCTTCACCAACATTCTCATCCACATATTATATCTTTTTCACTATTGATAAGATTAACCTTATAAGGATTAATTAAATTTTATATGGATTCATTTCACAGAGTATGGTAAAGATTCTCAAATCACACCTTTTTATTTCAATTTTATTAAGTCTTATTTTCTACATAAAAGTATTTTATAATATTTTAAAATAATTAAATCGGTATAATTAACATACTTAAATTATATTATTATAATGAATCAATCATTTTGTACATTCCACCCTTCACTATATAAAAATGAAAACACCATTCGGGTTATATGCAGACTACTGCCTACATGGGAGACATGTTTTATTTTTTATAACTTCAATATGTGGTTGTTTAAAGAGGGATATTTAATAATAATTTTTATATATAATAAAATTATTAACATCATTAATAGTTTTATAAATTTATACTTTATTTATGCTCTATATAAAATGAAAATTTTACCGGTGCGTTTGTACTGACTACCTCCTCTATAGACCCAATGTTCCCTTTTTCATCATCCCCTTACATGGATGATTCTAAAAATATATTTTATTGATTTATATAATAACAATTATTAATATATAGGATTAATATTATTTTAAAAGTATACCAAAAAAATTTACATTAATTATAATATAATCCATTGAAATCAGTAAATTAAATGAAACTAGACCACCACAAATATAATCTCCCTGAATCATGAATAAAATTCTCATGGAATGAAATTAAAATAGTATAAATTTTAGTAAATAATAAATTCAATTATCAAGGATAATATTTTAAGGATGATATTTTATTCAATGAATGGGTTTCAATGTCACTATCATTGAGCATGCATGAAACACTCGAAATTGCTAACATCTTATGATGAAAATAAACATAACTATCAAATAAATTCTTAATAAATAATTATAATGAAATAGTGTATAGGGTAATGGGTTGGAATAAGGTTCCAAAATAAGTTACTTGGAACATAAGGTTTTTATATAGTATTTTAAAAAATTTCATGAATATCGAGAGCTAAAGGTAGGTGTTTTTAATTCTTAATTTTCATTCATTGAGATATATTCTATATTCACTACCTTCTTTCATTATGTGGTGTATATATTTCTCTATGGATATATTATAACATTTTCATTATGTAATTCCTATTATCAAAGAATCCATACAATGTTCTTTACTATTTCTTATTTAAATGTCAGCAAAGTGGTATTGCTTTCTTGTCGTAATTTTCTTCCCTGGAGACAAATACCATATCCACTAATTATTTTAGACTGATTAGTGTATATATTTATCTATATATGTTTTATCATATTTAAATTAAATTGATTGGATTAAAAAATCCGTTAAATTTTATATTTCTCAAGGGTTTTCAATCTAATTTTTACTAAAACCTTATGGGGTTTTCTAACTTTGTTTTAATAGATTTACCTATAGAAAATTTTGTTAAATATTATTCTTATATGTTATGTATATTTTAACTTATCATTGAATTATATTTTTAATTTCACTCCTGCTTATTTTAATTTAAAATTATTTTTTATGGACCAACTTTTGATGTATTGTTACGTAAATACATTTCCCATATATTTCTTCATAACAATACATCATTATGGAGAATAATTCTTATCCTACTGGAAGGATGGTTTTCTTATATATATATATATATATTCTCTCCTTCCCAAATTTTTTCCTTTTTTATTTTAAAGCATAAGTATATATTGTCTTTTGTTAGATTCTTATTTACCTTTAACCCTTTTCAAAAAAATGTTTTATAATACTTTTTATGATGTGTGTTTGTATAAGGATATTTTAAAAATATTGTAAAAGTAATTTCCCTTCACAATTATATATATTATATTCAACTCAAATTTTCCCCTAAAAAATATTTATTTATTTTTCAAGGATCTATTCTTTATATTTATTTTAAAATTAAGTGTTTATAGTGGGTTCACTTCACCTTTAAGATAAACTTTTAAATGTAACCTCTAACTTCATCTTTTGTGAAAATTTTATTTTTTTCCTAGATGATATTTTATAGTTTATATCACCTTTATGAGTATTCTTATTTATCAATATTCCTTTAAATATTTTTAAATGCTTTTATAAATTATTTTAATTCATTACGAATTTGAAAATAAAGAATAATATTTTAATATTTTTGAAAGTAAATATATAATTTTAACAAGGAATTCCTAATTTTTATGTGATTTAAAGGGCTCATTTTTTGAGAAAATGAAGTATTTAGTGGTTTTTTTCTTATTAATAATTTTTTGAATTAATAATTTATTTATAAAAATTTATATTCCCAAAAACGTTTTTTAGTTTTAATGCGCGATTATTAAAAAGTTCTGTCAAACTAATAGTATTTTTTTGAAGAAATGTTTTTAAGGAGTTATCTAATATTTCAAAGAGGGGCATTTCTTCTTGATTTTAAATTAAGATTATCCAATAATTATAAAATGGGTTTTTATCGATTAAATATCTTTTTTATGTTTCTTATGTTACCCTTGGGATATATTCTTATGATACAATCTACCTTGTTTCCCTATATGATTTATGATGATGAAGTTTTATGTAAACTATCATGTAATATGTTTCTTTACCATGATGGATATACATTAATAACACCATCTAACTTCTTTATAATGATGCATTGTGATTATATTTATTGAAATATTATGGTAAGGACATCTCATATTTTTTTATTCCATTATGGAATTTTATGGATCAAAAAAAAGAAAATGACTGTGTATTGAATTGATATCCATTTCGTTCATATGGAGAATGCACCAGACTTAATGATGTGATCGGTGGGGACCAAAATTATATAAATCCTCATTATATAGGTTTGTGTCATAAGATAAAATGTTTTTTCTTTGGTTTTTTAAAATATTTCTAATTATAGAGAATAGAAAAAGACCTCTTAAAAATGGGAAAGAGGAACCCATTATAAGAATGGAAAAGGACAAAGTGTACAAGTCAAAATGATTGTACAAGCCCAAAGAAGGAAACATCCATAAAGGTACATGAAATTGAAATAACGATCTCTTAGTGGTGACCTTGTTAGAAATAATATGCATTTATAAATATACTTAATGGAAGAAATGATTTCTTATATATGAAACTGATAGAAATAATGATATATTTATTGAAACTATGATGTAAATAATTATTTATTGGTTTCAACCTTGATTTTAATAATTATGACTTGGAATAAGGCCTTGGTAGTAATATCAAGATTCCAAACATTATGCATTTTATCACTATGAAGTAAGGTATTTATTTCCACATAATTATTTACATTTCCATTATATCCATTGATATATTCAATCCTCTACTTATTGATTACGTGGTAACTTTATTGGTCATTTACTCTTTCATAATTTGAATCCCATTATTTCCATTGACTATTTGTACCGTGTTATTTCCCACACCAAGAATCTGAGGTCACCCATTTAGTTCATTTCTATTTTAGGAGACCAATAAGTGATATTTGATTGATTTCAAGAGTGTAATAAAAGAAATAAGAAATTTTTAAAGAAGATTATTATTCAATGTTCTAATGTTCCAAGTTAAATATGGAAAATATGTATGTATCTAGTATCTGAATACCACAAAATTGTGGAATCCTTTATGATGGGATCCCTTTTATCATATTATTATATAATGTACTATCCGTGAGATCCAAGTTAATGGAGTTAGACAATAACACTAAAAGTGTTTTAATTATTATCCAAATGAAGTTTTGGATGGATATTCACTAGGTTTTTCTTATGATATAACACATAGTGGAGTAGATGATATATTTCAAAAAGTTTTCAAAAATATTTCTAAAAGAAGTTATGGGTATATTTTCAATTATTATTATATATGATATGATATAAAATTAAATGGAACAATGTTTATCAATATTTAGTAAAATTGATAGATTAAAGGAGATATTCCCTAAATACCATAGTCATATGTATGTTATGGGTATATCATAGGTGAAAATTCTATATATCATAAGACATGAAAAGAAGTTTCCTTTCCACTAACTTAATCTATCATACTATATAATAGAGATATATCATAGGAAAATTATTTTGAGTTTAACTGTATAGTAAGATTAACTTTAACACGCTATGATTTATCGTAACATGGTCAGTTAATGCTAAAAAAGGAATATTTAATGCATAACCTATCATCAATTATAGCCATTATATTTTTTAAAATGATTCGGAGTTTAATTTTTAAGGGTTAGAAAATGTTTATAACCAAATTAATTTACTAGTATGACCTATGATTTAAATATAAATTCTTATATTCAAGTATTTTCCTTTTATCCTATAAAAGGATACTGGAAACAATTAATACAGTGTTATAGACACTACATTATTCTATCTAATTCACCTATATCTGAATCTCCCTTATTTTTCCTTAATTTTTATGATATGTATTAGCATGCAATGGAGGTGAGGGGAGTCCCAACCATGTGATGAGTGATTCATCTCATCCTGTGGATAGGCCTTTGAGGATGGATTTTTTTGGATGCCTTTTTTTGATCTTCATCATCGTCATATGATTAAAGAAGATGTGGAAATTCATCACTATATGGTACACAATAACTATTATTCATATTCAATTTATATCTTTTTAGTTTTCATGTATGGTGATCTTGGGATTTGGGGTCTCTTATTGTTTTAGTTTTTTGATTAAGTGTTAATTGATAGAAAACTATCAGTTTCCTCCCATGAGGACCTCATTATCTTATGGTGTCCACCCTCACATTCCTCCCCACTAAAAACATACCCATATACATGTGGTGCTCATATAAACCACCCACATGATTGAACAAGTAAGGAACAAACTTGACCATTGATACCCTGTATATTTCTAATGAATACCCATATCAACCAACACATGGTCATTTAATGTGTTTTGGTCACACTCATATAGTTATTGTGAAAAAATTTCAAAAGTTCGTCTAACTAAATATTAGTCCAATCCAAGTAATTTTGACCTTAAAATTATTATCACACAAACTCCCAAAAATAAACACTTCCCTAATTGATATGGATTATACTTGTTAGTCTTTGATTAATTCTTTTCTAAGGTACTATAGCATGACCTGACCCTATCAGGGTTGAAAAAAAACTAAGATTTCAATTTGAATTCTACCATCACTATATCATTGATTATTAACTAACATAAAGATATTATAATGGAAATATGGGATAAATATTCCTTATAAACATTATACTATTAACTAACACATCCATAAAAATTATAAATAACAAAAGAGTGTGAATTAAATATATATAGTATAATGAAAAATTAATGTTTTTGAGTCTCATAGAGTATAGAAATAATAATGAGGGGATGAATTGAGAAATCAAAACTTTTAGAATAAATACTTACAAAACTTATTCCATAAAAAGTAAATAATCCAAGTAGTAAAATAAAAATAATAATTTTTTTTAAATTGTATAAGTTGATGTATAAAAAATGATAAATATTATATATATAAATTGATTGGATATGAAACTTTAAAACGATACCTTCTAAATATTGATAAGCACAACCTTTATATTTTATAATGTACTATTGATATTAAATCCTTAAATAATAAATTAGATAATGATAATAAATATAACATTTAAATAATTAATATATATAATTAGATCAAAAAAATGCAAGATATGATTTATGGAGGATATCAATATTATTCATGCTTGTTAAATAGTAATAAAATTATTCATGATATGTAGATGGAATTATAAAGAGGCAGTGAAAATTTAATATTTAATTATAGTACAACATATATAGTATGGTGACATATAAGTAATGTAAAAGTGGTTAAATTTAAGAAAAATAAATATCCCATATTAATATATTGAATTCAAGTTCCTTTCCCTAAAACTACTTTATTCCTAAACAAAAATAGTAATTAATATATTAATACCATAATCTATAAAAATAAAAATCAATTACATCTATACAACCATTATTTATTCTTAATGAGTGAATGATGGAAAAGTCACTATCCAAAATACTTCTTCATTATTGTCCACATAAAAATTGGTACGAATTATAAAAAAAATAATAATACAATGTGTAGGTTTATTCTTAAAATTTATTTAAAGGGTTGATAAAAGGAGTGTAATTGTATGAGGAAAAGTAGACCAAGATTTTTGTATTATAGTGAATTAACGTCATCATTTCTATCAATTTTTTATCTGGTCATTTAGTATAGTCAATTCACTAAATAATATCTCAAGCTATATTTTTATAGTCTTGAAAAAACAGTGATTAGGGTATTGAATTCATTGAAGAATTTAATATTAGAGAAATTCAGATAATGGTGGTGACATGTATTCAATTTCCCTAGAATGATAAATATTATCATTATTAATTTACTTTTCAATCCACAATAGATGATTAAAAAATATAGTTTCCCAACATTTGAGAAATTTACCATTATTGTAGACGATGTCATAAAAAAATATAATTATTTAACTTTAAATATTTTAATATTCAATATACCCTAAATCCCAATGTTTGTATTCATATATAATATTATTTTAATCTATGGTTCTCATGATTATATCCATAATCCAATATATCTAATTTTTGAAACCTTTCTCCTTTATGGTTATGATTTTTTGGTAGAATTTGAATTTTTGAGTTTGGAAATGGGTTATTTTTGAGATTCGATAATCATATTGTAATTATGGGAGTTAGAGTTCCCTATTTTAATGTTTTTTGATATGGTTTGAGGCCCAAGAGGTTATTTAGTTAAGTATCAGGAAATTTCAGTTAAATGTTAGATGTTCTAGGGATTCTCTAACATGGTGGGTGATTTTTTCATCATGAATTAGAATAAACCATAAACCACCCTGAGGGTGGGGTGTTTTTAGTTCAATTTATATAGTGTATTGTTTCTTATGAAAAATAGAGCTTAGATAAGGGTGAACCAAGTGGAGTTTATAGGAAACCATGTAACTTGTTTTTTTCCAGGGGCTTGGTTCATGTTTTTTTCATATTTTTAGAAAACCAATTTGAAATTTTACTATTGGGTCACAGAGGGTTCGACATGGTGGGTTTATTATTTAGAAAACCGTGTGGCCAAACAATGTGGAGTTTGTTTCCTTGGAAAATTCCATCAACAGAGTTGGAGCATGGTTTCTAAAACCATGCATCAAAACTATAAGTCCTTATTATTTTTGTTTAAAAATTTAAAATTTACTTTTTGAATGTTAAAACCCTCATCCCACCTTATTTCATCCTCATGCACGAGAGATCCTTTGGATTCCTCCTCCATTATTCTATAATTAACCCCATATTTTTGGTTTGTTGGAGGTGATTCCTGGGTGTTTAATCCGAGTATCTCATTTCATTTATCTCTGTTCTTGTTATATCTTTAGTTACTCCTTATTTTGGTTCTATAGTTAGGGATTTGAATGATGATTCCACTAGATCAGGGTGGAATCATCCCTTTACCATGGGGGTTTCTTGTGTCTTGGTTGAAAGATATATTGAGATTGTATCTGCACACTATTGAACATTATTTCAATTGAGGTATGTAACTATATTAATTTTATTAATATCTTAGCCTAAATTGGATTTATTTGGATATTTAATTGATTTTATGTGCTAGGAATGTTTCCTAGGATAGTGGTAAGAGAACTCCTTGTGCCATCCATGGGTGGATGATTCCAGTTTTGAAGCAATTAGGGCATCCAATGATTGTTTAGGAATTATAACTAATCAAATTAATTCTTAAATTAATCTTGAATGATTAAAATTAATTGAATAATTAATTATATAAGTCTTATAAATGATTATGAAATGTTTTTTTTGAGTTAGGTGCAGTATATCTTGGTGCCTACTTGGATGAGCTCATGTGAG
The DNA here is from genome assembly GCA_963277665.1 of Viscum album. Classification (NCBI taxonomy): domain Eukaryota; kingdom Viridiplantae; phylum Streptophyta; class Magnoliopsida; order Santalales; family Viscaceae; genus Viscum; species Viscum album. The sequence continues at coordinate 54,828,300 of OY728128.1, read as the reverse complement.
GGTTTTTGAGTTGTGTTTTAAAAAGGAAAAACTCTGAATTGATGTTGGTGGTCCCTTCAGTATAACTCCATGGTATTTTTAATTTTATCATAAATGTTTCTTAAGATATGTGTTATCTCACTAATATGGGTGATGAAAAATTGTTATTATTAGATTTTGTTTACATAAATGAAATTCTTATACTAAAAAAAGTTCCAAGGGACATGGTAGATACTTGTGATTTGAATTTATTACTTAACAAATGAGGGAAGAGTTATTGGTTATAAATAAATTTATTGGCATGTATGGACCCTAAGTGTTATAAATAGAATGATTAGAGAAGAATTAGACACATTTTTCCTCAGTGTAGTTTCCATTGGATTTACATTGTACAATAAAGGATTAGGTTAAGAAGGATTTTCCCATGTAGGATGTGATATAACTCTGATATTTATTTTATCCTTTAGGGAAGATGATACTGTAGTGAGTGTTCCTCCGTCTTTGAGATGTGATAACCTCATTCGGTTTTTAATAGGTCTGTTTTATGTGTGAGCTAAGTACGAGGACTAATATGAGATGACAAGGAAATTGAGATGGGCCTTGTGCCCTCTCTTGAGACCAATGACAATGATTCCATGATATTATTATGACAATGTAATGGGATTCCATTCCATTTTAGTGTTAGTAATTTATATAAGTGATTGAAATAGGAAATTTGTAACTGAAAATGTTGTGCTAGCTATAATAAGACCTCGGGGACCCCATTGGGATCCCTTGTGGGATGTTGAACCTAGTGAAAGGGAGTATATGAGAATTGGTAGTGATGATTGAAGGTGTCAACCTAGAACTTGAATCAATGATAGGTCTCCTATGTCAATAAAGCTAATATGAAATGCACTTGATTAGATGGACTTAGATTGTGAAATGGGGTTGAGTTGAAGGCTGACCCCAACAAGAATCATTATTTGATATGATTTAGCTAGGGCCCACTACCCACCATGATGCATGTAAATGAATGAGATGTCTAAGATGTAAATATTGGATCTTACCATCATGCTTACTACTAAGTGACTTTTTTTTTTGGTAGGGTAGATAAATAACTATGAGTTACCATAAGGGAACTCCATTTAGTTAAAAAATTACATTATTTCCCAATAGGGAGATCTTATAAGTTAGTAGAAGACATTATTTCTCAGAATTGAACTCCTTTGAGTAATTAGATAATTTTATCCCACCCATTAACCCCTAAGTTACTGGATGGATTTATTTCATAGAAGGGTGTAGATACTCCACTATTCTATCAGATGACATTATTTCCTAAAACGGTGTGTAAATGTTCTATATTTTTCAAAATATATGTTTTCCAAGGTACCATGAGTCTTCCCATAGGTTTTAGGTGAGGGTATATGATTAGAGGTAATTTTATGTTAGAATAAAGAGTTATAATAAGTCCTGACTATCATATTAGATCACGGGGATTGATAGTAGTAATTTATTAACACTTATGAACTATATTGATTTATTCGTTTGAGCATGTCACTTTCATATAAACAACATTATTAATTATTTATGGGACCACATGGTTCATTTCATACTATGTTATATTAACTCTTTGCTCAAGAGGCTCAAAAAATTGGGTACCCAAGAATACTTCATTGATAAAAAGTGGATGTTGGGAATTGGAAAAATGTTGCATGATTGAGTTGGATAACTCATATTGATTCTAGTGATTAGGATGAGGTGAGGGTCTGTGATATTAGTATATCCTCTATTCCTTTTTATTCTTTTGTTTTTGTATATGTGATCGGCCAGATGGGTGATCAGTTTATATATATTAGCATGTTAATGAATTCATATGACTGTTTTCAACTAAATGATAATTTTTTATTGTATTCTATGGTTATATGATTCCATGTTCTATATTTTTATGGATTATTTTTGGGTTTTGATTATTATTTTTCACTACAATATGGTTGTATGGTCTCCCCATAGTTACACCTTAGAATGCTGCTGCAAGTTGGAAACCTCTAATGTATGGGGAGTGGGTCTGAGGTTATGTGATGAAATGATCAAGTAACTATTTATAGTGATAGGTATGGGGATGTCATAAATAGTTATCAATTCTTTTTGGGGAATGATATCAAAAAGTGTCTTATATTTTATTTTTTTCATACTATTTTGTGAGATGGTAAATAGGGAATATGAATGTGATGGTGCTGGTGATGGATATTGAATTGGTGCATCATGAACATTTTTCTCTTTGAAATTACAGGTTACCAGTGTTATAGGATTTCAATTTGTGGTTTCAGTTTTTTATGTTTGTATGATTTCACATAGTGTGATGTACTTATGTAATGTGATATATGATTTTTTTAATCTTTGCGTAGTGGAAGGATTCCATGTTCATGCATCATTTTAGGAATGTAAGGATCTCTATACATTTAAATACCTATGTGTGGTTGATATCCCTGATGATGTAGGGTTCAATTGATTAATGTTTTAATAAAATATTATATGGAATTTTCCAACATAACATGGTTTCTATTTGTACTCAGTTGAATCAAAATAATTTTTTTATGACAGGTCATGTGGATTCTATGAGTGAGGGATTAATGATGATGGCTATAAAATATTTCTTGTGAAGGATCTACAGTGAGCCTAGTAGTTTGGAATAACTATCTATTCCTTGATGATTGACACTATGTTGGTAATTAATGAATTGGTTCTAAAAATAAAATACATCTGGTTATCTAAAGTGTTAAAAAAAACTTATATAGTGTTTTACCATATACCCTCTTGGTTGTATTCAACTTAACCGAACCATATGAGCATAAATTACACAACATGAATCGTCATAGATAGATTTCATCATACATATATGTATACACTTGGATGTGATTGTAATCCTCAAGGGGAATTCTCTTATAAAGATTATCGATGAGGAAGGGTATCCTAGTAGCATGATGTTTTGGAATTTGACACTTTTATTTCTGTGTAAGAGCCCCATATTGGGTAGTTTGGAATATTAGTTGCCTTATGCCATTTGATATGAGTGTAAGGATATTACCCTACGAGCTATGATGTACTTAATATATGACCAATGGGTTAATAGTGACAAAATAGTTGTTGAGTTACAACTCAATATATAGGTGAGCTATGTACTCTAGATGAGATGAGGATTGATATATGAGGGTAAATCATGAGAGGGTTATCCCAGGTTGTGATTGATTTAGAGGTCAATAGAGGGATAATGACGCTAAGGGTTTTCATGATGAAGTAGAGTTAAAGTTGTTTTGGTGTTAAAGTTTGGTTTTTGAAGACAAGATTAGTAGGATTCATGACATTGTTAATTGAATGAGTGATTCCATGATGAGATTAGGGATTATCATCCAAGATGGTTAGTTATTTTTTGGATAGACTGTGAGTAGATTCTTGTATTTTTTGGTAGAAATCAATTGGTGAGTGATTTTAGGTGATAGAACACGGAATAAGTGAAATTATATATTTTTAAGAGGAGTGACAAGAGTTATTATGGATAAATGAGATTGAAATTACTTGGGAGGGATCAGTGTTTAGGAATGTGACCTAAGAATTGATACCATGTGACTTAGGTAATCCTGAGTAAGAATATGCAACAAGGTGGTATGAGGGTGTAAAATCGATCGGTTTCAGTAATGTAGTGACAATAAATGCTAGTCAAACAAGGTTCCATTTGTGTTGTGAAATGAGTGACCATTAATGGTTTGAGGGATGAAAGTTATAGGGAAATGAATATGAGAATATTTTCTTAGAATTTATTAAGAACATGGGGTGTATCCTCTATAATGTGATGACAACACCATAGATAGATAGGGACTGAGGTTATAAATTTGGACGAGCATGGATCTGGTAGATAAAAAACTTACTAGGATGAAACTTATTTGGGATATGATCGAGGAGAAGAATAAAGGGAATCTTATTGGTGGGGAGTTCACCATATTCTTGTTGAAGGGGTCACCCGTATTTAATATGAAATTTATACTGGTGTTGAGGATGAGGTTTCTAGTGAGTTGGGAATAGTTATAAGTTGACATTTTAGGTTTGAAATTGGGTGTGAATGGTACACCCACATCAAATAATTTTGTGCCGTAATGAATGAAGCATGGGACGTGGATGAATGATCCAATGCATGTAGGGTCATGGATTTCTAAGACCGGTCCTTGGATAGTCAAGGTGGTGTTGGATGTTAGTGTATCAGATAATTAGATTTTATTTGGTTCCTTGATGAATACTATATTTGATAAGATAATATAATATATTACAGTGTATGGATGTTGACATCAGGTTTGAGAAGGCATTGATGTGAGATGAGGGATTGTCGGATAATAGATACATTAGTTCTTATTAGCGGAGCATGGAATAATTTTTTGTTGTTTGAGGATCCAATCATTGAATAAAACCAATTTTTCACCTCATAATCGAGTGTGGGTTTGACCATTTTTTCCAAGTAATTGGATATTATTTATTAGAAACTATAACGAATCATCCTAGGTAATCTAAACCATCCACCCAATCTTGCAGTAACATAGAGTGGCATAATGAACATAATAGAAAAAAGTCTTGAATATAACTAAAATAAGACATACAACCACAGTAAAATGTATATTAAAGGTATACAACAAAATCCATACAAACCAAGATAATATAATAAACCTGACAAGTATAACATTTCAAGACAAAAAAGTCTCCTTGTTACCAACCATCACTTCAAAACCGTCCCGATATGAAGGTTGTAGATGATAAGAGAGCGTAAAATTATATATGATGCCCTTCCCTTTCCCTAAGTCCTTCTATATAATGACTAAAACATCCTGAATAAATAATTAAGTTTTGAGAATAGATCCTATTTGGATACCACTGAAGAATTAATAAATTTTCTAATAATTAGAATGAGTATGTTCTATATTTAAATATAAATACAGTTTGTAAATAATTTTTATAAATATTTTTTTAAATATTTCCTCTTTTTTCTAACCTCATATCATATTCACTAGAATATATTCGGGGTAAAATAAAAATAGTTAAATTAAACATGTGTGAACAATCCATGAAGCAAACCATCATTCAATAAACTATGTGTAAAATAAAAATAACACCATTTGGTATTTAGACTATAAGAATAAATACTAGACATAAAAGAAGACTAAAATATGCATGAGTTGATTCCAACCAATATTGAGTCCTTCCAAATTCTGTTGATATCACAAAATTAACCACCTAGTGGTTCGACACACACCTGGGTAACTAATGTCTATTCTCCATTGCACCAAAGGTTCCCAAAGTTCTAAGGTTGTTCAAAAAAATTTGAAAAACCAATTTCACTTTTAATGAAATCCTTTTTTCTCTAAAGATAATGCATTTCAATGTAAAATAAAAATGGATAAATAAGAACTTATTTTGATACTTGAATTACAAATTCTTTGTTAGATACAACTTCCTCAAGAATAATGGAAAACCAACTACCTTCAACACATGGGATCGAAAATCAATGGATCATCCATTGAAATAAAAGTACAAAAAATATACTATAATGAATCATCCCAAAACACCAATTGTTCATGAATCTAAAACAAAAATATAGCCAATGATTCCACTGGGACCAATGAGAATAAATAATCATAAAGAAAACTTACCCGAGATATGTGGTGCTACCACTATAGGAGTAAAATGTCAAACGAAGTGGTCCAAAAGGAGGGAGACCCCCTAAATATCCTAAAATATTTGTTGAGTTTTATAGGGAATCCTGCACATTGAAGGATTAAATAATTAAGAGTGTAGTAAATTTGAAACCATATTACATGAGTATTTAATATCCTGATTACCTTTTATGGTGTGAAATATCATGTATTAAATATACACCAAAATGGCTTCACCTTGGATTTAATTTAATCCTAATTGATCTTTGGTCAATGTGTAATGATTTCATGGATTGTAAACTTTTCAAACCCTACACATGTTTCTCAGAATCTTGCCCACAAAATATTCACATTATGTAACTCATTCACAACATGAATGTGTCTAACAAGGAATAATCAAACCATTTTTCTATAAGAAACCTACGAACCAATTCAAAATGATCTATGGTCCAAAGGCTCACCTTCTCAAGACATTTACACATTTATACCAAGAATAAATTACTCCAAACAAACATACAACCCCAAACTATAGTTCATTTTCCTAAGAAAAGGATCTCTATTCTCGAAATGCCTTCTATACAACCAAAATAAAAGTGAAACCATAAAAAAAGATAAAGAATACCAGAAGGAAGGTAACAGAGTGTTACAATCACTCCACAAAAAAATTATTTATGTCCCCAAAATTTCATAAAGATTATAGACTCTTAAAAAGTGAAGGAAAATAGTTCCTTATCAATAATTCCAAATCCCATGTCTCATGGATATACCATCTGGACTGCCATTGTACATATACCAAATGAATTGTTTTACTGCAAAATACCTTCTCTCAGTGATACAAAATATTAACTGGTTTCTCAATCATGTTGATGTCGAGGATAATATTTAAATTCTCCCATTTAGTTATATGTTAAGGATCTAGTTAATACCCCCTTAGCTGGGAAACAAGAAATACAACATGGATTTAAGTCAAACAGGATTGTAAGTCTAACCAATAGTCCAACTTTCCCAATTTCCTAGTGATATCTAAGGGGCCCACAAACCTCAGTGGAAACTGACCTTACAAACCCAACCGTTAATGTCCCAAGTGAGCTGAAAATCTAAGAAATTTTCCTATATGAACATCAAAATCTGGTGGCTAAGAAAAATGATCCACATATGATTTTGTATCAATAAATTTTAGATCAATTTCACCCTACCCGTGTTCTCATAAAAAAGACTCCATCCAACAATGTATTAATCTCCCAACTCTACCCATCATAATCGAGATCTACATGGATACCCATACAAATCCACAATTGGATATATTTTCACTACGACTTGATAACTATTGTTATAGAAAAAATTGACTAAAGGAAAATACTTTTCCAAATAAGCACTAAAACCACACACCCAAGATGGAGGCATATCCTCAAGAACCATGGTAGTTCTATCTATCTATCCATCCAATGGTAGATTATATGTCATTCCCAATTTAAATTGGGAACCTATAAACTATTGAAAAACATTAAAAAATATAGATTTTAACCTCGGGTCCCTGTTAGAAACAACCATATAGAGAACCCCATGATGTCTCACAATCTATCATACATACATGTCCCCAATTTACCATTTATTTATTATTGAAAGGTAGTAAATATTCCTATTTCATGAGTTGATAAATGATCACCCAAATCAAATCCTTAACAAAATTATTTTATTATAATCCCAAGTGAAATCCAAATAAATGTCATCCCATTTCTAGATTATAATGTGTAAGGGATATAAAAAACCAATAGGCCTCTAGTGTTTTTTATTAATGCTTTGATAATCAAGACACCGTGATAAAAAATACACAATTGACCATCTCATCATAAGACACCATTATTGGAATTTCAAATACTAATAAATATTGGTATTAATTACTTGTATTGACCAAAATTGTATAGATTCCAGTATCCATTAACTCTTGCTATAGGGAAAAAGGAACAGACAATCTGCTTTGAAAACACTAAGCACCATTAGGAGATCGAGATCACTCACATGAGGTCTTCCCAACAAAAAGGATTTTACTAAAGTTCTGAAACTCAAAGTTAGACATATAATCATGTCTAAAAAGCTCATAAAATAATGAATCATCCATTATTTATGCCATACATACCATCCCACCAGATTCTTCCATTACCAAGATCGTCTCAGTAAATAGACTCATAAAATACCACTCTTTCACTAATTCCTTCACAGTTTGTGTTGGTATTTTCAGGATTAGTGCATTAGTGACCACATTCCATTTTATAGAAGTATAAGAAATATAAAAATAAAAAACCTAGACATAGTCCACCTAATATATCTATCACATTTCAGATCCCTCTGAATGAAAATATACCTCATAATTTTATGATAGGAATATACCATAAACTATTCACCAAAGATATATTGATGAAATATTATGAGTGAATAAATAAAAAATGTCAACTCAAGATCATGGATAAGATAATTATTATAATGAGGGAATACATGTCAAGATCTCTAGGCAACTACCTATCTCCCCTAAATCAAGGAAAACCCCAAACTCGTGCTCGAAGCATTGAAAAAAACCTCATTACTCCAACCATGTTATAGAAGAATCAAAAGTGGAGTTGAAATCAATCTTTCCTTCATATCCTCAAAATATCTATAAAACTTGTTATTACAGTCAAACATTATACCCTAATGAGTTAATGATTTCATCCAAGATCTAATCATGGATAAGTCCCAAAAAAACTCATGTAATAACCAGCCAACCCAAGATATTTTGGTTTTCAAACTCATTTATGGGATTCTCTTAGGACATAGCTTCCTATACCTTTTCTGGATTCACTGACACACCCCTCTCAGATTTAGAAGACCCCAAAACTTTACACCTTGAATCCAAAACTCAAATTTATAAATATTACAACAAAGAAAATGTTCCCTCAATGTTCTATGAATGATATCTAGATGGTGCAAGTAACCATCCTTTTCCTTGGATTAAACCAAAATTTTATTCATTAACACCACAAAATATGAGTTCAAGAACTGATAAAATATTCAATTCATCAATACCATAAACACAAAAAGTATATTAGTTAGTCCGAATGAAATAACCAAAATAAAAAATGACCCTACCATCTCTTAAACATTGTCTATGGTGTATCCTCTTCTCAGACTCTCAACTGGTAGTACCCTGACCATAGTTCAATCTTTGAAAACCAATGAGCCCCAGTAAACTAATTAAAGAGATCATCCAACATGGGAAAGGTATATTTGTTTTTAATGGACACCTGATTTAACTTCTGATAGTCAACACGATGTTAGAATCTCTCGTCTAACTTCATAAAAAAGAGGATAGGATAATCCCATAGTGTCATGCTATGAATAATAAATCCATTAACTTGGGATCCAGAAGATGGACTATATTTTTTACCAACTCACTAAGTTCCATATAGTAATATGACATAGAAATGGGCATCATACCAGGTATAAGTTCTTTTGTAAAATCAACCACTCTATGGGGTGGTAAACTAGAAAAACATATGGAATGACCTTAAGGTACACATAACCCACCACCATAAAATTACTTTCCATAAAAGGATCAAAAACATCCTAAAACATATCTAAAAACTCGCCCAAGATTACTCCAAAATAAGGAACAACATCCCCTATCTTCTCGATCTAGAGTCCTACTCAGCTTGAAAAACATTAGTTACCCAATTGTAAAATAAGGACTGAAACTAATGGTTCTAAAAATATATCGGGTATTTAACATTGATCATTAAATCTATTTCCCTAATGAAGCTGAAGATGTCAATATTGTGCACTAAGAAGTCCCACTCCACCTCATGATCCTCTCTCATTACTCGACATGGGAACTTGAAAACTTATTTGGAAATCATTCCCAAAGTAAGGGAATGAACTAAAAAAATGAAATAATCTTCGAATGAAAGACAAAAAAATCAACTACCCTTATAGATATGAATTAATGAGTCACACCGGTATCAAAAAAAATCACCATATAAGATAAAATAAACACTCTTATTATAATAGTGGATGACCCTCCTTCAGATTACTCTGTAGAATAATTTGATGTATAAATATTTCCAATCATCTCTCCTCCATAATATTCATTATCCAAATGAATATCCCCCTTATCCCAAGGATAATAACCACTATCATTCATAGAATTAGTACGAACCTGTTATCCAATTTGAATGTGGATCCAACATCACTCCCTTGGGAAATACTATCACAATAAATTTCAGATTACTAATTTTTCTACAATGAAGAAACGTATCAGAATACTCTAATTTTTTTTTCTCAGTACGACCAGGCCATCCAAACTAATAGAAAACAACCCGATGAAATCCAAACAAATCCCATAAAATTAGAACTGAAGAGAAATGGATACCTTTTAACCTCCTTTTATAGGTATAAATACACCCTAGTTAACGATAGTATGAAATGAACCTCCTCAAAACCCCCATTTTCTAACTACTTCATCCACTTAAAAAAATTATTTTTTGACTACCTATATGATGGTTAGAAGGAACAGGAGAATCAAAATCGAAAAATATCAAGAATCTATCCCCACCCAAACCTCAGAGCCTTTAAGTACTCATTAGTGAAAAGATCTAGTGATACATGCACAAGATAAAAAATTTATAGAATACTATAGAATGTTACTCTACCATTTCTTTAAGGTTAGAGACTACTAAGTATTTTCTACACATAACATCTCAAAAAAATGACGATTTAATATTTTCTTGAATGAAGTCTAGGTGAGATCCTCATGCAACATAGGTTTCATAATAGAGTCCCACAAACTTATTTCAATGATATTCAAGAATATAAATGATAAAACCACCTTAGAGTCCTCAAGGGTCTTAGATAATTTAAATATCCTCTCAATACACTCAAATCATTATTCAAATTCCTATGGTCCTTTATCACCACTGGATGGTAGGTGGTTGTTTCTTTATAAATTCAAATCAATGATCTTATTCTTTTCCTGAGTTCCGAACACCTACTTAACCTATAGTATAAATAGTGTGTATTTAGCTTCTACCATAAAAGGGACAACTGGAAGGACTTTATTATGGTACCAATATTTTAGCTTCCTCTCTTGTATTTGGAAGATCATTTCTAGGAAGCAATTTTTAAAAATGACAATACAAAAACCAATTAGTCAGTGTTAAAATACCAAAGTAAAAACATTCCATCTAACAAATTGTTTAACAAAACTACCCAGGTTTGATAAACCACCCACCCAATCCAGCCATCACACTTTGCAGTATAAAGAGGATAATAGAAATAATTATTGAATGTAACCTAATAAATTCATATAGAAATATTGAAAGGAAGAAGAAAGTGATATGAAATGATCCATTTTATCCAATAAAATTGGATAAATCTAAAAGGTATGATGTGTCGAGACCAAAAAGTCTCTTTGTGTCCAAACTTTACCTCCAAACCATCCTATTATGAAAGAAAGAAATAGAAAGAGAAACTGGAATTCTACATGATGACCTTACCTTTCCATGAGTCATGAAAAACATGGTCTACAAACACCAAAAGGGAAAATTAGTTTATGATCATAGAGCCCAGTAGGATACCAAAAAATAATCTATACATGTTCTAATATCAATAATTCACAAGTTCGAGCATTCGAAAAAAAACTATTTTATATAGAATTTTAAGATTTAAAACCATTTGTAAACATATCATTTTTTTCTATAAATGAATACCTTATTCATTGCAATGTATGTGGTATAGAAATAGGTAATTTAAACATATTAGAAAATATCCGCAAATAAAACCATCATGTGATAAACAAAGTATAAAATAAAAATCACATGATTTGGGATTAAGTTTATGGGAATATAAACAAGAAATAAAATATTCATAAACAAAGAATAATTTGGTTCCAATTGATATTGAGTCCTTCCATAGTTTATCAATATAAAAAATGTAACCTCTAGTGGTTCTAAACACACTTGGTCCATTGGTCACTATTTCTTGACGCACCCAAGGTTCCCAATATGCTATGTTTGTTCAAAACCATTTCAAAAACCATTTTCATATTTAATGAAAAACCCATTATTCACTAAATAAAATTCATCTAAATGCACAAACCAAAGGGTTTAAGAATTACATATAGAAATTAATGGTTTAATAACAATTACATAGATACACCTACCTCAAGAAATATGGAAAACTAAGTACCTTCAAAAAATGGGATTGGAAAACAATGGATTGGACATTGATAGTAAAGGTAGGACAATAAGATATAATGTATCATTAAAAAAGTAATCTACCATGAAGCTAAAACAAAAATGTAGGAAACTATTCCACATTGACCCAATGAAATTAATAATAAAAAAGATCAATTAACAAGGATATACGGTGAAACCACCACAGTAATCAAATGTTGAATGATGCGATACAGAAGATGCGTGATCTCCCAAAATTACCCAAAATAACCATAGGGTTTTAGGAGGAATCTTATAGACCCTATTATAAAAGATTCAGGATTTTAGCATGTTTAAAACTACTGGACATGATGATTTGAGGTTATGAATCCCTTTCATGATGCATAATTACACATATTAAAAATAAATTGAAAATGGTGTCTCCTCAAATTAAATTAAATCAAGATCATTTTTAAGGATATGTAAATCTTTCAGTACTACAAAATTTTGACACTATTTATGAGATTATTTCAATCTTCCCCATAATATATTAATATCTTGTATCCCATTCAAAATGTGAATGTATCCCTCAGGCAGTGGTCAACCTTATTTTATGTTGGAAAAATTTAAGTATAAACATATGGATCTCTAATACTAAGGAGCAACTTAAAAATATAGTTACATATTTACACGTAATCTCCATTAATCCAAAAAAATTTACATCGCCAAACCTTAAGCTATTTTTCCCAATTGTGTCTCTCTATTCCTGAGTAGACCGCAATGAACCAACATAAAATAAAAATCGTAAAAAAGAGAAATATCATACTTGAAGGAAGGTAGTGGGGTATCACATTAAAATACATCAAACACATAATTTATAGTATGTTGAAGTTTATTTAGTGATTATCTGTAGATTTTTTAGGAAATGATGATATATTCAGGAATTTTTCATGAATTATGGAGGCTATTCTAATTTGGTTTTTAATTTGAGGTAAGGAGAATTACTAAATTATGTTTAGTATTTTCACGTGAGATTTAGTGTTTTCTAATGTGACCTACATTGAGATGGTTATTGGACTATTGGAAATGAGTTTTAATAGTTGATTATGATGGGGAGGAGCATTGTGTCTTTGAATCAATCGTTATTGAGTTTTGAATTTTGGTGAATACTTCTATAAGATTAGGGATGGTTTTCTTTATTAAATTATTGTTTCCTAGGATATAAAGGAATGTGGAGTGTTTTATTAGTGTGTTGGTGATGGTTATGATTGGTGTAATGGTTTTTTTATGAATAATAAACCAGAGTATTGATTATTCATTGTAGTATATTGTTGGGTGTTTTCGGATTGAATGTATAAAATTGAGTGTAGATTAAGGGATAATAGAAATATATATTTATTTTTAAGGGCTGTAGGGAATTTTGATCTACGATAAAATGTTATAGTGGAGTTATTGGAAAACCCATATCCTTTGAGAGTTTTTATTTTCCTTGGGAATTTTAATTTTTTGAGTTTGTTGGGGGTTCTATTTTCAGAACCATGCTTCGAATTGGTATTAAGAGAGTTGGTGTTTTCCAAGTTGATGTTCTTTAATATTGGTTGGGGATTTAAGGGTAATCTTGTTCTTAGGGGAGTCTTAGTTGGAAAAATATAAAATTTGGTTGTTTGAGTAGTTTTATTCACTTATTCTTGGATTTGTGTGCACAGTTGGTTGTGTACAATTTATGAGAACCCCTATACACCCTGATATTGGGATATTTTTATTTAATTTGTGTACTACATGATTGAACATCATTTTTAGAGTGTTGTTAGAAGCCTATGAGAAGTTTTAAGGAAAAAATGAAAGTTTTTTTCTGGAGCATAAAAAACAATTATAGACAAGCCATGTGAAATTTGAAGTTTTATTTCAAAAGGGTTTTGTATTGTTGAAGCACTATTTGGAAAACTATTTATCCAAATGGTACTTCATAACATTTTTTATTAAATGGTGGGAAATAACCAATTTTCTCCTATAAATTTTAAATTCCTTATCCATAATTCTTCTTACCTCATGCATAACCAAACTAGGTGGATCACCTCTCATTTTTCTTCTTTGATTCTCCCTTTATTTGAGGGAATATATAAGAAATTTCATACAATTTAAGGTGAATCCACACATTAATTTCCCATAGTTTATTAGTTTTTTAGAATCCCTTCCGATTTCTATTATTCGATTAAGTATTTGAGTGATTATTCCACTATAGTATCAAGGAATCATCTTATTATCAAGGGATTTTCATGTGTATTGGATATATGACATCCTCAGATTGTATAACCAGACCACTGCATGTCTTTTTTATGGAGGTATGTTTCTATATGAGTCTTCCTATGGTTTCATCCTAAATTGGATTATGTTAGATATTTAATTTATTTGGTTGTAAGGTATTTTTCATAATAGTGTGTTGGTAGTACACCGTAGGAATTCCATGATTGGATGGTTACTATTTTGTGTTTCATGAACATGACGTTGGTCATATGAGTGTAATCATCAATGAAGGTTATAAAATAGAGATCTCCTCTTGTAGACTTCTGTCTCATCGGTCCACATATGTCTGTATGAATGAGGTCAAGAGGCCCAGTAGACATAATATCTACTCCTTTGTGTGAACTATGGGTAAGTTTTCCCTTCTGACATGTGTCACAAATTTCATCTATTTCTATCTTTAATTTGGGTAGATCTCATACAATGTTGTACTTCATAATTTTACTCATACTTCTTTGACCCAGATGGCCAAGTATTCTGTGCCAGAGATTTTTTTCATCTTTAGAACTAAGATAACAAGAATTTATGGACTCACCCATTTGAAATAGGTTTCCAGTGGTTCTTCTTCCTTGAGTGATGATTTTTCCATCCTTTTAGCTCTTGATGATGCATGAATCCTTCTGGAACAACACCTCATGTCCATCATCACATAATTGGCTTACACTCAGCAGGTTGTGCTTTAATCCTTCCAGAAACAATACATCATTGGATTTTACATTTTTTGTTTCAATCATAGCCTTTCCAACTCCCTTGATTTTCAGAGAACAATCATTTCCAAACACCATGGTTCCTCCCTCATGACTTTCTATGTTGCTTAGAATTTTTGTATCACCAGTCATATGTGATGAGCATCCACTATCAAGAATCCATGACTTTGTTTTACTGCTGGATTTTAGAGAAACTTCAGTGAAGCATGTGATTTCTTCATTGGGTTCCTGAATGCCTTTTCCTTTTCATGTCTTTGACTCTTTATTCTGGAAGAATAGTTCTACACTTATCAGCTCTATGACCTTGTTGGTTACATCTTCCACAAGCTTCACCCAGGGAGTCATATTTGTTCTGAATTGGAAGTTTTGATGCTTTTTGTAATATACTCTGGGTTTCAGGATATCCCCACCTTGAATCAAGACTCATACTTGGAAGAGACATGTTATACCAGCATGTATAGGCCGTGTGTCCAAACACACCACAACACCAGCAATAGCCTCTAAACCTCGACCTTCTTCGCTGATAGGAGTCATGTTGTAATTTCCTGTCCATGATTTGAGTAGTCCTTCCTGGGGATTTCCTTTCTTCCATTGAAGATGATTTTTCACATGTTTTTGTTTTCCATGTTTGTCTCAATTTCATCTTTGGACCTGCATTTTTAGAGATAACATATGTATTTTGAGATTTACTTAGTGGTAAATTGACTTGCCTCTGAGCACCAGCATGAGATGATTCTTCCTTGACCTTAACAACCTTGTTAAAGTATTCTCTCATCTTTGTCAAGCTATTCTATGCTTCAATCCACTTGGATTGTGTCACTGACTACTCTTCTTCTTTGAGGTGAAGTTTCTCTTCAAGATCTTTTGCTATCTTATCCAGCTCAGCTCTCTTTAGATTGTGTCTCTTGATTTCATCAATGTACAGTGTCTCTTTCTTCATACACTCTTCCAACTCCTCAGTCATCCTTCTGGTTTCCTTTTGTAATAGTTTCTTCTCATTATTGAGCTTGTTGTTTTGTTCAAGGAAAGCCTATAATTAATCTTTCCACATGTGTTCAAGCTCTGTTCGTTCACTTTCATCATCTTCACTACTACAGGTATCAAACCCTTTTTCCACATGAGCCATAAAATTTGTTTCTTCTTCTGATTGACTGGCTGAAGTGGAGTCTAATTCTTATTCTTTGCTCACATAGCTTCTTCTTTCTCCTGGAATGAACATTTTCTTTCATGAACCAAATTTTCTTCCGTCTCTTGTGTTTCTACTCCATTTCTTCTTTTGTGATTTTTCTTCTTCAACTTCTGGAGCACTAAATCTTTTCTTGGGACAGTTAACAGCAAAATGTTTGATGTTATTGCAATTAAAACACCTTGGTGGTAATTTACCTTTTCCCTTGAATTTATCTTTTCCAAACCTTTTTGATAAAAGAGAAATAATTTTGTTGAAGTCTTCATCCTTTTATTCATTGTCAGATTCACTTGATTCTAGGAATTCGTCATCTCTTATCTTGAGTTGTCTCATGGACGCAAAAGCCATATCATCCTTGATCTTCTTCTTGAATACTAGGATCTTCCTCATTTCATATGCAATGAGAATGTTGTGTAGTTTATCAAGAGGGAGATCATATCTATCTTCTAATGCTGAGAATTTGGAGTCAAAACTGTCAAGAAAATTTCTCATTAGTTTTTTAACGATAGTTGAGTCCTCCAACTTTTCTCCAAAGCCCCGAATGTTACTGACAATTTCGTTGACTCTTGTGAAAGAATCATCAATATTTTCTTCTTCTCCCATCTTGATATCTTCAAAATTGCTTCTCCAAATTTGTAATTTTGCTTCCTTGACTTTCATGTTTCCTTCATAACTGCTTTCCAATTTGTCCCAAATTTATTTAGCATTCTTGAGTCCCATGACCTTTGTATATACCTTTTCTGAGAGTGACATAAGAATTTCATTTTGAGCTTTACCATCAACTTCCATATTTATTTTCTCATCTAGCGTCATAGAAGATTCATTAGCAAGAGGAGGGAATCCAAATAAGGATGCATCTCTAACTTCCAGGCCGAGAGATAGAAGGTAGGGTAACATCCGATTCTTCCAATTGTGGTAATTCTTTTCATCGAATGTAGGAACACCCCTAGTATTAACAGAATTCAGATTTTCCATTTTCTCAGAAGTAGATCCTAATAGAGGTAACCTCACTCTAAAACCACTTGAAATACCCGGATCAGTTGTGATCACTGAGAGGGGAGGGGTGAATCAGTGATAGCTTTTTCATTTTAAGAATTATTCCCTTTGAATGATCAATTCAACCTCTGTGGCTGGTTAAGGACTAGATCTACTCTTTTGGTGGTGCAGTGATAATGAAAGCACATAACACAGAGATTTAGAAGGTTTGGTACAAATACCTACTCCTTGCCGTGTTGGTTTCACTCCCCAACACAGATTCTTCACTATACCAGAAGATGTCTACACGGTAATTGGTTATACCCCCCAATTACAAGTTGGTTAAACCCCCCCAACTTCACATCATCTTCTTCTTCACAGCTCCACTTCTCTTCTTAAAATGTGTTGTTCAATTCTTCAAGTAGCTTCAACAAACTCTAGGAGAACTTGTCGGTCTTGCTCACCAATACTTCTATTCAATATGCACGCATGTGCATACATTCAGTCCCTTCTTCTTCACTTGAGAACACACCCTCACAACCAAGATATGTTGTGGCCTTCCTTATTCAAAGTTAATCTTTCTCTTCACACGTGCACACACAATTTTTTCTTATGTTTACATGCACACGTACTCCACTATGCAATCACCCTTCTTCAAGTAAATCACACACAACCTAAATGGGTATGTGGATATTATATGTGTGAGGGTTTCTTCTCAAGGGTTATCAAGGCCTCGGCCTCATTCATGCATTCCTCTTTGTGACAACACAAGGCCTCAGGTTCTATTTCTTTGTGCAAAACAAAAGTGCACAATCCTCCTCCTTCATGCAAACCAGGGAGCACGGGTCTTCTACGCACCAAGAGTGCTTGGGTGCCATAGGCGCGCAGGGTGCGACAACTTCTTCTACCGCGCTATTGGCATGGAAAATCCTGCAGCGCAGGTGCGGTAGCTTCCTCCAATCGTGCGGGTGGCGCGGTGACTTCCACCTGCCATGCGAGTTCGCGGGCACAGAGGGTGTGGCCACTTGCTACCGCACAAGAATGCGGGCAGTGGGTGCGTAGGGCTCGGCCTCTTCCCTGTACCGCAAGGGAGCGCACAGGGAGACTATACTCGGCCTCTTCCTTCGCGCAAGGAATTCACGATTCTCCGTCGCGCAAGTGGTTGCGTGGTTCTCCTCTCCAAAGATGCTCCGTTTTTTGAAACAGAAGCACTTGAATGTCTGGGAGGTAGCAGCCTATTCTCGGCTTGGACTCTTCCTTTTATAGACAGAGAATGCGTTCAAAATCCATCCATGAATCATCCGAGAATCATTCCTCCGAATAACCGAGATATTTGGTTATTTAAAAAACATTCAACTAGCATTAATGATTTTACGGATACCTCGGGTGTTTTCTTTTTTCCAAACGTGTGATCCAAACTTCGTGTATGGATTCAAGATCATATACCCGATTCTTGTGCATAAATCTCGCACGAATCCACATGGCCTTGGAAACTCCGTTTTCCTTGGTCGTACCTTCTTCCTTATGATTTCTCATGCATGCAAGACGTAGATTGCATGCATGGTCTCGGTTCGACCAGACGATCACCATGGAGGCTTCATGTTCTTCGGAAGTGGCAGGGAGATCCATCTCCCTCGCTCGGGTTCCTCTAGTTCATGGGAGGCGTCACAGGGTAGCTTCAGCTGGTGGGAGGTTGAGGACGACCATGGTTTGTCACCTCAGCCGTTGGATCAATGTTAAATGATCTCAGATGGCGTCGTGGATGGATCGTGCAGCTGTGATAACACGCGGATCAGATGGACGGCCTAGATCAGCTCTGCGTCTCAAAAAACTCATCCCACATCGAAACGTGCCGCGGTTTTTCCGCGGTTTAACAACCATCACCTCCCACCATTGGCTCAGAAATCTCCTCTCGCCCCTCCGGTGCCGCCCCACACTAGTTCTCCTGCGTGCGCGATCTAGTGCCCACTCTACTTCCTTCGGGCGCGCACCTAGCACCCACGCTGCACAGATTCATCACCGTGTGGAACCCACAGGCTTACACATGGCATGCACCATGCCTCGGGGAGGCCTTGGCCTTGAGGACTTCCCTTGAGCACGGTTGACCCTCAGGTCCCGCAAGTGCTTGAGGTGAGGGACCTCGGCTGGCCTCCTTGGTTGGCTTATTTTTTGTTAAAGTACATAGTTGGTACTTTGTATAGAAGAAAAGTAACCAAGTACAAAAATGCCAAACCATACTTCTTCTCCTCTTCATCTTCTTATGAACTCCATATATCTTCTCCAACTTCTCTTCTTCTTCTTATATAGAATTCTCAAGGATCTCTCAACTATCTTCATCAACAAATAATCATAAATCACTTTGATCTTCAATGTTCTTCTTCAATACAATCATATATGAGGTTGGATCATCTTCAAATCCACGTGCACTAAGAGATAGTGCATGGTCTTCTTCAAACCACTTCATCCATTTAGTAGTTGTGGATGGTTCACCTTTATCTCCTCATGCATTGTGAAGACAATGAATGGACTTCTAACAATGTTGTGACATTGCATCTCCTTGATACAAGTCTTGGAACTTCGTGATCAGTTCTACAATATTCTGATTTCTGTAAAGCATCTTCAACCATCATACCTCAAGATTTATCACTCTTCAAGCCCACTCAATCAGTTAGCACTCATTGACTGGTTATTGACAACAAATGCAATCACTTGGGCACAACATCGATTATAATAGGTTATGCACGTGAGAGGTTATCCTTAGATAATGAGATTGATTAGGGATGAAGTTTTACCTATTCGATAAATGTTATATGAGATAATTTATGTGGGATGTACTACCCATTAAGATATATATAGATACATGGGATAACATGGAATTTCTCTGTGGATCTAGATATCATTCCTACTACTATTTAACATAATTTTCCAAAAAGGGTGTAGAAACACCCATAATTTTCTTGATGCCTTTCATTCCTAGTAGGTCACTCCCTTGAGATTGTAGAGACTTTTTTTCTTATAGGGAACCTCTCAATGTTACCAGATGAATTTATTTCATTTTGGGGAACTCCCTTGAGTTAAAATATGATATTATTTCCCAATAGGTCACTCCCTTAACATATCAATTGAACCTCTTTCGTAGTAGAGCTATATCCTATGTTACCAAAGGAATTGATTTTTCCTCAGGGTGTTAAATGACCTTGAATTACTAGATGGTGTGATTTCTCTTCTGGGTGTGGACATGACCATGTGTTTCTAGATGATATTTTTTCTTACATGTAAATAATTTTCCATTAAGTTCTAGATGTGGGTGAATTCTCAAAAACACCCAAAACTAAATATTTAATCTTAGGTATTATGTTAGAACCCAAGGATCTATAGTGGATATTTATTTATTCTTCTATTCTATATTTTTTATTTATTTAATAATGTTAGATGCATTTAAACTTCTTTAATGGTTATGTACAAGACAACATTGATTGTTCCACACTAAGTTGTACTCAATTCCTGATCGGGTATCGAAGGATACTTGGTACCTGAGTAAAATTCACTGATGACAGGTTAAAATTTTTAAGAGGAATGTAATTGCTTGATTATAGAGGAAATATAGGATGAAATCTGGTGATAAGTCTTAGGTGAGTCTTTGGATAGGTAGTAGATCATTTGCATATTTTTTATTTTGTTGGTAAATGTGAACAACTCGATGGGCTATCCGTTTCTATATACTAGTGTGACCCTGAGTCTATATGTATTTCTTTTGTCTGTTCATTTATATATAATGTTGTGTTTATTTTATTTTTCATACATTGTTTGGTTATATATTATGTATAGTTAATATTTATTAATGTGATATCTGATATGAGGATATTGTTTCCCATTGTTACACTGTAGACCGATGCAGCTGGTCGAGAGCCTCTGGTGTATAGGGAGGTGCACTTGACATCATTTTGTGACCTAGTTTGGTTACTATTTAGAGTGTATTAGTATAAGGATACTACAATGTTTCCAAAAATCTTTTCATTTTATATTCTATAAAATTTATCTGATTTCATGAAACCATTTTCAGGAACATTATAAATTCAATCTATATTTTCTCAATTGATATGTTATTCTACAAAGACACTCAATATATTTGTTTTATTAAAGTAAAATTCCATTATAATCACTTGATAAAATTTATCTATAGAATTGTATAAAATGGGTTCTGAGGATGCCTAGAAAATCTCTCTCTTTTGGACGAATATAAGAACATAGACATTATGATATAAATCAGTGTTGGGTGTCCTTAGTACTTTTTAGGGAATTAATGTATTGGTTGAAAATAAATTTAGAAATATAGCTGAAACACATCACTTTAAATACATATACACTTAATTTTGATAATAAAATATATAGAGTATAAATATTATATTACAAAGTTTGATACATTAATGATTTTAAAAGAATAAAAAAAATGATAATTCAGGATTTATTCTCATTTGAAAATCAAAATCAATTTCACCCCTTTGAAAATGAAATTTTCTCCCCCATTTTTAATAAATTATAATAATGGGGATTGAATTTAAATCAATATCGAAATAAATATTTTAAAAACATAAGATATAAAGTAGTTTAAACAAAAAAATATCACATATAAAACTATTAATTACCTATAGTATGCATTTTAAAATGTTAGCTTTGGCTTTTAGATTGGTTTTACAAAAAATATAAAAACTGAAGTTAATGAAATTTTGAAGTCTCAAAACACTAATAATAGTTTCAAAAAAATATTTTAATTATTTTTGAAAATTATTTCTAAATAAATTGAAAATTATTTCACGGGGATTATAAATATAACTATAAAGGTAGTAAAGATGGTACAAAATGGTAATCTTAATACCCAAATGATTTTTTTTGAATATCTTTAACAGATAAAATGTTATAATGATTTTATTAAACAATTTGAGTCTTATAAGAGTATTTCTATATAATATTAAATATGAAGAAAAAAATATTTCAAAAAAGTAATGACTAAAAATAATGGATGTCAAAAAAAATCTATCATGTCTCTAGAGGGTTGAATATTTATTTTAGTGCTAAAAATAATATATTATTTCCATATATACTTGGTAGTCTTTTTTTATAAATTTAAATTTTGAATAATAGTTAGTTTTAAGAATTTAGATAATATATTGGGGTATAATTTTCATATAAATTTATTTTTTTCAAATAAAATATTATTAAATTAATTTTCAAGGATGTCACATGGTAATACTTACTTGGAAAAGTTTTATAATTTAAAATTTTATTTTCCAAAAAATATTTATAAAATTTTATTCGATAGTCCACATAATGATGATTATTCTATATTATAAATCCCAATGGGGTTTCATTAAATCTATGGAGCTTATGTTGACATTAATTTAATCTACTATATTCATTTTCTAGTATGGTTATAATTTAGAATGTCAATTTTATCAATAAATCAAAATAATATCTTCATCCCTTTTGATTTTTTAATAAAATAAAGTTACATAGTATATTCAATTAAAAAACTATGTACATATATTGGATAAAAAATAAGTCTATTGTGTCAACTAAAACATGCAAATCATTTGGTTTTAGGACATATTATAATAAGTATGACCCATAAACATCTGCCTTTTTTAATCTCCTGTGATAACACATTATGATGTATATCAAACAAAACACAAAAGGTTTCCCATAAATATTGACTTTGAAGTATTTTTTGTATCCAAAGGGTTTTTCCCGAATTATTTATTATCATATAATGAAGATATCTTATTTATTTTAATTAAAATATAATAAAATTGAATATAGTGTAATTTTGGTATATATTCTCTGATTTATTCACCGTAAAACTCTTGTTATATTTAATTGGTTCTATGAGAATGGATATAAAACATCCAAATGAAGTATTTCTGAAAGTAGAGAAGACTATATTAGGAGAAATTTGTTACAAAATATGTTTTCATAGTTCAATTTTTTATTATTTAGTATCTCCATAGAACATATATTTAATGTAGAGTTATTAATTAGAAGGAATATTTTATGCAAATATTTATGCAATACAGATACTATTTTGGCTTAATGGGGGAAATATAAAAGTTTTCTTTGATATTGATGACTGGGTAGATATTTTATTGAAAAAAAGATGAGAATATTTTTTTATATATAATAATATTTTTTTATGATGTTATATGTTTTGGGATTTTGTGTAAATGCTTTTTTCATTTAATGATATGAACATAAGTTTTAAAACTGAGTAATTTGAAGATGTTGATGTATAGAATATGAAATGTGCAGAGGTTTATCTTTTAAGTGGTGGACTAAATATTCAATGCCAATATAATTTTATAAAATGAACACATATTATGTGTAGGATCAAATAAGTATGTATTTCGTGATAAAATATTTTATTTTATGAGGAACATTATTAAGGAAAAACAAAATTTTTATTCTTTTCAAAAATATTTATATAGTATGGAGTTATTATAGAATAATTTAGATGATGTGGTAAAAAGGAAAAATTGGTAAATGACGTTATAATTCTGAAAAACTAATATGGAGAATTGAATGAAGATACACTATGTTTTTAACAGGAATAATTTTTTACCAAATACTACAATTTTCATTAAATAAAACTGATGAGATACATCAAGATACATTCTAATAAAATATATCTGTATAATAATAATTTTTTTTCTCTATGTAGACCATGATGAAACTAAAGTTACTTAAAATCTATTTTGATGATTCTAAATTATAATAATATGAATTCATATAATTAATAGATGTGGATTTTGTATTAAATATTTAAAAATAAAAATAAAAACATAATGTAACTATGAAATTCTATATAGTTCACCAATATCTTTAGGAATTTAAACCATGCATCTCAATATTGTGAAGTATTAATGAAAATGATACATGTAGTTTTATAGAAAAATCTTATATACTTTCATGCTCGTCTTTACTTGATTAAATTATTGAATGAATTTATCATTAAAATGAATAATATCAGGCAATTAATTGATAGAATATTTTTGTGATACAATATTATCCATATGACATTATTATTTTAACCAAAATAATTTTTTTAATAAATTGAGGAGGTTATAGAATTTCAAAATATATGTAGTATAGGAAAAAATTCCTTAAAATTGAAAGCATAAGAAGTTTAATAATTTTTATTATATTTGAGAATATTTTTTCAAGATAGTTAATACATGATTAATGTTAAATAACGAATAAAAAGTATGAAAAATCTCAAATCTCATATATATTAATCAATGGGATGGTGACTAGTGATGAGGCATCCACATAATCAGTGGTGGAATTAACTCTGAAAGACCAGTCACTTACTATCATACATAAAAATTCACCAGAACATGAACAAAATATGAAATTGAATAATGTAGAAAAAGATTCTATATAATTATCTACATGATATAATGTAAACTGATACAAGTGAAATCCTTGGGTATAAATGATCCATCCCAAATAGTCATAGTCCAGATCAGTGATGACAAGATGGTGGTCATCTTAATGTGATGTATGCCCATCCAAAAATCTTATAAACCAAAAATCTCCCAACTCCATGATCATCCATCCTAAAAATAATTTGACCAACAAAGACATAAGAAAACAATTAACAAGTACACATGCATGTGTGATTATAAGAAAACCCAATATGGTCATCCCAAGTAGTGGGACCAACCCATATAATTTTAGTTCCTATTTGACTAAATACTAAGGTAAAGTGTGGAAAATATGATGTCACTCAATTTCATCAATAAGTATAAACAAGATCTATCTAGACAAAGAAATCGATAAATAAATTTTATGATGTTAAATAAATAAACATATTCTCGACAAATATTGGGAAAACATATCTCACAACCCGTTACTAAATTCTAACCTTATAATACACCATAGATAAATTGATACTAAGAGGCTTGAGGAAATACAAATCTCCATCTATCTAATAAGTAACAAAGGAAATAAAATTATCTTTCCATCAATAAAATTTGGGAGGAATTACATGTCTCTAACTATCTCTGATGTGCTTAAGGGAATACATATCTCTAACTAAAGGAAATACAATTTTCCAAAACTAGTAGTGTATAAATGTCTATGTGTCAAAGTAAATAATAATATCTAATTAAATAATTATATTATGTTTCTTGAGTAAAATCATATATCTTGGTATATATAATTATATTAGGTGATGCTCTCCCCTGAGTAGTGGGAAAAAAGTGGAGAGAGTATTAGGTGCATCCTTATCGACATCAACCCTAGAGTTATGGTTGAGTAAGAGCGTTGCAACTCAGGTGAATTATAGTGTCTTGTATTCTCATATTATATATTTTGAAGTAATTTTCATCTTCTATCTATCCCATCATTCACATTCTTGAATCATGGATATTAGATGTACTACCCATCTCTATCTATCCCAAACTGGTTATGTTGAAGGAATTACCCCAGTCCAGATATCTATATAATATATATAATCTATCTCATCCCATAGATGCATGTGAGTATAAGTAGATACATGATACAATTTTCATCAGCCTCCACTTTTACTAGTGGCCGAGAAAGGGTATAATCACTTTTATCCTACTCAAAACTATCCAGCGGGTGAGTTATATGGAGAATCACTGCCATATGCTATCACCATTGATATACACCCATCACATTCTACATCACATCTCAAGATAAGGGATTCAATTTTTTTTTTGATTAATAGTAAATGATACTTTTACTATTCTCACCATATTCCTATATTGAAATCTAGTGTTTCAACATAATCTATATCGATTCCCACCCAACAAGATCATATATAACCAATTATAATTCAATAATTTATGGATTATATTTATTGAATTATCCTAATAGAGTTATGAAAACATAGTCAAAATTACTTTACATGTTTCTATCAAAATATTTCAAAACATCTCAAATGTGTTTCCATATCATAACTAGTAACATGCAAGATTTAATAATTCAATAATGAAAAATGTTATTATTGAATTTTCCTACTAGGTACATCAAAACCAGTTTGATTAAACATACTCCACATGAATTTTTTTCTATATCATCTGAAGTATCCAAAGATACTCCTTTAGTGTATTCACATATTTCCATAAGTAACCAAATATTTATAAAAAATATTTTAATGATTTAGCCACCATAGTTTTTTGAATGTTCTATCAAAATATTTTGATCAATTTCACTTATTCATAAAGAAATATTTTTTTTAATTACAACACGTCATCAGATGGAATTCACATCATTAGTTTTATATCATTATTTAATCCCCATTATTAACTTATAAAATTAACCATTTCCACCCCACTTTATAATTAAACCCCCTTATCAACATTTAATATTTATATATTTCCCTATTATCTTTTTAGTTTCACCCCATCATTTTTTTATTTGTTACGACATTCTTATTAAATTCATCAATATATGATCTCTATTTAGAATTAATTTTTTTCATAATGAATTCAAAACCTCCATATTAATTTCAAACATATTGAATAGAAAAGATTATTAAGTTAAATTTTTTTCTTTCCATTGAATAACATCTGATCACATCCAATAATCTGCCAACAAGGATCACACACCACCTCCCATTTTTAAGTATCTTATAATAGTAAATTATTAATGTACCATTTCATGTTTGATAATATTTATTTTATGTTTTTTTATTACAACTAATTATAATATTTTCTGACCATACTACACATATATGACATTACATATCTATAATTTATTTACCACTGAGTTGCAAACATTATTCATTCTCTACTTCCCTAGTTTAATTACTTCATCTATTTGAGTAACTCAAGATCACTCTATTAGTCCATAATGATATTTTTTTATTAATTATTACTACTCATTAATAATAATTTTTTGTAGATAACTAATATAATAATAAAATAATGGTACATTATTTTCAATTTGCTGAGTCCATTATTCTTTTCAACATGATACCTAGGGATTCGAATACATAATCCCCAATTACACTTTATTTAGGAAAATATAAATTTCTGTTAATAATTAATTATAATTACAATTGATAAGTAATCATAAAAGACTTAAATTATATACAAAATGATCTCTAAATGTTCCAAGAATGATTTAATTATGAATAAAATGAAATTAGGAGCCCAATAAAACATTTAGGGTCTAACTTGGAGACCAAACACACCCTCACACACGTATATTTTCATAAATATATAGAGGGTGGCATGTTGTACCCAAAAAATGGGAAAAAATATCTAATTTTAATTCTATTTGTGATTAGAAATTCCCTTGGTTGTTGCACTATTTTTCAGTTGTGGCCATTCGATTAGATGGATAGAATAGCAATGCGCGATCCACATCACACAATCCATTACCCTCGACTAGGGATTCCGTGATATCACTTTTTTAGATAAATTTAATTAAAAAGAAATTATATGAATAATATTTCTAGGATATTCCATCATCTATAGGGTTATTCGGAACATATATTATTGTCTGATTATATATCAGATAGACTAGATTTCCCCATTATAACCTCACCGATTATACCATTTATACCATCTGATGTTAGTTTTACTAAGAAAAACCAGCTTAGATAAACCAACTTTTATACCATGGGTATCCTCAAATTCTTGATTCTAGAAAAATCTCATTTCTATCCTCAAGATAAAACACATATATACTATAAAAAGCTAATAAAATAATGCATTATACACAAAAAAATTGAATTTAAGATATTCTAGATATCATCATCTTAATGTTTGATTCTCAATAAATACATTATTTTTTATATTAAAAAAATTAAAAATCCTTCCCTAGGGAGTTCATAAAGATCCCCAAATTAAAGAAATATCTTATTTCTTATATACATATTTATATGATCATGACCAGAATCCTTCTCAATAATTTTTTTGGAGGAAATATAGTACTTAAGGATCATAAATACTCGATAATAGCTTGAAAAACACAACCACACAATCTATACCTTATAAAATCTCATAAGCTAATCAAATATAAATCAATATTTAATTTTGTATATACAAAATTATCTTCAATTAAAATTTCACAAGATCTTTAAAATAGGTCAATAAAATCCTAGTCTACCTTCAAAGAATCAAATCACACATTCAGGCTCTGCTAAAATTGTACAAGAACTCAATTCATACCCATGAGAACATTTTCTAAACCTGTCCTCATATAAATGAGTTTTCTACAATATTCCCCAAATATTACTCTAGAATAGGATTGTTTCATCTCATTTAAAACCACTTCCATTAATTAATAACCACACATGTTTATAATACACATGCACCACTAGGCATGATAGTTAGGCACACCTCAACATTTTCATCAACGATAAAACAGCTGTTTCCCTTTCTTTTCTTTGTTTTCCCACTATAACTGGATAAATAAAATATTTATACATCCTATGATATTAAATATCTTGAGATAATATATCCACCACTTGACTTGATTAGTCCAGATATTCTCAATTCCTATAGAAAAGGTCCAATAAACGCTCTAACATTTCCCTTGACTATAGCATTGTGACTCTAATGAATCTATCAAATGTATTGACATCAATATTTTAAACATAATCTCTATAATATTTATTGTTCATTCCTAAAATATACACATTACCCAAATAAATAGAAAACCTCATCCAGAATGCGATGTACAAAAACACATTCCCATGTAGAGTCTCATGGCCTGGAACCTGGGAATATATACATTGATGGATTCCCTTAAGATAATTTTCATATCAATTATAATCATGTTTTATAATTTTATATATAATTATTGAAAAAAATATCCATAACTACTGGTAGTCCCTCATATCCCACTATACGTATGCTACACTACTCTAATTATAGGTACCTGACACGTTAAAACACCCACCGATGGAACTCTAATCAGTGAAAGACTAAGGGAATATATTTAAAATTTATATATAAGGGTATAAGGTATCAAATATCATAAAAAGAGGAATTAAAAATAGTACTCAACTCGAATAACAATATAGAGAAATTTTTTTAACATGATGAATTTATCTTCTATACCAACGTTAATTGACACTACCACATAACCAGACCTCAATCAGTGTATGATTAGGTCCTCTAAAAGTTATTTTAACCTTGGTAATCCCTACCCACTTTATCGTAAAAAATTTATCAACCCAAACTCATATGAAATTACAAGGATGTTGATAGATCTTATACTAGTCAGTCTAAAAAAAATAATCCATGGATGCAATAAAATCAATGATGAAATCAAAAAATTAAAATCATGGATCCAAAAGATGAATAATATCACCTTTTAATTACGATTTCATTTACTAGGGTATCAGTCTTGTGTAATCCATAAGATTCATGATTATCTTATGTCAATAACCACATCCTTTACAAAGTCCTATATTATTAGCACTAGTTATAAAGATCCTTTGTAAAAAATCTATCTAGTATATCCAAAGGAATAATGTGCACAATTAAAAACTCTATCCTAATTATATAATACCAATCTATCACATCACAACATATTGAAAGGTAAAAAACCCAAGAATGCCTTTAATATGATAGGGGCTATCGACCAGTGTTGATGTATCCACACAATCATAGGAGGTATTACCTATAATCCACCAATCACATATTATCATAACTCTAAATACTCTTTAACTTGCAAGAAATATAAATTAAACAATGTAATAGACGTATATAGATAAATATATCCACCATACAATGTAGTCTGCTACAAGTAAAATCCATTAGTAAAACTCACATATCACAAAATGATGCAGTCTTAACTATTACTGACATGATGGGGGCCATCATAATGATATTTATGCCCCACTATCGGTTTAGATAAACTATACATATCCTTGTTCGATATTCATCTCATGTTTATATCCATTGACATTAATATATAGTAAAAAAATATGACATCACATACTTTCATAAACAATTATTATGATGATTCATCTTGATCATGAAACCCAAAACTCTTGTTCATCATGTTCTTTAAATAATAGTGTTATTAACAAGGAACCATAAATAAACTCACATCTCATCATTGAATTCCCAATCAGCAAAACATTGTAGATTCATTGATCATGAGATGTTCTAGGAAATACACATCTACACAAATCTTGGTAGTAATGTATGAAATAAACAACTAAATATAACTTTGATGTACTTATGGAAATGCACACTTATATATATGTATAAAGTGTTAAAGGAAACACACATCTCATTCTAGTGGAAATACACATCTCCAATTTATGGATGTCAAAGGGAATGCCCATATAGAGGTATAAAGAAGAATACTATAATACTAGAGGAAATACAAATACCCGGGGGTGTAAAAATATATAAGGAACTCCTGATCCTAGAGTAGTGAGTAAGGAGTTGAGATAGTATCAGGTGGATCATCTTCCACATCAATCAAAGAGACGTCTATGATGAAGAGCATCACCATTGAAGTGAATTATCTTTAAAATAATTGTTTATTTAAGGATTATTGGGGAATTATCTATATAAACCTTTACCATCGTTCATGTTCCCTCATCAATGATACTTTAGGTAATACCCATCTAGATATATCCCAAAATTCAGATATTGGAGGAGTTATAAATCTATAAACATCTACAAAAAATGTAAAATCTTTCACATCCTAGAGCAGTGGGTGAATAAAAGTTGGTGCATGGTTATGATATCATTGGTCTATACTAGATAAATGAGTTAGTAAGGGTGAAATCAGTATCATCCAACTCAACCCAAGCCAATAGATGAGTGGTATAAAGATATATCATTGTATTCCATCATCATTAATATCCACCCATCAAAAGTTGAATCACAAATCAAGATAAAGAACACACAAAAAAATTAGATCATTCAAAGTTAATAATTCTTTTATCCATTTCTCCAGAATCCCATCTAGAAATCTTGTTCCACTACATAATCCTCATCGGTTCTAGCGGAACATGATCCAATAATTTGAAAGATAATTAAAAAAAAGATAGAATTGAATTATTTTACTAGTCTCACCCCAATAAAAGAAATATTACTTTACACATGTTCATAAATGAATTCCTATAAATCCAAAAAGGGTCTTAAATTTAAATATTTTCACATTTTAGTGAAAAAATTATAGTAATGAATTTTTCCATAATTATTTCTGTTTGAATAATAAAATAAGGCCTATACCACTAAATCCACTTAGAATTTATATGCATCATCTTAGGTGACCAAAGTTTCTCCACTAGATTAGCCATAAATTTTCATATATAGATCCAATATTTAACCAAAATTTTATAATCTATTATTCCCAAAAGTTCAAGACATCATTCATTAAAAGATTCCATATTTTAAAAGTATTCACCAAGGGTAGTGAATTCATTTTTAATGATGACACATCTGGGGGAACTACACATATTTCTTATTAAATCACCATTTCATCCATATTATTGGATTAACATACTAACCATCACCATATCACTTTAAAATTCACTCCCTTAATAAATATTTAAAATTTCAATAAATTTCTTTTATATTTATTGTTTTACATCATCATTTATTCTCTTTATTATACTATTCTGAATGTTTTCAATCACATAAGGCCAATATTTAGAATTAGATACTTCATCATTAATTCATAACCTCTAAATGAACTTACAACTTATATATGTAAAACAATAAAATGTTAAATGATCAACATTACTATTTATAAGCTCAGATTACATCTATTGATCCACTAGAAATAACCATACATTATCCCCTATTGTTAAGGAAATTATCTGGGTAAAACATTCATTTTAAATTTATGTGTTTAATATAATTTATTTCAAATATTATTTTTAATGTAATGATCATATTTCTTATTATTATCTTTCTCTACCACGACATTATAGATCAATAATTCACCTACAAATAAGTCTTAATATGAATCATTAACAGATTATCATGGTCAAATACCTCATCTATTTGAGAAGCTTAGGCTCTATGTCTTTGGAATTATTTTTATTTCTCCAAACACAATTATTATTCATTAATAATATTATTTCCATGATCACCATTATAATTTTGATGTAGTCATATTTAAATCTGTATTTCAACTAGTCTACCTCACTTTTCAAAATGATTCCTGGGTACTAATATAAATATGTCATACTACCACTTTTTTCGATAAATCTAAATTCTCATTAAGAAATAATATTAATTTTACACTAGAATTAATTATTATATAATGAAAATATTTACTAACCTGTCTCCTATTTTCAAATCATTTTGTTATTTGGTCCTACCTAAAATTTAGAGTTCGATGAAACTTTTAGTGTTTAATTTTGAGCCTAAAAGTTCCCTCATATAACCCATTTATATATCCATTGAAATTATTCCACATGGAACCCCCAAAAATAGGGAATACACCCCCTAATAGTTCTCTTATACCATTAGCTTCACATCTATATGATCCATCCATAATATGCACTCAAATTGTCTATGTGTTGTTGAATTGTTCCTCTTCTAAGATAATTTCATAAAATAAATAGAAGGGTGGTGGGCTATCAACATCATACATCTCGTCTCCCCCATGCGGGATGATTTAAAAATGACCATAACATGCAATTATTTTCATTTGACAGTTGGGCGTTTTTCAACTAGTATTAGTGATCTTGTGATCCAAAGGGATATATGAAACACATTCAGCCATCTGATCACATATTGGATGAATCAAATCTTCCCACTTTGGTATCACCAAATTTTAATCTTATGCCTCTATTAACTACCACTAAGGATGGTTTAACCATCTTATATGGTCACTAAGTTTCTTACTCTATATATTTCTTACCTCCTAATTCTATATATTAGTTATTTACTTAATTATTAAAAACCTATGAACCCTAAATATTAAGGGGAATGTGAATAATATATAAAATTCTCTATAATATTTCTTCCTTATCATTACTCTAGTTAGAGTAATTTCGAAGGAATTGTGTTTTTTTCGTAATTAGATTTCTAACCATATTACTAGATTTTTGAATCAATCAAATTGAAATTTTATGAATATTATTATGAAATTTTCTCTAAATATTCCCTCTGAAATACTGAAAAACACTTTTGTGGAATATTTTATAATACAAAGTTAGTTAATTATTATTGAAATAGTGAAACATACTAAAATTTCTGGCCAATATTTAATCATTTTATATGAAAAATGAATTGCAAATTTTGGATAAAAAATTTTTGGTTGTGTAAGATAACCATATCTTTTTTATATAATCGAGTGATACTTTATCCAAGATCTCCAATCCACATTATCTTCCACTCTTTGTAGGATACCACATCTCTAAACCCTAACATCATCACTAATTTTCATCTAAAATGAGCTTATAAGGAGCTGGAATTTTATCAAAATAGAATTAATGAGTTATGATTTTTTAAATATTTCATTAAAAATGACTTCACCACTACTACAGACACCCAGGAAAATTATTGAAAATTATAAAATTTTTACCCCAAGGGAAAAATAAATTCCAAACACAATTCTATAGTTCTTTTTCAAGTAAAACACAAAATTATTAGTAAATTTACAATCTCATCCATTTTTAGAAAGAATCAATATTTTAACTAAATATCACCAATAGTAATTTACTAAGACACTAAATCACATTATTTAGAATGACGTGAGTGTTAAAAACCCATAAACATGGATTTGAGCATTATATTGTGAGATTATTAAATAGAGCTCCGAGGTGAAGACCTGTATTGTCAAAAATAAAATTTTATATTTTTAATCATTTGAAACCAAATAGAACCAAGAAGATAGACTACATCCAAAATAAAGACTCCAAGGATATTTTTTAAAGAATACCCCATCTACTAGAAAATGTAAATATTCTTTATGCATGTATATTTAATATATGTGAATAACTTTTGGATGAAGATGTGAAGAAAACCAATAAAAGACATTTAATTTTGATATGAAAATTTTATTTCATCGATTCACTTATCTAGGAGGGTGATTTATATAATACCCATTTTATTCTATTATAATTTTAATAAGGAAGGGAACCAATCCCTGTATGAGCAGTGATCTTAATACACCATAAGCAAGAATTTAGGTCAAGATCCCTAAAATTTTGATAATATAATAGTTAAAAATGATAAAATTGTAATAATGTTCATATAATGATTGAAACCCATATATGGTTTTCTTTAATATTGGATTGGGATAAAAAATAGTATTTAAAAAATTGTGCATTTTTGATTTTTTTCTCTATAATATTAAACTATTATAATTGGATTTTTGTAATTTTTAAGTATAATGTGTAAATTTATGTAGTTTTATAACCATTATAAATTAATTTGGAATCATCGATGAACTATATAAAAATTTACATATTTTATGAAAATAATTTTTTGATTATAGAGATAAGGATGAATAATTATCTCAGGTGTCTTGTCTTAATTAATAATATCATAGGGAGTCACTGCATTGATGAAAATAAAAATTCTAGAAAATCAATCAGATAGTATGAGGAATGTGTACTTATATAAAACAAAAATTCTATTAATTAGTTAGGGGAATAAATCAATGATAGTTTATATATTAAAGTAATGTCATGTAAAAAAAATGAATGTAGGATAAAAGTATTAAAAATATTTTAAGGTGAGAATTTTTTTAAAGAAGAAAATAATAAAGCATAGAGAAATAATTTTTAATATTTAATAAAGATACCTATATTAGAAGTACAATATTTCATGAACAAGGTTTATAATATTTTAGAAAAAATTGGAGTTTAGGGATATAGAATTATTTTTAAGGATATTATCAAATAACTTATTTAGATGATTAACTAGGAATTCAATAAAAATTTATCAATAATAGAATATAAATTTTGGATAACTAACAGTTTCAGAATATTTATTAAGCATGAATGTATCCTTTGAAATGAGACATCACGATGACTATACTATTTCCATAAAATATGAAAAATTTCTGAATTTAAAGACTACAATAACATATAAAATCGAAAGAATAATTACAGTAAGAAAGAGATTATGTGATGTGTTATTTGATTAGAAGATTAAAAGAGGTAAACAGAAATAAAAATATAATAATTATTAGATTTATTCATGTGTGAAAAAATTATTCATTAAGACTTACTATTTCTTGAAAAATGAATATGAATACACTGAATATATATCATGTAATTTTTCTATAAGGATTAATTATAGAATATCTGGGAAGATTTATTATATGAATAATAAATTTTCAGAAAAAACAGATGAATAATATAGTGATTTAGAACAATAGGAAGTATAAAAATCCCAAACATAAGAAGTTTATGTTATAATTATTTTTAATAATATTGATTTTATTTTGAGAAATATTTTAAGTAGAAAGTAAATAACAAGAAGCATATTGAAAGAGTTATTTCCTTGAATAAAAATTTGATTTATAAATATTACAAGGATTTTTGTTAAGTGTGTATATCAGATTAGTATGTAAAGAATAAAACCAAATGATGAAAAAATATATAGGATTATAATAAAATAAGTGATGGATCAATTATTACAGAGTTCACATAGTAATGTTTTTCATTTATAAACTAACCAAAACTCATGGATTATCTAAATGAGGTATATAAATGTTTCTCATAAAAAGTTATAAGCCCTATTTCATTGATAAATAATTTCAAAAATTAATGATATATAAATAATAAATCAAAGAAAAAATTGAGATAAAATATTATATAGAACGTCTAATTGGTTTTAATTTAAAATTATAGGATTGGATATAATTTGAATACAACAAAATTGAGGTGAAATAATAAATTATGATATAAATATTTCAAAAGGAGTAATAATAAAGTGGATTTTTTCAAGTGAAAGAGGTAATATGACATTAATTTTCTTGAAAATGTTATGAAATTGAAGAATTATAGTGATAATATAAATATAAAGCTAAAGGACCTTATAGAAAAACTAAATTAAAATATCAAAATCATAACTGATATTCAAGCTTGTATTACTATATCCAAGAATAAATCTCACAAAGATATAAAAATCATTATGGGTGAGAG
This sequence comes from Viscum album, assembly GCA_963277665.1. Lineage (NCBI taxonomy): Eukaryota > Viridiplantae > Streptophyta > Magnoliopsida > Santalales > Viscaceae > Viscum > Viscum album. The sequence goes on along the minus strand of OY728128.1, from coordinate 54,792,184 downwards.
GTAAATATTGAAAATTAATCTGTTGGACTTGATGCTATTGTGAGAATGATAATTCCCAGTGACTTTGACTAATACCCAAGACAGATAGAGGAATAATTTTAAATTATTAGAACTTATTTCAATGGTATAATTTTTATCATATTTAGTGAAAATGAATAAATTGTGATGGCGAGAAGTATAATTCTGATAAGGAATGGGTTATAAAAGAATATGTCAAGAAATATCAAGATTAGGAGATTATATTTATAATTTTTTAAAGTCTATGGAATATATTTTATTATAATTTTGAATCTTTGTGTCTAAAAAAGATATCAAACTAATTTTTTTAGAGTGTTTATTGAATATTGTAACTTAGATGGATGTGGAAAAAAAAACTACATAGTATTTCCATTATAAGCCTAAGGAGAAAGGTATTTATTATCTAGAAAATGATATACTTTTTTAAAGATGGATATATGGATAGATATTTTTCATTGTGATCTCTAAAGAAGATCACAATAACTTTAATGAAAATTTATTATTATTTAGGGTATACTTAAAAATATTTTAATGTAAAGGATAATATATTTAATTGAAGAAACATATAATTGATCGTCTTTGATGATAATGAAGTTGATGTAAGTAGAAAGGATGTAAACAATATTTTATGAGAACTAAAATTGTTATGGAATAAAAGATTTATTTAATAGAACCATTTATATATTTAAATATTTAGTGCATTAAATAATTGAAGGATGTTTGTTGGAAAAATAAAATGAAAACTTTGGGAAAAAATAGATAAATCAAAAGGTTTTATATATATTGAATAATATGAGGATAAATACTTTATGATCATTAGTATAGAGACATGAGATAAAAATTCATTAATATTACCTTGATTCCATGTTTTAGATAATTTTTTTTTCAAAAAGTCACACAACCCACATACCTAATGGTTTAGTCTCTTGGATACTATCTAAGTAAACATTGTATTTAAAAAAACTTTTTGAAAATTTTCCACAACCCAAATCCACTATAACCTCTTTTATACAACACATATGATATAATAATCAATATAAACCAAGAAATGGAAACATAATATGGTGGAGGTTGAATGGTCAGTAAGAGAAAATTAATAACTAGTTAAATTGGTTTGATAATAAACATGGGAGGAAAACTTGATAAAGGGGGTAATATCATATATAAAGATCATTGGATCATAATTTAAAATCATAATAATATATTGAGAATTAAATATCATGGTATAGAAACATTATATGAAAGTAAGATCATGAAAACTAGGGATTATAAGAATATAAGGATAATCAAACAGAACATGAAATCATGACATAAGATTAAAATATATCATTAGAACATGGAATATCATAAAAATTTGGAAAATAATATAAATAAAGCATAAACTAGAAAAATAAGGTCACATAAACGAAATAATAGGTATACATATAATAGTGTAGATGGTACCATCACCTGATTCCCATGCCATAGTGAAGCATACATCCCTAGATAATTCCCATTATAGATTAAACACTGCTTACATAAATCTCATAGTTTTATAAGGATATATAAAACATTAAAAAATGAAATGGAGGGTGATAAATGACTCTATTTTTCATGATCTATACATATGAGTGACACATAAAATCAAATCATCTATAATATCATGAATTAATCATGAGAGGAAAATAAATTTCATAACATTTCTATGTGGAATCACATAAAAAATGTTCATTTGATACCAAAACATAATATCCAAAGATTAATATTTAAGATGTGAATATATATAAAGATTTATGAACCATTATTCATTTTATAAGAGTACTTTTAAATTGTAAGTGAAATTACATAATTTTTTAAAAAAAAATCATTTCTTAATATTATCTTAAAAAGTCATGATTTGTAGGTAAAATTACCAAAATCTTTTATTTAAAAATAAAGTGAAAAAATGTTAAAAAATTTGTTAAAACAAAATAATAAATTACACATGATAAAATTTAATATTTTTTTTTTCAAAATTTGAATTATAAGGTAATAATAATGGATCATGGTATTGAAAATGGTTTTAAACATTTAAAGACACCATTATTAAAAATCAACATCCTTAAAAGGTTAATGAAACTTTTTTTTCAAATGAATGAAGGGGAATATTAGGATTTTTTGGAATATAAATAATTTGAGTTTCTACTAGGTAAATGAGATCATTTGTGTGAATTAAAAACATGTATATGAAGAAAAAATAAATTAAAAGAGATGGAAATTTATCTAGAAAAAATTATATTTTTATGAAGTAATAGATTCATCAAGGAAGAATAATTAAGAATTAGACACAATTTACACAAAAAAACATAAAAACACAACATAATATCATTATATGATAGAATTATTCAATGTTAAAATACTATATTTGAAGTGAAGTGATCATGACTCAAAAAAATATTTGATTCAAGAAATTAATTTAAATTTATTCCAACTAAGTTTTATGTTCTCCATCCCCCAATAATAAAAACACAAAATATATTAGTAATATATTTAAGTAACTTAGTAATATTAACTAATGTTTTATTTAATTTATTTCTAATCATTTTTTTTGAATAAATATTTTAGTTTTCACTTAATTTTACTATTAGGTGTTAGTAAGTTTTATTATTCCACACAAGATTTATGATTTCTATTTTAGTATACTTTCTTTGTTACCTCTTTTATAATTCACAATTCATAAAATAGAGTATAATTGATTTTTTATAATGAACTATAATTTTATAATCCAAATCTATGAGAGACTTTCTAGGTTTCCTGAAGACAAAATCAATGATGAATTAGTTTTGGGTTGTGTATTGATATAAATAGATAACCTAATAAGGATCATAAATTTTTTATGTTATCCATAAATAATTATATTAATGATATTTATTTCTCATATATATCCTATATAATCATCAGAAATAATTTATAACCAACCATGGAGGTGGTAGTTGTAAAGACCTCTACCCTAGTTTTTTGAGAGCCGGTGCTTTAATTTTTTACATTGGTAAAATAAAAAAGGAAATTGTATCCCGAAGGACCAAATAGTTTAGTATTTTTGAAAAAAAAACAAAATTATGTATTAAATTGTATATTTAAAGGAAAAAATATAGAAAATCCATTGGAAAAGTCCATAACACCTAGATTATCCCTTCAAGTAATTCAAAATAAGAATCTTCACATCTTGGGGGAAAACATAAGAAAGTGGTGAGCTTCGATGCCATCTAAGGGTAAAAAATACAGTATAACAAAGCATAAAAATATATAATATGGAAAGGTGAATTACTAAAACACAATCCAATAAAACATAATCTTGTGTATAATATAGCGGGAATAAATGATGAATTAGTAATACCATAAAAATAATCACATGAAACTTAACAATGAATATTCTACTAGTCGAATAATCACATGATTTACGAATTTCTAATATTATAATGAGGAATTCATAATTAAGAGAATTATAATAATACCAAAAATTCCTTAACCAATAAGTGTACATAATGGGTAAGAACTTTGTGAAAACCCATTCCAGTTTGTCACATGAGACCTATCGATGCATCACGGGGCTATAACGACCCCCACCTATCACTTAATAAGTCTAATGCATTCCTCATAAGTTGAATAATAGTTTTAAAGATATATATTTAAACAAAATAATCCTATAAAACATTGAAATATTTTAATCATAATAAAAAATGAAAATACTACAATATAATCATTGATAAATTTTTGAGAGAAATACCCTTTTACTTTGGAAAGAATATTTCTTTTGGAAAATATTTTTTATTTTTCAAAAAATCAGATTTTAGACATGAATATAATAGAAAATAAAAGACAAGGACAACAAAATTATGTTGCAGGCATAAATTATGTTTAATTACAGTGAAAACATGTAAAAAGTGTTTTTAAGAAAATTTAGAAATGAAACACTTTAGTATAGTTTAAGAGAAAACATACAAGTTTTTAAAGTGGACAAGGGATTAATTGTTTATTTAAAACCAGACAATAAATAAGATATTTTTTTCATGATTAAAATAATTATTTTAGAAAAATACTGGTGTATTAAAACAGATTATGGGTTGTACTTGAAAATGAAAATGAAATTGGGATGTTCCCTTAAATCAAGATTGCTTATCTAGAGGAATTTAAAATGAACCTTATAAAACATGTAGTTCCACATTGGGGTAAAGAGAGAGAAAGTGTAACCTAAATAAAAAATGGAGGTTCAGGAAGAAATCCATACCACTTTGTAATCAATCGAATCATATGTACCATAAAATCAAAAAACTAAGATGAAAAATTTAATAAAATTAATATAAATGTATTTATGATACTATACATCAAATGTTATCACACGTACCCCACACATAATAAATATTAGCGAATAAGGAATATCTCACAAAAATAAATTTAGATTAGAAAACCCTTACATTATGTTCTAAAGTGTTCTATACTTGCATGTAATGTCCTGGATAATGAAATTATATTTAGTAATAAATTAATTCAAAATATATTCAACATATATTTTATTTGGTATAATTTTATTACGTTTATTTATGTCCTTTTCGATGTGTTATGAGATATAATTTGGTTGTCTAAGAGTGTTATTTTCCTTGGTTTTCATGGTCGGTTTACTTTTAAAAGTATTTAGAAAATCATGAAAAATGTAAATAATTATTTAAAATTTAAATTATTTGTTTTTAATTAACATAAATAAAATTCAATGGTCTTATTTATTACTTTTCCTTGATATATGAGGATGAATATTTAGATAAAACAATAATGATAATCGTTTAGATTATTTTGGTGATTTTTTTGTCGTCACATAGTAGTTTTGTATTATTAATCAATACCATGATTATATATTAGTTATAGAAAAATAAATAACTTATAATATTTATAATAAAATATAATTTAACCATAATTATTTTTTCATAACAAGTCTTGAAGGTGGAATTGAAAAACTAAAACAGGTAGTCAATGAAGGCGTTATATCAGCACCTCATGGATATTGTTTTCATATTTAAAATAAAAATGAAAAAGGGGAGGAGAATTAACTGTGGATTTTAAATTGAAACATAAAATTATTGTATATAAAATATAATGGAGTTATGTTGTTACTTTTTATCAGGCAGGTGAGGGAAGGATAAGAATAGATAATAAATTTGGAGGAAAATAAAAGAAAAGAATGTTGATTTTTACCTCTTTAATTATCCTCCTTGAGAAACTCTTTAAGTGGATTGGATTTGGTATTTTATTGAGACCAAAGGATCCTAGTGCTGGTATAGGGTATTGGGAATAGTATTTTGTATAAATTGGACATAGTTAAAAGCTTGGAAGGTGTGAGGAGAGGAGCTGGTGACGGGCGGTATTTATATTGAAGGAAAGTGGTGCTTTCTGATTATTTTAAATTTTTAGTTTATTATTTTAGCTCTAGAAATTGAATATTTTTAGAATTTTTAGTAATGAACATAAACCATTAAAATAATATTGAGATTATAGTCCTTATATAACTCATTACTTAGGGAATAGTTTATTTAACTTATAATGTATTTATATCATAAATTTCTATATTTCAATATTTACTAAAAATCCAATTATTTTAGAAAAAAACATAAAAATTCACCATGATAATTTTTCAAAATTTATCAATAAAAAATTAATTCTATTTTTAAAAAATAATTTTCTAAATATGATAAATTTAATTTTTCATTTGAATCAAACTTTTTCATAAAATAAAAATTTTAAAATTATAACTCCTTTTATAAAACATTAAAATATTAAGTAAGGTCTTATAAAATTATCTTATAATAATAAGAAAAAAATGAATTAATTTATGAATAAATTTTATAAGAATTAATTTTCTTTTAAAAAATTATATTAATTATAATATTTCACATAATCATTTATGTTTTAAAAAAATATCAAAACTCAATTAATAATTTGAAAAAAATTTATTTACATATACCATGACACAATTATATCATATTACCATTAATAAGATGAAAAATTTATATTTATAATTTCATAAATTAAGTTACTATTTTTATTATAATTCTGATATCAATATAATTGAAATGATAGTTTCTTAAAATTAAATATTTTTCATTTATTCAATGGAAAGTAAATATTTTCATAAAAACACCAAAATTTCACCCTAATTTAATTTTGAAATTATGATTTTATAAATGAAGTTATTTTGTTTAAAATAAATTTTAAAACAGTCAAGATTTATTTTAAAAATATGTGTGCCATCAAAAGTATGCAAAACCGTGTTTAGAAAAAAATATAGCCTTTTAATGCATAAAATTTGATTCATTCATTTCTTATGACTATAAAATAATTTCGATGAATGTGAGAATATTTGATTAAAAATATAATATATAAATTTCATAATTTGGTTAATACTATTCATTCCCAACAATTTGACAACTTTGTTATAACGATGCTTTTAAAATAATGAGGTTTAATTTTATATCATTGTTCGCCTAAGCTGGGTGTTGTGTGAAACTATACTATAAAAGAAATTAAATTTGAAAAGAAACATAACCTAAAATATTAGTGTGTTAAATTCAACCCTCCTATAATAAATTACATCCTTATAATTTTAAATTATACTTCGAAAATCAAAGGTTGATGCTTCAAAATTCTTTTATGGTAAACAAACATAGAAAATATGGTCAATAAAATATCCTCTTAATAAGATGGAATGGGATATGAGAAGGTCATTAAAAAACATGGTGTTTGGGTAGGAAATAGTTACTGTAAATAAATAACATGGAAAAGGAATAGAAAATCTAACTATTATGTTCTAATGAAGAGTGATATAGAACATGGTTATTAGAAAGTTAAATATCACAAAACCATAAATCTTATGATAAGTAAAAGGACCACTGATTTCTCAGAATGGAAATTAAAATAATAAGGTTTTTAATGTTTTTTTCAAGGATTTGATAGTTTCTATACCATCTAGAATAAACTTGAGAAATTAAAATTACTTGATTACTTTCCACGTCTTAAGTATAATTTCATCCTTTGGTTGTGCTTCAATATATTTTTCACTTGATTCCAAATAACTATAAATGAAATTTCAAGATAAAAGTTTCACTCATAAAGATTTTGAGTAAACTTATATGAATCACAAAATACATAAAATTATAATAATACATTCGTCCTGTCTTTATACATTAAGAAAAATGAAAATTTTTACGATAATATAATATAATTACCCAAAAATAATAAACCATTATATGATGAAAAAACATTATTCTCTAAAATTAAGTAGTAATGACCAAAGTCCAACATAGTTTATTCAACGAATGACAATCCATTATAAAAATATTATAGACTATTATTGAAACCAAAAAATAATAAGGATTTGATCATATAGTCTCCCAAAAAACATAAATGTTTCTTAATGTCTAATAACAAAAATCTATTTTCTCCAAATACTTAATCTATAAGATATTCTAATCATTTACATAAATAACATGAATCACCAAATATTTATAATGAAATAATATTTTAGTCTAAGAGAAAATTCAACCTTTATTCTATATAATATTATGTTTACCTTAATCTTATAATATTCCCAAAATAGTGAACATCTTCTAAAATAAAATTAATCACTTCATTAACAAATCATGTTTCAATACCATGGTTATCTATTTGATAAAAAAAGATCCCTAAATTCAAAATAACCTTTACCCATTATATAGTTATAACTATAAAAATAAATTCATGCCAACAAGGACTTCACGTAGGCTAGTGGTCGTCATTTCACACATTTCACCCTTTTCTTGGGGGTTTAATAACAAAATAGCCTTTGAGATATTGTTTTAAAATCAAGCCCAATATATAAATACTTTATCAATTTTTTACATAGGTAATTATTTGGTCTAGAGTTTATCCTATATAAGATATAATTGACTCTGGTAGTTCCCTGGTTCCCCATATTTAAGGAAATTAACTACAAATTAATTTTTAGGATGGGTTTTATTTCCAACAATTGACTCTCCATTTTCCTTGAAAATTATTTTCTATATGTCTTACTTTACCACCCATAAAGTATTTATCCATTCTGTTGAGACACTTTCTTGGGCGTCTCCTTATAATTTTCTTACAGGATTGAAGATGATCCTTCATTTCATTGAGATCTCCACAACAAGATCTCTTAGAAAACTCTATTATAGTATTATTTGGTGACTTCATGAGTTAGTTTAGGATTATGTTATTAATAATATTTTAAAAAAACGGATTAGGTAGGAACACAAAATCTTTCACTCCCACAAATATCCCATTTCTTTTCTTGTTTCCACCTGCTTTTCCATCATGTTCAATGTTAACTTGAATCCCTTGAGTTCTTTCCATTAACTAAATATAGAAAGAATAGTGTTATTATTAATATCCATAGTGAGAAAAATTTATAAACATTTTAAAAAATTTAGGAAAACTTATTTTCAATCTAAAACACCTTGGGTTTAAACTATGTTATATATTCAAATCCTTCATAAGGGTTTGTAAAGAAAATGTGAATTACCCAAAACATATTCCCCAAGAGAGTTAACCATAGTGTGAAGTAAGGCCAATTGTCGTATACCAGGTTACCCTGATTTAGGCCTAAAACACATTTTCAAAGTTATAACCCATAGGTACATCTATCTCTGGACTACATCCAATTATAGAATCCAAACAAAGATGTATTTCTAGGAAGACCCAAATAATATCTACCTTACCCAAATTCATGTATGTTGTTCTATGATTATCCTAAAACTCTATCTTAGGGTTATTCTCCTAAATTTATGTTTTCTAAGTCTAGTTTCCAAGGTTTATACTAAAATTTATCTAATACTAATTGTAAATATCCTGACTCTAGTTCCCCAGAGCTAGTTCTACACTATATTACATTGGCATAACAAACAAGGAAGTATCATCTCAAAGAACCGAATAGTTTAGTTGTTTTGGAAAACCAGATAAAAACATTTGTTTTACATTATAATTTGAAATGGAAAAAATATTTAAACTCCATTGGAAACATCTGTAACTCCTAGATTATTCATGAAAGTCATTCATAATATGCATCTTCATAGACATGGGAAAAATAAAATATAATAAAGGGGTGATCTTAGATACTCTTTAAGGTTAAACAATACCGTGGAAGTTATCATAATAATAATCCACAAGGAAAGTTTAATAACTAAAAAATTGTCTAATAAAATATAATCATGAGTATAATATGGTCAGAATAAAAGATGAATAAATAATTCTATACCAATAATCACATTAAACTAAACCATGGATGTTATACTAGTCGAATAGTCACATGATTTTTCAATTACTAATATCATAATGAGGTAATTCAAAACACGAGACATCAAAAAAATACCATCAAGTACTCTACCAATACATATACATAAATGGGTAAGGCCATTGCCAAAACCCGATCTAGTTTGTCTCATAAGACCTACCAAGGCATCAAGTGGATATAACTTCCCCCTTAGGTCACTTACTAAGTCCAATTAATTCTTTAATTGTATAATAATTTATTTTAAAAGATTTATTTAAATCAAATTGTCCCATACCAATTTGAAATATTGGAATCACAATCAAATATGAAAATACTCTAATAAAATCATTAATAAATTCTTTATAGAAATATAGTTTTACTTTTTAAAGAATATTTCTCTTGGAAAATAATTTCTATTTTTTATGAAATCAGATTTTAAACATGAATATCATAGAAAAGAAAAGTGAAGGAAAGAGAAAATATTTTTTGGGCATAAATAATTTCGAACTGAAGTGAAAATATGTAAAAACAATTATTTGGAAACCATAGAAATAAGACACTTCATTATAGTTTAAGAGAAAATATAATAGTTTTTAAGTATAAAAAGGGTCAATTGTTTAAATAAAACAATTAATGAACTAATATTTTTTTCATGATAAAAATATTTATTTTATAAAAATATTGTTGTCTTAAAATAGATTATGTGTTGTACTTGAAAATGGGTATGAAATTTTGATGTTCCCTTAAATCGTGCTTGCTTTTTGGGAGGAATTGGAAATGGAACCTTATAAAACATGTAAATCCCTATAAAATAAAGTTGAAATGATCTTGATAATTTATTTTTAATTATTTAAAAAAACTTATAAGAAGTATACAAAAATAAATAATAATTACAATTGGATAAATATAGAGAAAGTGTAACCCGAATGAAAAATGGAGGTTCTGGATGAAATCCTTACCACATTGTAATCAATCGAATTTTATGTCACATAAAATCAATAATCATTAGATTTAAACTTTAATAAAATTAATATAAAGTGATTTATGATATAATATATCAAAGGTAAGTATACATACACCAAACACAAGAAATATTGGTGAATAATGAATATATCTTGGAAATAAAAGTAGGATTAGAAAATCCTTACCTTATGTCTGGAAGTGTTCCTTACTTATGCTTATTGTCCAAGATAATGAAATTATATTAATTAATTAATTAATTCAGAACCAATTACACATATATTTTATTTATTATAATTCTATTAATATCATTTATGGACTTTTTTATGAGCTATGAGATTCAATTTCATTGTTGGGGAGTGTTCTGTTCTTAGGTTTTCATGATTGGTTTAGTTTTATATGTATATGGAAGATCATGTAAAATGTAAATAATTATAAAAAATATAAATTATAAGTTATTAATTAAAATAAAAAATATTCAATGGTCTTATATATTATTTTTTCCCAATAAGTGGATTATTCATTTGATATAACTTTAATGATAATCGTTTAGATTGTTTCTGTGGGTTTTTGATCATTACGAACTAGTTTTGTGTTATTAATTAATATCACATATATAGACTGGTTATATAACAATACAAATCTTATTATATTTTCAATAAAATATTTTTTAACCAAAATTATTATTTTATAACTGTCCTATAAGGTGGAATTGAAAAAAAACACATCATCCATGAAGGAGAAAAATCCACACCTCTGGATTTTACATTGAAATTATAAAATTCCATAATATAAAATATACTTGAGTTATCATGTCACTTTGGAAATGGGAGTTGAGGTAAGGATAATAAAATAAATTAAATTAAGAGAAAAATAAAAGAAAAAATAGGATTTTTATCTCTTGAATTCTTCTCCTTGAGAACCTCATTACGGTGATTGGTTTTGCTATTTTGTTTAATATAAAGGCTATTGGGAAAAGGGGATGATATTTGGAATATTATTAGTTATAAATTGGACAATTCAATAATCTTTGAAGGTGTGGGGGGAGTAGGTGGTGAGGGTTGTTATTTATAGAGGAGGATATGGGTGTTTTTTGATTTTTTAAATCATTAGTTTATTATTTTGGCTCAAGACTATGAAAAGTTTGAGAATTATAACTCAAAAAATTAATTAGTTAAGGTAATTTAGATATTATGGTGCTTATATAATTCATGACTCAAGGAATAGTGTATTTAACTTATAATGTATTTATACCGTAAATTACTGTATTTCACTTTATAATTAAAAAATGAACTCCATTTTTTGAAAATAATTTTATAAATATTTGAAATTTAATTTTCAATTAAGATCATGATTTATTCGTGAAATACCAATTATAAATTATAACAAATTTTATGGCCCTTTAAAATATTAATGAAGGTCTCATACAATTATATTATTAAAATCGAACAAGTGATTATAAATTAATGAATAAATTTTATGAAAATAAATTTTCTTTTAAATCATTATATTAATTATAATATTGGAAATAAACATTTATATTTTATAAAAATATCAAAAATTAATTAATAATTTCTAAAAAATTTATTTACTTATACTGTGATATAATTATATCATATTAAAATTTATAAGATTACTAAATTTTATTTATTATTTAATAGGTTAGGTTACTATTATATTCATAAATATACTATTAACAAAATGGAAATGATAGTTTTATTAAAATTGTTATTTCTCACTAATTCAATAGAAAAACAATATTTTCAAAAAAATACGAAAATTTTCCCTAAGTTAATTATTTCACAATTATTTTAAAAATGAATTTTATTTTGTTAAAAATAATTTGAAAAAGTGTCACAATTTTGTTTTAAAAAAATCACACCATTAAAAGGCAGTCAAACAACATTTTGAAAAAATATTGCCTTTTAATGCATAAAATTAGATCAATTCCCATCTCAAGCGTATAAAATCATTTGGATGAATGTAAAGACATTTTATTAGATACATAATATATAAATTTTATATTTTATTGTTACTATTCATTCTCACCAAATTAACAACTAGGGAATAATAATCTTTTTAAAATTATGATATTTAATTTTGTATCATTATTCATTTAATGTAACACCAAAAATTTTTATCGACCTATTTTTTTTGTATAAATTTAAATTTTCATTTATATATTGTAATAAAATAATCCAAATATTAATTTCACACAAAACTAAGTCATTTTTCATTACACGCAACATCGAATTGGAGTATGTTATACACAACACTGAGTAGGCGTGTGATACACACAACATAGAGTTTCTACGATATAAATATTTTTGTTATTTTAATTATTTAATAAGATAATTCAAACATAGTATTTATAATTAGTAATATAAATTGTAATAAACAATTTTCAATTATTTTTTTATAACTATTTTATATAAATAAAACTTTTTGATAATAAAAGGTAAGATTTTTGGTAACGTTACTTTTAAGTTTAAAAACATCATTTTCTCGAATGAGCTTATTCTAATAATGAAAGTATTTTTTTACACAATTATAAATTTAATCCCATAAAATAAAAATCATTTTTGAACTCATAATGTCGAAATTATATAGGGTTAATTTTTGGGATTTTTCTGAGAAACTTTATTTTTTGATGAATAGTTAAAAATACTGCTTTTTAGTTAAAGACCTCCTTTTTGAATAATTAATTATTAATAATAAATGATATTATAAATATGTCTTAATGTCAATATGGATGAATATTAAATATACTAATATAATTCAATTCTTTATAATCATTTCTACTTTTAAATTGAACATAAAATCTTAACAAACTTTTGAGTATTTTTCGGCTTAAAAAACCCATTATTTCGTCCCTTGTGTAGGATTATCACGAATCTAAAATTTTCAACTTCTATGATTTTAATTTAAAAAATACTACATAAGACATTTTATTAAATATAATATTTAGATTATAATAAGAACATATTAATTTTTGACCAAAATTATTAGTAAAGTTGATCAAAATTTATCACTGTAATTAAGGCCAAATTAAGATTAATTAGGGATTAAACCTTAAAATTAAAGGCCCAAATGACCTAGACACTCTCAAACACGCATTGGATGTTAATATTTAGTCCATAAAAAATAAATTATTGAGTGTTTTTTTGGTAATAATGTTTTTATGTAATACCATGTGCAGACCTAATTTGTTTCTTAAATTTCCATGTGAGTCCTTTTCGTTCCCTATAAAAGGCCGCCACCTCTACCCATTCCTCCCAGATCTCAAGAATCTTATGTTTTGGAAATTTCTACCCGAATTGAATCCAAAATATCATCCCTTTGGGAAGAAACCATATCAAGTAATTCTTTTGGGACAAAAAAAAGAAGTGACCTGATTTAGAGGTAACATCTTCTTTCAAGCTACTTTCCTTTATTTTCATTCTATAAGCAATACACTCTCTTTATTACCTTATTGGGTGAAAATCCTGTATAATATATATACTAGGATGTTTTTATGAAATTTGTTTGTCCAACACACACACACACACCACCATTTAATGGATTTTGAACATACTGTTTCTATGTTTGGGGGACTACTGCGTCACAAAATGATGACTGTTCATTTCTCATTTACCACTTATCACGATGACCATTATAATGGAAAATATATTTATATATGTAATATATTAAATTTATTATGTATTTATGATTATTTATTCCTTTTTTATCACATATAGTTTTTCCTTCCACTGTTGTTAATACAATAATCTCATTTGAGGAGGTGTGGATTGTCACCCCCTCAAAGAGATGTGATTCATTCACACACCACATGGAATGTATTAAGGAAAATTTTAATGAAAATATATGATATATATGATATATTAATGCTAAAAAAATAATTATATAAATAAACATACATATATATACATATGTCATTTATATACTTTCTTTCAATACTATAATATAAATGTTAATAATGTTTATCGTACGTACGACTTACCTTCTCTGTGAATAGTGTATTCCATTTCATACTTACATATGATATAAATTATTATAACAGGAATATAATATATATAACATATATTTATATCATTATATACATTCTATAATAATTATATAAGTATAAGTACCAACAATATAACAAATTAATATACATGAGATGGACAAAGCAAATGATTACTTGAGGTGAAACTTAACGTAGGATCGTTCACAAGTGGGTAATATAATGTCATAATCATACCCTATGTTTTATTATGTATAATAATTTTATTTTGTAAAATATTTATAATAAACTTATATTTTTTATACAGTAAGGTTGTATGAGTACAAAGAGAGTCAAGAGACAACGTACGTGGAATTTTATCCCACATTTAATTTCATTGAGATTCCTGTAAAGTTCACCAATATTTTATTTTTTTATGGTGTATGTACTGAATATGATTGAATTATATATTTCCTAAAAATAAATTTATGGGTATTTAAATATCCATTCTATGATCATTCTTTCAATGGGTTTAACTTTTAAAAGTTACCAAATCAGTAAAATAGTTTTTTCTTAATTTTCCTTCATTGAGACTCATGTTTTGTTATGCTCCTTAACTCTTTTTTCGAGGTGTATAAACATCCATTGTACATGTTATCACATGAATCTCCTTATTTTCTTAATATATTGAATTTCATGTAGTTTTATTTTCTTAAATGGAGAGTATGATCCATAGTAACCAAGTTATAAGAGTTTATTGAGACAATCTTATCGTTTTTCGAGATTGTTTATTTTTATACTTGGATGAAATATCTCAAAATTATTCATGAGTTTCCTTATCCTATGTTTAATCAAGATGTCATCAATTTTAGTACAATTTTCCGATCTTTTTTACTTAAGATAATTATTTTAGTGAAATATGACCATCTCTCTTTTCGGTCAGAAATAATTTGTATTCAAAAACCATGTTTTCAAAAGTGTTTAAAAAAATGTTTTCAAAATATCTTTAAAAATAATTTTAAAGGAAAAATGATTTTAATTTTTTTATTGTTTTAAAAGGTTCCTTTATAAAATTTCAATGTTATTTTCAATGAATATGGGTTTCAAAAGGTTTTATATTATAAAAATCACTTTTCAAAGTGGAAATGATATTTTCCACAAGAAATGTTTTTAAAAGACCTTTCCAAATTATTTACCATATAAGATAACATCCATTGGTGTTTCTCACACCATTATGGGGAAATTATTCAATTTTTATATTCAAATTCTTTATTTTAATGGATCATGTTTTGATGGAATGATGTTTATGAATCCCATTTCTCTTTCTTGGGATATATGCTTTAGAAACCAGAATCTTTTCACATCTTATGTTTATGATGAAATGATGATGAAACATATCTCTTTCCATAAGTTGTGATATTTTTACATGTTTATGATACCCATTTCATTTCTTGGGTTATGATATGTTCGTTTATGGTCTTGTGGAACATGTATGTGTGATATAATTATGTGATGAGTGGGATATATATTTTCCGCCAATGCATTGGGTATAGATTTAAATCTCATGATATAGATAGGAATAGAGTGAGGGTTTACCTGGTTCAGAAATACAGGGCTGAAATAAGGGTTTACTCATTTCAGCAATACATGGTTGGAAAGAGGATTTACTCTGTTCAGTAATACCAGGCTGGAATTGGGGTTCACCCGGTTCAGTAAAGGACTTTGTCTACAAAAATTGTTTTGGAATTGATTCCTTGGATATTATGGAAATTAGTATATGCTTATGTGTTTCCAAAATTCAATGTCTTAATCCTTTATTATGCATTCATGTATTATTTCATTTACTTCCTTTTGATTCACGTATAATGAACTACCAAGATCTATTCCTTGATTCATGTATATGATATTTGATATGAAGGGTATGGTATTCTATTTTCATGACCATGTTCTCATGCCCATATGATCATGTTTCTATTAACATGTCTCTCTTGCTTACCGTTACTGAGAATTTTTGATCACCCCTTTATATGTTTCCATCTCTAGGTTTTGAAGATATGTATTATGTTTGATGTGTCTAAGAAAGGTTCTAGTTTTGAAGAACCTAGTGGGTGATAATTTACCTCTCTTATTTACTTGTTTTTATGTCTCTAGGTTTCAAAAGGCACTATACCACCTATTATCATTGAGTGTCTTTTTGTATAATGTTTAAGTATTATTTAAATTTTATGTAATGTTTTTTTTGTAAAGTGAGGGTCGCTATAATTGGTATCAGAGAAAAGGTATAGTGATACTTTGGAAACTATGATGAGAAAACCTTAGTGAGAACCCTAGGGAACATGTATAGGGATAAGTCCAAGTACCAGAAAAAGTATATCAAAATTTTCTAGAATTTTGGTGAAGGATAGAGTCAGTGGTTTCCAAAAAATACATCCTTGTCTGGATGCTTTAATTGGACGTGGATCTGGATGATATATACCTAGGGGTAACAACTCCGACATGATGTTCCATGTTTGACTTTGGGAAATCAAGTTAATGACAATGGGCCTTACTGCACACCTGATTTGACACTCCCAGGGGAAATGATTTAGGAATTCAGAGACTATTCAAAAACCATTATGAATGATTTAAACCTAAGTAGAATTTGAATAACCTTGGATGAACCTAATACATCATATATTAATGAAGTTTTCCCAATTTAGACATCCTATAAGTGATTTCTTACTATTACATGGATCCTCATATTTGAATCTAGATCTACCCACTATTTCATATCTAAATAATTTTCTAATAGTGTAATGATTTCCGCAATACAATTATATGTAGAATTAGTTGTGAAAAACCCTAATGTTATGATGATTTCATTTCAAGTCAATGATTCCTCTCCAGTTGAATTTTGTAGGAATTTGCTTCCTACAAATGTTTTCATTCTTCATTTGGTCGTATTCGATGTTCAATTAGGCATGGATTGGATTTCATTACATAAATCCCACATCAATTTTCATTTTAGAGATGTTACATTCAATATTTCAAACCCTCCAATGATTATCCTTAAATGTGATAAAAATTTTAAGCTTCATATGGAGATTACATCTAGTGTATGTATCTTAATTCCCATTCAAAAGGGATTTTTATCTCAAATGGTTTGGGAGAAGATCATCATCAATGAGATTCCTTTTGTTATGGATTTTGTGATTGTCTTTCTAGAATAATTTCCATGTCTTCTACCAAAACAAGAAGTTGAGTTCTCAATAAAACTTATACCTGATTCCACACTAATTTCAAAAACTCCTTATCGAATATCCTCGATTTAGTTGTAGGAATTGAAGAAGAAAATCCAACTAAACCTTGATTAAGGATTCATTTGGTAATTTGAGTCACCTTTAGATGCACTGGTTCTTTTTTTGAAGAAGAACTTTGGATCAATGATACTCTACATTGATTATCGGGAGTTGAAAAGGATCACAATCATGAACATGTATCCTCTTCCCCATATTGCTGAATTGTTTGATCAACTGCATGAACCTCAACACTTTTCCAAGATTGACCTTCTTTCTGGATATCATCAGCTGAGTGTCTATATGGAGTATATACCTAATATGATATTATATACAAGGTATTCCAACTATTAATATAATGTCATTCCATTTGGTCCCATTAATTCCTCTGCTATCTTCATGGATTTAATGATTAGGGTCGTTAGAGATTACCTTAATATGTTTGTGGTAGTCTTTATATATGATATTCTTAACTATTCAAAGAATAATGAAGAAAATGTAAATCACTTGATAATTTTACTAAAGACACTAAGGAAGGATAAGTTTTATAAAAAATTTACAAAATGTGAATTTTGGATACAAAATTCTTCTCTTTTTTTTGTCACATAATCTCAATAGATGGTATAATAGTCGATCCATCAAAGATGGAGGCTATTGAAAGCTGCCCTAAAACAACCAGGGTGACTGAGATCCATATATTTCTTAGTTTAACTAGATATTATCAAAGTTTTGTGGGAAATTTATCATGACTATCTAATAATTTAATGAAGTTTAGTAGGAATGGTGTGAAGTTATTCTGGACAATCGAATGTGAGGAAAATTTTAAGGAACTATAGAGAAGGCTGGTCAGTGCACATGTGCTTATAATACCTTGTATTTGAGAAGGGTTTTAATCTATAACGATGCATCCATTAAAGGACTGTGATGTGTTCTTATGAAAATTACATGGTTATATCCTATGACCCATTAAAATTGAATCTTCATGAGAAAAATTTCCTAACTCAAGATTTGGAGTCATCAGTGGTAATTTTTGTATTAAATATATGGAGGCATTATCTTTATTGTCAAAGTTGTGATATATATACTAATCATAAAATTCTAAATTATATATTCACACAGAAGGAGTTGATTATGCACCAGATAAAATGGTTAGAGTTGATAAAGGATTATGAATTCTCAATACATTACCATCTTAGGAAAGTGAACAATGTAGACGATGCTTTGAGTCAGATGGATCCTACTAGCTTATCTATAATGAGGATCACAAAAGATTTAATATTTTTTGGATTTTCAAAGGATGGATATTGAAATCCTAAATGGAGTGGAAAAACATATCTTTCTCAAATGAATGTTCTACCTCCTATCGAAGTGAAGATTAAGGAGGAGAAGAAGGGAGATTAGGAGCTGTAAAAGAAAGTAAGCAATGTTCTTGAGGCTAACCTTGATCATGATGGAACAATATGGTTAAATAACCATGTATGCCTTCCTTCAATATCATATTTGAAGAAGGAGTTGTTAGAGGAAGCTCATAGTTCTTCATTCTCTATTAAACATGGAAGTATGAAGATGTATATGGACTTGAAGGAACAAAATCGGATGGGATAACATGAATAGATACATCGAGGAGTTGTATCTTGGTGTTTGGTGTGCTAGAAAGTTTTGGATAAAAGAAAAAGGTCTATAGGGATGTTGCATCCATTACCCACACCATAATGGAAATGGGAGAACATCACTATGGATTTTGTCAGTAGATTACCCAAAACCTCTAAATGGTTTAATTCTATATGGGTGGTAGTTGATCACCTTACTAAGACAGCATACTTCATTGATATCATAAAATATTTCTCTCTTGACCTAGTTACCATAATATAAATTAAAAAAGTGGTGAGCTTTAATGGAGTACCAAATTCAATTATATCAAATTGGGATATGAGGTTTACCGAGAAGTTATGGTGAAGTCTAAAGAAATAACATGATATAGAATTGAGTTTCCCCACTACTTATAATCCTAAAAAACATGGTCAGTTTGAAAGAACAATTCAAACCCTAGAGGTTATATTGAGATCTTTTCTCTAGATTTCAAAGATGGTTGGGATCTACACCTTCCTTTAGTTGAGTTTTATTACAATGATTTATTTCACTCAATCAATTAAAATGCACCTTATGAAGCTAATACAGGATGAAATGTATAAATCCAATGTGATGGGAGGAGTTTAGAGAAAAAAAGCAATTAGTGCTTGGGATCTTTGATGAAAAAGCCGAGAAGGTTTTAACCTTTCAGAAACATATCAAGGAAGGTCAAATCTAGAAAAAAATTTATACTTATAAATGTCAGCGTGATCTAGAATTTTATGTTTGAAAAAAGTTATTTTTTCTAATATCACCTGGGAATAATGTTATGGGATTTAGGAAGAAGGGGAAACTAAGCTCAAGGTTTATTGTCCCCTTTGAAATTTTTGATCATATAGGGACAACCCTATCACATGGAACTTCCTCCAAATCTACCTCAAGTCCATAATGTGTTTGATGTATCACTCATGAGGAAGTACATACCTGACCCTTCACATGTAATGAACTTAGTGGTCATACCGTTGGACCAATATATTTCTTATGAGGAGGAAACTGTTGAAATTAAGGACTGATCAAAAAATATTCTACGAAAAAAGACCACTCTCCTGGTCAATGTTTTGTGGAGAAATCAAAAGTTACAGGAAGATAAGTGGTAACTTGAAGATATAATGAAGAAAAATTAACCTCACTTGTTTTTACCTGAGTGATGGATTTTGAAAGTGAAATTTATTTTAAGGGGGGTAAAATGTAACACCCCAAGTTTTTATGGGCCTTTTTATTCTAAATAAATTAAAATTTTCATTTATATATTTCAATGACACAAGTAAAACATTTCTTTCACAAAGAACAGACTTGGAATATGTTACATGAAACACTAACTTGGCATACGTTACATGAAAAATTGGGATGGCACACGATACATGCAACATTGAGTTTCTACGAAATATCTATTTTTTGATTTTAATTTTTTAAATAAGATAATTATTACATAGAAGTTAAAAATAATAATATTAATAGTAAAAAATACTTTAAAAATATTTTTTATAAATATTTTTTATAAATAAAACATATTGATTATAAAAGATTGGATTTTTGGTAAATTCATTTTCATGTTTAAAACATCATTTTCTCGAACGAACTACTTCAAATATTTAAAGTATTTTTAGAAATTTTTTGAAATTTAATTTGATAAAATAAAGTTTATTTTTGGTTTCATAATTTTGAAACTATATTAGGGTTATGTTTTGGAATTTGTATGAGAAACTTCATTTTTTGATGAATAGTTAAAAATACTGTTTTTTAGTTAAAAACCGCCTTTTTGTCTATTAATCATTAATGATAAATAATATTATAAATATGTTTTAAGGTCAAATTATATGAATATTAAATCTATTAATACAATTTAATAAAGTATAATCAATTTTATTTTGAAATTGAATATAGAATCTTATCAAAATTTTGAGTATTTTTATACTTTAAAAACCCTTTATTTCGTCCCATCTACGGGATTAGCAGAAATCAAAATTTTTCTACTTATGTGATAGGAATTTCCAAAATCTTACATGAACCATTTTATTCATTTTAATATTTAGTGTCTAATGAGAACATGTTGTTTTATGACCAAAATTATTAGTAAATGTGATTAAAATTAATCATAGTAATTAAGGCCAAAATTAAGGCCAAATTAAGCTTAATTAGGGACTAAACCATATACTTAGGGGCCCAAATGACCTATAAACTTGTATGAAAAATCTTTTATATCCGTATTTAGGCCATAAAACTTATATTATTATTTTTTTATTTGGTAAGAATTTTGTTAGGTAAGACCATGCACACACCTAATTTGTTCTAAAAATTCCATATGACTCCTTTTCCTTCCCTATAAAAGGCCACAACCTCTACCCATTCCTCACACCTCTCAAGATCCCTAATTGAGGACATTAACAACCTAAAATGACTCCCAAAAATCCTCCCTTAGAATTTGAATCCTCCACACATTCATAAACCCTCCCAAGAAAAACTTTGGGTGGAAACCAAATGGAGTTACACGATTTAGAGGTAGTGTCTTTTTTCAAGCTCCTTTCCTTTATTTTCCTTATCCACCCACCAATATATTTATTCCATTACTATGTGAGAACTGCAGTATCCTCCATATACTGTTTTTTATTATGAGAAGGCCTTGACCTAAACATACATACCCCTTTATCTAATGGATGTCTAACATGTCGTTTCCTTGTATGGCGAACTACTACCTCATGAAAGGATGATTGTTCATATCTCCTTTTCCACAAATCATGGTGGCCATTATGATGGATAATAAATTTATATATGTAATATATTATATTTATTATTTATTATATCTTCCTTATTACATTTTTAACAGACATATTTTTACCTCCCAGTTGGTGTTAATACGATAATCTTGTTTGAGGAAGTGTGGACTACTGCCTCCTCAAAGCGATGTGACTTGTTCACACACCACAAGGAATGTATTAAGGATGTGTTTAATGAACATATAAAATGTATATGATATATTAATTATACCATAATAATGATATATATATATATATACATAAAAATATATACATATGTCATTTGCACACTTTCTTTCAATACAACAATAAAAACAGAAGTAGCGTTAATGCGTACGTACGATTTACCATCTCCATGAACAATGTATTCCATTTCACACTTATATTTTCTATAAATTATTATAATATGAATAAAATAAATATAACATATATTTATATAATTATATAAATTCTATAATCTGGATATAATTATAAGGACTAATGGTAAAACAAATTAAGACACATGCAGAGAACAAAGAGAATGATTGCTCGGGGTAAAACATAACATATGTTCATTGACAAGAGGGTAATATAAGGTCATTATAAAACCAAATATGGTATTATATATAATAATATTCTTATGAAATATATTTATACTACACATATATTTATTATATATGATGTTTGTGTGAGTACAGAGAGAGTCAAGACACAAGGTAGGGGGAATTACATGTCACTTTTAATTTCTATGAGATTTATGTTATGTTCACCGCTCATTCCTATTGGGTAGTGTATGTACTGAACATGGCTGAATTATATGTATATTATAACTAAATTTTTGTGTGTTCAAATATCCATTATGTGATAATTGTTTTGTGGGGTTTAACATTCAAGACTTACCAATTCAGTAACACAGTTTTGTCTCAATTTGTCATATTTGATACTAAGGTTTTGTTATGCACATAAACTCTTTTTCAAGGTGTATATAATTCCATTGTACATGTTATATAATGAATCGACTTCTTTTCATTATATCTTAAGCTTAATTTAATTTCATTTTCTTACATTCTTATTATTATCCCATATAACCAGTTTATAAGAGTTTATTAGGATAATCTTATTGTTTTTCATGATTGCTAATGTTTATGCTTAATTTGCTGAAATATCTCAAGATTATTCATGAGTTTCCTTATCCTTTGTTTATTAAATTTATCCAAATTTTTTATTAACATTTTTTCCACTCTTTGGTAATTAGGATAATTCATTTAGTAAAATCTAACCATCTCTCTCTTCCGTTAGAAATCTATTATCTTCAAAAACCATGATTTTAAAAGTGTTTTCAAAAGATCCTTGAAGATTATTTTTAATGTAAAATTATTTTAAAAATGTTTTATTGTTTTCTAAGATTATATTATATATTTTCAAAGTAATTTTCAAAGAAAATAGTTTTCAAGATGTTTTATGTCAATAAAATAATTTTTCAAAGAAGAATTGATATTTTGACCAAGAAATGTTTTTAAAAGAACTTTAAAAATTATTTCCCATATAAGATAACATCCATTGGTGTTTTCATGCCCTTATTGGGATATTATTCAACATTTCCCTTCATATTCTTTCTATGAATGGATTATTTTTTGATGAAATGATTTTTATGAAGCCCGTTTCTATTTGATGGTTTATATACTCTTGAAACCTTATTCCTTTCAGGGGTTATGTTTATGATGAAATGATGATGAAAAATATCCATTTCCAAAGGTTAAGTTATTTGTACATGTTTTTGATACTGATTTAAATTCATGGTTTATGATATGTTCATTTACAATCTTGTGGCACATGTATGTATGCTTTCATTATGTAATGGGTGAGACCTATGTCTCCCTCCAATACATTGGGTAAATATTTATATCTCATGAGATAGACAGGGATGAAATGAGGGTTTACTCAGCTTAGTAACACAAGGATGGAATAAGGGTTTACTTGATTTTGTAATATAGGGCTAGAATGAGGGTATACTCGGTTCTGTAATACTAGGCTAGAAGAAGGGTTCACCCAGTTCCCTAAAATACTTTTTCCACTAAGATTATCTTGGAAACGATTCCTTGGATACTATGGAAATCATTATATGCTTATGTGTTGCCACAATTCAATGCCTTACTCATATGTTTTTATTTCATGGATTATGTACTTATATTTAATTTTGATTCATTTCTTATGAACTACCTAGATTTATGCTACAATTCACATATACGATCTTTGATATTTAAGGTATGATATTCTATTTTCACGATCATGTTATCATACCCTTATGATCATGTTTGTGCTTACATGTGTACCTTGTTTAACCTTACTAAACATTTAAAATCACCCCTTTCTATGTTTCTTCCCCATGTTATGAAGATATATATTATGTTCGACGTGTCTAAGAAAGGTGCTAGTCATGAAAAACCTAGTGAGAGATAATGTTTCTCACTTATGTACCAGTGTTTGTGTTTCCATGTTCCCAATGCCACTATACCAACTACGATCTTTGGGCATCTGTTTGTATATTGTTTATGTATTCCAAAAATGTTATGTAATGTTTATGTTTAGTAAATAGAGGGTCTCTATACTTAATCATTGTGTTCTGTGAAACCTATGATGTCGAAGAAATTAAATTTATTAATGGACATAACCTAATATCTTTGGGTGTTATAGTAATGGAAAAAAATACACCATTACATGTTGGTTGTATCCCCCATGTATGAATGGATTGTGGTTTTGTTTCCATAACATGAGAGAAATGATTAATTTGGTTTATTATTTTTAGGAGATAAAACATGTTATAAATATCATACTTTTTTTATAATTTTTTTACCTTCTTAAATAGGTGGTGAAGGAAAACAAAAAACACTATATCATGGACATAGTAGTGTACAAAAACACACAATTGAAGTCTTATCTTTTCTTTTGGAGAAGTAGAGAGGCAGTTATTGTTTATTAAAAACATAACAAAATTAAATTTACTATAAATAATGAATTGTTCGTATAATATTTGGAAAAGTAAAATTTAAATAGTAATATAAGAGGAAATGATCTTAGAGAAAATATTAAACTTATATTGAGATCTATGGATTTAACACAAAGGTTTCCTTATAAAGTTAGGGATTAGGCTAATCAATACTGATTAGAATATTATGAGAGTTAAATAGGTTTATAATGTATATAAATAGGGTATATTTTAAAATTAAAACTGAATGTTACAGTGGTATTTAGGGGGTGGTGAGAGGCCCCGTTCATAAATAGCGAGAATGACATATTGGTAAACATTTAAACTTCATATAAATGAATCATATTTTACAAATATATATTTGATCAAAAAATACTAAAACAATTGATTGGAGGGAAATATGAGGTTGATAAAATCACAAAAACTCAATTTTGAACATTTTTTCCACATGTTCCTAACCCTTTATCTTAGATTTTTACTTTTTCTATTTAATCTTTTACTGTAGTGACATGTTTTTATCTAAGGTAACATAATCATTATGCTAAAAAATGATTTTTTACTTATTATATAATTTTTACCCCCATATTCTAATTTCCAAAATCCATCCTTCAGGTTCAATTTCTAAAACTGTTAAAAATTAATTAAAATATAATAAATATATATTATATTGAAACAATTTTTGAGAAAAATATTACTTGATTTTTAAAATAAGACATATAGGTTTTTAAAATACAATAAATATTTTTAAATGTATAATTTCAATTATAATAAATATATTATTTCAATAATTTTTTTCTATATTTCCATGTCTTACTTATATAATAACAATGTCATAAAAGTTACAGTATCAGAATATTATACTATTCACCTAAATATGAAATTTTCAATTTTTAAAAAATATTATTAGGGAAAAACAATTATTCTAAGTACCAAAATGATTTGAATATTTTTAAATTAAAATTATAATATTTCTAAATTTATCTTTAAAATTAAAATTCACAATATAATTAAAAAAATAATTTCATTAAAAAAATATTTTAAAGATTATGTTTTCTTAATATTATTTCATATCTATTTATAATTTAATGAATGAAAATATATTATTTCATATACTGAAATATTATATACTATTATTTAATATTTAATGATTTAAATATTTATATAAAATATAAAATTCATTTAGAAGTTATAAAATAAAGAAAAATTCACTTTAACATTAAGTATAATTTATTATTTTTACTATAAATGATAGAGTTTTGGGAGATTAGTATAATTTTATTAACTATAGGAACTTATTATTCTTGTATATTTCTTAATAATATTTATTTAATATGTCTTGGATCATTTTAGTTCAATGTTTTATAAGAAACATGTTATCAATGATAAAATAAATTTTAAGAAAAAATAATTTCCAAAATCATCATTTGTTATATTCTACAAATCATTAAGTTAATTTGAATGATGATTTTTTTACTAGGGAGGAAAAATGTGTGGATACTTTTGTATCACAATATCTTCAGAAACATATGTTTCTTATTTAAATTTATGATTCCACTATATAACTTTGACCATATGAGTTGTCTTATTATGTATTACCTGATCACTTTGATCAATGATATCTTTTTATTCCCTATATGAGAGTACATATTCCAATTAAAATGATTAAAATTTCATTACATATAAGGATCTATTATATACTTCCCCAAAATTGAAATGGGGAACACATTATATACATAGAAGATGTTAACATGGAGTGCTAATTGTTGATGAACTACCTTGACCTAATCTAGGATCTCGAAGGAACTAATGTAACTAGGAATCAACATCCATTTATTCATAAATATTATATCCCATTTCTATGGAGATATCTAGACGGTTAATTTTTAACTAGATTCAAACTTCATATCACATCAATGATTATATGCATAGATCTTCTATCAACTTTTCACTTCTTTAAAATATCATTGAATGATTTAAACATTATCTATAATTTCATAGTTAAGGCCAGAACCAATTAGTTTATTCTCTTCAACATCATGCCATAATTTTGTATTCCAACAAATATTCCCCAGCATAACCTCATAAGGAGCAGTCAAAATTCTAGATTGAAAACAATTATCATATGAGAACTCAACCAAGGGGAGGTGTTGATTCCAATATCCTTGGAATTCCATCAAATAAGATATTAATATATTATCTAGAGCATGGATGGTCCTCTTAGTCAGACCCTCATTTGAGGGTGACAAGAAATGTAGAAAATCATTATTTTCTCCAATTCATTCTTTAGACATATCTAAATCCTTGAGGTAAAACATAGATAAAAATCAGATATAATGAATTGGGTAACCCTATGTAGCTTCCCCACTTCTATTATATATATGTTGGAGAGTTGTTCTATAGAGAAATATTCGTTAATATAAATTAAATTCACTAGATTTATAAGGAAATATAGTATTACCCTAATAGAATTATTGACTTTAGATATCCTAGGGAGTCCCAAAAAAATATATTTGGTAACTTTTTCAAATTTCTATATAGTTATGGGCAATGATTTAATTTAGCCTTAAATTATTGGAATAATAATCATATATATGTGAATATCATGATTTACATCTTATTACTATCCCATCATATGTTTTTATTTATATATTTATATATCTTTATACTACCTGGATGAGTACAAATGTATAATATATGAGAATAATCTAAACTTTTCTTCTTCTATTGTTGTTTTTATGAGACACATATATGAGTGAAAACATTATAATCCTTTCTATATCATGGATGAACTCCAAAGTTCTCACTACCACTTTCTATAGTTATAAATCATATTTATATACTTATTTTATATTAACATGATTTGATTATTGAGAAATAATTTGGGAAATGTAATGCCCTAAGACTCACACTTCTGGATTTGGTACAAAAAATGTGGTATATTTTTTTTATAAAAAGATACTGAGAAATATTCATTCATTTAAATCTGAGGATAGTTTTAGATCTAGGATTTGAATAAAAGAGACCACTATTACATATTATCATAGTTGAAAAATATATAAAAGGTAGTGATTAAACTTTTCACACACTAAATCCTTATCAATTCTAAAATCCATGAGACTTTTAAATTATAATTTTTTTTATAAAAACATAGTGTCAACATAATTTTATAGAAAGGTGTTTAAAAAACTGGTGAAAAACCTTTTTTAAAAAATTCTCATAGATTTTGAAAATACCATTGATTTTTTTTGAAAATACTTGGAAATTATTTTTTTAAAAACCTTTTTGAAAATACATTTTTATAATAGTTTACTGATCTTTTGAAAAAAAAACATATTACATTGAAACATAATTTTGAAAACACTTTCCCAAATATAATATCTTTTTGAAAACACATTTTATAGTCATTTGACAACATTATTTTGAAAATGACATTGAATAAACATATTTCTTGAATAAGATAATTAGATACCCATTTACATAATTTAACACAAGATGTTTTTATACATTGAATACTTCTATAAATGCATGGAACCATCACATAAAATAATTTAAATTGTCAATTTATGTTCACATAAAAGAGTAGATTTACAATTTTTTTGTCTTAAAATAATCAATAAAAAAAATAAAACACATAAAATCCTAATAAGTGAAATTTTTAAATAAAAAATTTCATCCTTACATAATTTGATGAAAATATAAACCTAAGTAAAATCATGATTTGTAATGAATTTAATAATAATTCAAATCATGTAATAATAAATATATATAGATATACACATTTCAGAACTATAAGAACCCAAATAAGTTTATAATAATTTTCTCTAACACATAAGATAAAAAAGTCATTAAAATGTTATGTTTAGAGTACCCCGTAAAATGAATTTAAATCATATGAATACTTAAATGAAGAATTCGAAAATAATACTTGCATATTAATTTTTAATAACATAAACATTAAGTTTTAAAATAATATATATAGATAAATATATACACACTTACATAGTTATAAACATGAAACTAAGTGTCTTACAAATAAAATTTCTTCAAAATTGAATAAAACACACACATATATGTATATATGTTTGAATAATATAAAATAAAACTTAAAAATAAAATATACTTCACATAGAAAGGGTTTTTTTAAATTACACATAGAATATATAGTTTTTGAAAGTAAATAAAATAAAAAACACTTACTTGGAGGACTTGGAAACAAAAAACGGGGAAGCTTCTTCGGCCAATAGGTCTTAAAACTAAATGAAAGAAAAGTAAGTGGGAGAAGAGGGAGCAGGTTAGCTTAGATTTTATGAAACAGGGAGAGAGGGGTTATTCCCAATGAGATGAATATTAGATAAACACACACACACACACACACACACATGAATGTTCATATATAATTGTGGAAATAAAAATTATGTCATGCACACAATTCATCAATGAAAAAAATCCTATCCTGAGGCCTAAAACCCACTGGTGCTCGAATCCATGGCTTACAGTGTTAGACAAAGAAATTAATTTCATGATATATGTATATATATTGTTTAAATTCATTTATTTATGTTTACATCATTGGGGAAAATCGATAGTTAATACAGTAGAACAATGTAAGTAGGTCTTTGTGTTTATGATTCCATAAATAAAAAGAGACTTCAAAAGAAAAAACTGGTGGTGATGTTTCCTTCAACATGTTTTTTTCAGTGAATCCATGTTCACTGTAAGGGATTTGTCTCCTATTGTTGAGGAAGTCTATGTAGCTGATGCGATGATTATGGTCATTTAATTGAATAACTGTTTTTGAGAGAGGTTTATGAATGGTGAACATTACCTAGATAATTGTCCCAAATTAAAATATATATTTTTATTTTCCACCCCCATATAATCCATTATCTACATAATGTTGTTTAGAATTTTGTAATGAGGTTATCACTCGATGTAATTAGACATGGTTATATAGGACCCTTTCACATAATCAAGACAAACATGACTCTAGGTCCACCTTTCCTATACATAGACCCTATGCCTCTGGGATCTCGGGTTAGTGTTTTCTATCAGAAGGTGCTCAAGCATGCCTTGTGTGTTCTCCCACTCATTGTGATAGAGCTGTCCAGGACAATTTCCTTGGAATGCCCTATTTTTTT
The DNA here is from genome assembly GCA_963277665.1 of Viscum album. Lineage (NCBI taxonomy): Eukaryota > Viridiplantae > Streptophyta > Magnoliopsida > Santalales > Viscaceae > Viscum > Viscum album. The sequence continues at coordinate 54,762,175 of OY728128.1, read as the reverse complement.
ATATTTACTTTAGTTATAAACATTAAAAATTATTAACATATAAAAAATTTACTCGTGTGAATATATCCTCATCTTTTTTCATAATTAATAACAATTACCTTTTAATTACAAATTATAATATTTGAAACTAGTAAATTAGATAAAATTATTTTTAACATAATGTTACTTTTACTATTTACTAAGTACTATTCTAATTATTCTATTTTAACTTGTATTTTAGATAGATCTTTTTAATTTCAAGTTGATTTATTTTAGAAAAAATTAAAAAAATTATTAATGAGTTATAGTTTTACAATATTTTACAATAAGAATTTTATACGAATAATTATTATTAGATAATATTAATTTAAAATCATTATTATATCTAAAACAAAGCTAATAAATGTTTTAAATTTAATCTGACATGAAATTATAATTTAATTAATTTATAATCATAATTAGATAAAAAATATAGATTTTTTAAAATAATAACTTTTATGACATATATAATATATATGATCTCCAAAAAGGGTTTTAATATATATTTTTAGATATATAAAGTATTTTTTTTTGAAATATAATAATTTAATAAAAAATAACAGCATTAAAACATATGCTTTAGAAGTATATTTTTTTTAATTTTTTTATATTTACACTTGTCTTAATGATATATATTTATTTAATGAATATAAATATAATTTATCTTAATTTTTTAAAAAATATAAAAATATTTATAATTTTATATTAAAATATAATTTAGTATGTTTTAAAAATAAAACAATTTTATTTAATAATAAAAATATGAAAATACTTACATTCCTATGATGATACGAACATCATATGATTTCTCTCTATACCTTAATATTTCATGATTAATTCACTTTAAATCCATGAGTGTTGAATATTTTCCCATTCTCATAATGTGTATGACCGAACAGTCCTTCTTACTTAGGTTATCATTCGCCTAGTTTTCTATCATAGGGTGGTAATGTATTAATAGTTTGTAGTTCTTTATTTGTTCTAACCATCTGATTTGGGGAATGTTCAACTATTTTTGTGTGAATATATACTTTAATATATTATTATTATTATAAATATCACACTTCTCACCTTAGATATGATACTACTAAATTTTCAATTCGAAGACTATATGGTATTGTAATTACATGCATAGTAACCAATATCTTCTTAATATCCTTGAAGAATACCTTAAATTACACTATTTATAGGAACGTCACTCCTTTCAATGCCAAAATGGTTAACGTATTTAATAATCATGATAAATTTCACAAAAAACTCTAGTATTATCCAGCTAATTCATGAAAAACATGGATTTATGTCATAAAATTTGGCCTATTCTATTTTTCAATTACATCTATTTGATGAGAAAACTTTTATTCCCTCACCAGGGATAATATGACATAATAAGGATATTTTTTTGTACACAAAATTCACACTTGATAATGTTGGAATACAATTTATCCTTTTATAAGGTTCATAGTAAAATTATTATATGCTCTTTTTGTTCTTCCTTTCTCCTAAAATATATAATAATGTAATCAATAAAGACATATAAAATTTTTTCAAGTTAATCTATAAATACTCCATTCATGAAATCCATAAAGATAATAAGAATAATCATAAACCCCAATAGATTCACTATAAATTCATAGGGTCAATACCTTGTGTTTAAAGTTATGTTTGGAATGTATTCTCTCCTTACCCATAATTCATGATATATGGATCAAAGGTAATTATTCAATAAATACTTAGATCCTCATAGTTGATAGAATATATCATTAATACAGTGAAAGTGATATTTTTTCTTGATCATGATCTTATTTTGTTCATGATAGACAATGTAGAGGCCCATTGATCCATCATTATTCTTAAAAAAACACTAGTGCACCCTAGGGTTCAGCACTTGGGAATATAGATCACTTATCAAGATTACCCTAAAGTTTCTTATTTAATTCTTCCAACTAAATAGGGTCAATTATATAAGGATACTTTGATATAAAAAAAACCCAAGTATGAGTTTTATTTAAAAATTATCCTATACAAGAGAACATGGATGTTCATCTAGAAATACATCAGTATAATCCCATACAGTAGGTATGTCATCAATTTTGACATCATACTCGATTATTTAAGGAAAGAGTCCCACATTATTGGGTACCATAACTTATATTTTGGAGTTTTTTATTAAATTTAGATCATTATTATCATTTCATATATATTTTATTACAAGATAGTTGTGGATATGAAATTAGATCTCTTGATCCTAAAAATTGATAGGTGATATATATTTGGATATCCATTCCATACCCAAAATTATATCAAATAATACTAAGTGTAGAGGAAGTAGATTTTCAAGTAATACGTTCCCCCAAATCTTGATTGGGGAATATTTATATAACTTATATGCTATCATCAAACCATTATAAGTTTTAAAATATATTTCATTAAATAATGATTGAAGTGTTGAATCAACATTCATAAAGAACTTATGCGACATAATATAACATAAATAATAGGAATAAAATAATGTATTTACAAATATAAAGTGGAGAATGTGTGTACATTGAAACATTTAATTATTATGTTCCACCTTAGTAGTAGTGATAGTATTTTATCATTACAATTAAATTAGTTTTGGAGGTTAATGAAGCATACTTTATTCTATAGAACTGGGGTTAGGGATGTTGTTTTCATAGTCACAAAACTATTTTCACTTAAAACAATGAAGTGTGGGTGGAACACTGACCATATATTTATTTTACACTTCTTTTTTATCCCACCTCATACAATTACCTGGATAGTTATGTTCAATATAGTCTACCTTACCAGACTAAAAACAACTACTTGTCCCTTTATGGTATTTACATCGGTACATCCCTTCGCAGTTTTAACATGTAGGTAGTTGGAATTTCTTTCCCCATTGTGGCATATTATCAAAGTTTCCATGATACTATTCCATACATTTCAAATCCATGACATAAATGCTTCCCTAATTTCCACTTACACCTTTAACACATATCCAACATGACTTGGTTAGTTTGGTGTGTAATTTTCAATAAACTCATCCTACTCTTGATTCAAATATAGTAACTCTTATTACATCATCCTGTGATGAATTGAGGAATTTCATTGATGAAGAACACATTCTTGAACTCCTCAAAATTTTTAGAGTCTAATTCCACCTTTTATTTTTTATTCTTAATTAAATTCCACCATCGGTCAACCAATCCTTCGAGGTAACAGATAGAAATAATGAACTTTTAATGATATGATCATTGGATAATTTAAAATATATTTTTCCATCACATTGACCCGTTTCATAATAATAGTGAAATAAAATATCCATTTATATAGTGTGGACATTTTATCATGAAATATTAGATATTAAGCCACTCTTTGGTGCATTTGGGAGTTCATTGTGATTTGTGTTATTATTTATAGATTACAAATGTCGGTTGAGAATTTATATCAGTTTTTATACATTGGTTCCCATACCATCAAGTATTTTATTAAGTAAATATCCTTACTATCCATTACACCCATTATTAACTCAGTTCCTCCTTGTTCCATCCATTAATCTAATGAAAATAATGTTTAGAGATAGAAGTTTTTAAATTCATCAAAGTCAAACCATGATAATAAAATAAATAACTCAAAAAATGATATTAATAACATAAAATATAAACCAATAGGCTTGAATGTATCTTATCTATAATATTATTTTAATTAGGTTCTCTAACCGAATTAGTTAACATCACTCTAAAATACTTCATAATATATTTTAATGAAAATTTGATTTACTAAATCATAGCACTCATGAGTGTGAAACCATGTATGTAATTAGGATAATTTTTCATACACCAGTAGATGATCAATTTAAAAAAAAATATTCCCATTTTGGGGTTATTACCTCTAATTAAATAAGTGTCAATTCTTGTTTCCACTTGTAATTTCTAGACTGGATTGTAATGGCTTGAACCATATAATTTCTTGTTTAAAAAAAGACCAGGATGCTATACAATAGTTAGATTTATTTTTATATTTTTCAATAAATTTCACAAATATTATCATTAAATATAACTAAACCCTACTCTAATACCAACTATGGGAACAAAATATAAACATATATAAATTTTACAATGATTTCATGTTTTGGATAATATATCTAAAAAATATTCAAACAACCCAAGGACCTGATGTTTTAGTATTTTGGAGACTCTCTACAGAAACATATTATTTTTCTGTTATTGTAAACATTTATTTATAAATGAGATCCTATAGTCCCTATTTTAGATATATCACATGATATAATTAGCTTCATAAACTTGTAAATGGAAACAAAAGATATTGGTGACCTCAAATGATCAATAAGGGAAAAATGTCAACTAGTCACAATATATTGATCACAGAGATGAGGAAAAGAATAATCCAGGGACAAATATCTAATAAAATGGTAGTGGGACCATAAATTACCATCATTATACATGATTTAACGTTAAATATCATGGAATGCAAGATCAAGACGAAAAGTAGTTTATTGAAATAATTACATATAAGCATATAAAGAAAATCAAACGAAACATAAAACCAAAATAAATGGAAGAAGAATATCTTTAAAACATGGAATATCATAAAATTTTAGATTAAAAAAGGAATAAATCTGTATATAAAAAAAATAAGTGGCATAAACATAATTATAAGTAATCATATCAAAGTGGACCAAGGATCATCACATGGATCATATAACATAGTGGAGTAACAATCCCGACATGATTCCCATAGTAGAGTAATCATACTTTAATTTATTATGATAGTTATATATTGAGATATAAAAACTTAACCAATGTATTGGAAGGTGATATAGGACCCCACCCATAATAATACACACATATGGGTGCCACTAAAACTAAAATCATATATATTATCATAAATAACCCTTGAGAAGAAAATGTGGGGCATAACCTTTCCGAATAGTATCACATAAAAAAACATGATCATTATATACCAAAATAGAAAAACCCAAAGAGGAATTTCCAAAGATAACATATAGGTATATTTATGAACCACAAATCTAATGGATACAAGTCCTTTTAAAATGCAATAGAAATGACAATATTATTTTCTCTTAAAATCATTTCATAATATCATTCTATATGGATGTGGCATGCAAGATACCATATAAAAACTATTTTTTAATATTGATAGAAAAATAGTTATATAATTAATTAAAAATAAATTCCAATAAATATTCCCAGATGAAAAATGAAACATATGTTTAAATATAAAGTAAAAATGAAGAATATAAAATCATTGTAAGGAAAAGGCATTAATTTTTTTAATTCTTATTTTTTAAATATCCCTATATTTTAAGGGTTAAATAAAGTGTTATTTTAAAAATAATAAAAGAAAATATGAGTATAATTGGTGAATTTTTTTTTGAGTTTCCAATATGAAAATGAAAATGTTTATGGGAATTAAAATAATAGAAATGTAAAAAAATCATTAAAATGGAAGAGAATTATTCTAAAAAAAATTATATTTTTTATGGAACAATTGATTCATGAAAGAAGAAGGAATTAGGTTGAATAAAATTTATAGATAAAATAATTTTGAAATAAAATATAACATAATCATAGGATATAATAATTCAATCTTGAAATATTATAGTTTATTTAGAGTGATTATGACTCAAGAAATAGATTTGAGTTTAGAAAACTACATACCTCTATTCCTGCTTAGTTAAATGATTTCTAAAATCATATAAGAGAAAATAAATATCTTAAAAATATATTGAAAATCCTTATTTATATAAAATCCTATTTTTTATACCTAATTTATGAAAATTTTGTATAATTATATTAACTGTATATTGTTTATTTTTACCAATAGGTGTTGGTAAATTCAATTATCTCATGCATTCTATATGATAACGATTTTAGTAACCATTATTTAATACAAAGTGTATAATTCATAGTTCATATAATAAATGATAATATAGGTTTAATAGTGACATATAATTTTTTATTCCCATAATATTTTATTCTTATCTCATTTGGTGAATAATAAGTGATGAATTAGTTTTGGTCTATTTATTGAGATAGATAGATTATATAATAAAAAGTTTTAAAATATTTTGTTTTCCAAAAATTATCATATTCATGATATTTATTAAAACTATACAGCATATAAATTCCTTAATTATAATTTATATCTCCCCACAAAGGTATTAGTGAAATACAGAATATACCCTTCCATGGAGGCAGTAGCACGCATATACACATGTACAATGATTGCATTTCCATAACATCCGAGGAAGGAGTAAGGTGGATCATTGTTTATAATAGATAAATGATATAGTAAATATGATACATATATATTAAATTTATTATTATTAACTTCATTTTAAGGTGGTTAAGGAAATGGAAAAACATTATGTTGTGTAGGTGGTTGTCTACACTAACACTTGATTGTCGATATAACTTTTTATAAGGGGAAGGGGAGAGGCTATTAATTTTTATTCCCAAAATATAAACACATTAATTATTATATAAATATTTTAATAGTAATATATGATTTATTAAAATAAAGTTTAAATGAATGTATAAATGGAAATGATGTTGTCATAATTATAATTTTATGATGACAAGTTTTTCTTTCCCTTAGAGGATTCCTTGGAATGGATGAGATTAGGATACTCTATTTTGAGTAGAAGCTAATTATAGTGATATATTATTCTAGGGAAAGGAAATAGTTCATATATTCATTTGGAAACTTAATTTTAAGAGTTTTATTGAATGGGTGGAGAGAGGCCCCTTCTACAGGTGTTGAGAATGAAATTTATTTAAATATATCAACATAATATAAGTCAAACACAAGACAAACATGTCAATAATCTCTAAAAAATATAAAATAATGGATTTTGGGGTGATATAATGTTGATAATATATCAACCACTAAATTATAAATATGTTATGAGCATACTAGAATCATTTTATCCCTTGGGTTATTAAATTTTCCAATAAATATTTTGTCGCAGCAACTTGTTTTTTCCGAAGGTAACGTAATATTTTTGAATAAAAATAAAGTGGTAATTATTAGATAATTTTTATTGAATTATTTCGAATTTTAAATAAATTTATTTTTATTCCATTTTTTAAAGTGTTACGATTAATTCTAGTATAATAAATTTATGATCTATTATAACACTTTTTAAGAAAAATATTGCTTTATTTTTAAAATATCAATCATTGGTTGGAAAACTACAATGAATATTTTAAAATATATAGTATCTATTATAAAATAAAAATATTTTTTAGTTACTTTTTTATAAATTTATTTTTCATTTATTATATAATAAAAATAACATAAAAGTCACATTATCAATATATTACACTATTCATCCAAAAATAAATTTCTTTAAAAAATATTAAAAATTAATCCTAAGATAACATTGTTATTATATGTTAAAAAAATATTTTCATTTTATTAAATTAAAAATAAAAAATTTTATAAATTAAAATTTTAAATGAAAATAGAAAATATAAAGAAAACTTTCTTTTGAGGTAAAAATTCATTTTAGACATTAAGGTTACTTAATATATTTTTATATCAATTTCTAAATTAGTGATTTATAATATATTAATTAATATAATAAAATAATATATATTATTATTTTATATTTCCTTATTTCGTTGTTTGGATAAGACATAAGGTACTATTAATTGATATACCAGAAAGAACAATTGATTTTATTGTTAAATATCATTCATTATTTATCCTATAAATGTTAGAATTTCTTGATGATTAATATAAATTCTTTTATGAATGGATTTTATTATTCATATTTATTTCATATAAATATTTATCTAATATGTATGGACTCATTTTAGATAGATGTTTCATGTGTAACAAGCTATCAATGAAAAACATAACTAAGAGACAAATATATTTTCAAAATCTAGGGATGTTATAGTTAAAGATGAAAAATTGTGATAAAAATGTTTCATAAGAATAATTCCATGAGGAAAATAATATTTTCACTATGAAAAGGGATGAAAGATGGAGATAAGTTTTCCTATGTATCATATATGAAAAGAAAATGAATGTGGAGATGGATATTAACTGAAAAGTTATGAACTAATTGAGTTGAAGAAGTTAAGAACATATTTAAAATGAGGGGATAATTAATACCCCATTCACCACATAATTATGCATCAAGTATTTTTTGGAACATGAAAAACATTATCCAAATGAAAAAAGGTGAGTGTAACATAATTTAATGAAACCAGAATTTTTAGATATACACGGGAAATCATTTCCTAACAATTAGAATATACATGATAATTTGTTTCACTATACATTATTAAGTTTCTATTATTTTGTGGAGTATTTTTTTACCAATTTTAATTGAAATCTGTGATGTATGTGATGGTTTATTATAGAATCAATGTATGGTGTGTGACTCTCGATGTTTTCAGTGTTGTATAATAGATTTTGTAAAATTAGAAAACTAATTTAATATTTTGATTTTAATGGGAACCATTAATTTCAAATTCAATTTCTTTGTTTTATAACAAAACACTTCATTCATAGAGGAATTGATAAATGTTTTTTCAATTTCACTATAAATTAATAAAATCTAGTGAATAAATGATATAGAGAAATCAATAACTTTTTTTTAATTTTTTCGACGAGGTATAAAATAAAATCTATTAAATACATTCAAGTGTTTTCAAAAAGAAATTATTTAAGGTTTAAATATATATTTTTGGTGATTTAAAAAAAATAAAAAGTGGGATATTCTTGTTCCTTTTGGTATTGAGTTTTTTGTCAATATATAGTGAAGATATGTTATTTATGAGTATGATAAATTTTTAAAATGGAATATAGTGGTAGATTGAGATATATTCTATGATCAAATATTAATAGAATTCCTATAATGTTATAGGATAAAATAAAATATTCTTAATGGAAGTTGTAATGTGAACATAGGTTAATAGAAATTATAAAGAATATTATAATAATATTAAAGAGGATAAAATAGAATAAAATAAGAAAAAAATATTCAAAGAGTTTAATATATTAAATTTTCTGTGTAGTGAATAAAAAAATCATACATTCTATGGAGTTTTAGGTGTTTAAAAGAATATGTTATTTGAATAGTTATGTGTTGATGATAATACTCTAGGGTGACGGGTAAGATATGAAATTGTTCTATGATAATGATAAATAAGAAAATATTATATGATAAAAAGGATGAGAATATTTACAATGTGGTAGAATATTATATTCTAGAAGTTATATGTTTTTTTTCGATGTATTTATTAAATTCATAAAATAATTTATGTATAAAATCGACAATAATGTACTTTATAGATTTGTAAGACTATTAAATTCATTTTGTGTTATAGTGCGATAAATTTGACTTAATGGACATAATGTTCTCCGAAAATGGAGTTTTCGAAAAAACATTAATTTTTTATGATTGAAAAATATTATGTTTTATGCATCAATATTTGGTAGTGTGATAAATGTCTTATGGTATTTTGAATAATTTTCATACTTTATAAGAATATTTTTAGAGGTTGAAATTATTATAGGGAAATTTAGTTAAATTTGTGAATTGGATAACCTTCATAAATAAAATTCTTATCAAAGAGTCATATTTCAAATAAAAATATTTTTTATTATGTTTTTATTGAAATAATATTCCATAAAATATATTTATGTGTATTAAGTAGAATATAAAAAATTAATTAAGAATTGATTCACTAAAACTCTATTCTACTAATGTAACTTTGTACATTGAGTAGACCATGAAAAAACCAATATTTTTTATATGAGATTTAAAAGTACTATAAGGTATGTTTAGAAGAGTTCAAATAAATAGGAAATTCATATAGTAACATAAATATTTGAAGATATAATGGAAATTTTAGTGTAACCATTCTCACAAAATAATTTATTGTGATATTTAAAACTAATTATCATGAATATCATTATTTTGTATGTTTAAAAGAGATTTTATATGATTCTTTATGAATTTATTGTAAGTTATTTAATTAAAATTTCAAGATAGTTAAAATTAACGATTAATTTGGAAGTAAAATGGGTTATTATAGGTAGTGATTAGGAAAATTCCACGGTGTTGCAAGTTGTTGTATGAAATACTAATATCATACCATTTATTAATGGGAAATTACTAATATCTATTAACATAGTGTGTGGGAATTTTTTTTGGAATGAAATATTGCTTTTATGGTGCTTATTGAAAAAGATATGGGTGTGAAAATTTTAGGAGTAGTTTTAATATATTTGATAGAGACATGAGTAAAATAATGGAGCATTAGTAATGTATTGGTCCAATATGGTTATAATGATAAATTAATTACTAAAATTATTATGGAATTTATAGGAATTCAATTGTTATTTTTTTGAGGGAATTATTCATGTCCATTTAATATAGAAAGATAATAATCTATTATATTATAATAAATAATAACTTTCTAAAGGTATTTTAAACATGAAGTACATAATATATTTGTATTCATATAAGAGGGAGAAGAATAATAAAGAAATTTTTTTTCATAAAGGAGACTTATGGGAGATATTTAGAAGCTAGAATGATCTACTATAAAATTTTAATATCCACTATATGTGAAAATTGAAAATATATAAATCATTGTTAATTAAAAGGTTAATTGGACCAATAATTTGAACAAGAAAATCAATAGAAAAACAATAAAACTTTACAAAATATTAATTTTATTGATAACTATATTTTGGATATTATTTTTTGAGATTATAACATGGTCGCAGTCCATGAAATGTATTATTAGGGAGCCCAATGCATAGGTAAGGAACCATGGGATAAGTGAACTGATCAATACCATTACTATTAAGTTACAATATTATCTAGCTAAATAATATTTAACTCTTTCAATCATAAAATTTTCTCTCCCACATTGGGAGGTGATCCAATTACATTTATTAATCTATTTATATACAAGATTGTTCTTACTACTCATAAACATATCTTGGTTGAGAGTGAAGAATTAGGAAACAATGAAACGAAAAAGGTGTTCAATAGAAATATTCTCTAATAATGTGTAAAAATTCCTGCATGGGAGAGAATATTAAATATTTAAAAGTCATTTTTTTAAAAAAATCTTCAAACTCAAATTTATGTGTCTAACAAAAGGGTCCATCACGTGAACAATCAAATCAGAGCCAGAATTTTCACTTTGTAGTTGTTTCAATGTGGTAAAAATCATTAGAAGTAAACTTCTAAAATTTTATTGATACACTATATATATTTTTATAATTTTATGACCATAATCAAGGAAGATAAAATAATATTTTAATTTAAGATTCATTTCGAAACACATTGATTCATTAACAGAATTTGGAAGAGTAATATATCTTATTATTTTAGGTCCCTTGTATTCAATGATTATGTGGAATTGTTATATGGAATTGAGAACAATGATAAATATATAACAATACTTATATAAAAGTTAAAAATGGAATTAAAGGCAAAGGTAATGGACATATATACCTTAGAACGAATACTAAAAAATGTAGTATAAATATATGAATGTTGGGAGATGAAATATATCATAAGATATATCAAATAGTCCTTCAAACATATATGAAGGGGAAAAATGAGGAATAAATATTTTAATTGAATCTGATTGTGGTATAAGTTTATATTTGTACAACTTGAAAGATAAAATTTAAGGAATATTGATTTTTATATTGTCTGCATATAAAAATATAGTTCTAATATACCTCTCAGGTGGTCAAAATGGGTTTGAATCTAAATAAAAATGATTTCTCCTCCATTAAAACATTTATATGGATTGATGGTTTTTGACCAAAGTGCATATAAGATGGAGTGTGGGTAAATGACTCATGTATGTTGGATCTTTTAGTGACGGTTAATAAATCATTTTTACATGCGAATATAAGTTGGGAAATTACTCCATTAAAATAGTGGCATTATGGTGTAATAGCTCACAGAGGAATATGATGCAGAAAATAAGTATAAAATGATTTTAATTTTAAATTGTTTCTAATAGAAGTAGGGATTTTATTGAACTTAAAAGTTTTCTTTTTCTATTATGTTGACATATAAGAGTTTTTTAACAACTATAGAATCATAAATATTACACTTTAAATAGATGGATGTAGATATAATTTTCCATTAAAGACTGATAGAAGCGGATATCAATATAGAGAAAAAATCATTCATTATGTTTAGTATGAAATTTATAATTTTTTAACTTAATAATATTTTATGAGGAATAAATAAGACACCAAGACAATGTAAATAAAAAATATGATGAATTCATATAAAAATAATGTCTTTAATATATGTATCATTCATAAATATTTTTATTTAAAATAATTATTTAACTATTACATCATACTATAAATATATTTTATTTATTTACTTCTCCCAACTTCTTAAATATAATTGATTTATGAGTTTATGTATGAATTATTAATTAAATTTTATATAATGTATATTGAATTGTCAAATGATATTTTATGAATGAATAATATATAATACTATGCAAACAAAATCTTAATACGATCATAATTTTTGTATACGAAGAATATTTTTATCATAATTAATATTTTCTAAGAAAAACTAGTTTTCCACTCTTCTGAGGTAGTTAAATATTTAAAATATTACTTATAAAATTAATATTATAAATATGATAAAATGATAACATTTATTTATATATATACAATAGAAAATATTATTTAGTTTATGAGTTTAACTAGACCTGAAATCACTCATGTAGTGGGAGCTATCAGTTTTTCCATGGAAAATAATAGAAATTAAGATTGAGGCGTAGTGACGTTGTTGTTACGATACTTGGAGTGTAGTAATTTTGTGTGGTTGTGTTTTAAAATAGGGATACATTTATGTAAATATTTATTACAGATTTAGAGGTAGATGTTTAAAATTGTAGTAGTATTGTATGTTTTATTTATAGTTTTAACAATATAATTTTTAGTTGGGTATTACAATTATATATAATGAGTTTTATACTTTAGAGGTGGAATATATAGATAAAGAATAATCTATAATGGATATGTTATTATTGAATATTTTTCTAAAGAAGTTAAATGAGGAGAAAGGGTAAAATGTGTACTTTTTTGATACTTTTAGTATAAAATATATTTCTAAATGTCCATTTGTTTTGTTATATTGGGATGTGAGTTAAAATAAAATATATATTTATTTATGGGTTTTTAATTATAAAAATATTCACTAAATTTAAACGCTAACATTGTGGTATAAACCACTCTACCATTTTTTCGTAATAAACAATGATGTAATGAGGGTAAATATACGATGGTTTGGATGATGGAATTGAATTTGTTCTGTGATAATAAATGAATCAATAATCTCCCATATAATATATCATGAATGGAATTTTCATTAAAAGATAATGATTTTTATGATGGTGTTAAACCTGTAAAACTCGATGGTAATTTTTACTTGAAAAACAATAGTAATATGGTTATACTAGGCCATCTCCCAATAAATGCTTATAGTATGAAAAAATTAAAATTAATAAATAAGAGAAAAAAATTGTGAGGGGTTTTATATTTTAATGAGAGTAATTTAAACTAATTTATTATAATGAACGCTTTTACATAGAGAAATCATGAAAAACCTTGGTATGCAATCCTTGATTCTGAACCATCACTGCTCTCAAAATATGTTGGATCGATCCCTAATTCCTTAGCTTATACTAATTTTAACTCAAAATAATATATTAATTCTTATTATAATTCCTCATTTGATTAAATTTTTAATATGATGTAGTTCATTAACAACTATCACGATTCTATAGATTTGTCACAAACATCATTATACAAACTCGTTAGGGAAATAAACAATGTAATCTATTTGTTGTCCATGTTTTTATCTATAAATAATTCTTTTGCAATAAATATCCTATCTCATAATTATATAATTGTGGTTTGAATCAATTGATATATCATATAAAAAAATATAGAAGAAAACATCAAGAGATAATAAACTAACCATATCGAATCATCAAACAATCAATTTTTTGCAATAAATCATAAGGATTTGTTTTCCCTTGATTCATATGTGAGAGTAAAATACTTAACAAAGGAACAATAGATAAAGATTAATAGAAATAGAATAAAAATCTTGATCTTTTATCAACTTCATAGAGAGTAAAATCATGGGGCCTTGGATTATATCAAATGACGCACCTTATTTTGATTATAAGAGGGGTTAGAAGTACAAGGTTATAAGGAAGTAAAAAAATAGGAAAATAAAACGTCTATATATTAACCATATCTTTTCATAGAAATTTATGGCATACTTGTGTCCTTATGGGAAGTTTATAACCCATTAAATAGATGTGTAGACATGTGTTTATAAGAAAGAGTAATAAAATATTTTCTGGATGATTCTGTCCTTCTAATTTTAATGAATTTTTAGCATCATATATGGATGAATGTAAAAAGGTTATAAATTATCATGTTAATATTATTTATCTATGATCTAAAGTAATTAAAACTATATTTTACCAGGTTATAGTATGTTATTTAAAAAGTATTTTGGTCGAATTTTCTTTCCGTGAAGGCTGATTGGTTTCTTCCTCTTTTATGAGGTAATTGAACACATTACTCACTGAATATTGAAATTATATTTCATGGAAGAAATGGTCCATTATGGATTATTTTATTTAAAACTAAAATTAGTCAATTTGAATACACTTATACCGAGTTATGTGTCATTTAATCAAGATGGTTTGATTCTATCCCTACAAATATTTTGTAATTTCCATGCTTCATTAGGGATCAACGTGGTTAGAGTCAACACATTGTATAGTTGAATAAAATTTATTTAAATCATCATAAAAATAAAAAAACATGATATTTTAAATATGGATTATTGTAATGAATGTTATCAAATTAATATCTAATTGATTTTCTTCTATTTAAATATATATATATTTAATTTTTTCAATTTTAATGTTATTTTTAATAATGAATGAAAAATGTGAAATAAATGTAATTGGATTAAATTAAGGAATATAATTCCTTAATAATAATTTAAATCTCATGTTTAAGAGTAAAATTACTGGATAATTTAGTATGTAGTTACATGTTAAATGGATATCATATGTTACACATTAAAATTTTAAAGGTTTGAACAATCAAACAGTTATAACTCATCTGTTAACCTATATACATTACAAAACTGTTTATGTTCATTATACATTTCTCCAAACAAAAAAACATTTTTAATAAATCCAGGTCCCATTTCATGATAATTCCTTACAATTTTCCTCTTGGCCTAATCGTTGTCCCAAATATTCCTTAACAACTTGTGAATTTTTTTAGAATAGTGGATTATCACAGAAAGATTAGTTCAGATCATAAAATAATGAAATACAATAGTTTAATTAAAAACATAAAAAGTCCATAATATACTTTTATTTTTCTCATTATTCCCTTACCTTGTGGAATAAATTATTTCCACAATAACGACATAAATTTTTTGATAAGAAAACATTTTAAACCCATAAAAAACATAGATAAATTATGCTCAAAATTTGAGGAATAATTGGAGTAACTATCGAAGATACTTAGGGATTAACTATTTCATTAATAATTAGAATAAACATCATAATATATTATAATTATCTACGAGGATAAACCTAATCGGTAAAATATATCTCATATATGGAATAACCACATAGCTGACTTCCATACATAATTCATTGGATGTTATAAGATAACCACCCATATTGGGGTTTTCATGAGACCGCCTTTCATTAGTTTATATTATAACCATCTATCCTTGGTTATATCAAAACCACCTGGAATAACAAAAATTACCAAAACTGTAAGATAATAATAAATAATGGAATATTTCATCATAAAAAAAAGGAAAATATCATTTTCAGTTTTAAATCACTTATTTTTTAAAAAAATTTGCACATTCAATGGAAAAAATATTCATTGAAAACAACCATGTAAACAATTAAAATAAGATTCAAATCATTATGGTGTAATTATGGAAAAAAATCCACTCATTCTATATATGTTAAAATCATTCCTTTAATATTATTATTCAAAAATTAAAAAATTACATTGTTTTGAAAATGGAAAAAAGATTCATTTCAAACATGCGAAGGCCCCAACCCCAGTTACCTAGACTGGGTACCTCAGTTCATTACATTGGTATATAAATGAGGAATACACATCCTGAATGATCGTATAGTTTATTAGATTTATAAAATAATATATATTCATTATTACAACATTAAAAATTGAAATGGAAAACAACATAGAAATTCCTTTGGAAACATCAAACAATCCTAGATTATCCTTGCAATCCATTCACTATATATGTACTCATATCCTAGAAAAATAAAACATAATAAAGGGGTGAGATCTGATGCTCTGTAAGTGTAAGAACCATAGTTTAAGAATAAATAACATGATAGGGTGAATATGTCAAAGTACACATGCCATTAAAACATAATCTTGAAAATAATATGGTAGGAATAATAGACTATTAAATAATTACCAAATAATACATAACCATGATATTCTACTAGTCACAAAACCACATGGAATATAAATTACTAGTTTCACAATATGGTAATGCATAATGCAATTCATCAAAACCATATCATCGAGGCCTCAGCTAAGACAAATAAATATGTTCAAGGCCTATGCAAAAACCATATTTAAAAATGGAAAAGTCCTCAATAAAGTCTATATCTATTTTGTATTATGACACCTACCGATGTATCGACTACTGGACAGAGGGTCTAACCCCATAGAGCTATACCCACAGTTTTATAAACTGTGAGTATAGCTCGATTTAGGTTTGTCTATACCCAAATTCTTGAATGAACCATGGGTATATACATTCTATACCATTGGGTTTTACTCAACCATTGGTATAGAGGGGTGAATATTTTCACTCCACCCATAATCCCCCCACAATGATCATCCCACAAACCCCAACAGGTTTCTTCTCCTCTCTCAAGTCCCATAGTCCTCTGTTCCCCTCGGGTTCCCTCACCCAATGCCTCTTCTACTCCTTTGGTTGACAGACATCCACTCTTACACTTCTCATATCTCAGTGCGCATCCCCCTCTTGTTCCTCCTTTGGTCGAGAATCCCCTCATAGTTCATGCATCCCCCCTAGGTCAAGCATTCCCTTACCTGATGCGTGTCCCACCTAAGTCGGGCATCCCCTTCCACTAGGACTAGCATACCTTCTGGTCGAGCATCCCCCCTTGGATGAGCACCCAATTTGGTTGAGGATCCCCTTCTTCTACTAGGGGTTTTTATAATTTGGGTATTCATTGACTGTGAGTCCCTAATTGTTCTTCTGGAATGGTTAATTTATTCTAGTCTATTTTGAATTTTGTGGATTCTATTTGTTTCATTTTATATTATTTTAATTTTATTTAATATCAGATTCATTTTGGATTTCTCAAATCATAAAAAATGTAACCATTTTTATGTTCTTAGATATGAATCAAGAGAATTTCACTTATAAAATACCATGATAACGTCATTTTATTTCAATTTAGGTGAAAAATATTTGATGTGTTTTTAGTTTCATAAATAATATCACATTCTATGTGAAATCATTAGGAGCTCCTAAAAATATTTTGAAAATTCTATGTATATAATTATTCATACCATTGATTCATTGTGGATGTAGTTTCCATATAAATGGAGTTTTCTAATTTGTAAAAGAAAATGTTATCTAATGAATACTATATAAATATTTATATAATGTTTGTGAAGGAAAATTTGTTTTTGGATAAATGTGATGTTATTTTTGGATTCACATACATTTGAATTGTTAACCATGTTTTTTTGAATTATAAATTGTTACCTAGATGAGAATTATCCTATAAATACATCATTAACTCATGGAAAAGTTGATGAATATTTTTTGGAGATGTGATTAACAAGAATGTATTTTTGTATTTTCTCCATGCAGATATTTTCAATGAAATAACAACACTATATGAAGGATTCATTTTGCAAAATTATTTTCCTCCACAAAGAAATATGTCTATATGTGAAGTTCATGTTTTCTGACATTTCCTTTCATGTGTTGTTTTATATCAATATTATTTAAGAATAATTTACTCCTTATAATTAATTTGTGAAACAACAGTCCATGAAGAATAAAATTATTGAACTAAAAATGTGATATATGATACATATTCTATAAATCTATCATTTAATTTATGTGATTATAATTTTATGTACTATATAATAATCATAAATTTGAGACATTAATAATATTTAGACATTAAGAAGTATCTAATTTAGTGATATTTTACAGATACTGAGCTATAATGAAATTGTCTCTTCTCAAAAATCATGAATAAGTGAGCACATGTAACTTAGTTTATCTCGGAGGATAGAAAAGTTTGACCTTCTATATTCTAAATAATATTGTATGGAGTAACAGATTAGTATTATATTGGTGAATATAAGATGTCAACATCATAAAAAATATATAAA
The DNA here is from genome assembly GCA_963277665.1 of Viscum album. Taxonomy (NCBI): domain Eukaryota; kingdom Viridiplantae; phylum Streptophyta; class Magnoliopsida; order Santalales; family Viscaceae; genus Viscum; species Viscum album. The sequence goes on along the minus strand of OY728128.1, from coordinate 54,743,605 downwards.
GTACTTTTCAGGTTATGAAACTAAAACATGTAATAATATTGTGTAACTATCCTATAAATTTTTAATACATCTGGGTGAGGTTAAGTTTTGAAAAATTTGGATTAGATCCTAGTATTTCTATATTGGTCAATTTCAATATAACAAAAAGATATAAAAATATAAACTTATTCAAACCCCCTCACGTTTTCGGTGGTGAAAGACCTCTATTGGCTTCTAAAATCAGACGAATTCACCCTACAACCATACTGTACATGGTTAGAGTTTAGTAGATGGTTTTGGATGCTTATAAATAAATTATATTTTCTGATTATATGTGGTACTATATATGCTCACTTCATAACATGACACTTGGTTCACATCTTATTTATGGATGTGGTTGTAGGTGGAATTCATGACTAAATAATGCATCATTAAAAAATAAATCTATAAGATTAAAAACTATGAAAATTAATACCTTTATGTTTTAAAGGATCTAAAAAATGGATTGTATGTTAGATTATATATAGATATGGGATGATAACATTATCCTGGTAGAGTTCATCAATAAAGATACCCACCACTCTATCATAGACACATAACCTTCTTTGGCCCATTATGGGTTACCTTTTTTATCATCCCTTTATAGGATAGAGTTAAGAATTTAATCTCTAATACAATAAGGGTTGAAATTGGTGATAAAAAATAAGTCACTTGCAATAAAAATGTGAATTATTTTTAATTACCAAGATTTTATATTCTAATAGTTTTATTTTTTATAGTAAATATCCCTTCTTTAATTATGGTTTAAATTGTTTATTTGAAGATAATGTTTTATTTTCATAGAATTTATAGAAGCTGGATGTATTTTACAGATCAAATTTCACTAGAGTTTCAAAATAATTTGGGTAATTTTTCCGATTTTTCATTTAATAATGCCTTAGATGGAGGTTGTATATAGTGTCTATGCTATAAATGTGTTGGAAGACCGTGGTTAATAAACTAATAAGTTATCAACCATATAATGGAATTTGTATTTCAAACAAATTATTTTGTTTAGTATCACCAAGGTGAGATGAGTCAATCTTCTATTATTCATGAACAAAATAAAAGAAGTGACATAGAGAATTTGATATTTGATTAGTTTTCATTTGTGTATAATCCCAAGAGAGATAGTATAATAGTGATTGAAGGTAATGATATCAGTATACATGAGGAAAATACTTAATATGATGATGTTGAGAGAGTAAAAAATTTATTGGATTATTCCAAAACACCAGTATATTAAGAATATGCTACAATGACCAGGTTGGAATTTTTAATGCAGTTATATCAAGGGGAAACAATGTATGCGATTTATAATACTTCTATTGATTATATTATAACACTTGGAAGGAATTTATTCCCGATGGTTCATATATTCCCTCAAATCATTACAAGGCATGAAAGTTAATTAATTTGCTTGGATTTTCTACTAATAAAGTCCATGCTTTTCTGAAATATTATAGCTTATTTTGGGGGGAAATAGCTCCCTATAATGACTGTAAAGAATTTGGTACATATCAATGGACAACAAATGTAGATGTTACACCATCTGGTGTGACATAGAAATTCATGTGGCACTTTCCATTGATTCCCATACATGAAAATATATTTATTCTTGTAGAAATATCAGCCAATATGTGATGAGATGATACCAAGAGAATTAAACATAATGATGAGATGGTTCATCCTAAAGATGGATTCACAATCTGTATATTTGATGAAAACCATCCAGATTCTGTAACTTAGGTGTGTAATGTCATGTTGGGTCTATCCTGGGATAGTTTTAAACAGTTTGGTCAGACAGTTACTACTCACATCCTGTGTACATTTTTTATTCAGGTTTATAATCTTTTTCCCTATATGTATATGAAAAACATTTCACTTTCTTGATTATAATGATATCTGGACCTTCAGATCCTGATAATGATGTAGATATCTACTTTCAGAATTTAATAAGAGAGTTGAAACAACTTAGGTATTTGGGTGAGTGGACATTCAGTGCTTCTTCAAACAATACATTTCTGAAGCTTGCTGCCATTTAATGGACAACAAATGATATCCCTATAGATGAAATTATTTCTAGGTGGATCACGAAGGGAAAAATATCATATCCTATTTGTATGAAGAATACATGATCAATAAGGCTTAAATATAGTTTTAGTTTCAGTTTCATGGGGCATCGACTATTCTTGCTAAAGGATCATCATTATAGGAATAATTTTTAGAGGTTTGATAATATTTTTGAAACTAAAAAACCACCTCAACATATTTATAGAATTGATGTGATTAACGAATTTAATGATTTCAGTTTTTCAGTATGGAAATGTAAACTGAAATATAAAACTATGAAAAATATTGACACTGAAGATACTTACAATTGGAAAAGAGAAGTATTTTCATTGAGTTTCCATATTGATATACCAATTTGTTACATCATTTTTTAGAAATAATTTATATTGAGAAAAATATATGTGAAATGGTTCTTGTAATTCATCTTAATATCAACGGAGGACCATAGATGACTTTGAATCTCATTGAGACTCTTTGGATTGGGGTATTCGACTAGAACATCATCCTATGTGTATCCGTGAAAACAAATGGAAAGTTCCTTATTATTCTTATGTGATTACATAGTTAGAGAAAGATAAATTTATGTTAGTATTGGAGAATATCATGGCCCCTAATGGATATTCTAGCAGCCTATCTAAATGAGTCAAAATAAGAGAAGTGAAACAAAAATCCCTAAAAACTCATGATTATCACATCCTTCTTCATGAATTGATTCCAATGTAAATTCTATATTTTCTATCTAATAACCAAGTGTTAATTTTTTTTTTCGTGTGCCATTTTTAGATACCTTTAAGCTTAAAATTTATCTATGTCATTCTTGATAAAAATGCAGCAGGAGGGTCCATTAATTTTGTGTGAGATGGAATTTTTTTTCCTCCATCATATTTCAATTTCATATTGTATTTAATAGTTCATCTTCCAACTGAAACACATATTGTGGGACTAGTTGCTTTTTTGCTGGATGTATCCTACTGAATGAAATATGTGCACAATGAAATCACAAGTCTAAAACAATAATTATCCTGATTGTTCAATTGTGAGGGGTTATCTAGCTCAAGAATGTATATATTTTTGTCCAATGTGTTTGTCTTATGAGACCACAATACATAAACGTCCAATAAGAAATGAAGATGACCAGTATGGGTAAATTGAGCCATTTTTTCCATTACTTCCTCTAAGAGGATGAATTACAGCATCTTATACACTGGCTATTTTGATCCTTGAAGAGTGGGAGATGGCACATCAAGCAATCTTGTTTAACTGTGGTTTGTTTAATTACTATATCAATTATTTAATTAGGATGTTTATATCTTATCTCATATTATGAAATTTCACATATACCATACTCTTTTATTATCATTTTATCTAAGGAACATTAAAAAATTATATGTAGAGTTAATATATATTTTCCTTTGGGAAGGAGAGAGGCTTTGCATAGACAAAAGTTTACTTTTTAGTTGAAATTAAAGGTATTACCAATACTTTAATTATATTCAAATATAGATAACCATTTAAATGAATTATTAATATATATTTTTTGTGTCAAGTTTACTCATTAGATCTTTTTCTTAATAATGAATAGAATTGGTTTTTGGTTCTAAATCTTTGGTCGCGAATGACAATCTCTAATAATCAATGGGTATAAATTTGTTACAAATGATCAAGTGGTAAAAATGAGAACATATCATGATGGTGTTATGTAAGCCACTACAATGGTTTGTTATTCTAGTGTGTAAGATAGTCAAACTCGATATGAAAATTTGTATTATTATGGAATTATTGAGAAAAAGTTGTTATTGGAGTAGTATTCTAAAGTTAGCGTCACTATGAGAAAATGTTAACGGTTTGATTCAATAAGACGAGAGGGTACATTAATTGATGACTATGGATTTAGAGATATCAACATGAGTCGATTCCTGCATAATGATGAACCATACATTTTGGCATCAAGGGATAAAGATGTGTTTTATATGAAAGATCATCTAAGACCTGATTATGGTGTCATTAATGACATAATCCCAAGACCTGTTTTCACTATGCTAGTGATGAAATCACCACCATTGACGCCCCATTTTTGTTTCCCAAAATATTTCATTTGATGAATCAGATTTTCCCATTAGGGTAGTTTATGTTGAACCTTAATTAATGGTGGGAAATATATAGAAGAAACAACATATGTTAATAATTCATTTTTTTACATTGACATGGGTTTCTCTGGTTTGTATTACTATAATTACATTAATTGTGTTTTAGTTCGGAATGATATGTTTTTTTATTGAAACTTCTCATTAAATCATGTTTATTTCAATATAGAAAACTTATTTTATGTCTTGATTTTATTAAATGTATAACTTGTTAATGTAATTTTAAAAACTATGGTGGTCTTTTTGTTGTAATCATTTGTATAATTCAAAATTAAAAGAAGTGAAAATTTTCCCCTCCTAAATTTCTAATAAATGTACATTTTATGCATGATTTGAAAAAATGGTTTTTAAAAAATTTTCATTTTATTCTTATGTTCATTATGGGAAATACTATATAAGGTTGAAGGAAGTGACTATTTGTTCCCAATTGACCAGGGTGTGAGTGTGAGTTTCCTCCTTTGCTTCCATTAGTGAGTATAATAATTTTAATGTTTTCCTTCTCCAATACATATAACTTTTGTTTAATATTATTTATCAAAATTTTAGGGACATTCAATTTTAAAAGATTTGACTCCACGTCCTTATACCATGGGTTTGAGTGGGGATTCTCCTTGACCTAGACAGAGCACCTGTCATACCCGATCCCACACTAACATGCCCGCAAACACCCCCTCAACCACACCTTTCTATAATCTGCTTGAGTATCCAAGGATGTTCTTATAAATTCCCCAATCATCATATCATCTACCCTCTTATTCACATGCCATGTCTTTTCTACATTCAGGGATGATCCCATGAGTTCCAACATCAATTAATTTTGCCTCTTCTTCTCATACCATGACTACACCACCTCCATAGATGTTTTCACCTTTTCTATTTCCATATATAATGATGTATCCCCCATCCTACTACCTCTATTCATCCATTTCTACACTACATCCAATTCATTCCATACATCCAGCATCTGATGAATCTCTTACTTCATATTCCTCTCTCGTGTAAGAAGGCCAGCCAAAGAACGAAATGGAATTGAAAATTCTTTCCGAGGCTACTGAGCTAGGATATCCAAAATACCCACCATCATCTATTTAGCAGCCTACAAAAGTTTTTTTTAATATAATTGATTCAAATTATATGAATTTGTTTTTTTTTCAAGTTATATTGTGTATTAATTCAATTTTCCCCACATTTTATTATATAGTGGGATATTTTTCTAGGCTACATGGGGGAACTTGGATAAAGAAATCCTATAATCTTCCCACATATATAATGGAAGATTAAAAGCAAGAAAAATTTATGGTACGTCAAAATTCAAGGCAATATAGAAGTTTTATGGCCACTTTGTCCAAGTATCACAATATTAATTAGGTGGAACTAGTGGCATGGAGACATATCAGTAATGGGATCAAGGAAAAATGATGGTATCAAATATGGGTAAGGAATTTTTATAAATTTATATCTATATTGTTGATTAATTTAAATGAAATAACATGTTCATTGTAGAGTCTGTTTAAAATTCAGGATGGAGACGCTTTTAAGACTACAAGGATGATGGATATTTAGGAGTGATGGTGCTCATACAAGAATGAGGTGTATGTTGGAGGGATGAGAAGGGTTGGTATTGACTTAGTGGGTGTACCCACATTCCCCGACTATCCAAAAATTCAATATGAAAAAATGATTTCACATTAGAGGACTGATGAGTTTAAGATAATCCAAATCCTCAATTGTTTTCATATAAAGTTTTATTATTATTTATTTTATTTTAATTTTTTTGGGATGTTTCAGAGAAAAACACAAAGAATAAAGATTTTATGTCATATATGCACACATAGGGGCATATTACAATTCTTGATCATGTGAAGCACTAGGTACTTTAATAGGGTATTGTGATTTTATATAGGATGTTCTACCGAAAATGTGGTTGAATAAACATAGGCCAGATTCTTGTATTTCTCATATATGGTTGTAAATTAGATTGGTTTATTTCTCATTTTCATTATTTTATATATTTATAATTTCAACATTTTTCCTCGAAGGCCCTTGATTATAAGGAAGATGAAAAATTCAGGCCACATGATCATTTAAGTATCGTATTAGGTGAGGAGCACCCGAGGAGCGTACAATGTCAACTAGAGAAAAAAATCATCCCCTCTTGCTATTGTTCTTTATTTGGCTCCTCTCAATTATCTCAGACCTCTGAGCAAGAAATCTCTAATGGTGAAGCAACAGAGGAAAATAAAATAGCTTTAAATGTGTGTGAATGTTGAAAATAAGAGTGTGATAGATATAGGCTGATGACCGAACATTTCATGAAAGCTAGGGTAGTTTTGAGTCGGTAACTTCTATCAGAGAATGCTGATACTTTTCAATGATATATAAAATCAATGGGATATTTAAATAATGTATTGGGTGATGGTATTGAGGGTCATAATGGTTAAGAAGGTGGTGGAGATAGAGCTGTTGGTGGTGAGGATGTTGTTGATGCTGCTATTGGTGACGAGGCTTATGATGATGTAGTTGATATTGATGATCATTTGGATGATGATATGATTGGGGATGTGGATCGGGTTTTTTGTCGTGGGGGGGGGGGTATATTAATCCCCTCTATTTTTGGATTTGTTTGGATACTTTTGTATGTATTTTAAGAACTAGAATTAAATTCTTATAGTTTTGAAAATGGTTAATTTAACTTTCATTGGTATTCATGCTATTTGTATTTGGGTTTACTGGAGGTGATATGGTAGGAGTGATACATAATGTTACTTTGAGTCATTTAGTGGTATTTTTAATTTATTTTTCATTTGGACTTTTAGATAACAGATTACTTTTATCACATTAATGTTTTCCCGTCACATTTTTCTTTTTTATCATATAATATATTTTCATATACTGTTATATTTAGTTCATGTAAATTGAAAATGTTAGGGATTTGTTTTAATATTTTTATGGATATTATTTTTTCTCTTATTTGATTTGTTAACTCAAAAAATATGTTCAGGTCACGTTATGTCATGGATTTTACTTTTTGAAGTGGAATGCTCTTACTAGAGAGATCGGTATGAACATCCTCCATTTGATTTTTCATTTTTTTAATCTTGTTTTTAATTCAAGGAATTTTTATTCTATATTACAATAAGAATATTGATGAGTGTAAAAAATATTTGGAAATTTTTGTTTCCAAGAGCAAGAGGTATTTTAATATCTTTAAGGTTGAACGGTCCCACACTTTGTGTTCTATTGTGGAATGACAGAAGAATGTAGGAATAAAAACCAATTCCCTATGATGAAACATTTTCATTTGTTTAAAATTTGTTTCAGAGTGTTTCTTATCATAATATTTCAGAGACAAAATCATGTGGAAGAATTATGTAGAAACCCAAATCTTCCTCCCAGTGAACATGTATTGTACCAAATTCTACAAACACAATCGGTTGTGTGAAAAAATAGAGTAATCATGGAGTCTCCAAGGACAATCTAGCTATGGTGATGTTATTCTTATTGACATTTTTAGGCTACTATTCTTTTTTTTAAATATTTCCAATCTTTATTTCTTGCCTGTTTTTGGATAATATTCATGGTGCATGTTTTCAAAATATCTTACATTCCAAATTCACCCAATATATGATCTCAAGGGCAAGTTTAGTCTTCCGAAAAACTATCACTATTTAATGTTTTTCTACATATTTATTTGGAAACCATCCATATTCAGCCATAAAACAAATTATTAAGAATGAAATAAAGATATTCGTATTGATCTCCCAATGTTCATTTCTATTTCCTCAGTAAGGGATACATTAAATCAACTTTAAAATTCAATATGTTATATACGAAAGTAAATAACCAAATTATTGAGGAATAATTTCAAGGTAAAGACTTCTTGAATAAGTATGTGTCATTTTTTTTATTTAATAGTCATTATGGAGTTATAATGAATATTTGGACATGTCTAGGGATAAGTATGAGTAAAACCCACAAGAATCTATGGCGGGTTTGTAAATATTACATTAACTTTGTGTATATATGCATTCACTATGTATGTTAATTTCTGATTCTATAACACAACTGAGGTTATTAATTTACCATTTACCTCACCAAAACTCATGTCATGTAATGATTTTCTTTCCAACTCTACATTAAAACTATGATCACTTTTCTTATTCATATGGGAGGGTAATCATTGTAGGTAATGGAGGGAGAGGGGTGGCACCACAAGAATAGGATGTGATGTCGTTTCCACATCCAATGAGGGAACTACTTCAAAGTGTTTCTTATTGTATCACCAGCCTCCCACTAGAGCATGAGCCTCTATCTCTTCATTAGAAAATCTCCATATTCACATCCCATGTATGCATGAATTTCATGAATATTTTACTTGTGAGGTGGAACCCTCTTCCCATTATATCTTGATTTATTCGTGCACGTGCTTCTAATTATCTCAATGTTTTCTAAAATAGTCTTTTAATTATTTTTACAATCCTATAACATATAAAGATAGATATAGAATGAAATTTTATTAAATGAACAAAGAAACAAGGAATAGGATTTCATAAATGAAAAAGTATCAGTAATACAACATGAACTTCTCAAATTTGAACAATGTAGCTCATGCCTGATACTTGTATAAAAAAGAATCTCTAGAGAACAAATAATCAAACAATATTCTCTTTTAGATATAATGTATGTATTTTTAGATTATATAAATATTTATTCATATAAATTATTGTTTAAAAATTCTATTTGAATATCTATTTGGTGACTATAAAAATTATTCATTAATGAACTATCAATAAGAATTAAAATAGTAGCATTTCTAGCCACATTATCGTAGGTAAAGGGGGAGGGGTATGTAAGTGGTTAGGGAGAAAGGAGATGCTGGGTGGGGGAAGGGATACAGGTGGCTGGGGAGAATGGGGGTGCAGAGTGGAGGGGAGGGGGGATGCCGGTGGTTGGGGAGAAAGTGGGGGGTGTTGGGTGTGGGGTATTGGTGGCTCGAAGAAGGGGGTATTGGGTTGAGGGAGGGGGGGGGGGTGCAGGTGCTTTCAGAGAAGGGTGAGGGGGTGGGGGTTCTATGTGGAGGGAAAGTGGGGGGGGGGGATATAGGTGGATGTGGAGAAGGGGTGTTGGGAGGAGGGAGGGGGGATGGAGGTAGCTAGGGAGAAGGGGTGATGGGTGGAGGTAATGGGTGGGGGAGGGGGTAAGAGGTGGATGGGTAAAAGGTTAGGGTTCTTAGGGGATCAAAGGGTGTGGGGGGGGGGGGGGGCTTTAAAAATAAACCAAGATGCATTGTTCATTAGAACATGCACACAGTATGATCTAAAAACAAAAAGATTAATTTCAAACATCATTCCAATTATTCTATAGAGCTTCCAGATGTGGTTAGAGTAGTGATAGAAAATTATAATTTCATCAATATAGATGATCCTATGATCTGGAAATAAACAATAAATATGATTCTCACTTTAGATCATTATTACTGTAATATAAAAAATGAGAGTGGTCATGGATGGATTGGTAGGTTGAAAAATTCTAAAATAGTCTTTTAGGACTCATGCATATTTGGAGACTGGCCTATTCCATACTATCGGTCAACTCTTGTATTTAAATGGTTGGAATTTAACTGTTCTCTCGATGTGTCTTATGTCATCATCTTAGGGAAGACATCAATCTTCTATTTCTAATCTATTCCACAACTTCATCTCTTTTGAATGAAAATTTAGATGGTTTTGATGTGTAGCCTCACCAGACTAGTTCAATATAGGAACACATTAAACTATGTTTTTAGATCTATCTATCTATATAGACCCATAATTGTTTACAATTTTTTTGAGTTTATGTTGATTACTTTAATTGGTCTGGTTAGAATAAAGGGGTATATGGGATGGCCACATTTAACATTAAAATGTCTCTAGCATCAATCATAGTTTCTATGAGGTATCAAAAAAGTCTTCATTATAGCCAGTGTAGAAAATTGATGCCTGCTTTCTCTATTATCAGACACTATATAACAACTAAAAATATTCATCCAATCAATAAATATTGAAGTCATATAGAACACTCAGTTTATTTGGTGGATAAAATTAAATTTGGATGAAGCATCCAGAGGAAACCCATGGCCTTTGGGTTATAGAGATGTCTTTAAAAGTCACAATGGAGACATCATGGGTTTTATTTATAGTCCCAATGGAATTAGTTTATCATTTGAGGATGAAATTCTTGGTTTTATTAATGTTTTTATATAGAAAATTAGAAAGTATTGAACATTATTTTCTCTTTTCTGACTATAGAATTGTTGAAACCATTTTTGTTTTTGATGTCGAGCCCTGTGTTTATTTAAATTTGGAGTGTGAATTATTTAAACCATTTTTTATTCTATTATTTTTGGTTTGTGTAACTGGTTTGTGTTTTTTTGTAGGTGAAGGATGGCTATACCTACGGTGTAGAAAAACGTGGGTGTATTATGTTGTCCGTGATACAATATAACTGCGGCTTAATAAACCGTGGGTATATTATGACCATTGTGACAAGACATACCCACATTTCTATAAACCATGGGAGTAGTTATATACTAATGGTTTAAATAGAACTATGGGTATTATATAATTCTCCAGGACTACACCAACACCTCAGTTTCCCACGGATTTTGGAACCATGGGTAGAGCCTATACCCACAGTTCATGGGACTATTCCCATGGTTCCAAACCATGGATATAAGTATATTTTCGAGTAGTGATAGAGAGGCTATAAAAGGCCCCACAAATCACTTAATATGTCCAATTAATTTATCAAATGAATGTGGTTAAAACATAATCAAAATATGAATCTGAAATGTGAATAACTTTCCCCAATATGTACACATAATTAATAACCATTCCGAGTAATATAGTAAATGGTATAAAAATTGAACATCAATAGTTAAATTGATCATAAAAATTTTAATAAAATATAGTCAATGATATAATAAAATATTAATCCTAATTCAAAATAAGAGTTAACATCTGTGCTAAAATAAATGAAAATACACTTATAAAATTACTGAGTAATTCTTGAGAGAAATACTCTTTTACATTGAGAAGAAGTGTTCTTTGGAAAAAATATTTTAATAAAAATAGAAGTAAACTGAGAAAATTTTTTCATAATAAAATGAGTTATTTTAGTGGAAAATGGTGTCTTAAAATAGATTATTGAGTGTACTTAAAAATCAGTATGAATTTTAGAAGTTCCTATTAATCGATTTTGTTTATCAAGGAGAAATTTTGAAAGATCATTTTAAGAAATATAAATCGACATAAAAAAAGAAGAATTATGATTGGTAAATATATATACATATATATATATATATCATTCACACTGAATTTATGATAAGAAAAAAAGAATAATTAATAATTACATTGGGGTTTGTAGAGAATCAATGTACCCCGAAAGAAAAAGGACGTTTGGGTAGAAACCTTTTCCTTATGTTCAAATGTATTCTAAACTTTAAATAAATACCCATGATAATCAAATTAAATCAATTAATTTATAATTAATAACATTAAATATATTTATTTTATTTAGTATAATTTTTTTTTATCATTTTAGGTCTTTTTGGGGAGTTCTAATATACAAACTTATCATTCAAGCTTTCCTTAGTTTCCATTATCGATGTACTTATATATGAGTGTGGAAGTTCATAGGGAATGGCTATAATTCGGAAAAATAGAATTTATATGATATTAATGAAAATCCAAAAGATTAAATGGTTATATAATTAATTTTATGTAATTTAATGAAGATGATTTGTTAGATAAAACATTCGTAATAATCATTTAGATTATTAAGTGTGTATTTCGATCATTTCAAACTAGTTTTGTTGTATGAATTACAATTATGTATATATACTAGTTCGAGAACATTAAATAAGACATAATAATTTTTTTTAATATTTTTCAACCTTAAAAGTGGTCTCATTACCATTATTAAAGGAGAAATTGAAGAACGATGCTTCTTCATCCACGAAGTTTGTAAATTAGCACCTCGTAGATGATGATTTAATTATTAAAAATAAAAATGAGAGAAAGAGATAGTAGTTTGAGGAATTATATTACAATAAAATGATTTAATTAAAGTATATAGAACATTTTTGAGTTATCTTTATCATTTTGACGTAGGATGTGAGTAGAAGGTAAGAAAAGGATATAAATTGAAAATGAAATTAAAAGAAAAAGGAAGTGGGTTCACCTCTTGAATTATCATCCATGAGAAACTCCTTAGGCAAAGGGAGTTTTTAATTTTCATTATAAAAAGAGTTCCTAGATGTTGGGAGAGACTAGGGAATAAAATTTGGTTATAAATTTTACAATCTTAAAGGAATATAGTGTTGAATTTTAAAGGGGGTGAGGGTGGTTTTTATAATGGAGGAGAGGGGTGATTTTTCATTATTTTTTTCATTATTTTATTATTTTTCTCAAGAAAAGGAATAATATTGATTCCTATGAAAAAAATAATTTAATATGTTCATGTGAGTTTGAAACAAGGTTTCTTACGTCATCAATAACTCATGGAATAGTATATTTAGCTTTTAATGCATTTATACAGTAAATTATCATATTTTAGTCTTCACAAAAAATTAAAATATTTTAGAAAAATCCAAAAAATTAACCATAACCATTTTTTGACGTGTAGAATTAAAAAAATGGACTAAATGTTATCAAAAGAATATTCTATGTATGTGAAATTTAATTTTTAAATAAAATCATTATTTACTTGAAAAGTGCTAATTTTAAATTTAAAATAAATTTTATAACACTTTCAAAAATTAACTATGGTCTCATAAAATTATCTAAAAATTTTATGATAAAAAAATACTGATTTATGAATCCATTTTATGAAAGTGAATTTGATTTTTAACAAATTTATTAATTATAAAATTGTATGCAAATATTTATGACTTATAAAAATACAAGCACTAAAATATTAATTTTTTAAATAATCACTTGGTTATACTATGATATAATTATATCAGACTTTATCTTATGATAAACCTAGATTTTATTTATACTTTCATGGATGATGTTACTATTCAATTGTTTTATTTACTATTAATAAGGGTCATATTACTATTCCTAATGGAAAGTTACTATTAAATCGGTATAAATTACTTAACATATAGAAACAACTATTATTTCTTTTATTAATCATTTATGAAGATCGTATTGGGTTTACTACGTGAATTATATATTTTTCATACTATATAAATATAATAATTTAAATTTCATTGATAGAATTTTCGGTTTTTATATTATCCCCTCCTACCAAAATGTCATCCTCAAAATTTCCAAAGTTCCATCTCATAGAGAGATTTGGGTAGTTCTTTATCGTAAGCTCCTTAGGATCCCATATCATCTCTTCAAATTTATGATTTTATAATGTAAATTTACTAGTCAAGTCGTCCAATTCCTCAAAACCTATTCTTTAGTGTCCAGAAGCTAGAAAGGATCTTCATATTAAGAAGTTTGGTTCTAATTCGATACCTTAAAAAGTCAGTAAATGTGTTGGGTCTGGCATGTACTTTCTCAACAATGAGACAAAAAATGCCTTCTGTACTTTCGAAAGTCTAGGACACATCTCCAAACAATAATCCAAAACTCCAAGTCTCTATAGAATTTCAAAAGGACCAATTTACATGGGGCTCATCTTCCCTTTCTTTCAAAATCTTATATCATTATTCCATGGAGGTACTTTAAATAATTTGATCTCCTACTTGAAATTGGAAATTCTTCCTTCAATTATCAAAATAAATATTTTTTATACTTTAAGATTCTTTGATACGTGTTTGAATAATATTTACTTTACATGTTGTTTCCTCTATAACCACTAGGAATACAATCCATCTTTCACCAACCTCATCACAACATGTCAGTGTGTGAAATATATTTCCATACAATGTTTCAAAAGGTGCAATATGAATAATAGAATGTAAACTATAGTTGTAGAAAAACACTACCAAAGGAAAATACAGATCCCACAAACCTTGTAAATAATGTTATCATGATCTCAACATGTCTTCTAATTTCTAGAACCTCCTTTAGGACCATCTATTAGTTTGAGGGTGATAAGCTGTACCCAAATGAAGTTCAATATCCAAATTATTCTAAATAAGATTACATAATTTCAATGTAAATCAGGTATAATGATCAGAATAAATTGAGAGAGGTTCTCCATTAATCCTTACAACATCATTAATATAGATCCATTTAAGTGGATCTAGTGGAAAATCCTCCCTTATTTCATGGAAATTTGAAGATTTGGTAAGTCGATCAACAATCACCAATATGACATCATTACTTCTTTGAGTTTTTGTTAATCCATTGAAAAAATCAATAGTGATTTCATCCTATTTCCATGTAGGAGTAGGTAGAGGTTCGAAGAATCCTCTAGGGTGATTTCTTTCTGCCTTCACCTATTGATAGACTAATGATCTTGAAACATAATCATCAATTCCCCTATTCATGTTAACCCAGAATAAATGTTCCTTCAAATATGTATACATATAATTGATACCAATTTCTATATACAAATATGAGAAATAAGAATCATCCACTAAATAAATTTTTAGCTTGGATTGAGAGGGGACACATAGACTCTTCCAAAATTTCATAATTCCATCCACACACATGAAGTCATCTGACTTCCCATGATTCTACCCTTAAATTTTCTTTTGAATATTATCATCATCAAACATAGAACATTTAATATTTTCAAGTAGCAATGGTTGGGTAAAAAATTGAAAAATTAATGATGTTTAACCTCACTTGATAATTTCTATGTTCATATTTTCTTGATCCATGAAAACAAGATCCTTTTCAACACTCATTTTTAGAACTCCATGATCCTTCCTGCTTAATTCATCAAATACCTAATATATCTTTCCCAGGTTATAGTGTATTGAAAAATCATAATCATTGAGTAGATAGAGCCATCACCTTTGAATAATGATGAGTTCTTTATATAAGAATATATATTTCAAACTCATGTGATCCATATGTTTCTCACATATTTTTCCATAGAGATAGTGCCTCCATATCTTCAAAGAAAATATTACAACTTATAACTCAAGATCGTGAGTTTTATAGTTCTGTTCAAGAGTTTTTAACTACCTTGATTCTTAGAAAATAACTCTTTCATTTTTCATTAGGGCACGACCAATTCGTTTCTTTGATGCACCACTATAAATCACAAATCCACTATTTCCTGATGGTAGAGTCATGATTAGAGAATCCAATAACATTTTCTTCAATTCTTAGAAACACTATTCACATTATTTTTTCCATATAAACTTAACTATTTCAAATGTAAGCTTGGTTAAGAGGTTAGATAATCTGGAGATGTTATGAATAAAGAAATGATAATAACCTACTAAACTAAAAAAAATACATACCTAGGCTATGTTTGTTGGTGTAGGACATTCTTAAACTACCATTTTCTTCACCGGATCAAATATGATTTCTTACATAGAGACAATACGGCCACTAAAAGACGCAGTTTGAAGATAGAATTCGCACTTTCTAAACATTGCATATTATTCATTTATTTTAAGAGACATTAGAACAATGCACAAGTGATTCTCACGATCTTCATAGATTTTATATTATACAACGATATTATCAATAATTAACACAAAAAATTCATCAAGATATTACTTGAAATATCTATAAAATAGATCCATGAAAATTGAGGGTGCATTAGTGAGTCCAAAATGAATTACTAAAAACTTGCAATGACTATACGTAGTTGGAAATAATGTCTTTGGAATAACTTCCATACTCACACACAAATGATGATATCTAGATCAATGTTTAATCCTAAAATAATATTAGGATCCACGAAGTTGATCAAATAAACCATCATTCTAAAGAAGAATATACTTGTTATATATTAGAGTAGCATTGATCTCCCAATAGGCAATGCACAAACTCATATATCCATAATTATTCAAAATTACAAGAACAAGATCTCACCATTGAGAAACACTAGGGATATTAACCCCCTTACTAATCAACTCCTCTAGATATTTATTCACCTCCACTAATTACACTGTGGTTATTCGATAAGGAGTATTTGATATAGGCGTTTCATTAGGAATTACCTGAATAGAAAACTAAATTTCCCAATCAAGAGGATGTGTAGGTAAATCCTCTAGAAATACATCAATGTATTCTTGAAAAATATGAACATACTCATTTTTAAAATTTCTTTACTCACCCATAGATATTGCGTCCTCTTCCACCTACATAATTGAATTTATCAGATCTATTAGGGGTGGATCTAGATAAGAATCATACAGTGATGTTTCTGCTCTAAAGATAATGGATTGTTCATCATTCAAAAAAATTGTTACTTTATTCTTTTTACAATAGATATTTTCATCATAATTTTCAATCCAATTAATACTAAGAATTATATCAAATTCAATCATGGGTATGATGACAATGTTAGAAATTTAATCATGTTTATGTGTCATAAGGGGGACTAATTGATGCATCTTTATTGCAATGATACATACCTTAACAGTTTTTTACTAACAACTCATTTTTTAAATCTTGTTGAAAATGCATAATTTTCTTGGAAAAAAGGTAATATATGAAAGAATGTGGTGATCTAGAATCAAATAATGCATTGGATAAGTTTGAGGACATGATTAAAGTATCTTCCACCACATCGTTAGGAACTACAACATCATTAATTATGACCACATAAGCCTGGAATTTTTCCCCTAGCCTCCTTTGGGGATATTTTCCTTTATTCCTAGAAAATTCAAGTGAATAATTTCCCATCTTTTTATAATTATAGTATTGATCATTAGAATATTTATTCTTTCCCTTGGAATCATGAGATTTCTGTCTTTTTCTACACACCTGTAACAAAAACCCATTCCCTTTTTGAAAGTACCATGATATTTATTCAAACAATTACTACTAGGTGGAAAGTCAACTCTTCACTTATTACCTATTTATTTATTTCCTTTTCCATAGTTTTAAGTAGCTCTCTACTTATCTTCCTTTCCTTCATATTCATAAGACCTAAAGAATTATTTTTCTATCTTGACAGAAAATGAGACTATATATTTATATTATAAGAAGTTTTGAGAGACTATTTACCTTTGGAGGTATGATTTTAAACTATAATTTAATAAATAAATATTTATCCTTGGATTTCATATATATTTCTCAACATGCCTTATTTACCATGAAAATTAGTATTCTTTATTCACAACACTAATATCTTCATTCTGTCATAGACTTAATAATTTCCTCTCAAAATATGCTCACTCTTTGTGAGGAAAATATTTTTCAAGGAAAATTTCTATAAAACCCCCCAATTCCATATTTTAATTATTATAATCCTCCTTTGTGTTTTGAATCAATGAACACCATTTATCAGAATCTCCCAATAGATGATACACTAAAATGAAAACCTTATCCATTTCATTACACCTCAAAGAGAGAAGTAACTTCTCTAAGGAACTTATCCACCGCTCGACTACGAATGGGTTTGTAGTTCAATTAATTGATAGAGGCTGTTGTAGCATAAATCAGTCTAACATTTCTCCTCCACATTGTGGATCTGGGAGCTCAATACAAGTAAGGTTATTTTTTATAACCTAAGACATCTGTCACAGTATAGTTATAAGTTTCTCAAAAACTATTTGTATCTCCTGAACCAACATCATTATCTTTCATAAAAGGGAAATCTATACGTGGGACACATTCTTTTGAGAGGTTTTTATTCCTTCAACTAAGTTCCATTTCTAAATAATGGCATACACTAAATGAGGGTATGAATCATAATTTATAATGTTAAAATGGATAAATAATTAACGTAAATATAAATTCTATCCATGTATTATCTCATTATCATAAACATGGTTTCCTTGGATACATATTTACAATTTAATATTTTTTTATGGTTTGTAAAGGAATAGTGAATTTTCAGAAGTATATCCCCTAATAGTGTCAAACTAGGTGCACAATA
Source organism: Viscum album (assembly GCA_963277665.1). NCBI lineage: Eukaryota > Viridiplantae > Streptophyta > Magnoliopsida > Santalales > Viscaceae > Viscum > Viscum album. The sequence continues at coordinate 54,725,357 of OY728128.1, read as the reverse complement.
ATGCTCGTTGTCATGTACCAAGTCACCCTGAGTCAGGCCCGAGACACCTTGTTTGTGTTGTGACTCTTATGTACATCTATTCTAGAACAACGTCCACTTTTAGTATCTAAATATGGATGTATTGTTAGGAAGATCCATATAATATACACCTTAATAAAATTATAGGATGTTCTTGTAGGATCATTATCAGGGTATATCTTAGGGATTTTTTTCACTAATCTTTGTTTTCTAAATCTTGTTTCCAAGGATTCTATAAAACTTCATTTAACACCATCTTCATAAACCCTAAACTCAATTTCCCTAAGCTAACACCTTATTTCATAACATTGGAATATAAACAAGGAAGACACATCTTAAAGGAACAAGTAGTTTAATAGTTTCTAAAAACAATATATATTCATGAGTTCAACATTACAACATGAATGGAAAACAACATATAAATTCCTTTGGAAACATCCACAACTCCTATATTATACATACAAGTCATTAATAATATACTTCTTTACATCTTGGGAAAAAAACATTAGAAAGGGGAGAGATTAGATTCTAATTAAGTGAAATCAATACTAAAAATCATAAATAATATGTCAAGGTGAATAACTAAAGGTACACATGCCATTAAAACATAATCTTGAACATTATATGGCAGGAATAGAAGATGATTAAATAGTTTCAAGACAAAACATAACCATTGTATTATATAAGTAAAATAACCTCATGGAATATCAATTACTAGTTTCATAATGGGGGTATGAATAATCCCAGGAATCCGAACCATATCATCATGACCAAGAAAATGAAAACTAAAAATAGTTAAGGCCTCGACCAAAAAAATATCTAAAAATGGGAAAGGCCTCTGCCATGTGAATATCTATTTTGTATCATGAGACTTAGTGATCTATCAAGGGGATATATTGGGCACCAATAATCAGTAACAAAGTCCAATAAATTCCTTATATGAAGTGGGTTAAACATAAACAACATATAGATATGAAATGTGAAAAACTTTTCCCAATCTATAGACATAATCACTAAACATTCAGAGTAATAAGGTGAATGGTAAATAATAACACATCCATAGTCAAACAGAAAATAAAATATTTAATAAAATATTATGGATGATATCTTAAAATATTAATCCCAATTATACATAATAATCAACAAGCATGTTGAAATAAATGAAAATACTCTTATAAAGTCAATAAGAAATTCATGAGAGAAATAATATTTTACATTGAAAAGAAGAGTGGTTTCGGAAATTTTTTTGTATAAAACTTGAAGTAAACTAAGAATTTATTTTCGTAATAAAATTAATGATTTTATAAAAACAATGGAGGATTAAAATAGATTATAATGTGTACTTGAAAATAGGTATGAATTCGTGCAGTTCCCTTGAAACCTGTTTGTTTATCTGGAAGAATTTTTGATAGATCATTTTAAAACGAGTAACTCCCCATAAATCAAAGAAGAACTATAGTTAGTACACATATACATAACATTAATATATTATTTTTTGGATTTAATAATAATAATAAATAATTTCATTGAGGTAAGTAGAAAATAAGAGTAAATCGAAAGAATAGAGAGTTTCTAGTAGAACCCCTTACCTTTTGTCTGAAAATATTCTACACTTGACCTTAATGGCATGGTTAATAAAAATAAATACATTAAATAATTAATGAATAACATTTTATATATTTAATTAATTTATTATAATTCTTTTACTTTAATTTATGGTCATTTTGATGACTAATAAGATACATATTTATCGCTCTAGAGCATTCGTTTCCTTGGTTTTGATGATCAGTATACCAAGATATGTGTATGGAACTTCATGTGGAATAGGTATAATTGTCCATAATTGAATTTATATGATATTAAGGAGTTTACATAATATTAAATGTTTTTATAATGTTTTTATTATTTTGTATAAATATGATATATTAGATAAAATATTAGTGATAATTGTTTGGATTATTACGGTGGTATTTCGATCACCTCGAACTAGTTTTGTCATATGAATTATTATTATATATATACTAGTTCAATAAAATTACATGATAAATAATAAATATTTTATAATCTTTTTCATCTGTTGTAATGGTTTCATAACCATTTTTGAAGGATAAATTGAATAACTAAGGTTCTTCATCGATGACGGTTTTAAATTGGCACCTCCTGGAAAATGATTTCATTTTTAAAAATAAAAGAGAGATATAGTAGTTTTAGGAATGTTATTCCATTAACATGATATAATTCCATAATATAGATGACACTAGAGTTATAATTATCATTTAGATAGAGGATGTGAGGATAACATAAGAAAGTAAAGTAAATTGGAAAATAAATTAAAAGAAAAAGGAAGAGGTTTTACCTCGTGAATTAACCTCCATGAGAACCACCTTAGAAAAAGGGCTTTTGGTATTTTTTTAAGAAAAATTTATCTTGGACATGGGGATAGAAAAGTGAAGATTATCTTTTATGAACATTGACAAGCATCATGACTTAGAGGAGTGAAGTGAAGTGGGGGAAGGGTGGTTTTTTAGTGGTGGAAAGGGGTGATTTGACATTATTTTACTCATTAATTTATTATTTTCCCAATATAAGAAATAATATAGATTCTTGGGACTAAATAGAGTAATAAATGTATTTGAGATCAAACCAATATTTTTTAATACATCCATTCCTCAAGTAATAGTTTATTTTCATTCAAATGTATTTATATTGTAAATTACCATATTTTACTATTCAGAAAATTTAAATATTTTACAAAAATTCTAAAAAATCACTAGATTTTTTTGATATGTAGAACTCACAAATTTAATCCATATTATAATTTTTTTAAATATGTGAAATTTAATTTTTAAATGAAATCATTATTTACTTGAATACTATAGATTTTAAATTTATAACTGGTTTTACAACACTTTCAAAAAATAAATAAGGTCTTATAAAATTATCCTAAAATCAGAAGTCAAATAATATTGATTTATGTATCCATTTTATGAAAAATAAGTTTATTTTAATTTTTTTACCAATTATAAATTTATAATTAAATATTGTTTACTTATAAAAATACTAACACATAAATATCAATTTTAAAATATTCACTTACTTGTAATATGATATAATTATAAAAAACTTTAACTTATGACATGCCTAAATTTGGTTTATACTTTAATGGGTGAGGTTACTATTTATTAAGTCGATTCACTATTCATTATGGTCTTATTACTATTATAAAGGGAAAGTTACTCTTTTTTGGGTATATATTCCTTACCGTCTTGAAGTACCTCTTATTTATTTTATTTTTCATTTATAAAGATTATATTGTGTTCATGATGTGGTTTTAAAATATTCATACTATGTAAACATAATAAGGGATATTTCAATGATATAATTTTGTGTCTTTACAAAACCATTTTAAAAAAAATTAAACATGGTTAAAAATGATTTAAACAATAATAGAAACTAATAAAAATATTATTTAAATAATTTTTTTATAAAAAATCATATAGATATGGAAGAAAATGTGTGTTTTAAGGGAAAATTTTAAAAGGTATTTTCTAATGGAATATCCCTTTCCTTTGGTTGGATTAATCAAGTATATTATTTATCTTCTTTTTTAAGAAAATAGGTTAATTATTTAATTTCATAAGATCATTTATAAAGTAAATTTTTAATTTTATGTCACTTATTTCATTCTAATATAAAATTTCTTAATTAATTTAGTTCAGTTCAGATATTTTGATGTTATTCGATTCATAAGTCCAAAATGACTTTAGTAGGTTTACTATGGTAAAAAAGTCATAATTTACTCATCTAGGAAATAATGATGATGAAATAATTATAATTTTTATACATAAATTATACTTTTAAATACAATCATAAAACACAATTATGAAAAATTACGTATGTTTCAATCATAGACACGATTGGCCGTATATACACATGATTAACATTCCCATTTTTCAGCAATCATTATAGAAAAAAGATAAATATAATTTTACCTTTCACTAATGATCATAATATCAATATTATTATATAAATACTTTTATTATTCTTAAATGTATGTTCCGTGTAATGTGGAGATGAGAAACTAATAACATCACTTTGTGGATGTGGTAGTCCACATGTTCGCACAAATGACATCATCATTTTGTAGTGAATGGGAATGTGAGAAGGGAAATGAGATATTATACATTAAAAATGTTAAATATCTCCTGAGTATCATATATAAACCTTAATTAAATCATTATAATCCATCCATTATATAGGGCGATGGAAAACTTATACTCGTTCGCAAGGCGGTAGTCCACCTTAGTCACAAATGATGATTTTAAACTATTTGATCGCTGTGGAGATGGATATAGGTCCCAAAACAAAAATAACAACATATAGGTATATCTATAATGCAAGAGTTATTATTTTATCGTTTTTGAAGAATATTTGAGGAGGTATAATAAATAAAAATCTAAGACATGCAGATAACTACTATACCTATTCTTTGAAAAACTCCATTTAATTAACTTCATAAAACCAATAAGATTTGTATTATTCATAAACAATGCCTCTAAATAAAGAGTAGGGATTATATAAAGTCATTTTTGGGGATTTTATGAAATAGATGGGTATTTAATTGTGAAGGATTGAGAAAAAAGACCCCCCCTTTATAAGAGAGGGGAGACACACTATTAGAATTTATCAAAATTTTAAATTAAACATAAATAATTTTAAATTCCAAATACTAACTAATAGTGGTCCCTCTTTTGCTCAGGTTGATTTTTCAAAGGCTATTACATCCGTTACGCCCACTGAATTGGTTGAGACTGGAAAAGTGGTGAGCCTCTCTACTACTGGGTCTCTTGATCATTATGACCCTCCATCTCCAAACCTGAATGTTAGTCCTAGTATAGGATTGCTCCGTGATGAAACAGTTTAGTTGAATCATGGGTTGGATCACATTGGGACTCCTAAACATGTTGATTTTCCTATAGAAATATAGAATCCTTTGAATTCTTCTAAGATATTTGTAAACCAGGATGACATCTCGGAGGGAGAAGGGATGGAAGCAAGCAGTGGTGATCCTATCTCTTTCATATATGACCTCTTATCTAGAAAAGGGAAAGCATATGATTGTATAGACTTCACTCCCACTCCCTCAAAAAAGAAGGCCAAGGAAGGATTATTCTAACACACCTCGTACTATGTCTACCTGATCTTATATGTTAGAGGGAAAGTTCAATACTGATGTTCATAAGTTCCTCAATTAGGGTAAGCCCCAATCTGAATGGGAACCTGCTGATGACTCTGATTAGGGGAATGACATGTCTTATTATGATATTTAACTTTTTGGACGGATGAGGGAGATAATCCCTTTGTTTTGACCTCACCCGTCTCTCGTGTATGTTTTATTTTATTTTAATAATTATTCAGAATCTTAGCTTCTGGCTGGACTTGATGGTAAAAAATTGGACACATTTAAGATATTATGAGATTTTATGTAATTTTATAAAATATTATTTACTATTAAATAAACTAAATGTAATTTTTCTGAATTATTCATTATTTTATTTAATAATATAAAGAAAACATATAAAATAGAAAAATAAATATTATATTATATCCATAAAATATAATTTTCATCTTGAAATTTTTCTGATCATATTATTTCTCTAAAATTGTATTTATATTATCATTTTGAACCTCTTTCACTTGATTTCTCTGTCAATTAATTAATTACTCCATTAGTATTGTGAAAAAATTAATATTAAATATTTCATCACTAAAATTTCGAAATAAATTATCATTATAAATATAAATATTACATATTTAAAAATAATATCTATATTCTAACATATCCTCTGGATAGAATTGTATTAAAAATATTTCACTTATTAAAAACGAGAGTGTGATATGTTTAAAATTTCATCAAAAAATATGATAGAGGTAGAAATCTCATCGAAGTGGCCCCAAAAGGTCATAAATTCAAACTTTGGATGATTTTGGTTGAGATATATGGATGAATTAAGTTATATTAATGTGTTAATGTAATTTTATAGTTCCTATAATTTCATTTTTAATCTTTAATTTCCCAATTTACCCTTTACTACGGTAAATAAAATTTATAATATTACTTTTCATATTGTAAATAAATAAATGTGGGATGTTAAATAAATATATACCCACTAATTAAAAATATGAAATATTTTTTAAAAAATTAACATTATAGAATTTACAAAAATTATTTCAAAAATAAATCGGAAAACACAACGAAAACAAGTTTTACTGAAAAATTACGTTTTAAAATATAAAATGTTCTAATTCTAAATTCTTCTAAAAAAATAATTCAAAAATAATAATTGGAATATTTTAATTGAAAATAAAATAATTAAAGGTTAAATATAATATATAAAATGAATTTTTCCTATAAATAATTTAATATAAAACATAGTTTTCAATAAAAATCAGCATTTTTCTCTATTCATACAGAAATAAATATTTTTAGAAAATTCCCCTAAATTAATCCGAGGATAATCTTGACATGCAGAATATAAAAATTAAAATAAATTTGAAAATTAAATTTTCAAAAATTAATTATACAAATCTCTCATGAAAAGAAATAAAAATCATTTTTGTAGAAGACATAATTTTTAAAGAATAAAATGACTTTACGAAAAACATATTACATATTTAAAAAAAATTAATAAATAATAAATGAGTAATTCCACTATATGTTTCATTTTTCAGTTAATAATATCCATTTATTCTTGTATCATCCTAGATCTAGTTGCCACCCAATGGTGCCCTGAACCTGGTTGGTCACATGATCTCAAAAACATTTCCCCAAACTGCAGAAGTTTTCGACTAGAAGCGAGGGAAAATGTGTGATATTTGGAAAACTATGCCCTCATTTTCCTAGTATACACAGTGGAAAAAAATAGTAAACAATAGTAAAATCTATAATACAAAATTGGAATAAACAACAGAAAACTGAATGTAAATCCAACAGAATCCACAATATATACATATATATATATATAATGCATAGAATATAAATCTATGCAAAAAACCAAACAAGTCACAATGCTAGAAAGAAAATAAAGAAACCGAAGTTTAAAGTAAACTGTAAAATCTAACAGCATCACAAGCATCAGCGTGGTCCCATTATCTCCAGATCAAACTACAATCAATTACCTATTGAATAAGGGAGCTTACCCTTATCTATAACTAGAACTATATAATCAGTTTGGGTCCAAAACAAGACCCAAATAGTGTGTGAGAGGAATCCTAGTAGGCAACCACCAAAATATCTATGCCGAACTGTCGGGGAATATATATAGTTGTCAATATGCCGGAATGAAGAAAAAATATAGGATCTACTCAAAAGTAATAAATCCTATAATTTTAAATTACATTCATTTACATTAATAATTTAATCTTTTGAATATTTCAATATCGAGATTTAGCCTAGGATCTATATCTTGATGTGTAATAGTAACATAACATATGTCTCAGAAGACCATCTAAACACTCAAGTAAGACAAAATCCAACCTTATGATTTGTCTTGGGAGACGCTTCAAAAATTTTCAATTATTCAATAATGACAGTTTGGGAAAGTTGTCACAGTCTTATACCCATGGTCTAGCATAACAACAATTTAGTTAATAACGACCCTCTAGAAAGCTCTCTTGTTCTAACCTCGTTGTTCAAACTTAGCACAAATCATTTAAAAATGACCACCTAGGAAGCTCTCATGGTCAATACCCCTTGGTCAATATAGAATCAATAAATTAGAAACAACCACCTAGGAATCTCTCACGGTCTAAACCCCTGGGTTAACATAGTAGTAAAAAAATACATAAATGAACCTACCTTGGGAAGTTGTCACCGTTAAATTCCTGTTGGCAAGAAATACACAATGTATATCACATGCATCTTATATAATCAATAATTCCATCCTAATTAAACAAGTCATGGAAAACAATGCAATCCTAATAGAAATTCTAGACCAAACAACCATAAACCATCAATCAAAGGAAATGCACCCATGGGGTGTCCCATAAACATGGTATCTGACCTTACACATATCCAACTGCCCGTTATCAATAACCTAAACCCTAATATGTAATAAATAGGGTTTAATTCAAAACACACAATACCCCAAACATGGGTAGGTGGTTTTAGCACATGTAATTTAAATATGAACAACCAAAGGGACAGACCACCGACCTCGATGTCTCACAATCGATATACTTGAACATCGACCCCTGACTTAGCCAAAATTGGCGTAGATAAAAAAAGGTGAAAAATGGCCAACCTTGAATAACTCATGAGAGGGGAGGAATCAGGAGGAAAGTCTGTAGAGGAATTGAGAACTCAAAAATGGTATTCCAGCACACCCGTTGATGTCTCAATCACAGGATGGATGGAGAATCGTGGGTTTGATTTTGGTTCGTCATTCCTGAGTACTCCTGTAGGAAACACATGAAGAAGAAGAAGATGATGGACCTGAGACATGATCTTCCTTCAATATATCAAATAAAAAGAAAACTACACAACATGTTCATTAAATGTAAATGCTGTGTAGTATCCTAAACCAGTATCAGACAAAGAAAATCATTATTTATTCCTTTTTATTAAAAAAACGTAAAATCAAGATCCAAACCGGAAATAAAGATCCAGGTTCTTAGAAACTTCCCCACTAAATGAAATTTGTCCACCGTTTTCCCTTCCAAGGGTAGGGAAGAAGAAACTTCAAACAACCTTGGCCCCTGTGATCATACATCATCCTACCTTTCCCAAGTCTTCTCCTATGCCCGCTCGTGCTACCATAAAACCCATACGAGATGAACAAATCGCCCATGGAGAACCTTCGTGCTATGATCCACAATATGAATAGGGTGCTCCTCAAAGGATGCATCCACCTCCAACTCATCCTCCCAGGGTTTAAAAACATGAGACAGTTCTGAAATGTAACGTCGTAGCATTGAAACATGAAAGATGATGTGCATAGTCGAATACCTCTGAGGTAACTATAACCGATAGGAAACTCGACGAACTCTCTAAAACCTCAAACAACTCGATGTATCTCGGCGAAAGCTTCCCTTGTCACATAATCATCCAGTGTCCCGACCTCATTGTGACGTGTAAGAAAACATGATCTCTGACCTCAAACTCTAGAGGTCATCTTCATCGATCTACATTAGATTTTTGTAAAGACTGCGTAGTATCCATCCTCTTCCAAATCAACTTCACCTGCTCAGTGGTCTCATGGAAAATATGAGGTCCCCACATAGCTACCTCTCCAACCTCTAGTCAACACAGGGGTGATCTGCATGACCTACTGTACAAAGCCTCATAAGGATCCATCTGAATCTTTTTCTGAACACTTTTTTTGCTGGAAAAATCTAATAGGACTATGGGTCTCTCCCTAGAGCCACCAAAATCTAAGATTCATGCAAGAATAATTCCATCAAAAACTTGAATCATGCACTCGGACAAACAATCTATCTAGAGATGGTAAGCTATACTCAGAAGTAACTGTGTACCAAGATCCCTTTGTAGTCCTTTCTAGACACGAGATGTAAACCGACCATTCTTGTATGAAATGATATAGTGCAAAACCCCGTGAATCTGTACAATCTCTTAGATATAAAAATTTCTAGTCTAATCAACACTGAAGGTTTCCTTGATCTGAAGGAAATGCACAAACTTCTTGAGTCTATCAACAACAACCCATACAACATCATTTCCTCGAGGTGACCTTGGTAAACCCATCATGAAATCCATTGAATCATAGTTCCACTTACAATCTTGAATGGGTAACTACTATAAAATCCCCACCAATCACTGATGCTCCACCTTCTCCTGCTGATAGGTGGAACATATCATAAAAAACCAAATACATCCATCTTCATACCTGGCCACCAATACTGAAAATAAAAACCTCGATACGTATTTTTGACACCAGGATTAACTGTCCATAATAATTCATGGAAATATCATAGTAGCTTCCCACAAATGTCATCTAGAACGAATACGCACCCATGAAAATGAAAAACTTCGTCCTCACCTATAACCCACCCAGGAGTAGGGTCCTCACCTGACACACTCTTTCGTTGGACTAGGCCTTTAGAATTTGATAGCTACCTCATTCTCACTCAATCCATTAGAGTAGAGGTAATAACTATATAATAAAGAAACATTTTACCATATTTTTCTTGAACCTCCAAATGAATCTCAGCAAATAGATCCGTAGGATTCCACACATTGCTCTCCTCTTGAACTTCCTATATCTTAGTTCCCCTGCTCAACGCATCATCCACTGTGTTGCCTTTCCGAGACATGCAAGCAAGATCAAAGTAAAAATACTTAAGGTACTAAACCCACCATCACTATATCAAATTCAGTTCATGCTGATTAAAGATATACTTGAGGATTTTGTGGTTAGTTTATACCACAAAATGATCTCCCAAAAGACAATGTCTACAACCGTGAAAAGCATGAACAACTATATCCAACTCAAGATCATGCATTGGTTAATTCCTCTCATGTAGAATCAAATTCCAAGACCCATATGCAACTAATCCTCCCCCCTCCATAAGCACTGCTCCCGGCATGATACCTGATGCATTATAGTAAATGGTGTAACTCTTTCCTGGCTCAGAAAAAATCAGTATCAATGATGAATTTAATCTCCCTATCAGCTCTTAAAAGGTTGAATCCTAGGAAGTTATCCTCAAATACTTCTCACCCTTCATATCCAGGCCCATAAATGGAAATGATATGTGTGAAAAGTATTGAATGAAGTGTTTTTAGTGACCATCCAGTCCCAGAAAACTCTATAATTCAACGGAGTTCTTATGAAACACCCAGAAAAATACCTTTCTTGCCTTTTTTGGGTCTACTAATACTCCTGTCTATAAGATACCATAACCTAATAAATGAATCTGGCCCATAAAAATGTGTCACTTTGAGAGCTTAGAATATATCTATTTTCTCTATCAGTGTACCCAATATAGTCTCAATATGGATGACATGATCGTGTCAAGTGTGAGAGTACACCAAGATGTCTTCCACGAAGACTAACACAAATTTATCATAGTAAATATGGGAAAATAAGTTCATTAGTTCCATGAAAACTACTAGCGCATTCATGAGACCAAAACACATAAGAAAATACTCGAATAGACTATACCTACTTCGAAAGGATGTAAGAGCTATATCAGATGGTCTAACATGCAACTGATGATAACCGGATCTCAAGTAAATCTTTGAAAAATCCTGGGATCCTTGAAGATGATCAAATAGATCATCAATAATTTGAAAGGGATATCAATTTTTGACCTTCAACTGGTTCAACTTTCGATAATCCACTCTAGGTCTCAGGGTACCATTCCCCTTTTTCATAAAAACTACAGGCGAATCCCATGTAGAGGAATTGGTTCAGATGAGAACTTTTTCCTCCCACTCCTCTAACATCTTCTTGAGCACCCATAACTCTGGTGTAACCATACTATTATGAGTAATATAAATCTCTAAAACGACCCACCACTGGAGGAATGTCTATTATGAAGTCCCCTAGTCATCCATATATAAAATCCAAATCCAGGCTATAATTACTCCCAACCCCTGATTCCTGGGTCCTGCTATGATTTCCTAGACATCCCATTCAACCTTGTGTAGAAAGACCTTCCCTATGATGACGTGAAACTCACCCATGGGAAATAGTAGTCAACAAAGGCCTAAAAGGAGACCAACTAGTCCGTTCCATGAATGACATTGAATCCTTTCATCTCTAAGGCATAAAGGTCCCACAAGAAGTTACACCCACAAACCTCTAGATGGAACTACTTCCACTGACATAAACTAGCCGTCCTAATCCCCAACTAAGTTTCAAGAATTTTAAAATCCTCATAAGTAAGGATTAAGAGTCCAATGATCTACAAAATGGAAAAAAGATATAAAACTATGGGAATCCCCTTTATCCAAAAGAGATGAAGATAAAACAAAGGAAACTAGAATCGTTCCTCTTACTGTAGATGGTCTGAGATCCTTCTCTTGCTGGGTCCGTTCCATCGCAAATATATGACCTGTATTGCATCCTTGTGACCCAACCTGGCTACCATGAGTTGGTCTACGCTGCTATCACTGAGAACCCATCATCTGGATGCCATGGCCTCGACCACCTCATTATCTTGTCAAACCCCAATTCCCTAACTGATGAGAAACAGGTGGTCCTACTTCTGTATGTGGAGTCATAACAGAACCTCTCTCACTCACTACCGGTGAGAACTTCCTGTAAAAACCCTGAAGATGGACCATTTTTCTACAAGATCAATACTCAACTGGGTCTCTCAAGCAATGCGGTTTCATGTGCCCACTCTTTCCACACTGGTATCACACCACTTGGCTACCGAAAGGATCATCTTGTGAAAGCACCCTATGACACTTCCTACTATAAGTCAAAGGCATTCCAACCCTAGATGCTGAACCACCCCAGCTCACTGCTCCAAACTCCACCAGATTACACTTGGTAATCAACACCTAGTTTACTATACTAGTCACTGAAGTCAACCAGAAAACATTCACCTATGATCAGATGTTCTACCTAAGACCATCCTCAAATCACCTAGCCAGTGATAACTCCTCCTCTCCCAGAATAGGTGCGAAGTGATGAAGCTCCGTAAATAATGAAGAATAATCCTTCACTGAAAGAGAAACCCACTCCAATTGGTAAGGAAATAGAATAGAAAATCATCTGATACCACTTTGTAACATCCCAGATTCGGTTGCCGCCCAATGGTGCCCCGAACCTGGTTGGTCACATGAACTCAAGCGCATTTCTCCAAACTCTAGAGGATAATGAATAGCAATGAGAGACAAGATTTAATAATGGTGAAACTATTCCCTCATTGGCAGAGTATACATAGTGGAAAACAAATAGTATACAATAACGGAAGCAATAAAACCAAACAAAAATAAAAAGTGGAATACAAAAAGTAAATCCAAAAAAAGCCACAATATATATATATATATATTATTTGTGAAATATCTATCTATGAAAACTACCAAACAAGACACAATGCTGGAAATTAATACAGAATCCAAAGTAAAAAAGAAATAATAAACTCTAGTTGCATCGCAAGCCTCATATTGGCCCATGCTCTCCATCTCCAATAGCAATCAAGTACCTGATGAAGAAGGGTGATTTCCCTTATCTATACCAGAAACCATATAATATATTTGGGTAAAAAACATGACCTAATAAGGGCGCGAGACGAATCCCAGTAGGAAACCTCCAAATGACATGTACATAACTCTTAGTGAATATATATAGCAGGTAATATTCCAGAATTGAGCATCAAACTACGAATTTCTGAAAAGTACACAATTCTACAGTTTTCAATTACAATAATTAACATTTATTAATAAACACATTGAATCACTTAATATTAGGATATAGCATAAGATCTATATCCCTCTACGTAAACATAATAGAATAGATGTTTCAGAAGACCATCCAAACACTCAAGAAAGACAGAATCCAAGCTTTTGCTTTGGCTTGGCAAACACTTCACAATCATTCTGTTATTTAATAACGACACTATGGTAATGTTCTCACCATCTAATCATCCTGGTATATCATAACAAAAATTTAGTTAATAACGACCCTCTTGGAATCTCTCACGCTCTAACCTCTTTGGTTTAACTTAGAACTAATCAATTACAAACGAACACCTGGGTAGCTATAACGGTCTAAACCCCAGGGTCAACATAATAGTAAAACATACATAAATGACCATACCCTAGGAAGAACACACATTAAAATTCCCCTTGGTCGGAATTTCACAATGCATATCATATGCATCTTATATAATCATTAACTCCATCCTAACAAAACATGGCATGAAAGAACAAGGTAATCCTTACATGAATTCGTGACCAAACGACAAAAAACAATCAATCAAACCATAACATGTAACAAAAAGGGTTTAATTACAAAACACACATTACCCCAAACATGGTTATGTGGCACTTTTAGCACACATAGTCCAAATAAGAACAAAAAAAGTCATAAACCACCTAATTCGATGTTTCACGATCGATATATTCGAATATCAGCCCTTGAATCGACCTAAAAAAACGTAGATCAACAAAAGAGGTGAAAACAAAAAAAATTTAATAACTCATGATAGGGAAGGAATCATAAATAAACCATCTAGAGTAATTGATAACTCACTGGTGGGATTCGAACGCACCTGACGACATCTCAATCGAAGGTCAGATACGAAATTTGGGGTTTGATCATTGTTCGTTGTACTTGGGCTCTCGTGTACAAAAAACGAGAAGAAAAAGTCTGTTATGGACATGAAACAATACCCCTCTCTGACATATCAAATAAAAATAAAACTACATGGCATGTTCAATAATTGTACACACAGTGTAGTAGCCTTAACTGCCTCCAGCTTAAGCAGTCTTCCAGGTCATCACACAGCCATGTACTCAGGCCTTACATGGCTAGTACATGGCTGTATGTGGAAACTGGGTACATGAAGTGTACTCATAAATGCACAACATGTAATTAACAAAATCCCCATTTCTTACTTTTTTCTCAAAAAGAAACTCAAAATTAATATCCACACCCAAAATGAAGATCCAAGTTCATGCAATTCCAGTTTGAAAACTATGTTATAATGGTCAAATTTAAATAATGAGATTATGTTGTTATTTTAAGGTCAATGTTGTGAATCCAATATTTTATCAAACATATAATTTCATTTTAAAATCATATGATGACACTTTTACCCATCATCATGAAATTCAATCCTCATAATTTTAACTCATGTTTGGTAACCATATTTTTTTCCGTTCAAAATACCTTTATTGAAATCCCTAATCCAAAAAATGATGAATAAAACATACACTTATAAAAAGATAAATGGAAATACGAAGGTTATATAGAATAAAACATAATCAGTTTCCATATAGGAGAGCATGGACATGATAGGGAATAGCTGATGCCCAAGGATAGATAGAGTGTGATAGAGAACATGGTTATAAAAATGTTAACCATCACAAAACAATAAATTTGTGTTGGGTTAATGGGACATTGAATTCATGGTAAGAAAATTAAAAGAATATAATTTTTATTTAAAAATAAATTTCCTAAAATTGAGGATTTTTTTTCTATATATTCTAATACCTTATGTAAATATTCATACTTGAGAAGAATAATTTCATTCATTAATCCATTTCCAAAAAACTCATCTTTTTCTCCTAAGGATGAGTATTGAAGATAAAGTTTTTGTACCAAATGATTTAGAATCAACTAATACAAATCAAAAAATCGAAAAATTGATACAAATAAATTACTCATGTCTTCAGACATTAACCAAAAACAAAAAGGTATGCATAAGATAAGATAATACAAAAAATGTATAAACCTTTATATGATGAAAAACTAATTTAATCATCATAATTCTATAGTAATACCCAATGTTCAGAATATATTATTCCCAAAATAATTATCCTTAAAACTCCCAAAAAATATGAAGGATTTGATCACACAGTCTTCCAAGATTATTTATACCATTTATCTCAAAATAAAACCAATTACTCCTGCAGTATCATTCCAAAAATGTAATTATTATAATCACATAATCTTCAAGATATGTTACCTATTTACATAAATAAAACGAATCACCATTAATCAAATATTATTCTAAAATATAATTCAAAATTTATTCTTCAAATAATATACCATAGTATTCTATTTTACTTAATCATATAGGGTTCTGTAAATAGTGAACATCCTCTAAAATAACTTTAATAACCTAAAAAAATAAAATTTTCTCTAATATATCTATTTTCATGGAGCTATGTCCTTGTTTAAATTTTGGTTTGAATCCATTATAATCAACTAAATAAATATTTATCGGGTGTTTTAGGGATCTTAGGGGTGTTCCTGTGGTTCATGGAATGAAATAAGAAGGAAAAAGTCCAGTTTTTTCATATTGCAATGTTGGCGCACTGTAAATGTAAACCATGCTAACTTGGAGTAGGAGGTTCATAGTTAAGAAAAACTGTGCAAAGGGGTGACCCATACCATATAGACTTGGATAATAGAATTCTTCATGGTTGGCATTTGATTTCTAAACCATGCATACTTCCCCGGGTAACCATACGAACCATCCTACCTTAGATAGTGGCTTGTGCATGGTTTGTAAAACCATGAAAAATAACCATTAACCCCATTAAAATTAATTTTTTTCTTCTTCATATTTTCTATCTCAAGATTTTTATGTTCCCACATGTTTTTCTCCCCTTTCTCCTACCTCTAACCATAGAAATGAACTAAAACCCTGAAGTGATCCCAAGGATTGATATCCGTCATTCAAGGTTGTTGCTAGTGACGTTGGTTAAATATTAAAGAATTGGGTAATTAAAATCTTCCAATTTCTTTTCATTTCCTGACTAGGGCTTGAAGATTGGGATATTCTGAGCCCTAAAGACCTTTTTTTCTGATGGAATCCTTGTTGGGATTCATGGGGTTCTTTAATCCAATTCTAAGGCTATGGGTAAATGTTTTTTTCATATAAGGATTCATGGTATGTGGTCTACATGTTATATCCCATACTTTTGATTTAAATTTATGCATATGTGTTGTGTTATCGGTTCTATCTTATTGTGAGTTTGATGCATTTAGTGAGATTTTGTAAAATGTGTGTCTAAATAGTGAATTAAACCCCTCATGATCCCTATAGAATTCATGGATGGCGATTATACCAATACAGGGCCACCCTTGGGGTGAGATGATGTTTCAAATCCTTGTTATTAGTAATGTTAATCATGCAATTGACATGTGATAAAATGGAACCGTGATGGAAATGTTGATATGTTAATGTGTGTTGAAATAGGAATTTTAATTGGCGTGTCCAAAGATGGATAATGGAATAAAGGTTTGTTAAGATAAATGTTAATGGGTTATATGATATAGGAAATGAAAAGGGGTAGTTAGTTGATGGTATTAGTCTTATGAATGATAATTGGGCTAGTTGGGTTAAGACATGTAAATGGGAATGGGTGACTAGGTAAAGGCTTCTGATTTGATGGAAGTTTTAAATAGACGAACCAAGGGAGATCATTAAATATGGAAAAGGGGTTAATTGGATTAATGTGAATGTGCTGAATGGATGTTGAATTATACACATAATGCATAGGATGAGTTACTAAATGTGAAATGAGGAATGGTTTAAATGAGTTAACATATTGGAATTTTTGAGTATGCTGAATGGCATAATATATTGGAATTATTTAATATGATGAGTCCATTAGGCATAATAAATGTTAATGAACTAATTGGGATATGTAATGTAAACGGAAAATGTGTTAATGTGTTATTAAATAATACTAATTATAATATTTATTATTATGGATTTTGATTGTTGTGTGTCTTGTTTTGAGTTTTGGTTATGACATGGTATGTTTGGGGGGAATGGATAAATAAGCATGTGAATATGGCATTGTATTGTGGGTTATTGACTTGAGGTTATTTTTCCACAATTAGAATTAGAATGAGGAACTAAACTCCACCCCAAAATTTAGGGGTTAGGGATGGGGACAGAGGATATATTCCCCTAATAGTTTTATTTATTGAGATGACCTAGACCAAGGCTTCAAGCTGGGTGTGATGTATTTTTTATGATGTGTTTATCCATAATGAGATAGGTAATTGACTTATTCCCTTATTTATATTTATTGATTTCATTAGACCCTTATGAAGATGATGTAAATTCCTAACCCATGGAATATGTGATGAAAATGGATTAAGTAATGAATATAAAATAAATTATGGAAATGGTAATAATGATAGAAAGGGTTAATGTAAACATTTTTAACTAATGGAACTCGAGTTTTCCTTTGTTTACATGTTATTTATTTATCAATTTTATGTAATATCTATTAATACTGGGTATTATGTATACACAATTAGTGGTGTCCAACTAAGCTTTACTATCACCATCCTCGGTCATAGTTTGGTACCCGCACAGATTTCATGGTTGCAGGTCAGGACAAGGAAGAAGGAAATATGCTTAGGTATTTGGATGCGCATGGATGAGGTTTCCGACATCGAGTTAGGACCATCTTGGGGATTCTACCATTTTTATTTGTTTTGGGTTTCCTGTACATTTTCCATAGTTATCATGGAATGGCATATTTACTATTTTGGTGTAGACTTATAACCTTTTTGGGGAATGATTTTTTATGAATTTTCCTTAGATATTACATATTGTTTCCACAATTTCATATTTATCTATTGTGGATTACTCTAGAAAAGAGGGTATAATATCCCCCCATGTCTTATTAGACTCTCACTGCTAGTCAGCAACCTCTGACGTACGATGAGGCGTGTGTGAGATCATGTGGTGAATCCACTTGGGGACCTAGTTTAGTGGATTCATGGTTAGGGATGTTACAAAGTGATATGAGATGAGCTAGTTTCTCTATCATACAATTTGAGAATGGTAGTTGAGAGATTAATAAGTGTCATGATTTGGTAATTAGGTCATGTATGGGAGTATCTAACCCATGTGTGAGGGGAAAAAGTGTATAGGGTGTGAATTTTTTTTTCTTGATATGTGTTTTTTTATTTGAATGATATTTCACAATTGGGTCATACACTTGTTGTGTGATGTGATTATTTTATGACATTTTTATCATGGATAGAACAACACGAGTTTGTTCATTTATGGATCATTGTAGGCACCGAGGGATATGTGTGGAATTCATCATGATAGACACAAATGGTATGGGTGTGTTGGAATGATGTGTATGATGAATTTTACATCCCTCAAAGTTGGAAGAAGAGGGTGTGTAATAAAGATGATTTTAATGGGTATGTGAAAAAAATGTAAATGAATGGTTACAGAAATAGTGTTCTTAAAGAAGTGTTATAAATAGGTTATGGTTTTTGGTATTGACAAATTATAAAGATTTCTTTTGGACTAAAAGAGAAAATATTTACACTACGATGGTAAAATCATTAAAAACATTTACTTAATTAAGGTTGTTAATGAGTTAAAATATTGGTAGTAACATGTTGTGAATAGGGATAGGTATCTCAAAGAGAGTGGCTTGAATTGTGAAGGATGAAATGGTTTAAAAAGAGGGTTTATAACGAAGGGATTTTATGCACGCTGGTTGGATTATCCAATGTTGACCACGACTCGAGGTAGGGATGGTTGAGGGTAGTATTATAGATGCGATCTCATCTATTTGGATAGTGTATGTAGAGTGGGTTAATTTTTTTAAGGTTGTGTATTTTCTATTATGGTCTACACTGATCATACTTTCCTTGAAATGTTTTCTTGATGAAAATGATTTGAAGTATGAATTCAAATAATGTAAGGATTTTGAAATGTTGGGTAAATGGAACAATCTAAAGTGTATTCCCTTTGGGTTTTTGAACTGGTACTATTAATTTTAAAATATTGTTTATTGAGAAAAATTTTATTGAATATTGGTATTGAGTGTTGTTATGTTTTTTATCTGACCCTTTGTATGTGTGGCTTGGGTAGTGAGAGTTACCTAGGATGAGACCTTGATTATATAACACAATTCCTTGATGATTCATGATGTAGGGATAATGGGAGGTTCATTATTATGCATTCAGTAGAGATTTGCACATGAGGTTTTGAGATATTTTTTGATAATGTGAAAGTGGAAACCGTTATGAATTTTAATTGTGTTGGATGTATGTTGGACATAAGAAGGAGGGTCTAGTTCATGGAATCATTATTGATGGGTTCTTTATTATGGGTGTGGGGACACATGTGGGTTTAGATTTCGTGGCTTCTATTTTGGGATTTAAATTGAGGGGTTTGGATCATGGTGGTGACTTATGTGTGAGTGTATGCTTGGTGAAAAAATCTTGAGTAAAAGGTCACTTGGTGCACTGGGTGCAACATGTATTAGAGTAGTAGTAAGTGTTCCTCCCATGAGCAATGACTTGTTTGTGGATTGGTGTTTTTGATTAGGGAGGGGGCTAATGTATTTTTATTATTGTGACTCCAATTTAGGGAGTTAGTGTCACACCCTGACCTATCTATTATTTTTATTTTATTATTTTTTTTGGTTTTAAAATTTTGGTCGAGGTTTAGGTTGATTCCCGAACAATATTTTTGAGTTTTGTCAAAAAAAACACGTGTTTTGGAGTTGAAGTCACTAAGAAGCCGAGCAGATTCCGTTTTGGTGACCTCGCGTGGCTTCGCCCAGGTAACGGCACGATCTGCCTAACTTCTGAAAATTAAAATGGATAAATAAATGTTAGTTTCGTTATTTAAAAATATTCATGGTTAATAATTTTAATTATCATTATTGTTGTAATTAAAGTTATTATTAATATTATTATTGTTATTATTAAAAGGTTTCGTTCATGTTTTTATATTTATTAATAATTTTATCAATATTATTATTTTTCAGAATGAAGAAAATGTTGATAAATAATTTTAATATTATAATAAATAATGATTTTTTTATTATTTAATTTTTTTTAATTTTTAGTTTATTATTAAAGTTGTTTTTATTACTATTATCATTATTATCATTATAATTATTGATATTAAAATTAATATTATTAATATAGATTAGGGGTAAGGAACCCGTGCTTGGGAGTTGAGTAAGGATTATGATGTAAAAGGATAAGGTTTTAGACATGGGGTGGGGATCGTCATGGGGATTCCACTATTTGTATTTATTTTGGGTTTCTTGCACTTTTTGAATGGTTATCATGACATGGAATATTTAGTATTTGGTTGTGGACATGAACCCTATTTAGGTAATTGTTAGTTATGAAATTTCATTGGATATTACATATTGTTTCCACTATGTCACTGTTATCTATTATGTCTTACTTTGGTAAAGAAGGTATATTATTCCCACATGGCTTATTAGACCCTTACTACTAATCGACAACTTCAAGAATATAGGGAGGCATTCTTGAGTTCATGTGGTGACTTGGCTCTAGGCATGGGTTTAGTGGCATCCAGGTTGGGACATTACATTTTCCAATCACAATGGTTATCTAATCAATAAAAAATATGTCCCCAAAATCTATATATTCATCATCTATCAAAATTTTTAACTAAAATTAAAATTTCATAGAAACCGGGTCTTCATGTAGGCTAGTGGTAGGTGATTCCCCCTTATCACCTTTTAATTGGGGGTTCAAATCTTGAAACATTTCCAAATGTGACTAGTTCTCACCCAATATTAGGGCTTTCTGTTTTCGGAAACCATATTAATATTATCCATAAAAATTTCTGAAAAATGTGTTAAAATCCTCAAAATGACCTTAACATATTCATCATTAAAGTAATGTTTTATCCCTAAAGGATATGTTGTAATATTCATCTGGCACCACAATATGGAAGAACCCATAATTTCTTAAAAAATAAATTTCCCCAAAAATACCATTAGTCACCATAAGGTTTCATAACATAAATCCTTAATATTGTTTTCTAAGACTAGAACTTAAGATCCATCATAAAATAATTAACCCATTATCATATCCATAACTCTTAAGAATACCTCAGAAGAAATATTTATACTCTACAAACTCTTCTAAACCCTAAACTGATACCAATTATAAGTAAGCAACCTAAATTATTACATATTCTATTATTTTGGAACTATAATTGAATTTCTTAATGTTCAAAAAATCTTTTCAGGTTAGAGTTTCAGTGAATCTAAGAAAACTTTTACATAGTAAACCCATACTTTATAAGTGGACACTAATATTCAATATCAATTTTTCTACCAATCAATTTTTTAAATAAAACTAGGTTTTATTTCATAACAAATCTTCACAATTTCATTCTTGGCATCATCCTTGTTCCTTATCCTCCATAAAACCATATGAATGAAATTTTAAAACATGGGATGATAAAAAAGATCCCAATAAGGAATATAAAATAATTAAATCCATTAGTCTGGTGAAAACATTAAAAACCCCCTAATATATTTACCTTTATCACATTATTCTTTGATATTAAGGACTAAATAATTTCTATATGAAAAAAACACACTCTTTGTTGAAGGAATTATTTTAAAACCCATAGAAAACATAGATAGAACATGATAGAAACTTTGGGAATTATTTGAGTTACCATTAAAACTAATGATGGATATGCCATTGTAGTTATTCATTGAATAAGCATCACACCTCGACCTTACATACTTCATTATTTTATTCTTTCTGTGGTATTCGATATTTCCAGTTGAGGTTCGGGTTGAGACCCCATCAAATTTTTCCAATTTTTTGATGTTTGGGTGGAACATTCCATGTTCACGTATACAAAAAGGTTATTTGTAACTATGTAGTCATCTCAGTTACTTCTGTGTCCAACCCAAGAAGTGGAAAGAATCTAACACATGGTTTTTCATGGTCTCAGAAACTGTGCATCTTGGTAGTGCAGTAGGTCTGGTTTTTAGGATAAAGCCACCACATAGTTTGCACATAGTCTCACATAGTGTTTGGGTTGGTCATGTAGTCAGTTCTTTCTTGGGTAGAGGTTACTGCATAGTTGGCACATATTTTAGTAAAATGTGGGTCCAAACCATGCGGTCATGTCAAATCATTAAAATCTTAAAAACCTAATTTCTTTGTCTCTCCTTATTTTAACCAAAAAAGGGTAATCTCCCCTCCTGGTTGAACTTTTCACACTATGGGGTTCCGAAACCCTTTTTCCCATGGATCCTCACCATCCAAGGTTTCATCCTCTTCGATTCCAAGGTGAGTTTTATAGTTATTTTTTTTCATTTTCCCATTCCCTATATCTTGTTTTTCAATTTCTAGGGTTCCTTATGTAGATATTCCCTCTTAGCTAAACCCTAGAGGTTAGGGTTTGGGTGTGATGTGATTGTATTTGGATATAAGATGGGCTAATCACCCTAGGGGCCCTTATATCCATTTTACTAGAGTCTCATTTCATTCATGTGCCATTGAGGTAGGTGTCCCAATTCTCTTCCTTTATAATGAATTCCTTTTGTTCTCGGGTTTCTTAAATTTATTTTTAAACATGATTCAACTGTTCATAATGCCCATAGTTTGTTTATTATGGAATTTTCCTAAGGATATAAATTTCTAAAAATGGTTTTCAAAGTGATTCTTTGTTTATTCCTATGTGTATACACAGTAAATGTGTTTGATAAAATATAAATAGGATTTTTGTAGAAATAATTGAGTTATTTAGGTTATGTTTTCATTTAGAAATATGTATTTATAAATGGTTGTATATTGAGTTTCGCAAGGCGTGTTTGATTTGGTTGTTTATATTGCATTATGGTTATAGTGGAATGTTTTTGGAGGATTTTAATGGTTCATAAAATGGGTTATTTATGCTATCAAAATTATGTGAAATGGTTTGAATTGGTTTAAAAATCAAGTTATGGTTCAAAAAATGGGTTTAGGTGTTTTCCTGGAAATCTAGAGGGGTTCATTAGATATTGGAACATCCATGGATGGAAAATTTCCACAAATTTATGTGCATTCAAAAAAAGTTGGAAATTTAAAACACATTTCCATTAAATGTTTATCATCTTATATTATTTCATCATTTATTTTAAAATAATTCCATGGTTTACAAATGAGTTAAAGTGGTTTCAAGATTTTGTTGAATGTTATGGCCAGTTGATGTTTAATAAAAGAGAGTTGGTTTTTAAATAGTGTGAAATACCATTTGAAAATACTAGGTAACATTGTTTATGTTTTCAACCTTTGATTTGAAATGGTTTTAGAGGTGAAATTTTATTTATAATGTAAGGTAACATTTGTAATCTTCAATTATCTTGTGGGATTTTATCATGGATTTTGGGAATAGTGTGAAAGTGGAATTGATTTTGAGGATGTAAAGGACTGTTTCCAAAGTTCTTCTGGAGGTGGATTTTCACACTGTTTTGGAATTCGTTTTTGATTTCCTTAGATAAATGTATTAGGGTGTGTAGAGTTAGAGGCATTTTTGGAAAACTAAGGTGTTTTCAATGAAAAGGATGAATGTAAATATGATGTGTTGCCCCGATTGGAACCTTGATGATGTGATAAATATATATGTATATATTAGGCTTAACTATTAGGTATTTTTTATATGGATTATCATATAGGTGGTGTCCTTGTTTGGGGTTGATACATGTGGTGATGGTAGGTAAGGTAAGACATGTATGTGGGGGCCTCCCACTTACACAAAATACATTAATATGGGTTCCTTGGTGTGTTTAGAGGATTGATTGATGGTAGCTTTCCTGCCCTAGTAAGATAAATTGGTACCCTTTGTATTGCTAAGTGGGTAAGTGGGTTATTACACTAGATTAGTCAGTTGAGGGTGGCCAATCGGTTGTAGAGTAGGGGGATTCACCATACGACAATAGGTGGTTTTGAAGCTAGTGTGTTTAGGGATTTCTCTAGGGATGTTTAGGATAATACCATTGTTACTAAAATTGTATGCTCCTTTTAACATTTTTTTTATCCTCCAATATTTCTCAATTATCAGCACAATCTAACTTTTCTTTTCTTAGGTTTCCAGTTTTGTATTTTGTTTTCAAAATGATAACTTTATTAAAAATAAGGGGTATTGCGATCTACATTGAAATGTGGAGGATTCAATTATTTATTTAAACTTGTAAACCATATTTTTATACATTTATTTCAAACTAATGTTAATATATTGTCTTCAGGAAAGTAAACACATGGATTCTTTGGTGATTGGATACTGAGTTATTTAGCTCACACCCTACTTGTACCACTCAGTATTGGTAGACCTGATCAATTTTGGAGATCAACTTATTGTTTAGGTTTTTTTGAGTTGGATCTTGGAGTTGTTAGGTCTTACTGATAATAGTGATGTTGAGTTCACAGGGAGAATATGTTAGTGGTGGGTTGGTATTTATTTTATTTTATTGGTTGTTCAATTGAATCTTGTAGCATAATCTGTTTATAAATTTATTTGAGATTTAGTTTTTCGTTCCTCTGCTTGTTGAGGTTCATTTTATTGATCCTGTTTGTTTGGATAGAATCATTCCTTGTTGGATTTCATGTGATGCTAGACACTATTTGGATACCTATGGTGATCGGGAATGCTCCTCAGGGAATGCTGCGAACTCGGTTAGGTTTTGAGTCAGATGGCATCCCAGCCTTGTTCGTGACAAAATGGTATCGGAGAAGGACCTTTGTTATTTTTTGTGGATGGTATATTAGAGAATAAGATTATTCTTTCCCAAAAGGTAGGTTATAGGGTGGTTCCTAATCACCACCACTCATGATGAGACCTAAGTTTCCAGGGGTAGTTTGAGATTTGAGTCTTTTGTGATGTTTTTGATTGAGTAATGACAATAGAGGCATGCTGGTGTCATGTTGTTACCGCACGTGGAGTAGTGACCCAGGTGGTGTCCAAGCGCATGGGTCATGGTCCTCTTAGTGTATATGATTATCTCGGGTATGGATGACTACCATGTCTCTAATTTAGGAATAAAAACTAGTTTCTTCTTTTGGGAGTATGTCTTGAGTGTGTCTTGTTTTGGCCTTAGTTGGTGTGAGTAAGATTCATAAATGAAACCAGTTTATGAAAATAAAAAATTATTTCATTCAAACAATTTTGAGATTGGTAAAATGGGTTTTAAGAAAAATTTGTTTTGGATTTGAAATTTTGTGGGTTCTTTGGTTTTGGTGAAGGAATGATGAGTGTAACCCTCAATATTTCTTATGAATGTTTGCACATGTGAGGGTATGTGTGTGTAAAGTTCATGTTTTCATGTATGGAAAGAAACAGATTAACACATGTGTGATGGTTTATTGGATTCCATGGGTGGCTGATTTTAATTAGAGGCTCTAACTTGTTTTGCTCAAGGGAATTTGAGAGAAGAATATTGTTTCATAAATGTGGTTTTCTTGGAAAAGTGGGGTTTTTTTTATAAAGTGAATTATTAGTTTCGAATGTGGCCTTGGAAGAATGTAGTTTTGAAAATTAAATGAAAATGTTATATTTTTAAATGATTTTATTTGGTTGTTGTTGTATGTTTCTAGCTTCCTAGCTAGTTGTTTTGCATCAAGATGTTCCTTTCAAATGTGTTTTGGGTTGCGGCCGATTTTAGATTTGTGTTTCTCATGTAGTTCAGAATATGCCACCCTAAATGGTCCCCAATGATTCCAATGATTAATGCCTAGTTAATAGTTCTTATCTGTTGTTTCTAATCTTCATGGTGATATAGGTCCATTATAGCTTGTGGGAAGTACCGAGGAAGTTGAGTGCATCTTCATATCATTGGGAAGTCCCGAAGCTGTTAGTGTTTCTATTTTTTCTCATTTTGTTTGTGGGTATATATTTGGATGAATGTGAGTAGTTATCCTTGAAATTATAGAAAGTTAGGATGACATGGGAGTTGTTTATGTTTGTATTCATATTATGGTTTATACCTAAGGAGGTGAATATGAAGAAGAGGGAATAGATCATGAGTATTTAGTAAGGTCGATAGAAGATGAAGGGTTAAACTGACCATTTTAAGGTGTTGGTTTCCTTTTCTTCGGAGGTGGAATCAAAAGATCTGATGAAGGCTTCTACTTTCACTCAGGGACTTTATACAGAGTTCAAGGAGTTATTCCTCTCATCCAAAGATCATTGTTTTTGAAGTTGGTGAATGAATCATTTCTACCCAAGTTGGTATTCATAGTGCAGATATTTGTAAATCATGTGTCTCTTTTTTCTTATGAGGTTACCCCATCTAGTGAGAAGGGTGTGTCAGAGGAATAAATTTTTGAAGAGTCCCATATGTGGTTTATTTTGGCATTCAAATCTATCCTATCACATCCCTCCAAGGAACTTCCATCGTTGTGGAAGCTAGGGTCATCTGGAGAATTATTGTAGGAAGTGTTTCCCAAATAATAAGAATCCCTGATTGGGGGATGTTAGTTCCTGACTATGAGGTTCGTGATTCTTTGGTCACCAGGTCTCCAGCCACATGCCTTCAAGTGAAGCTCATGCACAATCAAGAATTTCTGACGGTGTGTGGGAGACCTCCTTGGCCTGGTTCATGCATCCTGTGTTGGGAAGTAAACATTTAAATTTTTATTGATCTTGTATTCATGTTGTTTTAAGTTTATATTTTGGTTATAATAGTTTGATGAACTCTTTCTTTTGTAACGTGAGATGTTGTAATGTTCTGAATGTATCTCTTTGAATCATTTAACCTTCTTTGGGTGTGCATAGACCTTTTGTGATATGGTCTTGGTTTTAGATGAGTATGTCTAAATGTGATTGATTTTTTTGGAATCCATGGAAGGTGTTACTATTTTTTTTGGTTTGTGTTTCTTTTCATGAGTTTCCCCTTGTATTGGGGGTTTAGCTCGTGTGGAGATACTCTTAGTTTTTGTGTTGGTGTTTTTGCTATCATTCTAATGAAGAAGGATGATATTCATGTTGGGATTTCCATATTTCCTGGCTATGGTAAGGGTGTTTCTTGGTTTGTGTGGATTTATTGAGTTAGTTTCCAGGGTCCTAGTTTTTCAAGTATCTATGTAGTGTATTCCTTGTTTATGTTTTGGTGAGGCTATTTGGGTTTTGAAGTCTCTATGTTAGTTGAGTCTTATGGTGGGGAGAATGTCCCTTCATTTTATACACTCAATCTTATATTGTGGTTCCATCTTGATCAGTTTAGTGTGCCTTGTGGAGAGAATAGTCACCCTAAGGCTCATGGTGCCTTTCAATTTTGATTGGGCATGAACTCATGTTTTTATTATCTTTCCACTTGGTGACATTATTGGGGAATAAAGTATCTGTGGTGGGGAGAACTGTCATACACTGACCCTAGAAACTCCATCATTTTATTCTTTTATCGTTCTTGGATCATTGTGGTTGTCGTTTGTGTCAAGACCTAGTTGATTTTTTTTGGAATTTTAGAAGTTTGGGTGGAACATGGCATGTGAACATGTACTGCACAGTTAATATCATTCATGCAGTCAGCCCAGGTATTCGTGTGGCTAGTCTAGGAATTGGAAATAATGTACCACATGGTTTGTGCATGGTTGAAAAAACTATATTACATAGTATTGTGGTAGGTCTGGGTTCTTGGTTGAATCCACTGCATAGTTTTCACATGTTCTCACAAACCATGAGGGTTAGTAATGTGGTGGGTTCCTACTGGGGAAGAGGTCACCACATATTTGGAACACGGTTTAGTAAACTGTATGGTCATTCCCGATCATTAGAATATTAAAATTCTAACTTCCCAAACTCCCCATTTTAACCCAAAATCATTCATATCCCCTATTGGTCTAATTTGGTGCACTTAGGGGTCCAGAAGCCTCTCTTCCATTGTTTCATCATCCTCAAAAGTTTCTTCCTCTTTGATTCCGAGGTGTGTTTTATAGGTTTTTGTCATTTTCCATTGTCACACCCGAACATCATGTTGCATCATGTTTCTAATTATTATTTTTTATAATATAATTTTATCTAATTCCAATTATTATTATTATTACAATTCTTTTATTTTCTTTTATAAAATCCAGACTGAGCCCGATTGGGGATTTGCGCTGAGAAATGAGCGTTATGGCCTTGACGGTGTTTAGAGCGCCACTATCAAAGCTGCACGACTTTTCTAGGGTCACCGTGAAACCTCTCTCAGTTCCCTATACGCCTGCCCTATGTTCAACTAATTAAATAAAGGAGTTATTAATAAATAAAAAAAATTTAATAGATTGTTTTAATAGTTAATGTTATCATCATCATTATTATTTTTAGTTACAAAGATGATAATTTATTTAAGTTATTAATACTATAATAATAATAATAATAATTATTATTTTTAATTTTTTAATAAAGTTATTAGTTATTATTAATAATATTATTACAATTACTATTATTAATATTGTTAATATTCTATTAATACATGATTATTATTTTTTATTATTGAAATTATATTAGGTGCTTTTTTTCCTTCATTGCTTCTTTATTTTCATCTCATATTGCTCCCCTTTGCGTTGCGGCCAAACCCCCTCATCCCCTAGTTCTACCGTATGAAACTCTCCCCTCCCAGAAACCCTTTCCCACCCCTCCATCATAGCGCCTCTCCCTTTCTCCCCTTGGCCTCCTGTCATGATGTCCCGCAAAGACCCCTGACCAGGCCCTTGTGTTGCGCCCTTCTCCCTCTCTAGCCTAATCGCTCGCCTTCCATTCCTCCCGACCAATTCCCAGACTTTCCCACTCAGACCTGCTACCCTCTTTCTCTATCCGGTGACCACCACCCTTCTCCTCCCATCTAGATACCACTCTGTGTCAGCCTCACCTCCAGCTACTCAGCCAACCTTTTGTTGGGTGGAACAAGCTTGCGCCACACCTTCCCCTGCTGACCATGGTGTGGTCTAGCATCCCCTTCCCATTTATAACTGGTGAAGCCTCATTTCATCACCCCCAGTGATGCCTCACCTACCATCCATGCATGATTCACCCCCTCTGGATAAGTCCCTTCACTTTTCTCTCTGAGTTTTGGTTTTTCCAGTGGGTATGTGGTCCATTTCTAGGGTACTAACTTGAGGGCTGTGGTTTGAATTTGGTATTTTTGGTTCGCACTTGGTTTGTTGAGGTGAGGTTAAGGTGTAACATTTATTTGTCACCATTATTCAGAAGATTATTGGTTCAAGGTAGGTGTTTCCAAGCCATAAAATTATTAGTTAATTTAATATGTTTGTTTAAATTTATTAAGTTATTCTTTGATATGATTGTGTGGTGATTTTGGTGATTTTATTTTTTAAGTATAGTAGCATATTATTTTATTTTTTCTTGTGGTGTGACTGAATGTTTCAAATTGATTGGCGGGGTATTTGGTTTCAAATTGGGATTTTCAAGTGAAATATAGTGTATTCATGGTGGAAAACCATTTTCTCATCACGAATGAGTTTTTTTAAATCGTGTAAAGGTGTTATTAAATTTTTTAAGTAGTGAAGATCGTGTTTTTGAAGGGTGTTAGAGTTTGTGTGGCTATGAAATATAATTTGGGTAGGTTTTCCTTTTTTTATACGGTTGAAATTGAATTGAAAATTGTTTTTATAATGGAAACATGTTTTGATATGATTACTTTATGTATTTAGTTTTAATGTGACATCTCTATATGGAATCAAGGGGTTTTTTGGTGTAAAGTCTTCTAGGTTTTTCATAAATTGTTTTCATAAATAGTTTAATGGTTTATAGAATTATTTAGATGGAGCGAAAGTTTTATTTTGAAAGAGTTGAATATGTATTTGTTTTTTGAGTAGTAACTTTATATAAAATGAGACATATTTTTATTGTAACCCCACTTTGTGTTGTTTGGTAGAGTTTTATAAGTGGTGAAAATGGTTTATTTAATTTTGTAATTGGTTCAAAACACATATTAAGGGGAATTTGTTAATAAAGTTATTTGAAATGACTTTCCTATCAGGATTTGGTATATTTATTGTGTAAACCCTTATTGTGTTATTTTCTAATGATTTCAATTTTATACAAATTGATTATTCTATTCATTGAGTGTTTCCTAATGGGGATTTGTAAAATGATTAAGTAAAAAAAAATATATTTTGGAAAGGTATTTTGGGGTACATGTGTTTTGGAAATGGTGTTTGGGTATGTATGTGGTGGCATTTTGTGTGTAATTTCCAATTTGGTGTGTGATATGTGAATGTTATACATGATGTGAATGTGGAACTTGATTGAGCACAATGGAAAAATAAGTATACCTAGGTGGGAGGATTAGGACTAATATGCTAGATGACACGAGAGTGGTTCATCCCAGTTTCATATGGCAGGATTGACATTACAACACTAACTAAACTTTTGTGATGATTGAAGACCACTAGGTTATGAATGTGTGTCCCTACTGGTGTATCATTCACGAGAGTGTTGATTATTGTGGTTCCTATGGAATTTTTACATAGAGGTACGATGTCTCTAGCACACCACGCATACTAGCTTCCTTATGGTATTTACCTTCAATGCTCTACTAATCATGACATGGTGCCTTCTCTTGGTATATGGAGGACCACTTGAGTTTGTGCATGTTATTTATAAATTTTCTCTTCCAATCTAAAGTAGTATTTGTGAAATAGTTCTTTCAGTACTCTTCCCTATTCACTTTCAGTTTGTAAATGTTTTCCTTAAAAGAGTTTTAAAAGTATTGTTTTAAATAAGCTTGTTAAAATATATTTTTGACGTTGTGACATTGTACCTTTTTATTGGGTTGTATTTTAATGGGCTCTTTTCTCACAACCTACATACACCCTTGGGTGTAATTTGACCTTGCTGTTTGTGTATCCCAGGTTGAGGCATCGTGCTCAACGATGGTGGTTTGGGTTACATATGGTCTCCTTATGCAGGATGGTGTTTGTAGCTTGTGGATGTCACACCACTCTTTTTTATTGAAGGTTTGAGTTAGAGTTTTATTTTCTTTCATTGTTGTTACCTTTTAGATGTCGGTACAAGTTTTAAACCTTTAAATTTGATTTCAATTTAAGGGTCTGTTTGGTTTTCAGTTTCCAATTTTAGTTTATCTATCTTGTGGGTTGCTTGTGTTTACTATTTTTGGCTAAATTGTTCCCACATGTTACTCTTGATACCCGAGCACTTATGATAACCCGTGTGGATCAGGAACGCCCTTCAGTTCATGTCGCGGACTGGGTCGGGCACCGTGTCGACCCGGATTGGTTCGTGAAAAAATGGTATCAAAGGAGTTATTATCTCTTAAGTAGTGTTCTTTTGGGATAGAGTCAGGGTAGACTAGTGTTAAGGTTTTCGAGACTTGACATACTGGATACATTTAAGGTTCCTGGATAGCACACCTCATGGTGGAACTCGAGTTACTAGTATAAGTTGAATTTTGTCTGAGTTGTTGGTCCTTCTGATTAATCTAGTTTAGGTGAAATGAAAAGGGAGTAGGTTCAGTGGTCTTAGTGAGCTCGTAGGGTCTAGAAAGCCATGTGGAGCTGGGGAAACTATCCTAGAATACTTTCTATGGTGGTGGTGTGATTGGGGCATGACCACCAACCATATGTTCAAATCACCCACTGACACTAGTCTCCTCTTGCATCGTTCCTTGTCTCTTTGTTTTGAATTCATGGAAATCTGGCATGTAAGTAAAAATGATTTTGTGTTTTAATAAATGGTGGTTGTGTGGTGTGTCCTTGAATTTTGGGAATGTTTGATGTGTGGCATTTCAAGATGAGAATCATTTTTGGATGATTTTTATCTTGGGTTTTAATTCTTATTGGTCAATTGGTGTGAAATAGTGTGGTTTTTGGTTTATTTTGAAAAATGTTTTGGGAAGCCCTTACAGTGGTTCCCCCGGTACCTTTTGTGGCCGCTTGTGGTATGTTTGGGAAACTGGACCAGTTTTATTAGGTTAATGGGTTTCTTTCTTGACCAGTGAAAAGACTCCCTATAGAGACTTAACACGCAATTGAAGTGCGGACATGGAAAATTTGTCGTTGGGTACCCATCCAATAGATCAAAAGACTCTCTTCTTGAATTCTATGATTGAAACCACCTCTCTTTATAATCCAGAGGATCCTCCCACATCGGGAGGGTAAAATATGTGGGGTTGAATGAAACTTGGGATTCCTTTAGTCATTTTACAGTCAAGGGTGATGTTTGACCTCTTTATATTGAAAGTCTTGTTTGGAAATGGTGAAGGAGATTCCGGTGGGGAATGTTAGAAGAATATTGGAGTTGTCGGTGTGGGATTCTATTCTAAATGAACTTTTTTCCTTCATTAGTTTTGTTTAATAAATGGTCTGTGTTAATCCACTTGTGTGGCATACCCAATCACATGGGGATTCTACGGTCGATTGTAGGAATCACATGTTGTTTCAGACTTAGTTTGAAGTCCTTCACTGTATAATGGTTCTCTCAATAGAAATGGTCATATTGGGTGATGACTTGTAGTTTAGTGTTCTCATTCAGTGTGAAAATGGGTGACTCACAAGAACTATTTCATCTCTTGTGTTGGTAAATATTCCGCATGGGATTAGATGGAAGTCTTGATGTGTGGTGTTTGCCGGTGTTTTCTCGGTTGTGGTGTGGTTGCATTTAACACCAAAAGAAGAAGCTCTATTTGGGAGCATTCTATACCTAACTGTGAGGTAGGAGATGATTTAAAAATCATGGCTGTAGGCATAGGCCTCAGAGTGAAGTTGGTGCATGGTTAGGAACCCCGTGATTTTATGGTATATGAACCTTATTTCTATCGCCCATATTGAAGGTGAAGGATGTTTAAATAGTCTCATGTGGTTCTTTTCTGAACAACCCAATTGGGTGCATGGGGATTCTCATGTCTATGATGAGGTGTGGTCGTCTTGTTACCTTAAAGTCCCAAGGGTGGTGTCTCAATGAATGTAATTGCTTTTTGTGGTCATTGTGGGTCCTGTTCGGTAAATTGGTTGCAAAAGTTGAATAGTGATCATCTAGGGATTTAGAGATTTTGTTCTTTATATGGTCATGGTTTCGATGCCTTGATAGTTGGGCCCCTCCTTACCCGCCCCTTGGGGTGGGATGTTTGGTCACCGCTGGGAAAGTTTCAAATTTATATATCTTCAATCAGTTCTAATGGTGGGGAGACCCACATTGGGTCTCGCACAAATGCCTCTGGAATGAATCAGTGTTGGCCTTTTCCTTAATGGTGGGGAGTCCTCCCCGACCACCCTGTGTCAGTTTTCCAGTCTCCCCTAGGGAATTGGTAGGTGCTTAGTGGTGGGGAGCCCCTTCGGGCTTTCCCCATGATGTCCTTTTGGTTCAGTTTCAAAATATGGCTCTGTGATAAGTGATAAGAGTGTTCCTTGGACGTGGTTTGACCTTGTTTGTTCATTCTAGCCAAACGATGTAGTTTTTTTATTAGTTCTTGATGTGTTTTATCTTGTGAAGTTGGTTTCTAGGGGTGAGAGAGTACCTATACTTGATTAATCGATTAGAGATGTTCTTTATCTTTGGGGTGAGTGACACATATCTAGACGTCTTTTTTATGAGTCCCTTGAGTTTTTCATTAAGTCACTTTTTCTAAGCATGATCTGTTTTACTCCTTTCACTTTATTTTTGTGGGGATAAATTTAAACCTTAAGGGGGTGTCATTTTATACTTTGGAGTTTGGTCCTAGTTATATATTTTTGGGGATGGAAAGTTTTATGGTGTGGAGAATTGTCACACCCGGACATCGCGTAGTGACATGTTTCTAATTTTTAATTTTTATATTATAATTTTATATACTTCTAATTATTATTATTACTATTTTTAGTTTTTTTATGTTAAATGTGGGCCGATCCCGATTGGGGTTTTATGATTTTTCACTAATAAATGATCATTTTGGCCTTGACAGCATTCAGCACGCCACTGTCAAAGCTGCGCAGCCTCGCCCGGGTCACTGCGCGACCTTTCTCAGTTCCCCACACACCTGCCCGATGTTATACTAATTAAAGAAAGGAGTTATTAATCATGAAATAAAATTTAAAATATGGATAAGAATAAAATAAAATAAAATATAAAATGTGATAAAAACTTTAATGGATTATTTTAATATTTAAGGATATTATTATCATTATTATTATTAGTTATTAGGATGATAATTTATTTAAGTTGTTAATACTATTCAAATTTTAATTATTATTATTATTGTTAATGTTTTAATTTTGTTATTAGTTATTATTAATATTATTATTACAAATACTGTTATTAATATTGTTAATATTCTATTAAGACATAATTATTATTTTTTAATATTGTAATTATATTTGGTTCCTTTTTTTCCTTCTTTTTTCATTCTTTTTTCCTCTCATCTTTCTCCCCTTTGTAGTGCAACCTATCCCCCACACCCCCTATTTCTAGAACGTGCAACTCTCACCTCCCAAAAACCCTAGCTCACACCTATATCGAAGCACTACTTCCTTTCTCCCCTTTTCCTCATACGACAACGACCCGTACAGACCCCTGACCAGGCCCTTACGCTGCGACCTACTTTCTATCAAACTCACTCACCCACCTCGCATTCCTCTCAGCCGATTCCCTGCCTCCCTTGCTCGGATGCACTACCCTCCTACTCCATCCAGTGATCACCACCCCGCTGCCCTTCTCCTTCCATCTGGATACCTCCTTATGTCGACCTCACCTCCAACTCCTCTACCAACCTTTCGTCCAACGACACCAGATTTCATCACACCTTCCTCTATTGGCGATGACATGGTTCGACATCCCCTTCCCCTTGATGAATTTCGATGTCTTATTTCAGCACCCCTACCAACGCCTCACTCAACATCCGTGCGTGCCACTCCCCCTCTAATAAAGTCCCTTCCATTTTCTCTTTGAGTTTTTTTTCCAGTGGGTATGTGGTCCATTTCTAGGGTTCTAACTTGAGGATTGTGCTTAGAATTCCAGATGTTGGGTTCTCACTAGGTTTATTGAGGTGGAGTTGAGGAAAAATGATGAATCCACACCATTATTCAGATTATTCTTGGTCTATGTTACATGTTTCCATGCTAAAACATTATTAGATTAATTTAATATGTTTGATTAAATTTATTAAGGTATTCATTGATTTTATTGCGTGGTGATTTTGGTGATTTTATTTTGGTTAATTATTGTAGGATGATCTTTTATTTTTTCATTTAGTGTGAAAGAAAGTTTTAAATTGGTTGGATGGGTATTTGGTTTCAAATTGGGGTTTTTTGGTGAAATATTGTGTGATCTTCGTCCAAAACCCTTCGTGCATCATGAATGTGTTTTTTTAAATTGTGTAAAGGTGTTATTAAATTTTTTAGCAGTGTAGATCATGTTTTTGAAGGGTGTTGGAGTGCATGTGACTTTGAAATATAATTTGGGTGTGTTTTCCATGTTGTGTGATGCTAAAATTGAATTTCCAATTGTCTAAATAATGGAAACATGTTTTGATATGGTTACTTTGTGTATTTGGTTTTAAAGTGAAGTCTCTATATGAAATCAAGTGGTTTTTTTGGTGTTAAGACTTCCAGGGTTTTCATGAATTGTTTTCATAAATTGTTTAATGATTTATTGAATTATATAGATGGAGTTAAAGTTTTATTTTGAAACATTTGAATATGAATTGGTTTTCAAAGTAGTATGTTTATATAAAACAAGACATGATTTTGGTGTAAACCCACTTTTCGTTGCTGGGTGGTGTTTTGTTAGTGGTGACAATGGTTCATTTAATTGTGTAATTTGTGTGAAACTAGTATTAGGGGGAATCTGTTAAGAAAGTAATTTGAAATGACATTATTACTGGGGATTTGGTATATTTTTTGTGTAATCCCTTATTGTGATATTTACTAATGATTTCTATGTTGTGAAAATTGGTTATTTTATTATTTGATTGTTTCCAAATTAAGATTTTTGAAATGATTAAGTAACAAAAAATGTATTTTGGAATGTTATTCAGGGGTGTGTGTGTTTGAAAAGGTGTTTGGGTATGCATGATGTGGTTTTTTGTGTGTAATGTCCTGTTTCGTTTTTGATATGAGAAAGTGGTACATGATGTGAATGTGGAACTTGATTGAGAACAAGGGAAAAATCTGGGTACATATGTGGGTGGAATTGGACTAGTATGCTAAATGACACATGAGTGGTTGATCCTGGTTTCGTCTAGCTAGATTTCCATTAAAACACTAACTAAAATTTTGTGATGATTGGAGAACACTAGTTTATGGATGTGTTTACCTACTAGTGGCTCATGCACGAGAGTGTTGATTATTGTGGTTCCTATTCCATGTTTACACTGAAGTGTGATGTCTCTAGCCCACCACACATACTAGCTACCTTCCGGGATTTACCCACAGTTCTCTATTACTCATGACGTGGTTCCTTCCATTGGAATAGAGAGGAACACTTGAGTATGTGCATGTTATTTATATATTTTCTCTACCAATTTAAAGTAGTATTTGTGAAATGGTTTTTCTTTCAGGACTCTTCCCTTTTCACTTTCCGTTTTTAAATGTTTTCCCTTAATGTATTTTAAAAGTATTGTTTTAAATAAGCATGTTAAATTATCTTTTTGATGTTGTGACCTAAATCCTTCTTATTGGGTGGTATCCTACTATGCTCCTGGCTCACACACTACATACACTCTTGGGTGTTTGTAGACCTTGTTCATTGTGTATCCTAGTTTGAGGCATCATGCTCAGAAATGGTGGTTTGGGTTGCTAATGAGATCCTCATGCAAGTTGGTGTTTGTATCATGTGAATGTCACACATCTCTTGTTTCACGAACGTTTGAGTTAGAGTTTTAGTTTCTTTAGTTGTCATTACCTTTTGGATGTCAGTTCAAGTTGTAAACCTTTAAATTTGATTTCAATTTAAGTGTCAGTTTGGTTGTTAGTTTTCAATTTTAGTTTATCTATCTTGTTGATTTCTTGTGTCTACTATTTTGGGAAAATCATTTCCACATGTTACTCTTGATACCCAATCACATGTGTCAGCCCATGGGGATCGAAAATGCCCTTCGGGCCATGTCGCAGACTGGGTCGGGCGCCAGGTCAACTTGACCAGGATCATGACACCCATACCCACTCTCTTCTCTCTCAATTTATAGGGTTCTCCTTGGGAGGTTTCCCTCATGGATTAACACTAGAGGTTAGGGTTTGAGTGTGATGTGATTTTCATTGGATCTAGTTTTTGAGGTTCAACCTTGGGACCCTAATATCCCTTATTTGAGAGTTTTGTAGTGATCTCTTGTGATTAAAGAAAGTGCCTCCATGATTTTCCTTTCCGATACATTCACTTGAAAGTTGGGTTTCTTTAATTAAATTTTAAACATGATTTTCACCTTTATAATGAAGATAGTTAGTTTATTATAGTATTTCCTTATAGATATAAGTTGATAAAAATGGGTTTCAATGGATTCGTTGTTTATTCCAATCTTTAGGGACACCAATTGTTTCTGATAAAATGTATATTAGGTTTTTATTGAATGATATGGGTGATTTGGGTGATGGTGGACCTTAGAAATACTTATTTATAAATGGTTGTACAATGAGTTTGGCTTGTCGTGTGTGATTTGGTTGTTTATTTGGCCTAATGGTTGTAGTGGAATGTTTTTGGAGGATTTCATTATTTTTAAATAGGGTTATTTATGTTCTTTAAATTATGTGAAATGGTTGGGATTGGATTGAAAAGCATGTGATGGTTCCAAAAATGGTTTTTGGTGTTTTTATGGAAATATATATAGTTCCATTGGATGTTGTCACATTCATTGTTGCACAAAGAGAATGTATTGATGTGCATTCAAATGAAGGTATCAATTAAATACAATTTTACCTTAAAATTACATCATATTCTCTTCTTCCATATTTTTATATAAAATGGTTCCTTGGTTTCCAAATTTGCTAAACTGGTTTCAAATTTGTATCTGATGTTTTGTCTAGTTGGTGTTTTATAAAAGGGAGTTGGTTTCTAAATAGTTGAAATACCTTTTTGAAATCCTTGGTTATTTTTTTATGTTTTCTGCATTGGAATTGAAATGGTGTTAGGAGTGTAATTATATTTGGAATTCAAGGTACCGTTTGGCATCTCCATTTATCTAGTGAGAATTTATCATGGGTTTTTGAAATAGAATGAAAGTTGAATTGATTTTGAGGATGTAAAGGCCTACTTAGAAAGTGGAAATTCACATTGTTTTGGAAATGATTTTTGAATGGTTTATATTACTCTATTTTTATGTGTATAGTTTAAGACCTGTTTAAAAAACTAGTGTCTTTTTAATAAAAGGGTTGAATGTTTATATTATGTGCTAGCCCGGTTGGAACTTTGATGTTGTGATAAATATATATGCATATAGTGTAGTAACCTATTGGGGATTTCCAATATGGGTTATCATATTTGTGGTGTTCGTGTTTGGGGTAGGCAAGTGTTGTGATGGAAGGTAAGGTGAGTCACTCATGCGAGGGCCTCCAACTTATATTATATATGTTACCATGGGTACCGTGGCATCTTTTATAGGATCAAGTGATTGTAGATTGCCTTACCCGATTAGATGGGATGGTACCCCCTGGATTTTTAAGAGGCTAGGTGGGTTACACGAGTGGATTGATCAGTTAAGGGAAGTCAATTAGATATAGACTAGGGAGATTCACCCTATGCCGGAAGGTAGTTCCAAACAGAGTAAATCGGGGGATTTATCTAGGGATATTTAGGATAAACCCATGGTTACTAAAATTATTTGTTCCTGTTATAATTTGTTTTCATCATGAACTGTTTGTGTATTACTATCACAACTTAACAATGTTTTTCATGGGATTATAGGTTGGAATTTGGTTTCCAAAATTAATACCTCTTGTAAAAGAAAGGGTGTTATATTCTTTATTGAAATAATGTGATTTTTTATTAAAACGTTAAAACCCGATTTTTATACATTTTTTTCAATCTAGTGTTTGATGATTTTTTTCATGAAAGGAAACACATGGATTTATTGGTGATTTCACACGGTGCTGTTTAGATCACACACAACATGTACCACTCGGTGTTGTTAAAAAAGACCTATTTTGTAGGTTTAACTTCTTATTCAGGTTTTATAGTTGAGCTGGCTCTGGGAGAAGCTTAGTCTTGTGGAAGATAGTGAGGTCGAAATCAAATGGAGATCATATTAGTAGTAGTTTGGTATTTGTTTTGTTTTCCCATTTCTTCACTTATATCTTGTAACTAAATCTATTTATACATTTATTTGAGGTTCAATTTTTGGTTCTTATTCTTGTTCTATGTAATTTTGTTGATCCTGGTTGTTGCCTTGAAATCATTCCCACTAGGATTTTATTTAATTCCTGACACTAGTTTTCTGCCTGTGGGGATTAGTAATGCCCCTCGGGCCATGCAGCAGATCGGGTCGAGTGTCTAGTTAGATGGCATATTCACCTTGATCATGAAAATAACTATCAGATTATATTCCCATTTTTTCTTACCAGTAACAAAATCAATTAACTCCCTCACACATATGGAATAACTATACAATCTAATTTCATACCAAATGAATTTGTGGTTATAATCTAACAACCTATCTTTTTTTTATCAGAGAACCACCCATCATTGGAAATTAAAGTTAAATCTATCATTGGGTATAACAGAACCACCCATAATCTTAAAAATTTAAAAGATCCATAACACAATAATAAATCAAGAAATCTTTTATTACAAAAAGATTCTTCAGGAAAATTACATTTTCATTTTGGAATAAATTATTTATAGAAAAACTGTGGACGTAGAATGGAAATATTTTTTTATTGAAAATAATGATGTATACAAGTAATCAATGCTTTAAATCATTAAGTCATTATTAAGTCTGTAAATATATTTTGATGATATTCACCTCATAAGTCCAAAATGACTTTGGTTGGTTGAATATGGTAAAAAAGGCCAATATTCCATCATATCCAAGATAATAATCATGAAATAGTTAATATTTTTTGTATTTAAATTATAATTTTAAATATAGCCATTAAATAAGGATCTGAGAAAATAATTGTTCTACAATCGTGATCAAAGTAGGTCATATGTGCAAATGAGTAGCCTTTACATTTTTCAAAAATCATTATGGAAAGAAGGTAAGTATCCTTTTTCATTAAAAAATGATCATAATATATTAATTATAATAAATATCCTTTAAATATACCTTTAAATATCATCCATGAGTGGTGTATATGAAAAAATAATCACATATCTTTATAGAGGTGGTAGTCTATATATACGCATGAATGACATTATCTTTTATGAGTGAATGGAAAGGTAAGAAGGTAAAAGACATATTATCCATTTATATTGATAAATAAATCATAAATATAATATATAAAGAGTAATTCCATCATTATAGTCTATCCCTGAGAAAGTGTGGTGGAAAATGAATTACAATGGTTCAAGAAAGGTATTTCATCGTACACTCGAATGATGAATCCTTTTCTAATTTGATGGAAGAGAAGATAGATAAATTCCATGAAAAAACATAATAACATACAAATATATTGATAATAAAATTTTTATTAGTTTATCATGGTTGAATAATATTTGAGGGATATGTAAGAGAAATAAAACTAAAACATTTAGATAAAAGCCATACCTCTTTTTTGAGGAACCTCCTTTTCTTAACAACTTATATCCTATAGGATTGGTATTCTGCCAAACAAAAGACCTACATTATGATATTGTTGATTCTAGGAATTTATTGTATCTAGTATTCGCTGAACTAAATGGGGTTTGAACAGTGAATGATAGAGAAGCAGAGGCCCCCTTTTGTAAGAGTGGGGAGGGGAAGTCATGTAATTTCTCAAAATATTAAATTAATATCAAAAAATTTTCATTTAAAAATGGATCTATAGTGATTTATTTACAAGATAAGAAGAATTTTTTTTGAAAAAAATATGATAAAATAAAAATTATTCTATTTTTGAAAATATTTATACCCTCATATTTTTGTTTTAACCTCGTCAACAATTATCGAAATGTCATGAATCTTTACTCTAGAGGGTGAATATTGTTACTATAAATTGAAAAATACCCATAAATGGAAAATTTTGTATATTTTGAAAATGTATCCTAATAACTTGACAAAAATTATAATTTTAAGGAATTTGTTTTCATTTAATAAAATAATACTCACTATAAATTATCCATAATGTCATTTTATGAACAATTAATTAAATTGAATTTAATAAAATAAATAAAATATATAAAATTTCAAAAAATATTTCATTAAATTCCTAATACATAATGGTATTCAAGAAAACTTTTTATCACATTATTTATCTCAAAATTATATTTATTTCAATATTTTTAATATCTTTTTTTTCATTTTTTTAATTAATTAATTACTGCCTCAGTTTCATGAAGGAATTCAAGATAATTATTTATTCAATAAAACTCAAAATTAAATTACCATGATGAATATAACCTGTCAATAATTAAAAAGTAATATTTATAGTCAAACATATCCCTGAGATGACATCTTTTTAAAAATATTACACCTATTAAAAACAAGTGGGTGATACGTTCGGTATTTCTTGAAATAAAATAATATAAATGTTATAATTTTGTCCAACTTTCCCAAAAGATAATATATTCTCCCCCTGGATGATTATTTTAGATATTTAGTAATCCAATAATATTTAATAAAGGGTTATGTTAATTTTATAGTCCTTATTAGTTTATTTTTAATCTTTAATTACCCGATTTCCCCTATAACTTCGTAAATTTTTTTTTATGTTAATTATTCATATTGTAAAAAATATAATAGACCTATTTAACAAATATTGAAAAAATAATTCCAAATATAGAATCTATTTTTAAAAATTAAAATTAGAGATTTTTCAGAATTTTATTTTAATTTAAATTAAGAATATAACAAAAAATAGTGTTTTGGAAAAATGATTTTTTTTAAATATAAAATGTTTTTATACCTAAGTCGAGTATAAAATAAAATTTTAGAATAATAATTTTATTATTTTAAATAAATATTTACAGAATAAATTTAATAATAAATACAAAAATAATTTGAAAATCTAAATACTTTAAAACAAAATACAATCATCAATAAAAAACATTAGTTTTCACTATTCCTTGAAAATTAAATATTTTCAGAAAATTTAGATCAATTTATACTAAGATAATTATTAAATTAGGAATTTAAAAATAAAATTCCTTTTTAAAAATTAATTTTCTAAAATTTCCAAAAATTAAGTATTATAATCACACATAAAAAACTATAAAAAACTTTCATGAAGAAAACATTTTTTTTGAAGAATAAAATAAATTTCCAAAAAAAACAAGTACTTACTTTAAAATCATTAACTAATACATTATAAATAAGTAAGATCATTATATATATTTCAAAATTATATAATACTATTCATTCCCTCAAATTTAAGAATTATGTTATAGTTGTCACATTTAAAGAATAAGATTCTATTTTTCGTTTAGGCTCGATGTCACATATCTTATATGATATCGAAAAAGTACTTTCCTTTAACATATATGGAAGTTACATTAAAATTCAACATTAATCAAGGAGTGTTATTGTAACGTTTATATTAAGTGGTTAAATATTTATGAATTGTTATAATGTTTTTCCCATGATACAATCACAACACTCTTTCTTGAATCCAAATCAATATTTTATTCATGAATTTAACATATATTCTAGAAAACATTATTTTAATTTAGTTTTTATAAAATTTAATGAGATTCATATAACTTGTGGATACCCTTCGAATGATTAATCAATTTAATTTTTCTCCTGGATCTCTATCATGTTTAATTTATGATGATGGATAATCTGGTTTAATAGAGAAAATTTAATTTCTTTATATATATTTCATTAATTAAAATTAATAAAGGAATTGTATGAAAAATAATTTCACTGGTTTATTTCTATTGACATTGGGAAAGTGTTTCCCTATCTAAAACCTATAGTGGTTTCAAATCCAATTCCATTATGTTTGGACAAATTTATATACAGATAAAGAATCGAGGAAAATATAAATTTCTTGGTCTATTATGTGATTTAAAAAAATAACCATTCATTAATATTTCAAATAAAATAATATAATCATATGAAAAATGGAAATATTTTACGAACCAATTATTTAATTTAAGAAAATTTTAATTGAATGCATTTTAAAAATCAGTCTATTGTAAAATGTGTTTTTTATGATAGGGGTTAGGCTAAAAATATTGGTGGAAATTATGGAAATGAGACTTCAAAAATAAAACCATGATATTTCCAATTAAAACCATTTTATAGTTTTAATATTACAAATTTTGAAGGATATTGTTGAAACCAAGCCACAAAAATAAAAACAGAAATGGTTTACCATGAATTTTTTTTCAAATAAGAAAATATAAATTGTTGTTTAAATAAAAAAATATTTTATTAAATGG
Organism: Viscum album; assembly: GCA_963277665.1. Lineage (NCBI taxonomy): Eukaryota > Viridiplantae > Streptophyta > Magnoliopsida > Santalales > Viscaceae > Viscum > Viscum album. The sequence continues at coordinate 54,681,428 of OY728128.1, read as the reverse complement.
GTGAAGACATTTTAATCAATATTCTAAAGAACCTTCACTCATGTATGCTGGATGGCCCCACACTGAATCATATTTAGGGATTTAGACAATATCATTTTTTATTGATGTGATAGAGGATTAATGTTTATATGGATTGTATATTTATTTATAATGTGTTTATAATTTAAAATATTTTTTATATATAAAAGGAATTATTTTAATTTATTAAATTTTCATATTAATGAACTTATATAGAAATTTATTTTAACCACAAAAAATGGTTCACGGTTTATTTGGCCATGGTTTAAATAAGTATAATTATGTGATAAATTGTTTATGAAAAATGTTTAAATAAAAATTGAAGTTGTAATATTATTTTCAATGTTTTAATAAATATCATATATTTGTAATATGAAGGAGTTAATATTAAATTCATCCTAAAATGAATAATATAAATGTGTTTGTATTTAAATAAATTCTAAATATTTATGTTTATTTAAGTCAGAATATACATAAATAATGGAAAATTTAAATTTTTTATTATTATATTATTTTTCAAATGAGTGTATATGCTCATCTAATGTCAAAAATTATAATTTTCTCATTAATTTAACGTATTTTTTTACTTTATAAATAATAAATAGAAATTGTAATATTATTAATGAATATATGATTTAGTTTAGTGTTTTAATATCGTTATTATAAATTTCATACAATGGAAATTAGAAGCAATAAGCTTGAAATGATGTATGATTTATTTACACTCTCCCATGACTATGATTTTTTTGTGGTGTTTGATACTAAATTTAATGTTTTATTATGCTTTAAAAAAATTTCGGGTTAGTATTATATTGAAATTATATTACATCATTATTATTTATGTATATATTGATGAAAATTTGGTTGGACTATCCATTATAATAGTGGCGTATAATGTTTTTAGAAAAGAGAGGATTTTCTCCCTATTACACAAAACATTCTCTTGTGGGGATTTTTTCTTAATATGATTATAATGTTTTTCCCAAAATGGTTCCATGAACCATATTAATGGGACAAATTAAAGTGAAGGTGAATATAATTGTTTTTTATTTTCTAGTCATGTTTAAACTGAGTTATATAAGGGGTACAAATTTAATAAATTTGTGATATTTTAATTTGGATAAATGTGAAGTATAAAAAAAAAATAAATCCCAAGAATCCAAGATATGTAAAAAAATAAGTGAAAATATATGAGGATATATCTAAAACCCTATAAAAATAATAAGTGTTACATTTCCTCAAAAGTTAGCTGTTATCATGTACTCAATCATCCAAATAGGTATGTTTTTCCAAATGAGGGTGCCTACGGATAGTATTTTTGAAGGAAAGCATGATTTGGGTGACCTTAATTAAATAAGTAACCAGAATTTAGAGCATGATTTAGGTTACACTAACATAAGTTCCCTAAAATTTAGGGTACTATAGTAACAAAGTTGGAATAATTAATAAAATGGATTTAGAATGGTGTTTTCCCCTTGAATATCAAATAGTCATATTTGATATAATCGAATTAACTATCAACCTAAATTGTTATGTGATGAGGGGAACTTTAGTGTGCACTAAAATATTAAATTAATTATAGATCTTGGACCTGTAATAGGTTAAATTTCAAATTAAAATTTGTTATTATTTTAGTGGAAGTACATTTTAAAAAATAATTTAATGAATAATTACGAATGTTGATAGTCATAATGTATATTTTCATCGATAAAATAAACTTATTATAATTATAATTTACATTGAGATAAATTATAGAGATATAAAAGCTGAAAAATGACAAATTTATTGAATGGTATTGGATTAAATGGAAATTTATTAAATAATAAGGAATGATTTATGAGTTAGAGACAAAAACATCACGAGGGAAGAGATGCTAAAACAATTGACAATGAATATAATATATTTATTGTTTGAATAGTGAATATTTTTATAAAATATTTATATTTTGTTTATTATTTCTATGTATTCCAATATTAAAGAAAAACATTTGAATAAAGGTAATTTTTAATATGAAACAATAACTAAAAAAATTAGCAAGATAAATGTATAAAAATGATATATGGATGTTTTAGAAGCCCTATTTTGATATTAAACAATAGGGGTTACATCAGTATCAACTCATGCACTCAATTTTATTGGGAATTTAAATGAATTTAAGAGACTAGAGTCACTTCTCTGGCTTGATGTATCCTCATACAAAATTCTACAATAACATATAGAATGGTTCTAATGGATTATTGAAATTATATCATGAATGAGTTACAAAAAAAATTCCAAATATCCCCAATATATGGAGGATTTTTTAGAATAACATGGGTGGTGTAATGACTTTTTCATCCACAATGGTATAAAAGGGAGTGGTATAAAATTTTCTATAAGGAGAAGGAGTGAGGTTTTAGAGATTTTAAGCTATCATATTTGAAATTTAAGAAATGATATTTAAAGAAGAAATTGTTTCTATTTTTCTTATCATACTCTGTAATGATAAAATTTTCCATATTACTTTATTCCGTATAAGATACTACTTAGAATGCCCACATAAGTTATTAATGATATGTTAATAAATTTTTATATATTTAAGTATATATAACAAATATATATATATATATATAATAATTGTTCTGTATGTATAAAAGGGTTTAATATTTAAGAAGAATTAAAATATGGATCTTGAAGTATGTAGTTTAGTGATTATTCAATGTTTTCTACATCAACGAGGTGTATTCAATTAATTACTTTATAACTCTTGGGGATTTTAAAAATGGACACATGTTTTTCATTTTTTAAGAGATAAGAGAAGTTATTTGAAAACAATGGTGGAAATAGTTAATACATAATGACGTTTTTGACACATTTTTTTGGATTGATCCAATTATATAACATTATTAAAATAAGATATGGTTAAAACATATTTCATCTTTTATTAAGGAGTTTATTGATGTTATTTTGTAAAATATTTTTTATAGTGTTCATACAACTTAATGGCATCATATTTAAGAAGTAAAATTTGTTTTATAATATTTCTTCAAAAAAAGAGAATACTATATAGATTTTGACAATTTATTTTATTATAATTATTATAAAGGAAACAAGTGTTATTTACTAATAAATAAAATTTTATACCATGAAAATAAATTTAAATGAATACATAATTATTTAAATATTAGTGTGAGTATATTTACACATGAATATGATAAAGTTATAAAAAATAAATGAAAATAAGAGTCGAAATAAATGTGAATGTAAAATGTTATTCTAATAGTCACTTGAATATATTATTAAACAATGATACTACATTAAATTCTACATTTAAATTTATTTCCAAAACAATCAAAACAATTTTTTTGAGGTGAAAAATTCTCAGATGATTGTAAAGAGAATAGTTAGAGTTATAAGTTATTAAGATAACATAATATATTAACATACTAGCATAATCGGTTATAAAGTAATGAAATTTAAATATTAAGATCTAATAGAGGAATATGAGGATTCAAAAAATATTTCTTCATTGCTTTCACCCCATTTAAAATGTTTATTGGGACGACATATTAGGTAGTTAAAAAAATTGAGGTTTGAATGACATAAAAATATAATTATTTTATAAAACCATAAAAATGAATTAAAATTAATTTCTCCTTGATGGTTTATTATATAGGATATGATTATACTAGAACAGATTAATGAATTTTTTAGAATTATTAAAATAATTTTATTGATATATATAGAAATAATCACGTTATAAAAAAGTATATATTCACTTTAGAATCCACTCATGTTGGATTCATATATTACATGAAATGAAATGAAATAAAAATTACCCACTCAAAGTATGACTTTTTGACAACCCTAATATATTTTCTTCATGGGGTTGTATATGTTATAGTGAAATGGGATGATTAGTGTGTTTTATTTTTTATATAGAGATAAAGCATTCATTCATGAGGAACAAATAAAGAATTATGTTTCCAATAAATAACTATGTATACTACATGTAGAATCATATTTTCAGGACTTCGCCATGAGTTTATTTCATCATGGTTCAGGCCACCGCTAACCTATGTGTGTTCACTAATCACTAAGTGTTAGAGACCAACATAGATGCTATAAAAGAATCATTTAGGTAATTATTTACCCTATTTTAATAACTTAATATGTCAATATTATATTCCCATAAAAAACTAGCATGAACAATCCATACATGTGAAGTTTAGAAAACTAAATAGATAACCTATACACCAAGGTGCACATGAATTTTACCACTTATATATATATGAAAATAAAATCTTACCTAAAGTTACATCAAAATACAATATAATAAATTGTAAAAATAAATGATACTGTGATGAATTTTAAATAATATAAAAACACATATGGAGAATGTGTGAAAAAACCTATTCTTAAAGACGGTCTCCAAGACTGCATAATATATTGGAGTCCTATTTAATTACTTTTACACCATTACAATCCAAATATCATTAAATAAAACATCCTTTCATACCGACTTGTAGCTAAAATTATAAAAGTGAAACTATATATACACTGAGATGGATATGGAGAATTCTAGTTCAAAACAATGTAGTGCACTACTAATAGTGTAACTAAAATAATAATTTATAGATATGTGTGAAAACACGGTATGAAATTATATGGGATAGAAACATAAAATAGTTATACACTCACACAATCAAGGATTTCTAATAATCTAACCACAAATTACTAATCATATGTAATAAAATAATGAATAATACACTGAGTTTATATGTTTTCCTTGTATATACATTGTCCTTATAAATGCCTAATAAACCCAATTCCTGATAATCTTTGAGTATATATACATTTTCCCGTTCCTTTATATTAAAAATTTAATGATATACAGGCTGAACTTCCATTAATTTAGGGAATGATTATATTTAAAATTATATTAATAGATCAAGAGGGTGGTTAATTAGATAATATTAAATATTTGTAATTGGTACTTGAGGGTTTTCATATCTCATTGATGATGTGGGGAGAATTAATTCAATAATAGGAGGGGTTAATAATTCTAGTGGGTGGTACAAAAAAGAAACCAGAAGTTTAGTGGTAGTCTATGATGCTTCATATAGACTATACTAACCCGCACTTCTATGGAAGATTTTTTGGGATTATGGGTTATTTTGTTGGAAATTTTCATCGAGTATAAGGGGTGTCTAGTTGTTGATGAGGAGTATCTTCTTTCTTTTAATTTATTCTATATCCATAATTTTCCCTTAATTCCCCAGTAATTGGGGCATGTTATTTAACAATCGAGGTAAATTATCTTCCCAATATCCATCCACCATGCTCTCTATTACTCATCCATTTGTTTTGGTATATTGTTACATGTAATTTAGAAATATTTTCATGAGATCCTAATCCATTGCTCTATGATGGGTACTTTCTTGGAATATGTTAGAGTATTCTGAGTTTGGAAGAACACATACGGTCACACATGGTTCAGCAAGAGGTAAACTACTAACTTGACTATTTATTAGGTTTGTATCTAATGGAGAAGGAATTATTGAATTACTGGGTATTGGAATTTTTTTCCCTTAATAATGATAGGTTTGATGATTTATCAGGAGGGTTTTCACATTTTTGATCAAGGTTTTAATAATGGTGTTCCTCCGTGTGATTTATCTAAATTGGATATTTTTTTGAAATTAATTATGAATGAGTAATACTTAATTTATACTGGTCATTTATCTAGAAATGGGATATGCATTATTTATGTTTTCTAGTGAAGGATTATATTGGACGACTCTAGATAATATAAATCAAAAACTATAGAAAAATGGTATAATTATATTTTTGAGTTAAGTGTTACTTAATTTTACTACTTTTTACATTTTGTAAATTTTATGTAGGGGTTTGTGGGTGTGATCAACATTAGATTAAACATCAAAACAACCCATTACACACCTTCAGTTATTCTATAAATCTTTTTATGGGGTTTCTTTTTTGTTTTGTTGCATTTCATGCTTCTTGAGGATGGAGAGCCTTTTCTTGTGAAAATAGAGAAAAGTTTATATATGTAAGTATGTCCGAATTAATGAAGTCTTAGTATAAATTTTTAAATGGATTTAAAGTGTTATTATTTGGTTTAGAGATCCTTAAGAATGATCATGGAGATTATATCTATAAAACAGTGCTAAAAAATACATTTTGGACATATTCACGTCATGAATAAGTTATATGATGTGAACTTGTTGTAGGGAATATGTCACGAGTCTTATTTATAGTGAATATTTTAATGTCATGACACTATTACATGACATCAATGGGTCGATCAGGATTTAATTTTTTATGACCTAGTTTTCTAAATATATATATTTTATTTGAGAAATAAAACAATTGTATATAATTTTTTTACAAGTTTGTACAAAATTAATATTTTATTTATCATGATAATTTGTGTTTGAGAATATATTATATATATATATATGTTAAAATATATATGTTTTATATATGTTATTTTTTATAATATTTAGTTATTCTTTGTAATGTATTATAATATAAAATACATATATTTGATGATAATATAAATTAATTGAGTCACGAGTGACTTATTAGGAACCTATGAGTATTACATTAAAGACATCAATTATTAGCTATTAATAATGTATTTTTTTAATTCCTATCATATAAAAGTTTACGGAATTTTTGGAAAATTAAAATGTGGAATAGAGTTATGTTATCATTAATATTTTTTCCTTCCACGATTTCTATTTTATCTGAGAAAACATTAGTTTATTTGGCCTTGTATTTAATAATTTATGGAGAAATCATTGTAAAAAAACAATTCTGCCCAGTCAATCTATCAAGATTCAATGTAAATAAATTCCATGAATTTTTGAATATATTAATAAGAAAATATAGTAATATCATATTGTTTTGACTTTCTCCACTATGTATTTTGTATATACCATTAAAAATTCACCTTATTTAGCTATGAATTTTGGAACTTATGGAAGAATAATTATAAGAAACAATTATTGAAAATCTGTCAATATAGGTTCAATGCATTAGATGTCAATGAATTTTTGAATAAATTGATTATATAATATTGGAATATGGTTTTATTTGTTAGTTATCCCTTTTTTATTGTTCTTACACCATTAAAATATAATCCTTTAAAACTATTTTTTGTAGAATTTATGGTTGAATCATTGATGAAAATAATTTCCGCCTAGAAGATCCATAGAACCTAGACGCATTAACATGAAAAATTATTTTGACAATGATAATATTCCAAACTGATATTACTATAGCTGGAAAAAAATGATAAAAATTAATTCATCCAACATCTGTAAAATTTTCTTGGTCAATCCATGTATTTATAAAAATTTAATGATAGAATTTTGGTGGTTAGAGCCGTCCAGTTTGATCCATATCAACATCAATTTCATTACCACATATCTCCCCTAAAAATGTGGATCTATAATTAATTATCAAAATGAAAATATAGAAATATTATTATATAATATCTAAAAACTAAAATGTGGCGGAAATTTATTTTAGAATAAAAAATTTAAAGTAAAATTGAAATTAAAAAATTAGGATTCCCATGTAATATTTCAAATTTATCCTCATTCTAGATCAAAAAGTATTTGAGAATAAATAAAATGAAATGGTGATTTATATGTTATAATATTTTAAAAAACATTAAAAAATTAACTTTCAACCAAAATAATTGGAAGTAATGCAACCAAAAATTGATTAAACTTAATCATAACATAAATATTATTTTAAACCCATAGCATCACCCCTACTCAGGTATAAATATCTACCACCTCTTCCAATTATCCCACAAAAAGGTTGAAATTATCACATAATATACTATAAAAGTAATTTATTCTATTTATCTCTCTTTAATAATGAAGTTTTTTTGATCTGATGTTTGTCCTCTCTAATATTTAGAATGTAAGTCTTCAAGATAAGAATTTTTTTTCTCAATTCCAATTACATGAGCAAGATTTTAATATTATGAACCAAATTTATTATAATTGGTGTATATAGTTATCTTTATACATTATATATCATGAATACTTTAAAATTCATGGAATTTTACATTTCAAATTGAATTAAATCATCCAAGGGGATTTGACTTGAACATTTCCAAGTGGTATGTGTTTTATAACTAAATTTCTTTTAATGTGGTTATGATACTTATTGAATAAATTTTACATGCTTGTATTATATGTGTATTGGCCTAGGAATATTTTATTTTGTAATTACACTTATATTTTTTGGATTTACATTTGTGATATAGAATGACTTCATTAATTTTTTCTCACTTCTATGGTATGATCTTGGTAAGGGATTTTTTCTTATAGTTCTTTTGATTGGATTTTGTATTTTGTATAAACATTAGATTATCAGTTACTTGTTTTGAAAAGTGATTTTGAATAACCTTATTTGTTTTAATATGATATATTTTTAATGATATACCTCATCTCCTATTAATTATAGTTTTTCATACGTCGTTACGCTACCAAAATAAGGGTTACACAACCCTCTTTTACAACTACCACCGTAAGACATTTTAATTTCTTTTTTTTATATTTAAATTCGAGATATTATTAAATAACAATTTTCTTGTTTTTTTATTTTGTTGTCAAATATATATTATTATTACATCTCATTGCTATAATTTTATAAGACGTTATAATGCTTAAAATTTCCCATAACCAAAAATTTTTCTAAATTTGGTAAGGAAAAATGTGTGTGTTTTTTCATGAAAAAACATACTTTTTATGGATAAAAATAAATTTATGTGGATCTATCATAGATATACCTAGGTTTAACTACCAAAAACCAATATTTATCAAGACTCAATCGAGAACTAGTGCTTTAAAATGGTCCTTTTTTCACACCTAGTTTGACACTCCCTAGGGATATGCTTATATAATCTACATACTACATTCAAACTATTTTAAAGGTTTTGTATTGCATAACATAATTAGATAGTCCTTTTAAAATCATAATTCATTTGTTTATTCTTTGATTTTTGTAATTAAATTCATACCATATAATTATTTCTTTAAAATTGGAGAATTGTGTAGGATATGCATCATTGAGAAATTGAAACTGTGTATTTTTATTGTTAATATACTTGAACATTATTCCTTATAACCTTTAATATTTGATCAAAGGAATTTTACTTCTATGTGATAGGTGGGTCTGGGAATTCTATATTCCCTCAGTACACTAGTAGGTCTTATGAGACAAGAACGATTTGATAATTGGAGCAACCTTATATTTTTTAAAATATTTATTAGAAGAAGCAGTTGATGGTATGGGTAAAATTTATTACATTGTGAATAATCATCACTACATGTTCAGTTATAGTTATATAGAACTTTATTTATTGTTATTCTAGCCATGATTATATTTATGCTCTCTGTTTTATTTGATATGGAATAACTCGATATATTTATAAATTCTATAATATTTTATTTATAAATGTTTACACAGTTTGTTACACCATTACTAACCCTCTCAGCTAACCCTTTTATATTTTATTCCTTTATCAAAAGAAAATACAAAAGATTAAAATGATTGATATATGGATTTGAAGGGAGAAAAATGATTTTTTTATATTTTCAATGATTTTTTTTATTTCCAATGTAATGTAATATTTTTTTCTATTTTTTGGGGGAATTAAATTGTTAGAACGTCCTTATTCATGATCTATGTACTATAGAAATAAAAAAACATTAAATCTAGAGTAGTGGATTTGGGGTTTTTATAGTTGTTATTAAAAAGAGATTTAATAACAACCTTTGAATATATATTTAGGGGAATGTAGTTAAAAAAAATGAACCCAATAAGAAAACTTTTGGATGTTTAGGAATGTTTATAGAAATACTAATTGTATTGTTTTTTATACCCTAACTAAAAATATACCATCTACTAGATATGGTGCCTAACATAATGAAAAACTATGTAGACACCCAAAATCCATATAGAGACATCCCACCAGGGAGAATCAATGAGACTGGTGTTGGATCAAAATAGACCAAGACTACATTAAATTTGTTGAATGAGGTTATGAATTACAAGACATTCATGCATGGAACTTCTAATTTCTCCATGGAATGTTCTATCAACATTGAACTTCTTCTTTATACAACAACCCCCATGATTCTGTGGGACCAAAATTCATTAGTGGATGAATAATGGATCATTGATCCATAAAAAGTATTACTTTCCTTTTGGATGATCCATTGAGTTATAAGGATTCCCATAGAATAGAGGATTTATCTATTATGATTGAATATTTTGATGTAATCATTGGGTAATGACTAGGATTAAAGCATGATTGTGAAGTTTAATTCACTTTTGACATTATCCCTGATGAAAAAACCATATAAAATAATCCTTATAGGATGGCTCCAGCTGAGTTGGTGAGCTAAATAAATATCTTGAAGAGTTAAGATGAAATGTGTTCATATGACTTAGTCTTTCACCTTGGGGTGAAACTATATTTTATTTTAAAATAATTCTTACTCTAAACTACTAGGATATGGTTTGAGAGATAAATACACTTAGTCTATAACATATTTATTTGAAAACTAACAAGGTTAGAGAAATTCTAAATCATATTAAAATTTCTCAAAATAGAAAGAAAATTCATGTTGATAACTGTATAAATTTTTTTTTAATACAAATTAGTCATCACATATTCTTGAATGTATCATTGTGGAAATGAGTTATATTGTTTTATAATAATGGGATGTTTGTTCCATGGTACATCCATCCTTTGGAGATCCTATAGAAAAATTGATCTATAGAGTATCTTTTAGCCTTGCCATCCAACATCACAAATTTTCATGGAGTCTTCCTCTTCTTGATTAAAAGGAAGCACATGACAAAACTAGAAAACATACTCACCATATATGGGGTTGAAATTGAACAATATTTATCATAAAATTAATATAATTTATAAATTCATGACACTTTAGGGTTGGTAATGTGGGAAAAAACATTCCTCAGGAAAGTGTTATGGAAAAATCACAAATTGAGGAGCCAACCCTGGAATCTAAAGAAGTAATTTTGAAGAATATCCACATTTTGTTTTCAAAATATTGTACAAATCTAAATTTATATGGATAAATATCCTAAGGGGGACAAAAATAATGAACTAGATTATATATATATATATACCAGATTTGAAAAATAATGTAATTAAACGTAAAACATTATTTTATAGGGTTTCTCTAATATCTATTTTATTTATGATAATAATTTATGTTTGAATATGTCACGACCAGTTCCACGGTGCCCGAACAAGACTACCCCAAGCTCGCCTTCCATAGGCCACGATTTGGGGACTAGCACCCGAAATATTTTCTCGAATAGGGAATACATTACCTTAGAGAACTGTACACACCCAAAAAGTGAAACTAAAGTAAACAACCAAAATAATTATAGTATAACCACATGAGTAAAGTACAACCACAAGTAAAACTGTAAACCGAAAACAGTGGGCCAGAATACAAGCCCTAGAAACTAAAAATAAAGTAAAGATCTATCACATCTGCCATGGAGCTCTTCCAGGAGGGTAATAGCTGTAAGTCTGAAGTTGAAGAAGAGGATCTCGACTGCTCCCGTCACACCAAGGTCCACCATGTCCTAAACCTCCAATTTCTACTTCAAAGAATCAGTAGTCTACACCAGACACACACATGAGGGCAGATCCCATGCAGTTCCGACTATAAAAATGTAGTAGGGGACCTTGATACCCTCGAAGGTCCCTCAGTAATCCACAAAGGAAAACATCACAAGAAATAACACAAAGGTAATATCAGATGTCACGACCCGTCCTCGGGGCCCGTGCCGTGACTACCCCAAGCCCGCCTTCCATAGGCCAGGGGCTGGCGACTAGCACCAAGGCGTAAAATCCCAGTAAACAGGGAAGGCATTGCCTTTGTAAGTAACAACCACACAGAGTCAGCAAGCGGAAAGTAAAGTGCAGAAAAGTAAAGGGGGCCGGAAATACAAGCCCAACTGTAAAGTACAACTGAAAAGTAAAGTACAGTAACTGTAGAAAAGACGGCGGCCTCGTGTCGTCCACTGGCAATCCCACCTGAAGGGTGGGTACAGATAGCCTCCAGGCTCCTCGGGTCCCACGTCCGCTCCGAGCACGTCCCGCCCAGTGGTCCACCTCCAGGTACCGTCCTGCTCCACGCCCCAACCGTGATCAGCGCTGTCCGTCGTCTGCAACCAACACAACAAGGTGCGGGCATAGCCCGTGCAGGGGTGAGTACAACTACTCAGTAAGGACCCCGAGACCCCCGAAGGTCTCCCGAAATCCACAAAGGATATAGCACAAAAGAAAGATGCAATCACGAAGTAACATCTGACTCGACTTAGGTATATGCCCATACACATACCTAAGTCCCCAATTCTAGCTCTGCTCACGAGCTCAAGAACAACTCAATCCACAAAGGAAGCAAGACTCAAATCCACAAGGAGAGTAACAGTAAATCCACATAGGATAGTTCAACACAATCCACAAAGGAGAGTAACAGTAAATCCACATAGGATAGTTCAACACAATCCACAAAGGAGAGTAACATAAGATTCAGCTCAACCAGGATTTTCATTATCGAAACCGTAAAAGTTGAAGAGCCCCATCTATGAAGTGTACAGTGGTCCTGTCACGACTCCGAGGTACTGCTCACTAACCTAAGACTGCTGAAGTACTCCTCCTGTCAAGCACCGCGGGTCTGCTGCCAACTACCGGGCGCTCCGTCCGCTGAGGGTCTGCTGCCAAATACCGGGCGCTCACCCAGATAGCCTACTGAGGTACTCCTCCTGTCGAGTACCGCGGGTCTGCTGCCAACTACCGGGCGCTCCGTCCGCCGTGGGTCTGCTGCCAACTACTGGGCGCTCCGTCCACTGGGCTAGTCGACTCACTCAAAGTCGAGTCGGTCAAGCAGTCGTCAGGTCTCAGTCAACTACACGGTCTCCGTACTCCGTACGCACGTCTCCACCGTCGCGGGTCTGTCGCTACAACCAAGCGCACACACTCCGTAGAGTATCGCGGGTCTGCCGCTACAACCAAGCGCTCCACCGCCAAGGGTCTGTTGCTGCATCCAAGCGCACCACCACTGTCAAGTACCACGGGTCCGCCGCTACACCCAAGTGCTCCACCGCTCAAGGTAAAAAGAAGATTCAGCTCACACAGGTTCGGTAGCACTGTTCCACGTAGGATCGCTGAGTGCAGTAGTCGACGCAGTCCACGGAGGATCTCTGCACAGTCGTCGCCGCAGTCCACGAAGGATCTCTGCTCTGCCGTCATCGCAGTCCACGGAGGATCTCTGCTCTGCCGTCGTCGCAGTCCACGGAGGATCTCTGCTCTGCCGTCGTCGCAGTCCACGGAGGATCTCTGCTCTGTCGTCGTCGCAGTCCACGGAGGATCTCTGCTCTGTCGTCGAAGCCACAGCCAGCACTAGGGTTCCCGCACATAGCGAGCTCGTTAGGAGGGTCCGCTCCACGAGCCGAGAGGCTGATACATCAACTGACACGTAGTCCGAAGTTGATGTATCCAAAAGTTCCGTATCGACAACAGGATCTCAACGCAACAGACGGCGCGTCAATCGGACGCCCGGTCTGAGAGTTATTGGCATTTTCGTCCCAGGGGCCCGGTTGGTTTTTTTTTTTTTAGGGCAAAACCAGCCCGACCGTACTCCGCCTGTATCCGATCCTCGGGCGGGGTATTCCAAAAGTTCCGTCTCACATAGAGGAAACTACCACAGCTGACGGTACGTCGATCGGACGTCCGTAGCTCAAGTTATGAGCGTTTCCGCTCCGAGGGCCCGGTTGGTTTCGTGTACGAACCAACCCGGCCGAACCCAAAGTCTTCCGAAACCTTGAGTGTAATATACCGAAACGACCGTCTCGATCCAAGGATCGCGTAGCCGCTGACGGTTCGTCAATCGGAGGTCCCTGGCCCAAGATATGGGCGAAAGACCGAAGAAGGCCCGAAACGGGGGTTCTGGGCCCGGGGCGACCCGGCCCGAACCCCCCCCCCCCACCCCTTGGGTCGGCCGAACCGGGTCGGCCCGAACCGGCCCGAACCGGCTCGGCCGGGTCCGGTCCGGCCTGGGCGCGGCCCGGCCGACCGGACCGGCCGGCTCGGCTTCGGCCGAGCGGCCGAGCAGGCCGCCGCCGCGGGTTTGACCCGCGGCATTTGGAGAAACGCGGCCCCCGCGGGGGGCCGCCTGTCACGCGGACGCGGCCGGGCCGCCACGTCCGTTCCCGGTTCCGCGCGGCCGCGGAACCGGCCGCCGCCGCCGCGGCGGGAGATCTCCACGGCGGCGCGCCGGGCGCCGCCGCCTCCGGTCGCCGGCGCCGCCGCGCCGGCGACCCGCGCCGCCGCCTCCTTCCGCGGGCCGCCGGAGTTGCTCCGGTGGCCCGTTTTGCCTCCCGTCTGCGCCATTGTTCCTCCCGGGACGCGTCCTCCACTGCGGAAACAACGGATTGCCCTTGCCGCACGGTTCGTCGTCGTCCGCCAAATCCGCACAAAAAGGGAAGATCGGCGGAGGGTTGCCGGGTCTTGTTCGTTAGACCCGCTCCCTCCGCGTTAATCATAAACAACGGGAGAAAAGAATAAGATGATCAACACATGATCCAACAATTTTATTTAAAGATAAAATTGTTCGCTTGAAACCGGCTTTTTAAATTTTCAAGAACGTTCACGAGAAAATTTAAAAGGGGTAACTTTTCCAAAATAAATCCCTACCTCGAAGTCGTCGTCGGACGAGAGGTCGTCGCGGAATCGCTCGTCGCGGAAGAAGGAGATCGTCGCGTCGTCGCGGTATCCGGCGTCGCGTCGCCAATCTCCGGATCAAGAACAAACGGATTTAATTAATTAAATCCGTTGTTATTGAAATTAAGAAGGGAGAATTTAGAAGTTTCGATTCTCACCTTTAACCGCCGATCGCAGGTTCGCCGCGGAAGAAGAGGCACCGAAGAAGAAGAAGGTCGCGGAAAAGCTGTTGACGTCGCGGATCGTGCGTCGTCGGATCCGGTTCCGGTGTTCTTCGCGCTCTTCGCGTTCTTCGCGTTCTTCGCGTTCTTCGCGGAGAGGTTGGAGGAACGAAGATTCTCTCAAATCCTTTCCAAGGATTTTTAGGTTGGTCTTATTTTATAAACATGCCAACACGAAACCGGTTAAGAAACGATCCATCAATTCGAAAGAAACGACCCATTTAATTCACGAAGAAACAGTCCATTTAATTTACGAAATAAACCGCCCAATTAAATGGTCTGTTAAGAATTAAAGAAAACGCGTCGGTTGACTTTTCAGTTACTTTGACGGGTTTTCGCGGGTGCGTTACTTAGCGAAAGAAACGGCGGGGCTCGTGCGGGTCCCACCGCACAAATATCCTACCAAGGGGTAGGATATTTCTGGATAGCATCCTATCCAGTTCAACTCAGTTCAAGCCGCTTTTAAGTGACTTTAAGTGGCTTCCAAGCAGTTTAAGTGAAATAAAATAAAGTTGTCGCACAACTTTATTTTATTCTGACTTAAAGCCGCAAAATTTAAAAACCACGTCTTGAGCAAACGCAACTCCGGAAGAGGCGTTTCTAAGCAAATACCGGCGCTGCGATTTCATCGGTGCCCTCAGAATTCGATTCCGGGCACCGGTTCAAAAGATAGAAAAACCCGCTCGTCCGTTCACTGAACGTACCCGAGCCAAACTTCGGAAATTGATTCCGGGCACACCGGGCCTCGGAATCAGGTTCCGTCTGAAGCTGCGCTCTTGTAAAATTCCAAAGAAAATTAAGAAAAAAATTTCCTTGAAATTTGCGGGTCTTTACATTACTCCCACCTCAGGGCTTTACGTCCCCGTAAAGATACATCAAAAACTAGGGGAACAAATGGGGGTACTGAGCACGCATCTGAGCCTCCCGCTCCCAAGTGCTCTCCTGGAGGTTCCCGTGCTGCCATCTGACGCGCACAAGAGGAATCGACCGCCCACGTAGGACCCGCTCCTGTCGATCCTCGATCTCCACTGGGACCTCCGCAAAAGTCGCCTCATCGTCCACGTCCAGCTCCCCAAAGTCGATGATGTGCGTCGGGTCGTGCACGTATCTCCTCAGCTGAGACACGTGAAAGACATCCTGCACCCGGTGCAACTGAGGTGGTAGAGCCAGGCGATAAGCCACCTCTCCTATCCTGCTGAGAACCTGGAAAGGCCCATCGAACTTCGGAGATAACCTGCCGCCTCGGCCACATCTCTGAAACCTCATCGGGTTGAGACCGTATAAGAACGTGTTCGTCCCCCTCGAATTCAAGAGGTTTCCCTTTTTTAGGTTAGAACTGAAACTCAAAACTCCTGCTGCCACAAGGGTAGGGTTGACCAACTCAAGAGTGATCGGCCACACCCTCTTATGCCTGAGTTTAACATGTGCTGCCCAGGGTTTCCTTTTCGCCGACCAAGGAAAACCCATTCCGACGTTTGCCTAAAACAGTCAACCGGGGTATGATTTGTGAATCATACCCAGATCAACGTCGTAAGGCCTCTACGCTGCCACCAAGAGATTCCAACCGAAACTCTCGCCTCGAGGTCAAATCACACCGTCGGCGTAAGTGTGATTATCGAGTCTCCTCCCAAAGGTATCTCCAGACGTGAGGGTCAAGTCTACGGCTTACCCGGAACCTCTAGGTCTGGGACATGATTCGTGGAAGGGTTGAATGATCGGTTCCTATGTCTATAGATATGGCAGCTCGTAGTAGACATAATTCGTACCCCGAATCATTCTTAGAGTTCCTGGGTCACACTCCTTGACCGCAATGCAGCTACTCTCCTCCCCAGCCCTCCTGCTCCCTGAGCCTGGCGGGGACTACTAAGTCGGGTGGTCGTAACATGTCGAAATGTACACCACCACATGCTGCTCTCTAAGCTCCGCTTCCACGTCTGCTACCCTGCAGATTCATCTGTCCTTAGCACTTACTCCTCCTGAAACATTTTACACGCCCGAGTCTCTGAGACTGGCGCTAGTTTCCTGCCTTTCACTGCTAACGTTCACAACCACAAAGGTTCTCTCTAGCATCCTAGCATAGGTAGAAATGCATAGAGGAAAAGTAATGGTTCGGATTTCCCTTAGACACACTTCGCTCAGAAGTTCGAGTCTAAGGAACTGATCACAACGTAACCAACGAGTACTACGATTGATTGGTAAGCCACGATGAGTGCTCTGCTTCCGACATGTCGTACTGTCGAAGCTGTATTAGCTCCAGAAAACTCACAACCACCTCCTCAAGCCAGTCCTCAGCCGCCTACGAGTCAGGCTCACCTCGAAACTTGAGGGATATCTGGTGCTAAAACATATGTAAGGCACTAAGCCTGTGATTCTCTACTACCGGTACTGCCGGTAGTGTCTACTGACCAACAGGTAGTGACATAGCTGGCGCACTACCCGTAGGTACTATCCCAGGTATCGGTTCGCGTACTGAAGCCTCATTACTATAAGAACCAACCTCATGGTCATTCACTGGAAACAACAGAAGCTAAGATCATCATCCGCTCTACTAGTATCCAAGCTAGGCGTAGAACTCTAGCAACCGCCTCCATCCAGTCCACTACTGCCTGGGAAAACTGTCTCGCCTCGTATCCTCAGAGGCCTCTACTGCTGGAACTCGTGCATCGCGCTCTGCTAGCGTGCATTGTCAGCTAGTGGCATCCTCTGCCTAACGGGTGGTGGTGCTGCTGGTACACCACCCGAAGGTGCCAACACTGAAAAAGGGCCCTGCACCGGAGTCTCGCTGCTCGGTGGGCCATCATCGAGAACTCTCTCGGAACTCCAGCTAACTATCTGCATGGTGACATCCTGAACAGTTGTGTCACGGTCAACGATTTATACCTGGTGAGCTGACCTGGTTTGAGCTGACTTTAAACCTTTTGGGAAACACACACGCAATCAGTGTTTTCGTGCATTAAGTTGGAAATCAGAAGTCAGGGTCCTGGTGTACGGATACGTCGGCCGCCGCACCAACACTGGGCTCCCTGAACTGATAACCACACTCAATACACTAAACACTATTGCTTCACATAGAAAGAAAGGACGATCAGAGTCCGCGGTAGAACCGACCACCTCTGATACCAATTTGTCACGACCCGTCCTCGGGGCCCGTGCCGTGACTACCCCAAGCCCGCCTTCCATAGGCCAGGGGCTGGCGACTAGCACCAAGGCGTAAAATCCCAGTAAACAGGGAAGGCATTTCCTTTGTAAGTAACAACCACACAGAGTCAGCAAGCGGAAAGTAAAGTGCAGAAAAGTAAAGGGGGCCGGAAATACAAGCCCAACTGTAAAGTACAACTGAAAAGTAAAGTACAGTAACTGTAGAAAAGACGGCGGCCTCGTGTCGTCCACTGGCAATCCCACCTGAAGGGTGGGTACAGATAGCCTCCAGGCTCCTCGGGTCCCACGTCCGCTCCGAGCACGTCCCGCCCAGTGGTCCACCTCCAGGTACCGTCCTGCTCCACGCCCCAACCGTGATCAGCGCTGTCCGTCGTCTGCAACCAACACAACAAGGTGCGGGCATAGCCCGTGCAGGGGTGAGTACAACTACTCAGTAAGGACCCCGAGACCCCCGAAGGTCTCCCGAAATCCACAAAGGATATAGCACAAAAGAAAGATGCAATCACGAAGTAACATCTGACTCGACTTAGGTATATGCCCATACACATACCTAAGTCCCCAATTCTAGCTCTGCTCACGAGCTCAAGAACAACTCAATCCACAAAGGAAGCAAGACTCAAATCCACAAGGAGAGTAACAGTAAATCCACATAGGATAGTTCAACACAATCCACAAAGGAGAGTAACAGTAAATCCACATAGGATAGTTCAACACAATCCACAAAGGAGAGTAACATAAGATTCAGCTCAACCAGGATTTTCATTATCGAAACCGTAAAAGTTGAAGAGCCCCATCTCTGAAGTGTACAGTGGTCCTGTCACGACTCCGAGGTACTGCTCACTAACCTAAGACTGCTGAAGTACTCCTCCTGTCAAGCACCGCGGGTCTGCTGCCAACTACCGGGCGCTCCGTCCGCTGAGGGTCTGCTGCCAAATACCGGGCGCTCACCCAGATAGCCTACTGAGGTACTCCTCCTGTCGAGTACCGCGGGTCTGCTGCCAACTACCGGGCGCTCCGTCCGCCGTGGGTCTGCTGCCAACTACTGGGCGCTCCGTCCACTGGGCTAGTCGACTCACTCCAAGTCGAGTCGGTCAAGCAGTCGTCAGGTCTCAGTCAACTACACGGTCTCCGTACTCCGTACGCACGTCTCCACCGTCGCGGGTCTGTCGCTACAACCAAGCGCACACACTCCGTAGAGTATCGCGGGTCTGCCGCTACAACCAAGCGCTCCACCGCCAAGGGTCTGTTGCTGCATCCAAGCGCACCACCACTGTCAAGTACCACGGGTCCGCCGCTACACCCAAGCGCTCCACCGCTCAAGGTAAAAAGAAGATTCAGCTCACACAGGTTCGGTAGCACTGTTCCACGTAGGATCGCTGAGTGCAGTAGTCGACGCAGTCCACGGAGGATCTCTGCACAGTCGTCGCCGCAGTCCACGAAGGATCTCTGCTCTGCCGTCGTCGCAGTCCACGGAGGATCTCTGCTCTGCCGTCGTCGCAGTCCACGGAGGATCTCTGCTCTTCCGTCGTCGCAGTCCACGGAGGATCTCTGCTCTGTCGTCGTCGCAGTCCACGGAGGATCTCTGCTCTGTCGTCGAAGCCACAGCCAGCACTAGGGTTCCCGCACATAGCGAGCTCGTTAGGAGGGTCCGCTCCACGAGCCGAGAGGCTGATACATCAACTGACACGTAGTCCGAAGTTGATGTATCCAAAAGTTCCGTATCGACAACAGGATCTCAACGCAACAGACGGCGCGTCAATCGGACGCCCGGTCTGAGAGTTATTGGCATTTTCGTCCCAGGGGCCCGGTTGGTTTTTTTTTTTAGGGCAAAACCAGCCCGACCGTACTCCGCCTGTATCCGATCCTCGGGCGGGGTATGCCAAAAGTTCCGTCTCACTTAGAGGAAACTACCACAGCTGACGGTACGTCGATCGGACGTCCGTAGCTCAAGTTATGAGCGTTTCCGCTCCGAGGGCCCGGTTGGTTTCGTGTACGAACCAACCCGGCCGAACCCAAAGTCTTCCGAAACCTTGAGTGTAATATACCGAAACGACCATCTCGATCCAAGGATCGCGTAGCCGCTGACGGTTCGTCAATCGGAGGTCCCTGGCCCAAGATATGGGCGAAAGACCGAAGAAGGCCCGAAACGGGGGTTCTGGGCCCGGGGCGACCCGGCCCGAACCCCCCCCCCCTTGGGTCGGCCGAACCGGGTCGGCCTGACCCGGGTCGGCCCGAACCGGCCCGAACCGGCTCGGCCGGGTCCGGTCCGGCATGGGCGCGGCCCGGCCGACCGGACCGGCCGGCTCGGCTTCGGCCGAGCGGCCGAGCAGGCCGCCGCCGCGGGTTTGACCCGCGGCATTTGCAGAAACGCGGCCCCCGCGGGGGGCCGCCTGTCACGCGGACGCGGCCGGGCCGCCGCGTCCGTTCCCGGTTCCGCGCGGCCGCGGAACCGGCCGCCGCCGCCGCGGCTTCAGCCGCGGCGGGAGATCTCCACGGCGGCGCGCCGGGCGCCGCCGCCTCCTTCCGCGGGCCGCCGGAGTTGCTCCGGTGGCCCGTTTTGCCTCCCGTCTGCGCCATTGTTCCTCC